>OY747126.1:24808878-25548904 GCA_963556465.1 Berberis vulgaris
TTACTCGGACATTTCAACTTTTTTTGGCTTTCAATTTGAATGCTGAATTGTTCTTCCCTAGAAGATTCTACATGTGTTAACTTATCAATTGTAGTTCTGGTAATTTACCTGTATGTAAGCATCAGCTGTTGTTCTGACAGGATGGTTAATGGACTTCTGAAAACCGCTCAAGGTGTCCCTACTGGTGTTATTACCAGCTTGTTACCGCCTCAGGATGTCACCATGAAGCTTGAAGCGATGAAATGTCTAGTGGGTATCTTGAGATCAATGGAGATTGGATGAACAAACAATTGCACATTCCGGATCCTCATTCTCCTAAGAGACTAGAAGGCATTGGAGATCAATCATGAATCTAATGTTGTACCTTTGGCAAATTGTAATGGAAATGAGCATACTGAAGGATCAGATACTCACTCTGAAACCTCCAGTGAGGTTTCTGATGTTTCCACTATTGAGCAGCGCCTGCTTACAAGCTTGAGCTCCAGGTAACTTTTACCATATTTTGAGATGATGGTGTTTCTGTTCATGACATTTTCCTTTGTCTAAGCCCATGTATTTAACAGAACATTCATGGCAGGAAGGTATATCTCTGTTTAATCGGAAACCCAAGAAGGGTATTGAATTCCTTATAAATGCAAAGAAGGTAGGAGATTCACCAAACGAGATATCAGCTTTCCTTAAAGATGCATCTGGTTTGAACAAGACTTTGATTGGTGATTATCTAGGGGAGAGAGAGGAATTATCTCTAAAAGTCATGCATGCATACGTGGATTCCTTTGATTTCCAAGGGATGGAATTTGATGAGGCGATTAGGAGCTTTCTAAGAGGCTTTAGGTTACCTGGTGAGGCACAGAAGATTGATCGAATCATGGAAAAATTTGCTGAACGTTATTGCAAATGTAATCCGAAGGTTTTCACTAGTGCAGATACTGCTATGTTCTTGCATATTCTGTGATAATGCTCAACACAGATGCTCACAATCCTGGGGTCAAGGACAAGGTAATCTTCAATATTTTGTTGAGATGATAGCTTCATTCAAAGGGATCTTAAACAAATTCATTATTTGATGAATGATGCAGATGTCACCTGATGATTTTATAAGGAACAACCGTGGCATAGACGATGGAAAAGATATATCTGAAGAGTACTTGAGATCCTTGTACGAACGAATTTCAAGAAATGAGATCAAAATGAAAGATGATGAATTAGCTCCTCAGCACAAGCAATCTGTGAACTATAACAAAATGTTAGGCCTGGATGGCATTTTGAATATTGTGATCCGCAAGCGATGGGAGGAACATATGGAGACCAGTGATGATCTCATCAGGCATATGCAAGAGCAATTCAAGGAAAAAGCTCGCAAATCTGAGTAAGCTCACAAAAAATTGTTGTTATGCATGGTGTTCTATTAGATGCTTTGTTATCTTTGTCTGTAGCCTTTTTTTCTTTCTTTCTTTCTTTTTCTATACTATTCTTTATTTACATTTTAAGTTCTTAACTTTCCAAATGAAATCTATAGTTAGACTTATAGACATTTAAATTGGACATTGGATATTGTGCTAATAAAATCCTAAGCATTTCCAGCATTCCAATAAAATTCTGATAACCATCTTCTTGATCTGAATGCCTTTCTGCAATTTGTAGGTCAGTTTACTATGCAGCGATGGATGTGGTAATTTTGAGATTCATGATTGAGGTCTGCTGGGCTCCTATGTTGGCTGCCTTCAGTGTTCCACTTGACCAAAGTGATGATGAAGTAGTAATAGCTCAGTGTCTTGAAGGATTCCGTTTTGCCATCCATGTTACGGCAGTCATGTCCATGAAGACTCATAGAGATGCTTTTGTGACTTCATTAGCGAAATTCACTTCCTTACACTCACCTGCAGATATCAAGCAGAAGAATATCGATGCCATCAAGGTTTATGTTTTCATCTAATTGTTTTTCTCCCATGGATCATGAGAGGCTAAATTACGATTAAAATTGCAGTTAAAGAAGTGCTTATATATATATTTATTTTATTTCATTTCATTTCCAAAGTAAGATTATACAAATGTAGGTTTTGTATATGCATTTTCTTTTTCTTTTTCCACATTACTATTTAAGATTGTATAACCCAGAACTCACGTCCCCACAATATGTATTTCTGTGTTAGGGCCTTAGTGATGCAGCTTGAAATAGCTGAATGAAGTATAGTTTTATTGTTTTGATTATGTATGTTTTTTTGAGATTGATATTTTAATTATTTTTATGTATGCGTTTTATTTTCATTTTCTAGATTAATATATTTTGCATAACCTAGAACTCGCCAATGGAGTACTAGCTGGTGGATAGAATCACAGGTCCAGGGTTCGAACCCTGCTGGCGGCATTTGGGGTGGGAGGGGTTGAGGGATTAAAAAAAAAAAGAAAAAAAAAGCATAACCTTGAAGTCACGTCCTCACAATATGTATTTACGTGGCGGTGCCTTAGCTGTGCAGCTTGAAATGTAAATGTTTCCTAGTTTTTGTAATTCCGTAATCCAATCATAGTCTCTTAAAAATTGCTGCTAATGGCATAAATGTCATAAAAATAGATATGCTACCTATTCTACCCTCAAGTCTATTATCTTGAAATGACTAATCATGGAAAAGAAATACTATATGAGGTCGTTATTGAGTTATTTTTAAGCCCTATTGTCACAGATAAATCGTTTGTATGGATTCTTTCCTATATTTTACCGCAGCATGCATGCTCTTGCCGATCATTCTCATCATGGCTTGGTTACCAAATGAATATTCAATTATTAATTGTTTTTTGCGTATAATACTGTTTTCTGTCATCTCTTCATGGACTTTTCCCACTATGTTAGACCAGAATTGGCAGATTGCAATTAGAAAATTAAAATTGTCATTCTAATCAGAATAAGTTTACCTAGAATTGCTTAGTAACATTTTCTTTGCTTGTTATACTATTGGTTGTGGTTGACTGAGCATGCACATGCAGTAGAGGGCTAACAACAAGCCATTTGCATGCATTCTTTTATACTTGCTCATATCATGATTTGACGGTCCAGTGCATTTCCAGGCAATTGTTACTATTGCTGATGAAGATGGAAATTATTTACAAGAAGCCTGGGAGCATGTTTTAACATGTGTTTCTCGCTTCGAGCATTTGCATCTCTTAGGAGAGGGTGCTCCTCCAGATGCTACCTTCTTCGCCATTCCTCAGACCGAGTCAGAAAAATCAAAACAGTCCAAGTCTGCTATTCTTCCTGTACTGAAAAGGAAGGGACATGGGAAAATTCATCAGGCGGCTACAACTACCAGAAGGGGATCTTATGATAGTGCTGGTATTGGTGGCCATTCTTCGGGGTCAGTTACATCTGAGCAGATGAGCAATTTAGTGTCCAGCTTAAATATGTTGGAACAAGTGGGAAGCTCCGAAATGAGTCGTATATTCACTCGGAGTCAGAAGTTAAACAGTGAGGCGATTATTGATTTTGTCAAAGCGCTTTGTAAAGTATCTATGGAAGAATTGCGATCTACATCTGATCCTCGGGTTTTCAGCCTTACAAAGATTGTTGAAATTGCGTAAATACTTCTCAGTTTCTTTCCGTGCAATGTTATTAGCTTTTTAGTGGTATGCGCATACCACTCGGTAACTGTAATAACTTGCAACTTTCCTTTTCAGGCACTATAACATGAATCGTATCAGACTTGTGTGGTCAAGCATCTGGAACGTGCTTTCAGATTTCTTTGTTAACATTGGTTGTTCCGAAAACTTGTTAATTGCAATTTTTGCCATGGATTCCCTGCGCCAGCTAGCTATGAAGTTCTTAGATCGAGAAGAATTGGCTAATTATAATTTCCAGAATGAGTTTATGAAGCCTTTTGTTATAGTTATGCGTAAGAGTGGTGCTGTTGAAATTAGGGAACTAATCATCAGATGCGTCTCTCAAATGGTTTTATCACTGGTTAATAATGTCAAATCAGGATGGAAAAGCATGTTTATGGTATGAATCTGTTTTCTCTTCTATTTTTTCGTGCTCATGTTTTCGTTTTATCTATTTTATTATTTGTTTTAGTTTAATTTTTTTATTATTTTAGTCTTAGTTTTTAGATCTCGGGAATGGGCTTTGATGATGATGATGAGTCTTAGTTTTTAGAAGTTGGACGTCTCGCCCCTGACATCTTGCCACAAGACCATATTGTTTCATATAGTTTGCCTAAGGTGTGATGGTCCTTTGTATTGGTGAAAAGTTTTGATTGATCTGTTGATTATTGATGGATGATTAAGTCCACGTTGATTCTTTGTGATAATGCAATAACTTGTTGGTGGTTTACAAAATCATAGGCAGACTTTAATACATTTGTTGTTATTTAGTAATATTAGTATTTTAGCAGTATTAGTTCTAGTATTATTATAATAGGGTTTGGTTTCCAATTAGGTTTAGAGTTTGTTTGAAGTTAGGGTCAATTATAAATGGTGTTCATTATTAATTGGTTGATTGAATAAAAGAATTATTTTGTTTATTTATGTTAGAGTTGATTTCTTTTATCTTCATTTTATTTTCTTTAAATTATCGCGTTTTCTTTCAATTCCCATTTATTTTATAATTTTAATTCTACCAATTGGTATTAGAGCCAAAATGGTTCTTGTTTATTTTGTTCAATTTGAAAAAAAAAAATGTTCGAAGACTCGATGAGAAGTTGAGAAGAGAAATAGATAAGAAGATAAACGAAGAAACTCACCAGCAAGTGAAGACGCCACCCACCATTGTCGCCCGCCAACATTGCGACCTCAGTCCGCTTGACAACGTTGACACCACCACAACCGCCTTCGTTGTGCAAAACATCATCACCAACTACTTTAGTCAGTCGCAAGAACCCCTCAACAACCCCACACCACCGATTTTGCTATCGTCAATCACCCTCGCAAGGCTCCTAAAGTGCCCAAATCGTCTACCCAAACAACCCCCCTATTTCAAATTTGTCACCGTCGCAGGCAAGCCCTAAACAATCCTTCCTCCCCATCGACCAATAGGTCGTCCACCACCCAGTCGATCGACCCCATCTGCCCACACAAAATTGTCGAGGTCGATCACCTCATAGACGCCCTCCCCTTTGTTGATCACACCCCAAATCCCTCCTGATTGATCAAATCCCTTCCCCGCAAATTGTTTCAATCGTGTGGAGGGAGGAAACTCTTTTATTTTTTTTTAAAAGTCCCTACCATTATTTACACTTCAGTCACGCCCATTTATTTTCACTCAAGTCCCTAGTCCCAACAACTATTTCTACCCTAGTTTTTATGAGATCACCTCACCTGTGAGAAAAATTGAGAAAAATTGACTGATCCATAATATAACTCGTATCATACCCCTATTTTGTTCCTACCCGTACCTATCCTATTCCCCATCGCCATACCAATTCCAATATAACTCGAAGTCCAAATATGGCCCAATATCTCATGGTGTCTTATAGCGGTTATCCCTAAATTTACTATTTTTTACCATGAACCACTTATGTCCCCTCTTACACCAAACTTGAACACGTTTCTCCTGTACCACTCCCTCCTATGACATAAAAACACTACAACCTAAACTAGTTTGCCTTGCAACCCCACCCCATCTGTTGATGACATACACCCCACTACCTCCTCAATTGTGATACTGGTTGAGACATACATAGAGAAGGTTTTGCGAGATTTAACATATTGGATTGACGCAATTTTCAATAGCTGTACAGAACGAAAAGCAGCAAGAGAGGAGGAGAGGCACCAACGGAAGATTCGAACTTGCTCGGAAACACAACATAGATTTAAGAGAAAGGATAAAATGGTTGAATCAAAAGATTGACGATGGGATTTGAGCACTTCACAACAACAAAATATGGGAAGAAGATGAACTTGAATAAGGTTCTCAAAGACGAATGAATCATACTGTTTGTCAGACTCCATCCAACTTTTTGAGGAAGTTCAGGGCAACGTCACACGCATTTAATTTCCAACTTGTAAGCCATTTGACTTGTGCAACTTCTTTTTCCATTTTTTTTGCAAATAAAGGATATTCATATAGCGATAGACACCGACGATAATTGTGTTTATCCGTATTGGAACATTTTTGTGGCACGAGCTAATACGTAGGAGTCTTCTCAGCAGGTTTATTGCAACTTCTGATTTTTTTAGACACCTTGGTTTATTTCTGAGTTGGTTCCTCTGTTTTAGCCAGTGTGTATCGTGGCAAGTTTCGGGATCGACTACTTTGAGTGCGCTTCACATTGTGTTCAACCCAGGGAAGTTGATGTAATTGGGGTATTTAGTAGTATTAATATTTCAACAATATTAGTTCTAGTATTATTGTAATAGGGTAGTGGTTTCCAATTAGGTTTTGAGTTTCTTATTATAGAAGTTAGACCAGTTATAAAAGGGGCATCGGTTGTTCATTGTTAATTGATAGATTGAATAAGAGAATTTATTTTGTTTATTTATTTTCTCATCAATTTATTTTCTTTCAATTCTTGAATTGTCTTTCGATTTTCGTTTATTTTACAGTTTTAATTCAATCAATATTTGACCCATTTTGATTCATAGTTACTCCAAGGATTCAAATGTCATGAACTTTGAATATGGGCGTCTGGGTCAAGTTTATGTTCTATCGTGGGCCGTAGGTTCCTGATTTCTTCGAAAATCTAGCTCAATCTTTTATGATTTCTTCGACACAAACTCCCTAACACGGAGCATGTTGGGAGGCTTTTAATATTCCTCGGCATTAATATTCCTCAGAAACAATAAGGGTTTGGAGGAACTGGGAGAGGGGTTCCCAACCCCTGCAAGCCACCTATGATTTCCATAAACATCTTCTGTAACGTTAGCACCTTTCTTAGTCCAAACAAACTTAACAAATGATTCCATAACACTCCATAAACTAACCATAAAATCGTCCAAATAACCACGATGTTGTGTGAGGTGGTAAGCTAGGCGATAATGTGAGTGCTGGCGCCCAGTTCAAGTCAAACATGCCGCCCAAGTCGCCTAGGCTAACCGAGGTTCGTTCAATTCCTAGGAGCTGCCTAGTTTCTTTGGAATTCCTTGGGGTCTTTGACCACATAGTCAGCAACACTCTAGCTACAATATTATCTCCTAATGAACTTTCCTTGTTAGGGATCGGTTTCTGCCCCATTTTCCACATTAAGAAATGGACTATTGGAGAAATCTTCCCTCCAACTAATAAATGGTAAAGCCATAATTTCTCTCTACGGAAAGATTCCTCTCACATGTTCACCCACAAAGAAGATACCGACAAGTGACAACCCCCCTCCTTGGTATAACGTTACTTCCCTGGTTTTCTTATTTGAAATGGACTTGATTGAGGGCTTCCATAAGAGTTCCCACCTCCTCAATTTCATTCCCCGAAGGACCCACCTAAGATGCATGTGTGCCAGTACCAATACCAAATACCATTATGTTTAGTCTCAAACTCCAATGATTAATAATTCCTTGGCTGGGATTTACTTTAAAGTTTGGTTGAAGCAGATTCTACCAAAAACATACTTCTTGTGGATCACTGTCCAAAACAGACCCCTTACAGTGGTTAATCTGAAGAAAAGCGGTATGTTATCCCCAGCAGGTGTGTCCGATGCCACTCACATGAGGAGATTATCTCTTTGTTTACTGTTCTTTGCTGAACGACTTTTGGAGTGTTATTCTGAATTTAGTAGCAGTGAGAGAGTTGAAGGTAGGCTGGTTGATTGGGTTAACATCAATTGGAATTTGGGAAATTTAAGCACTATAGGCAAATGTAGGCGACTGGGTTGGGTAGAGACTCCCATATGCGATTATTTTTGTTTGTGGAAAGAGCGAAACTGCAGAATTTTGTAAGACAGACAAAGATCTTGGGAGTAAATCTTTTTGAGTATTGAATCTCTCATTTAGTTTTAGGGTGATACATCTAATACGCTGAAGGGGTTTGAATATGGATATTTCACGTTCAGTTGGGAAAATGTTGTATTGTATAGTCTGGTCTTGATTTTTCTGGTGTACTGTATTTATAGTTATTTCAACCTTTGATCTTTTAATGCAGTGCTTTATGGTTTTGCCTGATTAAAAAAGAGAAACCCCATAAATTGTTGGTAATCAAGCTTAATTTAAGAGCTTCTCACTATACCATACACCATAATTTGATTTTATATTCATTACTTAGAGCAACCGATAATCTTCAATCAAGTTTTTCATTTAAAAGAGCATTTCTTGTGGAACATCCTTTCTTGTTCTTTTTTTGAATTAAAAGGAGAGGAATTGTGTGTTCAGATCTCATTTCGGCCTTCAAAAGGTTATTTTGGGAGCTTAGTCTGTGTGTTATTATTTGGGGATCTGGAAGACTTTTTTTGGTCCTTATCTCGAAGAAAAGTCTTGATGGGCATTTTTCTTGATTTATCATTTGTCACCTTAATTTTTTTTGGATCTTGTGACATTGTGAAAGATATTGAGATTCGAAAGGTGAAGTGAAAGGAGTTTCACTTGAAGTGTCGAATTAGGAAAAAACTTTGGATTCCAAATGTCGTTCTATGCTCTCTTTGAGTTTAATTTATTTTTTAGTACAATTAAGCTTTCATAATTATTTAAAACAAAAATTTTGTGCTTGTTTGTAGTAAAAGCTATGTAACAACATATTGGTATCCGACATGCATACGAGGTTACAGAGACACCTTTTAAAAAGCAATACGAGACACACTATAACACGTCTGTACATTTTAGTATTATTTACTTTTTTAGAAATAAGTTTTGGACTAGTCATATTCATTTGCTTGTTGGTTAATATTGCTTCATATGTACTACTAACTTGCTGTAATATGTTTGTAATATTTCTAACAATTGAAACTTTTGACATCGAGTGTCCAATGGGAGCATCCATGACTGTTGACACGCGTATCTGACATGATGCCCATGCCTATCAAGACACTTTTTTTTTTGGTATAAAATAGAGTATTCTTGTTACGTCTAAAAGTGGATATTGCTGTGTTTGTTAGTTCTGGGTTGTGTGGTCTTGGCCTCTTCTCCAACTACAGTTTGCTAATTTCTGTATAGTTCCAGTGAACCTGTATAAAATTTTCAAGGGTTCTCATTATTCCGTGTCACATATTTCATTGTTTTCTTATTCTAATTCTTTGTTGTCCTGATGACAATTTGCTACTTTTACCTATTTATTACTAATTTTTCTATTTTCCATTGTTTTGCAGGTCTTAACAACAGCAGCTTATGATGACCACAAAAACATTGTACTTTTGTCCTTCGAGATCATTGAGAAGATTGTTAGAGATTGCTTTCCTTACATAACTGAAACCGAAACCACAACCTTCACTGATTGTGTGAATTGCCTGATTGCATTCACTAATAGTAGGTTCAACAAAGAAATAAGCCTCAATGCAATTGGTTTTCTTCGTTTTTGTGCGACAAAACTGGCAGAAGGAGATCTTGGCTCCTCAGCGAGGAAGAAAGACAAGGAAGCTTCAGGAAAGAGTTTTCCATCATCTCCTCAGTTGCGAAGAGATGGAAAGCCATCGGAGTATCCAGATCATTTTTATTTTTGGTTTCCCCTCTTGGCAGGTGAAATGCTAAAATGCTTTTTACACAAGCTTGGAAGCTATCATATTATCCATACACGATGCATGTGCTTTTAAAATATGAACTGGTTTGCTTTCCTTCTTGCAGGTTTATCAGAACTTAGCTTTGACCCAAGGCATGAAATCCAAAAAGGTGCTCTGCAAGTTCTGTTTGATACTTTACGCAACCATGGCCATCTTTTCTCACTACCTTTGTGGGAACGGGTATTTGAATCTGTCCTTTTCCCCATATTTGACTATGTTCGCCATGCTATTGACCCTTCTGGGGGATCGTCACAAGGTCAGGGAAGTGAACCTGATAATGAGCAAGATCAAGATGCATGGCTATATGAAACGTGCACACTGTCGCTCCAACTAGTCATAGATCTATTTGTTAAATTTTATGATACTGTGAATCCACTGTTGAGAAAAGTGTTGCTGTTGCTGATAAGTTTTGTCAAGCGCCCCCATCAGAGCCTTGCTGGCATTGGTATTGCCGCATTTGTTCGTCTGATGAGCAACTCAGGGGATCTATTTTCCGAGGAAAAGTGGCAAGAGGTCGTTTTGTCATTAAAGGAAGCAGCTAATGCTACCCTTCCTGATTTCTCACACATCCTTGATAAAGAAAGTATCATTAGAAGCCATAGAGAATCTTCAAACGTTCAATCTAATGGAGAATCTCCAGGTTCTGTTGCTTCTGACGATGATGTGGAGAGTTTACATGCACACGGGCTTTATATTGCAATTAATGATGCTAAGTGCCGTGCTGCTGTTCAGCTTCTGTTGATTCAGGTACACCATTGCATTCCTTTCTATCTTGCAGTGCATCCAATTTGATCTGCAAATCCTTTTTTGCATTTTTGATTTGCCATTCATCTTTTTTAGTCTGATCTTTTACAAGAACCGTTGAATGTTGATATTTACGAAAAAAAAAAGGTTTTCAAATATAAGCACAGTAACTTGGCTGGCTTGCTATTGCAATGGTGAAAGCTGTTGCTTGAGTGGATTCGTGAGGAGTATATACGCCGATATGCATAATAACATGGTTTGAATAATTAACCAATTGAATCACCATATGAAAGTTTCACAACCTGCTGTTCACACTTGTAGAAACCACTCTTTGGAACCTGCACGATTCTAAGTGCAGCCACAAGCAAGACTGACCTTCTTAAGGGTAGCCATGGTGCGGTGGATTACACCTAAAGCACCTTCACAAGAACCAGGCAAGAAGAGGAACATACACACTTTTTATTTGTTGCCCTGTATATTAGGACCCTTGATATAAATAATAATAATAATATTAGTTGTTTCCAATGGAGTGTGATAATGCCTTAGAATGAAGCCTAGTTACTTCTACCTCCTCTATTTCAGATATTTATTTTTCTTTTTAATTTTAATTTCCTCATCTTCATCTGTTTTTTTCCTGGTGAGAACGTGACATCCCTCCCGGTTCTAGATGTTGCAGCAATATCAGTTTCTTTTGTGCTTGTGTTGGCCATTTTCTTTTTCCTTCTTTTGTCATCTGTTTTCTTGTCTCCCCCATCTAGGCATCTTTGTTTTGTTGCAACTTGCAAGCTAGTTCGATTTCTTATATTATTATTATTATTATTATTATTATTATTATTATTATTATTATTATTATTATTAGAAGTTTTAGTGTGTGCATGTTATGATAAATTTATTGAAATGCCAGTTCCAGTTGAGAATTTTGAAAATTTTAAGATTAGAATGAAAGAAAAACATTGTTTTTATTAAGGGAAAATTACAAGGGAATTGAGCAAGAAAGAAACTAGGGAATATTAAAGAGGAGCGCTTTTTTTCTCATCTGATTCTTTGTCTCCCCATCTAGGCATCTATGTTTTATTGCAACTTGTAAGTTAATTCGTTTCTTATAATTATTATTATTTTTAATGTTTATTGTTGTTATTATTATTATTATTATTATTATTATTATTATTATTATTATTTATTTGAAGTTTGGAGTTGTCTGATTTAGTTAAACTATCTTCATCATGATGTTTTGGAAAGTTGACTAGATTGGATGTCTAGATTAGAACACCTAAATTGGTCAACATCTAAGTCCTCTCATTAGACGCATTATAAAAATTAAAATAAGAATAATTATAAACAAATATCTAATGTAGAAATTTTAATGTGTGCATATTATGATAAATTTATTGAAACGCCAGTTCCACTTCAGAATTTTGAAAATTAGAGTGAAAGAAAAACATTGTTTTTGTTAACGAAAAATTACGAGGTAATTGAGCAAGAGAGAAACTAGGGAATTTAAAGAGGAGCGCTTCCTGTATTTTTCTATGTACAATGTCTATAAAATCGATCATTTTAAAGTCAACCACAATCACAGAAGTCCAAAATTTTTCACAATTCGAGTTAGTATTTAATATTTGCGCTACATGTTCTTGAATTTGCTTCTCTCTCCAAAAGCTTCAAAAGTTCACCTTTGGGTCAAAGTCCATAAAACTTATGCTATGCCTCTTCAACCATTATTTGTTGAAGAGCACATGCAATTCTAACGAGATTTTGAAAAATGACGCCAATTACCTTAACCATATGGTTATACGAAATAATGGATGGTTGCGTGATTCCACGCCCCAACCCAATATTTACATATCTTTTTTATTTTACTTGATTCATTTAAGAAGATAGAAAATGTTGATATTGAGTTGGAAATTACTTGAAATGGTTGATGATATAATTCCATTTCTATTACGTAATTTCTAAGACTACCAAATATTATGATGTAAGCGGGTTAATTAGGAATAATTAATTAATATTGTGTAATTAGGCCTAGCATAGAAAACTCATATCAGTTAAGGTTAGGGTTAGATTAGTTTGCTTACGAAAGAAGTTATGGAAATTATTAATAAGGCAAAGCATTAAACATTTTCTTGGTGATTGAATGAATGAATATTTGTTTCTTATTTATCTTTTAATGGTTTACCATAGATTTAGGGTTTGTCATAGTTTTAGCGTAGTTCTAGCTTAGATTCTATCAATTGGTGTCAGAGCCGAACGATTCCAGTTTGATTCAAGAGATTTAACGGAATATCTTATTGAGGTGTTTTAGGGTTTATCCTAGTTTTAGCGTAGTTGTAGCTTAGATTCTATCAATTGATATCTGAGTCAAATGGTTCTAGTTTGGTTCAAAAAACTTAACGAAATACCTTATTTAGGTGTTATTGTTCATAAAGCTGCGTGAAACGAAGAGGATGCGACAAGAGCAAGAGAGGTTAAAAAAAGTGTGCAAACCTGGTTGCCAAGTACACCATCTCATGGTGGCTTTAGGGTGATTGATCAACCCTATGGGGTGTTTATGGTGTTCCTCTCCTCTCTTTGCTGTCTTCTTTTCGGGGTTATCAAGACGTTATGCATGGGTTTACTCCACACAATGGTGTTGTCCCATACCATTGTTACCCTCAATCTCAATACTACTACCCCCACTACACTCCACATCCTTTCTATACAAACTCACAACCTCCACAACTCCATCCACAATTTATTCAATCCCCACAACCTAACTCCGAGACATTAGTTCAAGGGAACATATCAATTCCATTAGTCATTAGTAGAATTTGCAGCAATGATTGGGTTCATCGAACCCATGGTGCACCAATCAGTTTCCCCAACAATACCCTATACTCTCCAGCTTGAGTGTCCCCTTCTTCCCCCTGTCTCCATCCCATCGTCCCCAACTCCCGTCGGCCCCCAAGCACCACCAAGTGATGCCGTCGGCGACACTTCTCCAGCCATGTCGACAACCCCAATTGACCACCTCGATCTCCCCTCACTACCCCTCACCACCCATGACCGCTTTTTCCACCCTATACTTAGTCATAGCCCCACCCAAACCCCACAAACAAGAAAAATAGAATTGGAAGAAGAGCTTGAAAAGGGAACGTTGGAAACTATATCGAAATTCGGCTAGCACCGATCCTCGTCTCCAACAGATCCAACGACAACAACCATTTCGGCGGCAGATCACAGCTCGACAGTTGCCATTGCGCCGAACTGAGTTACCACTGTTCAATCAATCTCTTTGGCCTGGTCATGAGCCACCGCAATGTGGCCTTCTCAACCCACAACGTCAAAGATCCAATTGACCAGCTCCTCACGCGCACAACAACACCACTCATAGTTCTGTTCGTTGCATTTCATATGAAGAAGATGAACTTCATCGTGAAGAAGACAGTTCAATTTGGGATGGGTTATTTACATCCCAACGAACATTTAGTCCCACCACACATAATTGATTACTCTTCAATCGCTATTTGCAGTTTTAGGATAGACAAGTATCACCACAAGTTGTTTCTAGTAATTTTTATGATTAGATTGTTCACCACCATGAGACAACACATACAACCGCAAGACATGATTCGAGATTCAATTTGTCACAGTTTTGAAGCTAATTTAAAGAAATTTGCATATACAAACATTGAAATTTTGTAATGGATACTCTTTGAGGCAAGGACTCATCTTAGACTATATTTGGTGGCACAATTTGGATTTCCTTATTTGTGACAAAGGCAATTACAAATGAAAAGTTCGAGGTCAACTTCTGCTCATGCACTTTGCCTTGTGTTCTCTAAGCGGTTGTTTGTGTTTGTCTGACTTCTACTTCAAGCTTGTGGACAAGCTTTTTCAACCCGAGGAGGAGGATGATGTAAACAGGTTAATTAGGGATAATTGATTATTATGTGCAATTGAGCCGAGTATAGAAAAGCCCATAATAGCTAGGGTTAGGGTTTGATTAGTTTGTTTGCCAAAGAAGTTATGGAGAATATAAATAAGGTAAAACATTAAACATTGTTCCTGGTGATTGAATGAAGCAATATTTGTTTTCTTATTTATCTTTGAATTACGGTTTATTGTAGATTTAGGTTTATCATAGTTTTAGCCTAGTTCTACCTTTAGATGTAGCTTAGATTCTCTCATACTATAAAGATAATAACTCTTTGTTAGAATTAAATGAATTACAAAAACCGAACATTGTTTTGGAGTTAGATTTTAGGGTATGTTTGTTTTTAACTCTTGCATATGATTCATACAGATGTGCTTTCTTTTATGAATAGATTCTTTCCATGGATGGGGCCTAGGACATTCATAGAATCTCCAAAATGTAAGAGTGATCATAGTACACCTTAAAGTTTATTGGAATTGAAACTCAAATTTCCCTAAATTAATTGGAGTGGTGTTAGGGTTGGGGGAGTTTTTTCCTTGTTAAAAAACCTTTCTTCTTTTTCTCCTCATATTGATTACCGTTTAATTTCCATTGCATGGAATTGGATTCTCTGCGAACATGCATGTAAAAGGATTTATTTCATTCTTCCCTATAAACTGAAATATTTGTGTTATAATTTGAGCTAGTTAGAGGTTGGCTCATAGTTATATGACTTTACTAGGGGTTGATCCCTAGTTCATCGTACTTTAGGCTTTGGTTCCAATGATGTCTTGTGACATCAGTCATTCAATCACAGTCATACATGTGGCATGGGCTGACCCTAGCACGTAAAGGGCTTCAACGCAGTTCTAAACTAACCATGTGCAAGACTACTATTCAGCCCGTAAGTCAGGTGCTCAAGCCCAGGACACGCCAGCCCCAAAGGCATGGGTTTTAGGGCTTGACTCAGGACAATAAGGCCTGAACAACGAATCTCAAAGCTGTCATAGGCCCGAGATCCTCTAGCAAAAAATCAGCTCTAGCCCAGTCAAGCTTTGGGTCCTAAACAGAGCCAAATGCTGATGAACTCAGTCATGCACATGTAAGATCTTATGCGAAATCTCCTCCCTCCATCACGCCTTCGATTGTAGAGACATTTGGGGTGGGAATCCTAGCTATAAGAGTCGGTGAAAGGAGGAAGAAAGGTACACATACACACTGTAAGCATCGCAGTGCCTTTGACCACCATAACGGTGGTCCTGGGCTTAATCGCTGCTTATTTTTGCAGGTTGGATATCATCAGGATTAGTGATGACAGATTTGAACGCATCAGTTTTGTGTTGTCTGAGGGGAAGACGATAAGTTTTTCCTGAAACGAATATATAAAGTTCTTTCTAAGCTGAACAAAGTAACGAGAAATGGTCGCCAACACTAGATCTTGAGCATTCAACAATGTCGAACCAGACAACCCTCTGGTCAGATAAGCCCTCCACAGGGTTGAATCGGTCCAACCGAGGGGGCAAAGCAGCCACTTGGCCCAGCCGCTACGGCAACCACGACTGATCCTTGCATAGATCAGATCCTGGTTCACATGGATCATCTGGCACGAGTGGTGGAGAGGCTCGCTCAGGATCGATAACAGCTGCACGAAGGCAACAACGATCCCGGAAGATCCGCACACCAAAGAGGACGCCCAAGAATGCATCCAGGAAAGTGAAAACCTCCCTATGGAGGATAAAAAAACCGACCGATAAGAGAGCATGTTCAGGAACCTACTCCGACTGAGGGCAACTATTTCGGATGTCTTGTATGACCTCACCATGCCTTCGTTCTCGAAGGAGATCATGAGCGCCCCGCTTCTAAAGAAGTTTGTCCTGCCGAAACTCAAGTTCTATCATGGAACATCAGATCCGTCAGACCATTTGCATCATTACCATCACGTGATGGCGCATAAAGTTCAGAAGCCATCATGTGCCAAACTTTTCTCACCAGCTTAAAGTAGGTTGCATTGACATGGTAATACAATCTCCAGCCAAAATCTATCGATGCGTTCTAGGTCTTGGCGAAGGCGTTTAACACAAGATTCGTGGGGAGCTAGGCCTCACTACCTGCTGAGTCTCAAGCAGAAGCAGGGCGAGACCATCACAAAATATGTCAGTCGTTTCAGCGATGAGCTGACCCTAATCGACGATTGCTGCGACAATACATCGATAATCGCCTTTATTTCTTGCCTTTGAGGAAGTTAGTTCTACAACTTTCTCACCCTGAAACCTCTCGAGAGATATGATGGATTTGCTGATAAGTGCGGCAAAATATGTCACTCTAGAGATGTTGGCCGCCAATAAAGGAGGCGTCAATGAGGCCAAGCAGACGCCTAGGGTCCGGGACAGGGGGAAGAAAAGAGGCTCGAAGAGGACATGTCAAAAAGGAAGAGCGACAGCAAGACCGGATCCGACAAGGCCAAGCCCGACAGGGCCACCAACTACGTCGGTGCAAGGTTCACCGAGTATGCTCCACTTCAACTCCAACTTGGCCAAGATCCTCTCTGCCATGAAAACTGGGAGGACATCAAGTGGCTCTCAAAGAACAAAAGCTTCCTTCCAAGCATGATAAGGGCAAGTATTGGCCTATCACAATGATCACAACCACATCACCCAAGACTTCCAAAGTCTTAAGAGCAAGATAAGAGTACTGGGTTCGAAGGGGAAGACTCGGAGAATTCGTAAATTCTGGCGAGAAGCAACCCCAAGAGAAAGAAGCGGCCCCAAAGGCCGAAGAAAAGGTTGCAGACGTCATCTGCGTCCTGCAAAATGGACTGGGAAAATCAAATCGGTCAAGGAAACGAGCAATTCATGAGTTGCGGATAGGTCTCCATAGCGAAGACTGCCCAGGTGGAGCACCCAACCCCAAACCTGACATTCACCGAGCAGGACATGCAAGGGGTCCATTCCTCACACAACCTGGTTATCACGATTACCATATCAAAATGGGGCATCAATAGGTCGTTGGTAGACATCGGGAGCTCAGCCAATATCCTGTTCCTGAAAGCAATTCACAGGATGCGGGTGAGAGAAGAGAAATTGAAGCCGGACAACTAGGTGATGGTTTCAATGGCGATCAAAATTACTCGGTTGGGAGCATCAACCTACACGTGGGAGCAGGGGAACCAACGAAACTCCTTATAACAGAGTTCATCGTAGCGGACGTCCCTTTCGCATAAAATATAATTCTTGGAAGACATTGGCTTTAGTAGATGGGGGTAGTGGTCTCCACACGACACCAGTGCCTTAAATACCTGGTCAACGGAGAGAAAGAAATTATCAAGGCATATTATTTTTTTGCTAAAGAATATCATTACATGGCGATGAAGCTATCGAGTAAGTAACCACAATCGGCTCAAACTCTCAAAGAAAGAAAGACCAACGAGCCTATGGCTTATTGGTAAGGAGCAACGAGGGTGGCATGTAGCACTTTTTGAAGCAGATCAATAAAGGTAATCTTTTTAAAAATGACTCTATTCCACGCTCATCTCCTGCTATAAGGGAAGACCCGATCCTTATACGCGGGCCAAAAAGGTGCACAAGTGGCCAAGCCTAGCCCCACTAAAGACAACGATGGTTCGCTGCATAAGTGACCTAATCCGCCTACGGAGCCGAGATATAAAACGGTAGGTCAAGCCCAATCCCCGGACAACTCACTGCCCGTCGAAGCCTGATCCTAATACGGGGACCAAAATAGCACACAAACAGCCAAGCCTAGTTCATTCAGGATGATAGCTTGGTGCATAAGTGGCCTAATCACCTTTGGAGCCAAGGCAACACGAATGCAATCTGGACCTAGTCCACGGACTGTCCACCGCAAGCGAACGAACCCAATCCATGGACAGTTCACCGCAAGTGGGCGAGTCCAGTCCACGACAACTCACCGCTCCTAAGATACCCTAGTCCAACATCAGGACCACGATGGCACAAATGCGGATCGGACCCAATCCACGGATAGTCCATCGCAAACAAACCTGTCCCAGGACAGTTCTCCGCAAGTGGGCGAGTGCAGTCCCCGGACGACTCACTACTCCTAAGATAATCTGGTCCGACAATGGGGACCAAAATGACGCACAAACGACAAAGCATAGCTTTACCGAAGACCACGACAACTCGCCGTACAAGTGACCTAGTCCGCCAAGGGGCCAAGGTATGAAACATCAAATCGAGCCCAGTTCATGGACAACTCACCACTAAAATGGAGTCTAGCCTAGACAGCAAGGATGCACGGACACACGTATCGTGTCGGACACTGACATGATACGGCGACTCGACAATTTTCAAAAAATTAGGACTCGATGATGCGGTCAAACTTTACTTTTTATTAATTTTTATTTTTTTATCTCATATAAACATACACAACCAAAATCTTAAAATTGTTTAAAATTTTTACTTTTGAAGCTGGAAGAGGAGAGCTTAACAAGAGATAGAAAAATTTACAGAGATGCACAAATAGTCAATTTATTGGAAAGTATCTAATTTACAAATTGTTTCAAAATAGTGTGTAATTGTGTATCTAAGAGCAAAATAGTCATCAGATACATAGAAATCAATTACTGAGAAATTACATAGCAAAATACTCATTTTTGTGTGTATTATATCCAATTTAGAGTGAGCGAAAAAACAACAATGATGACGCCTGATGTACCACCAAATGAAAATCGCCAGTCAAGAACCCTCAGACCGAGAACAGCGTGAAGAGGTGCTTTAATTGAAACTTTTGTCCTCGGCTCGAGGAATCAAAGAATTGTAGATTGCAATTGAGTGCAGCAGAACAAGTGTTTCTTCAAGAACTACTTTAAAAAACAAGCAGAGAAAAAACCAAGAAAAAATAGGAAAACAATTGGCCGTGTTGGAGCTGTGTCAGGACCGTGTCGGTCTCAGTCAACGTGTCCCAACCGTTGACCACGTGTCGGATACGTATCAGGCGCGTGTCGGATGCGAGTTCGTGTCTTACACGTATCTGACTTTTGAAACGAGGGTTTTTCGAATAGTTCGTGCATCCTTGTTAGATAGGCATAACCAATCCAGTTAAAACGACGTTATAACGCCAATATAACTCCGATATAACGTTTAACGGAGGTGAGTCGTTACGTTTTAGTATTATGGTTCCTATATAATGGCCATTATTGAGATAACGTTTTTTTGAATAACGTCGTTTTAACGTTTTGTTCTAACACCAAAAAATAAAAATAAAAACTCGCCCATTTCATTCTCGATTGAACCAGAACTATAGACTCGGAGGAAAGACAAAGGACCAAAGCTCGTCGTCGCCGATCGATAAAGAATAAGACCTTGTCGGTCGACTGAGAACGAGAAAAGAAAAGGAAAGAAGACAGAGTTGGCCACTCTCTTTCAAAAGGAATTTTATTTTATTAATGTTTTGATGTTTTTGAATTTAATGTTATGAACATGATTTACTTTTTTGACTCTATAATACATTAATACTTAGTGGAGGTATAAAATAAATTTGCAAAATATTTCTTTATATACTGTTATAATATATAACGTTCTTAGACTGTTATGTCTATTATCCGTTTTGACTACATAGGGCATAACCAACTCCTTCCCAGCGCAGGTCCTTTTCAGGCTGAGCCAGAGCAATACACCTTACCTAGCCCGTTCTGGCAAGGATGGTTCCTCAACAACTCAATTCCTATTCAGTATTGAGGTATAGCCTAAACATGCGCAGTAGACTCCTTCCCAGTGCATATCCTCTTCAACACTGATCCAAAAGAATGTAGTGACCTTGCCTGTTCGGGTAGGGATGGTTCCTTAACAACTCAACTTCTGTTCAGGATTAAGGTATGTTATAAAGTCTAGCCTCGATAGGTCTAGAAGACTTCTCCCAGCGCATGTCCTCTTCAGGCCTGAGCCAGAGATACAGGGACCCAACTCGTTCAGGCAGGGATGGTTCATCGACAACTCAACTCCTGTTCAGGATTGAGGTATATTTTAAAGGCTAGACCGTCTTAAAGACTTATCCCAGCCCAGGTTCTCTCAAGGACTCAACCTAAGGAGTACGGAAGCCTAGCCCATTCGGGCGAAAATGGTTACTCGGCAGCTCAACTTTTGTTCAGGATTGAGGTATACTGAAAAGTCCAACTTATACAGATGTGAAGGACTTCTCCCAGCTTATTTAAGAAGGTTAGATATCATAATTCAGCAACTCAGCTCTTGTTCAGGGCTGAGGCGTATTATGATATCTAACCTTCTTAAATTTGAGCAAGATATGCACAAGAGCTGAGCTTGTTCATGCAAATAAGGTCCCTTCTCAACCCAACTCTTGTTCAGAAATGGGGTCAAAATAGGATTAGCCCTGATGGGCAGAAACTACTTCTCAATTCAAGACCTCTCAAGGATTGAGCCAGATAAATGCAGGGAGTCAGGAGTCTAGCCCGTTCGGGCGAAAACAACTCTTCAACAACCTAACTCCTACCTAGGAGTGGGGCATATTATGAGAGCCCCGACTAGAAAGGCAGAGGCGACCCCACTTAAATTCAAAGTTCTCAGAACAAACAAAGATGCTGGTATACGAGATAAACCTCAGTCTAATAAGATGGTTTACCAGGCAACCTAATATGTACGAAGGTTAGTGTAGTCTTCAGCACGAGGACAACTCCTACGCATAACTACTAAGGGATACAGTAATCACGTTACGAAGAGAGCACGACCCGAACAAACAAAAATGACTTTCCTACAACTTAACTTTTTACTGTTGACAGAATATGCTTAGACAAGCAAAGAAAAAACTTTAGTCCAGACTGTAAGCCTACTTCAGGTGCCTCTAGTCAGCCTAATCTAAGCAAGAATTGGAAATGTTAAGTATGATAACTACAGATGTAGACATAAAGAAAAAACAAGTGGAAATTTTCTCATTGATAAATTTTTCTTTTCATTACAAAAGCCGTTCATTCAATGGGAATTGAGTCAGAAGCAGCTTCATGGGAGCACAGTCTGAAACATGCTCTGGAACAACAAGATGGGTAGTCGTCTCCGCGACACTTGAACAGGCTTCAGGGCCACCTCGCAGGCCAAAGGAAGAATCATCCGCCTCCTCGAACCGAGCATAAGCAAGAAGTTGGGAAACTGAGATATCCAAATCCCCATAGTGCTCCTGGATTAATGTATCAGATGCATCAACAACGTCACGAGCTCGAGCTTTATTAGCAGCATCACGGAGCTCCTTCTTTCTAGCTTCCCATTTTGCCTTAGACTTCAGCTCCCCAATTGCTTTGGCCAAACTCTCTTCAGAGACCACCAGCTTGTGAGTCACTTCGTCATGACAAGCACGCTTGAAATCACGCTCTTGAGCGAGATCAGAAAGTTGTTGCTGAAGGACTTCCGAAAGCCCCTTTAAGTGAACTTACCTCAGTGCGCTCATTGACTAGTGCACTTTGGGCGTCAGTAGCAGACTTCTCAACGTTCGACAGACGCTTAGCAAATGCACCATGTTCATCTATCACCCAGTCCAGTCGTTCTCAAGCATCCTTCAATTCAGATGCTTAACAAATTTTGTCTCGACGAATGTTTGCCTTGGAGACAAAAGTTGGGCCTCTTGGTCGACGAATTTTGTCTCCAAGGCAAAAAGCTTATCTCGTACAGACTTCACCTCAGTAGCCGCCATGCCAGCATGGGTCAGGTGGGCTATCCCCAGATTAGATAACGCGCGGGTATGAACAATAAAGCAAAACTAAGTGGCAAAACAATCAAGTTGTCAACCTGTGCAGTTAAAACAACAATATAGTGCCGATGTAACTCCGATATAACGCTTCACGGTAGTGAGTCGTTACGTTATGATAATTATCATGTTATAGTATCACTGCTCTGATATAACGACGTTATATGGCCGTTATTGAGATAACATTTATTTCAATAACGTCGTTTTAACGTTTTGTTCTAATACATTAAATAAATACCCATTTCATTCTCGATCGAACTAGAATCCTAAATTCATGGGAAAGGACCAGAGCTCGCCGTCGCCCATCGACAAAAAACCAGACCTCATTGTTTGACAGAGAACGAGAGAAAAGGGAAGAAGATGAAGAGTCGATCACTTTCTGTTGCGATCTCACTCTCATACGAGGGGAAGATTTTTTTCATTAATGTTTTTTTGTTTTTGAATTTAATGTTATGAACATGATTTACCTTTTTGACTCTATAAGACATTAATACTTTGTGGGGTATTAAAATATATTTAAAAAACTATTCCGTTATATACTGTAATATCCCGATATACCCTATTATAACCTATAATGCTCTAGGACCGTTATGAGTTCGTTATCCATTTTAACTGCATAGAAATTGATGAAACTGAACTGAAATTGGAGAACTGTTGAAATTGTAACTCAATAAAGCAAAACAACAAGACATTATGTTCATAACATTAAGCAAGTCAACAATGTCAATATCAAGATCAACAAGTTCATAAACATCTAAATGAAAACATATCATTAAACAAGATCAACAATGTCAATATCAATGTCTTCTTCTTCTCCTTGATCCTCATCTTCGTCATGAAGTCCAGTACTTGTACTCGATTGCCGCAGCCGACTCCTTGTATTTGGCCTTAGATCAACAACTTCCTTTACCTCTCATACTTGTGTCCAAGTAAGATCATCACCTTCCCTCACAAACTCTGCTAGCTCGTTGTCTGTAGGAATGAGCCAATCATCATTTTCATCTTCCCTCAGCACAATGGGGTCATGAGCTGTAGATCTGATGTTTGCATTCTTTTCCTTACCTCTTTGTCCCAACTTCTTGTTGTATTGAATGAAAACAAAATCATTCAATTTCAACTTTGCTTGTAGTAGACAATTCTTTTTTTTTTTAATGCAACTGATAAAAAAGAATTAATATATATTATTTGCAAATAATTAATATAACTGTGAATTACAAATAACAAATGAGTGATTGACATATTAATAATAATTACTTATATTGTTAAATGTACTCCAATTGCACTCACATGGTGACGCGCTACATATGAGGGATAAAACCCTCTGGCATCAAAAGTTAATGACCGCAAGTAATGTGTGCCTTCGCGGCCGCATTCTCCAATGGTAGTTGGTTAGCCAACCAAGAAAAATTCCTCTTCATCCGATCAATAGTGGCTGCCCTGTGATCCACCTCGGTATACACTTGGGTGTGGGAACTAACCCCGGCCTCAGTGTGAAGAGCCCGGGACCAAGGGCCAATACCGTCTCTTCCCCTGCACCTCCTAAGCAAGATGACTTAACATGTTTCCCCTTAGCCACAGTGGTGGAAGGAGGCTCAAACAAAACCTCAACTCTCGGACCCATGGAAGGGTCACGGGCAGAGCGCTCAGGAGCGGATTGTCCTTCCGCAACAGATGAGCCAGGAGCAACAACCTCTGACAACGGTCGCTCTGTTCCATCTTAGAACAAGCTAGTGCCCTCGGCGACTCCTCATCAACGATCAGGTCCACAACATCTCTCTCCCAGCTTTGGGAAGCAGCAGGAGTGGACCCCAACTTGAGCCTTTTAGAGCGATGAGGGGGAGTAAGCAATCTCTCTTAAGGTTTTCTTCTCCAAAGGGCTAGGCATCTTTGACACCTTCATCTTCTGAGACCCAGGTGTCAGTGCCTCCTTGCCCGAAGAACCGGTAGGGCATGTCTTACGTCACCAGCTTCACCAAAAAACAATCCACTCCGCCTAATATTTATTTGGATGGATAATTTTTAGAATAGACATCGGCGGCAGGGCAAGGAAGCTTGCTTTCGTCTTCTTTTCAGAAGAGAGGATGGTAGAGTAAAACAATATTAATAGTAAAACAAAATGAACTTACGGAGGTATCCAAAGTGGCAGATGACTTTCAAGCCATCAAAGGAGAAGTACTCAGACTTCGCCGAGGCAAAAAAGCAGTACATCTGTCGATGCTCTGGATCCTCAAGCTGGCCAATCATACAACGTGGTCTCTACACCCAACTGACACCCTCGTTATTAATCCCGATGGAAGCTAGATAATGAAGCAACCTCGTCGACGTATGAATTTTGGTGTTACCCGCTCGGCATTATCTGAGTTGGGGCAATGCCCAAATAATACAAGTAGCGATATATGACACTAGGAACAAGGAAGCGCATGCCAGCCTCGAACATGGCCTTGTACAGGCAGATGCGCCCCTTCGACGGAATAGAGTAACAATCCCTTTCCACAAGAAGTGACACAACCAGATTACTAGGGAGTTTGTATTGCCTACAGAGGGCAACCAGGTCATCCTCAGACAATAGTGACTTTCTGAAAAAGTCTAAGCTTCCGTGATCCCCTTTCAACTTTCAAAATATATGTAGTTAAATACTTTGCCTTACAAAAAAATCAATTATATAATGTATAAAACAATATGATAATTGTTAATTCCACTATTTCTATGTCTTTCTTGGTGTAGTGGTTGGAAGTTTAACTTTTTTAGTAAATGACCCAAGTTTGATACTCTTGGAGCTCGCATTATTTTCACTTCAATTTTATTAGTAATTGCAAACATTAAAAAATTGTTTAGTTTAATAAAACTTATTTTCTGTCTTCTTGGAGTGTATAATTTTTTTTTATGGCGATTGACAATTACTATCTGTCATTGTGACCTGCCCCCTACCTTTTTTTGTTTTCAATGCAATTTTACATGTAATTGCAAACATTAAAAAAATGAATTTTTTGTTCACAAGTGGTATAAAACCTCCAAAAAAATAAATTGAAATTAATATCTTAAATAATAACTATATAATATAATTCAATGAAAATATATGCCATTAAGCAACTCACACAAAATTTGAGGCTCATATAAACCATTTTTTTTATGAAATTGTACTAGGATCTTATTATGTTTGCAAATTTAAGATTTTTTAAGCTTCAACTAGATACTTATCCTAATTATTTTGTGATTTTAGTTATATATTCTAGTTATTACACTCATTTTCCCTTACTAAGGTTATCAATATTGTGACCTTATTTTGGCTTAAAATTGGACTGTACTGGATAAAATTTGGTATTTGCAATGTACTTTTGTCAGTTGTATTTTATTTATTAGTCACTAGCTTGGGTAGAAATTTTTTTTTAGCTCCGCCCTTAATAAGTACTATTATCAACTATTAATTATTTGTCATTTCGTCACCTTCACTAAAATCTTGGGTCTGCCACTGTCCGTCGCGAGAAGTTAAGCTGCACAAACATTATTGAATAAGAACTCAAGCTCTACCGGGCTGGAAAAACACAGTACGGAACAAAGAGTGAGAAGGTAAAGGTGAAAACTCTCACAAAACAGGCTTATATAGGTTTGGAGCGAAGGGGACACATTTACCTTATTGTTGTATAATCATTCAATGCGGTGCGGTAGCCGAAAATATGCCATCATGGCATACCACGAATCCTCATACGCTGTGAGTTAGTGGCTCAGCGAGTATACCCACTAACTAGGGAGAGTAGCTAATGAGACATCAGACAATCACTCAATCACTCAATCACAACCGTACACATGGCATGGGCTAACCCTAGCACGTAAAAGGCTTCAGTGCAGTCCTAAGTGGACTAATGCGCAAGACTACTGTTCAGCCCGTAAGTTAGACACTCAGGCACAAGACACATCAGCCCCAGAGGCACGGGTCTTTGGGCTTGGCCCATGACAATAAGGCCCGAACATCGAATCTCAGAGCTGTCTTAGGCCCGAGATGCACTCGCACAAAATCAACTCTATTCCAATCAAAGTTTGGATCCTAAATTGAGCCAAGTGCCGAAGACCTCAGTATGCACAGGTAAGATCTTATGCGAGAACTCAGTATTCACCCTCTCTATTATTATTTGGGAGATATACCGAAACCAAAAAAATTTAAACAAAATCAAGAAAAATATTTCGGAAATCTCCTTCTGCCTTCATCTTCTTCGGAGCTTTCAAGCTTCGAATTGTACGATTTCACTCATCTTGCATCTTTTTTATTTTTCGTTGCATCTTTCATCTAATTTTCTTGAAAATGTTTTTGTTATGTTTGTGAAACGCTAGTCCTATTGGAAGCGATTTAACAAAATAGCAAATTGAAAACATACGGAGATAGATCGATAACATCATAGAGATGGCGGAAGAACAGAGATGCCAAGCTCCACCCAGACCAATGGTGAACATGACTAAAATTTGGGGCGGTGCTGTTCGACACAATCTGCTTGAATGTTTTTAAAAGGAGCTCATGGCGAGTCCTCTGAAATGGCTTTATGAATTTCAATCTGTAACTCTGTTTTGAAGTCGTGACATCATGAAATTGGTTCTTCTATTGATTGAAGAATTGACGGTGTAATGAAGGTGACACTTTGGTCTGGGTGGAGCTGATGTTTTCTTGGGGTTTAAGGAGAAATTGGTGGAGTTTATTTGATTTATTTATTTATCAACTCGGCTAGGGATACAAAAGCTTTACTAATTTTCCCTCTTGATTTGATTTCACCGTATATTTTGAGGGCTCTAATACCAGATTGGCTATCAAAATCATGAGGCATACTAATGTTTTCATCACCCTCTGGTTGTGTGCTTCACATCCAACTATCCACCCCCCCCCCCCCCCCCCCCCCCCCCCCCAAAAAAATAATAATAATAATTATTGAATGGGTCAGGTTTGAGTTGGATACCTCAACATGTTTGACACGAATGTGTGATACTCTACATGTAGAACACATTAAATTATTTAACATTACAGTTAAATTGCTAATTTTAATTCAAGTGCCTGCAACAGGGATGACAATAGATTTGAGTCGGGGTTCATTTTCACTTTATCAGGCTGAGATATGAGGTCCTTTCCATTCGAATATGCAAAATGTAAAATCCATACCTGCTGTGTTGCATCCCTTCCGATAATTTGAGTTAAGTTTGATTTATTAGATTGGATTGACAACCATATTGATATGTGTTGGCACGACAAGACCCAATTGTAAACGGGTTAGGTTTGAACTGAGAGAAAAGGACATGCAATCTGGTATGCAACCCATTTTAACATTCCCATAAAGGAATGAAGCAAATGATAGTCGATTATTCTGCAGTGGATACTAGACAACAGAGTCCGAGAACAGGTGAAAGCAAAAGGAAAAAGAGAAACATATCCAAAATAAGAGTGCCAGTCCAAATAAAGTGTGTCATGTAGGACAACGTTTCAAACGAAAGAAAAGGGGGAAGTTGAGTTTACTGTCCACCAAAAACCAGATAACAAAAATTGAATGTGATATAACTTTTGGTATCATGAACTGGATAATATTTTGATCGAAATAAAAATGAGAGAATGAGATGGTGATCACTGGCTATATATTCTTCTGATTGAAGATTTATTTGTTTATATAGTCCACATCTAATTTCTTGACCTTTTTCTGTAAGAGCATTTGGGCCAAGGTGATGACGGATGGATGTTTTAATGCATCAATCTCACACTGCATTACTTCTTTCCTTGGCCGTTTTTTCATAATTTTCACATCCTGATCAAAACATCATGCTAAAATATTCTGATCCCACACCAGTTTGATTCATTAACCATAATAATTTATGAGTCGATCCCTGCAAGAAAAGGATTATGTTAATTGTCTCCCCCTTGCCACATTAGTTCCAACCTATTAGTTTCTAATTTGCACAGTTTTGAGTTCCCTTTTATTATTCCTCAAGACTTTTAATGTTTTGATTATAACTTGTATTATTTGAACTGACCTTTCTCCATGGTACATTTTTGTAGGCCATGATGGAAATCTATAATATGTATAGGACTCAGCTTTCAGCAAAGAACATCGTGGTACTATTTGATGCTATGTATGCTGTAGCTGCCCATGCTCACAAGATAAACAGTGACACTAATCTTCGGTCAAAGCTACAGGAATTTGGGTCATTAAGCCAGATGCAGGATCCTCCCTTGCTGCGCCTGGAGAATGAGTCTTACCAGATCTGCCTCACATTCTTGCAGAATCTTGTACTTGACAGACCCTCCTCCGCTGAAGAGGTTGAAGTTGAGGTCTACCTCATCGATCTTTGCAAGGAGATCCTGCAGGTTTACCTTGACACGGCACGACCAGGACAGCTGTCCGAGTCCTCAATTAGTCCTCAGAAGGCCCACTGGGTGATCCTACTTGGTTCTGCTAGAAGAAGAGAGTTAGCTGCAAGAGCACCCATAGTTGTGGCGACCCTCCAGGCTATATGTAGTTTGGGAGACGATATGTTTAGGAAGAACTTGGCTCTCTTTTTTCCTCTCCTTTCAGGCTTGATAAGCTGCGAACATGGGTCTAGCGAAGTTCAGATGGCCTTGAGCGACATGCTCAGTTCATCAGTGGGTCCGGTTTTGCTACAATCTTGTTGAAGCTTTTGCGGTACTTGACCTCACAAGTCCCAGCTGTATGATATTTTTCTTTAAAAGTTGCATCACTGCATTTTGTCCCCTTGTTTTATTACAATTTTTATTGAGGAAATGTAGGTTTTAGTGTACGGAGGAAGCAGTTGTTTCTAATTGCCTTGAGTGCTTCAGAATATTGATATTGTAACAAGTGTAGCTCCTTTACATAGAATTCATTAATGTTATCTTAAAAAGAGCTGTTATAATTGTATGTTACATATGTTGTTCAGACGAAATAAGTTTCCAAAAAAGTTTTACGGAAGGTCTTGAAGCATGATGTTTCAAATGTTCCAATTTTTCTTTTGCAATTGGATAAATTTATCATTTTTCAATTATTTATATTCTTCTTTTATTATTTTTCGTCTCAAAAGTATGGATGCCAGTTTAAACTGAATTTTGGTGCAGGTGACCCGTATTGGGCAATGCTTAGGCTTTGAAGTGTAGGGTAATCCCACCCAAGTATTGGAATTTTCATCTGATGTATCTATCATTCTGTGTGGTAGTACAGAAGAGGAGAAAGTGTAGTTGGGCAGTTTTGATAGTTTTGTGCATTTTATACACTGTACTTGGATTGGACAGAGACATATTTAAAGCAATAGATCAGTTTTTCTGTTGTAACAATTATTTGGACACTCGTCAATTTCCCACGAAACTGTAGAAAAACTCTCATACTTTAATGGCATCACCACCATTTTGTAAACTTGTGTCGTCATCTGTGTCTCCATCAGAAACCACTTCGCCATTACAAGCAAGTTGTTGTGCCTTGTCAGCTTCTTCAGTCCAATTAATCCTCACAACAAACACAAACAGTATTATGAGGCAAGCAACCATACCAATCAAGAACCCCAGCAGCAGCCCACTCAGGTTCAATCCAACTCTAAATGCCATGACCACTCCCAGAGGTAAGGCCAACAAGTAGAACCCACCCAGGTTCGCATACATGGCCAACCATGGTCTAGCCGTTCCCCGAACTATTCCTCCACAAACAGTTAATGGAAAATTAACAATCTCCACCCCAGCCATCAGCAACATCATCTTCTTGACACCCCTTAAGATCCCATCGTTGTGGCTAAATAAGGAACCCCAGACACCCCTGACAGCTACCATCACAGAACTACCAATGCAACCAAATACTACGCTAATGGCTAAGGACACATATGCAGATTGATAAGCTAGTTTTGCTTGGTTCGCTCCAAGCTCATTCGATACACGGATGGATGCACAAGTGGCTAAGGAAAGCATGACAGAGTATAACAAGTAATCAAAGTTGAGAACCACAGCTAACACTGCCACTGCTTGTTTTGCATCTGGTAACCTTCCTGTGAGCAAGATCAATACCTCAATACACCACCATTCCAGGCATGTAGTGAGGCAACAAGGCCCACAGAGCCTTACAAGTCGAGACCAATCCCCCACTTTCTGATCCCACCACCTTCCCTCCTTCCACTTCTCCCCTTTTCTCTTTTCAATCACCCACACGTAGATGGCAAGTAGAATCAGAACGACGATATCAGTTAACCAAATTGCCATTGAAACTCCTTGAAGACCCTTCGCCTTGGATAATAAAATGTTGAGAGGCAAGTGAAGAGCTACTGCAAGAGCAGAGGTAAACATGATAGGAATTGTTATGTTTTGAGAGCTCAAGTAGGCCTTTAGAGGACTAAGGAAAGATGTGATAAACAGGTCAGGTAGAAGATACATAATATACTCTTTAGCAACAATAGAGATGTCTCTTTGTTGCCCAAAGTGAATAAGAATCTTGTCAACATTCAACCATAAGAAAGAGATCGGAAGTGTTGCCACAACCAAAAGTATCGTCGCCATGAGGAGAGTCTTGTGAAGGAGTTTGTAGTTTTTAGCTCCATAAGCCTGACCACAAATAGGCTCCATGGCACCACAAAGCCCATTCAAGATGGAGAAACCTGTGACATTTGCAAAGGTAAAACCAAGAGTTCCACCAGCTAATTGCAGCTCTCCAAGACGGCCTAGAAATGACGTTGTAATTGCTATCTTTGCAAACCATGTCAAGTTCATGACTATTAAGGGAAGAGATATCCCTCGTTGCTTGTTTAACTCGATAAAAACAATTTTATTGAGATTGGTTCTCCATCCTTGAGGTGACGATGACGGTTCAAGAGAGTACTTCTCTATTGGAGTCTTCTCTTCTGGTTGTGAAGTTGTGCTCATGTTTACATGAAAAATGGACTAATGGGTGTGCGAGCTTACAATAATTGGCTTGTTGAGGAGATGGGATTATAAGGTGCTAACTAGAGATGTTTGATAGATAGCATGAGTTTCGTGAAGGAGTTGGTTAGAGAGAAAGATAGAAAACATGGTGGGCTGTGTGTGTTGTAGTAGTGTGTGTTTAGTGCGTGATGAGTGTGCTAAGAAAAGAAGAGATGTTCAAAGGGGAAAAATATATATATATATAGAAAGAGTACTGATTGATTTTCAAAAGGTGGTGCACTTGTCCGTCGTGGTCACTCAAAAATTTTGGCTATTAATTTGTTGTAATCTTGAGAGATCTTGATAGGATCAAAACGAGTTATTGTGGGGATGCGACCATATAATTATTACCTACTTTAAGATCTTAAACAATTGGATAAAATTTTTGTAAGTTATCCACTATGTAACATTGGTTTCGTAGCTAGAGAATCAACGTTGGTGCATCACAAATTGTAACATCACTCTGATCAAGTCGCCATCTAGTTAGGGGGCTTTGGTCGTCCCCTAGTTAGCATGGGAGAAGAAATTTCATGTTTAAGGATGGTAGCGGAAAAATATAACAATGATTTTTTTTCTTCTTTTCTTCTTAAACCCGTATTTAATATATATAAATCACCCTTCCTGTAAAACTTGTAACCAATGGGCAAATGAAACAAAACCCAGCAGAAGGATAGCTCAAAGAACATGACGCCGGGCAGAATAAAGATTATTCTGCAGGCTAGTTCAACAGATAATTCACAGAAAAAAGAACACAAGAGATTCGCCCAAAACACAGAGAAACATCTCTGATATTCAAAAGTATCTCTAAAGTCAGCCCACAAGCCGGACTTTATAGCTAAAACTCGTTATTATTAGAATTTTACCAAAAATAGCAAATCCCAATAATTATGCTAAAACAAAATACGTAATAAAAGAAATAATCTGCCAAAAATCTAGCCCAAATCGGGTTCGGAATCATTTCCTAAACGATGAATGAAATATTACCATAAAAGAAAAATTACTAAAATTGTGGATTCGGAAGGGGAAACAGTGGATTTTAGCCTCGAAAAGATGTGCACTGAGTGTAGATGAGTGGCGACGTGCACACTGAAAAGAGCATTCCGAATTGGGGTCATATGCGTGATTCTGATACCCGTAGCCAAAATACCGAAACGCACAAAAAACTGCCCCAATTAGGAAAAGATCATGATTTCCTACCATCTTTGTGCTGATCTACCAATTCAATGTATCTCAGTGACAACAACGTGCTATTTGACAGCTCAACATCATCTGACTCGAATCCTCCTACATCAGAACACCTCAGGCAAATTAAGCCTAAACTAACAAATGACAAAAGCCTTATCTAGCCTAAAACTCTCTCCAAACAAAAACAATTAAAATCTCTCAGATCTCAATCCCTTGTTCTTTCTTGTAAAATCTATAAAAATATCTTATGGGCTTTTCTCCAAGGATCTGAAAAATATTGCCTCCAGTGAAATCTCTGTTTCTCCTGCAATCTCTCCCCCCTAATGTTTGCTAAAGCAAAAGGGGGGGAATTCACTTTAGGCTGAATCCATTCGTCTAGAGTACAATACAATAACAGAGGATCCAGTCGACCCTATTGCCATATAAATTTTGAACTTTAATAAGTGTATTAAATAGTAGTAAAATGGAGCATTTTTAACAAAAATACAACTAACATGTAGTAAGTACAATAAGGCATTTTGCTAAAACACATACAAAATATCAATTTCCACATTATTCTACACATAAGAACGAAAAATGCCAAAAGCAACCCTTCACTGCCATAGATTGCACAATTGATTCCACCATTCATGTGCCTATCAATGTTCCAGAAATGAATCATTGGAGAATATGTGAAAAAAAAGTTGACACTCATTGGATCCACCAATCATTATTTTTTATTTTTTTTCCATGAGCACTTTGATTTCCACTTGCTCTCCCAATGTCCCCATTTCAAAAGCAAAACCATATCTAACCCAATATTCTAGTGAGTGGTGTAAGAGAGATAGAGAGGAAAACGAGAGCTTTGTAGATGTGTGTGTTGGAAATACATTTCAACAGTGTGAGTATCATCTAATCCAAAATCTAATCCAATTACATAGTGTGGAGTAAGGTATTTAGGATCTCTAGCTATTAAGCATCAAATTCCCAGTTAAATCACTATAGGTTAATGATGTTATTTGAGAAACCAAGTATCCTGTGAGGACATTCTTCAACTATGGGATATTTTTGTTGGTTATCTCTCAAAAATTCATACAAATGGTCTGTTAGAACCAAAGCAATTGTGAGAATCCTTCCTTTTGGTTGAATTTGCAAAGAGAGCTCTAGAATTTCTTGAGCTATAACCATTAGCTGCCTAATAAAATTTTTTTTATGAAAAGTTGCAACCCTTATATTACATTATTTTGGATGAGTGAGGCTAAAGAATCAGGTTTTGCAACCAGGATGATGTGGCTTCATTAGAGGAGGTTTTTTACAACCACGAAATACACAAGCTTTTTGGAGATTTCATCATTATTTCGAAATCATGCCATGTCACCCTAGTTGCAAAACATGGTTGTAAAAACATGGTTTCCTAGCATTTTTTTTTTTGTATAGTTGAGTTCTATTATTATTATTATTATTATTATTATTATTATTATTATTATTATTATTATTATTGATGATACACAAATATGGTCACATCCCTGAGCCATACATGTGTCAAGATGATTCGAGGAATTATGAGCCCCAGCGTCAGTTCAACACGGATCCGGCCCAAGCAGTACCAAGCCCACCTAATTCAGTCCGCCAGACTGATCCGAACTCTAGGATGTTAGGCCCACACGTCTCACAACTATCCTCAATACCTGTAACTCCTACTAAGGCAAGTATCTCGAGGATCAACTTCGAATAGGCAAATAAACAAATACCAGAACACATTCCACGCAGGGAAACTTCCTTCTACGGATTGCTCTTGGATTGGGAACTATCTCCTGCGTATCTAAGAGCACAAGGCTAACATGGAACTTTCCTCCTACAACACGACTCATAATTAGAGAAGGATCTCCACGAAGATCTCCTTCCTACTACGCCTTCAATGGCCTGGTAGAACCATGACTCATGCACTATAAATAAGACATGAGGTTGCTAAGCTAAGGTATGTTACAAATTCCATGTTTACAGCATTACACATTTCTTATATCCTTGTCTGACTTTAGCATCGGAGTGCCATCGGCCACCACAATGGTGGTTCGTAGCTCACGTGCGCTACTTGTGCAGGTTAGCAGGTCAGCGAGATTAGGTCAAAGCAGAGAGCGGAAAACGACTGCATCAGTTTGGCGCCATCCGTGTGGACGACAAAGTTCCTAACTTTTTCTAGCGTCATCTCCCCTCAAAACACAGAGAGATGGTGACTAGATCACGCAGTGAGAAAGAACAAGGGGAAGCGTCAAGCATTCAGCCTGGCGCTACTTCACCACCCTCAATAACGCAGGCTTTGTCAATGATGAGAATGCTCAAATCAATGAAGCAAAGGCCTGATGAAACACTAAAGGCGTACTTGACCCGTTTTAACAGTGAGTTAATCACTGTCAACATGTGCAATGACACAACAACTGTCTCAGCCTTCATCAACGGACTACGGAAAGGAAAGTTCTACAACCTTCTGACACTGGACCTTCCGGAAGGTATGGCAGACCTAACAAGGGAAGCATAGAGCTTCATTGCCTTAGGAGAATAACGAGCCGCTCGAAGAGAAACCGAACCCGGGGAATAATCGGTCGCAATAATACGTGTGCTTCATGGAGCCCATTCTGAGTCCGAGCAGTCCAACAGGTCCAGGAAAAAGGCTCTCCGAGGAATGAGGATCCAAGTGATACGTGGCGAGCAGCTGATACTGCATGATCGAAAGCAAGGCCCCTCCGCGTCGCTAGTATTTATGAAAAAAGACCTCCAGAGCATTCAATTCCCGCACAATGACGCCCTGGTAGTAATAATTTCCCTGGCAGGCTGGGAGGTAAGGAGGTCCTTAGTAGACACAGAGAGCTCAATGAATGTCATGTTTCTACGTATGTTCGACAACATGCAACTAGAAGAGACAACGTTGACACTTGATAATCATCCAATGATCAACTTCAGTGGCAAGAGATGATTCCCTGTGGGAAGGGTTCAGAAAACCCTATTTCAAGAGTTTATAGTAATCGACGCGCCTTCGGCGTATAATGCGGTCTTAGGGAGACCCTGGATACACCAGATGGATACAGCGGTCTCCACTCTACACCAGTGCGTCAAGTATCCAACGAACCGAGCGGTTGGTACATTGAGAAGCGACCAGATAGCTGCAAAGGAATGCCAGTAGGAGAACAGCCAACCCCGGATAATGAGGCGCCAGTGAGCCCTCGAGGCAGGCCCAATGTTGAGCAACCAGTGGAAGAGACCGTTACAATCAACCTTGACAGCCCTCACAATATCAAGGCTATCTAGATCGGTTCCCGCTTGATTGAAGAATTGGTGAAGCAACTCATGGAGTTGCTACAACGTAACCAAGACATTTTTGCATGGACCATGTGGGACATGGTGGGGATCGACCCGTCGATAATCACTCATCGCCTAGAGGTAGATCCCTTAAGGAAAATCGTCAGGCAGAATAAGAGGCCCGTAGCGCCCGAAAGGAATGCGATCATAAACAAAGAGGTACAATGTCTACTCAATGCAGACATGATAAATAAAGCACGATACCCCGACTGGTTGGCAAACATCGTTCTTGTAAAGAAGAAAAATGGAAAATAGAGAGTATGTGTTGACTACACTGACCTGAAGAAAGCCTACCCAAAGAACAAGTTACCACTTCCCCGCATCGATCAGATCGTAGACGCCACTTCTGGGCACAGCTTACTCAACTTCATGGACGCCTATTCAGGCTATTAATGCACAACCAGATCAAGTGAAAACCTCTTTCGTTGTGAAAAGGGGAATATACTGCTATAGGGTGATGTCATTCGGCTTAAAGAACGCATGCGCTACATACCAACGACTAGTCAACTAAATGTTCAAATAACATATCAGCAGAAACATTGAGTTTTACATAAACGACATGCTGGTCAAAAGCGTCCACAGCCCCGACCACATTCGTGATCTTGCTAAAGTGTTCAACCAACTCAGGAAATACCAGATGAAGCTCAACCCACAAAAGTGCACGTTCGGAGTCGAGTCTGAAAAATTCCTAGGCTATATTATGAACAAAAGGGGGATCGAAGCCGACTTACAACATATTCAGGCCCTTCTCGATATGAAAGCCCCGGCCAACATCAGAGACGTTCAAAGCCTGACTAAGAGGGTAGCAACACTCAACAAATTTATATCAAAGTCATCCGACAAATGCCTTCCTTTCTTTAAGGTACTAAGAAGAAACAAAGGATTCTCTTGGAACGAAGAGTGCGAACAAGTCTTTCAAAGCCTAAAAGCATACATGGGGAGTCCATAGCTACTCTCGAAACCTGCGACAGGATAAACACTCTACTTGTACCTATCTGTTTTCAGGCATGCTGTTAGTTCAGCCCTCATATGAGACGACCATGGACCCAAAATGGACCCAAAGACCGATGTATTACACTAGCAAAACCTTCATAGAAGTGAAAACACACTATCCGGACCTGGAAAAGTCGGTTCTGGTATAGGTCGTGTCCTCCAGAAAACTAAAGCCCTATTTTCAGGCCCACTCTGTAACGGTTCTAACCAAGCATCCACTTCGTTCGGTATTACATAAACCAGAGCTATCAGGCAGGATGGCGAAATGGTCAGTAGAGCTCGGACAGTTTGACATAAACTCTAAGAACCGCCATTAAAGCCCAAGCGTTGGCAGATTTCATTAAGAATTCACCGGCAAAGAAGAATCGAAGATAGACCGCCAGCCCTCGGATTCGAGTCTCCAAGCGTAGATTTTGCGTTACGACGGGTCCTCCGCCAGGAATGCAAGTGGAGCCGAGATCAAACTCCACTCCCTCAGCGGCTTCACCCTCGAAAAAATAGTCAGGTTTGGCTTCCCCGCTTCAAACAATGAGGCCGAATACGAAGCCCTCATATCCGGCCTAAAGGTAACATTAGGGATCGGTATAGATCACCTAACGGCATACATCGACTCAAGACTGGTAGACAACCAGGTCAAGGGGGACTTCAACAGCAAAGACCCCCGCATGATAGCCTACCGCCACAAGGTACTTGGCATAATTGGCAGATTCAAGAACTGCGAACTCATACAATGCCCCCAAGACGACAACAAAAGGCCAGATGCGCTAGCCCGAGAAGCCTCAGCCTCCGACAAAATCTACAGCGGCCTCATTGAATACCAAGAATAATCAAGCCTAGACGAAAAAGAGCATAGAGATGTCTGCGTTGCGGAAACACAGCCAAATTGGATGACTCCTATATTGGAATACATAGCAACCATAGCCTTACCGACCGATAAGGTCGAAGCCAGAAGACTAAAAAACAAAGCATCAAAGTAAACTCTCTTAAACGACAAGTTATACAGAAGATCAATGACAAAACCCCTTCTTTGATGTATGTCACCTTTAGAGGAAAGCCAGGTCTTGGGAAGCATCCATAGCAGTGTATGTGAGAATCATTCGGGCGGGAGAACCCTCACCCACAAAGCCCTAACTCTAGGGTATTATTGGCCGATCATGCAGCAAGATACCAAACATATTGTCCGCAGATGTGAAAAATGTAAGAGGTTCGCGCCATACACGCATATTCTGGCCCAACCATTGACTCCGATGACTAGTCTGTGGTCATTCGTGCAATGGGAAATGGACATCGTCGGATCGCTCCCGGCATCAGCTGATAAAAAATTCCTTCTTGTGGCCTTTGAATACTTCACTAAGTGGGTCGAGGCCGAGCACCCAATAAAAAATCGAGCAGGTTCAAATCGAAAAATTCATATAAGCCACCATCGTCTGTAGATTTGGCATCCCCAGAATATAAGACATCGATAACGATACCCAATTCGAAAGTAGCAAGGTCAAGAAATTATGCAAAAGTTTGAGTATTGATCACCACTTTTCCTCGCCAGGGCACCCCCAATCCAACGACCAAACGGAGGTTATTAATCGGATGATCATGGAGGCCATAAAAAAACTTAACACAGTCAAAGGGAAATGAGTTCCAAAGCTACCTGGAATACTTTAGGCATATTGGACAACCAAAAGGGTCCCTACCGAATAGACACCTTTCTCCCTAACATACGGATCAGAAGTTATGGCTCCGGTAGAACTCGAAGCGCCAACCTTCCGAATGGAGGAGTTCAAATTTGACTATAAGGACAAAGCCTTACGCGTAGGGCTAGACCTCCTCGACGAAAAGTGGAATCTAGCCTTCGCCAAAATAGCCAACTATCAACAGCAAATGGCGCAATATTACAATAAGAAGGTCAAAACACGTGAGTTCAAGGTGGGAGATTTTATACTCAGGAAGATCAAGCAAACCACCAAAGAATCTAGAGCGAAAAAACTAAACCCGAACTGGAAAGGTCCTTACATAGTCACTAAGGTCAACAGGTCGGGAACATACTGGCTTAAACGACCATGGAATGTAGATCACCTCAAAAATATTATCAATAAAATATTTACTTTTGTTTAAAACTACCACTGTTGTCAATTACAGCCCTTGAGAAGCCCGGCTATGGCCAAACTCAAATATCGGCCCAACGCATAGTGCGGTGCGCGCGGACCAAGACGACTGAGGAAGTGGGAGTCTAGTTCGTGTTTGTCCGTGGATGACGATGACTCACCAAGGGATCATTGCTCTCCAACAGACAATGATCGACAAACTTGCTAGGTAAGCTTAGTCAGTTCACAGCAGATAACGACGGCTTCTGGTGCCCAACGCTAAGTTCATTGTGTGCGAACCACGAGGACCGAGGAAGTGGGAGTCAAGTTAGCGCTTGTTCGCTGATGATGACAACTTGCCAAGGGATCATTGCTTTCCAAAAGACAATGATCGCAAAACTTGCCAGGTAAGCTTAGTCAGTTCGCGGCTAATGACGATGGCTTCTGGTGCCCAATGCCTAGTACGTTGCCCGTGAACCGCGACGACCGAGGAAGTAAGAGCCTAGTCAGCGCTTGTCCGTTCATGGCGACGACTCGCCAATGGATCATTGCTCTCCAACTGAAAATGATTGTCGAACTTGCTAGGTAAGCTTAGTCATTCGCTAAAGATATTTTCCGATCACGCAGCAAGACGCCAAAGATATTGTTCGCAGATGCGACAAATGTTATAGGTTCATGCCATACACGCATATTCCAGCCCAACAACTTTGACTCCGATGACTAGTTTGTGGCCATTCGCGCAATGGAGAATGGACATCGTTTTACAGCTCCCGGCATCAACCGGTAAAAAGGTATTTCTTGTGGTTGTCAAATACTTCACTAAGTGAGTCGAGGCCGAGCCCCTATCCAAAATTGGGTAGGCTAGATTGAAAAATTCATATGGGCCACCATCGTCTGTAGATTTGGCATGCCCAGAATATAGGTCAACGACAACGGTACCCAATCCGAAAGTAGCAAGGTCAAGAAAATATGCAAAAATTTTAGTATTGATCACTATTTCTCCTCGCCGGGGCACCCCCAAGCCAACGACCAAACGAAGGTTACCAATCGGATGATCCTGGAGGCCATAAAAAAAAAGGCTCGACACAGTCAAAGGGAAATGGGTTCCAAAGCTACTGGAAATACTCTGGGAATATTGGACAACCAAAAGAGTCCCTATCAAAGAGACACTTTTCGCCCTAAAATAAGGGTCGAAAGTTGTGGTTTCGATAGAACTCGAAGTGCCAACCTTTCGAACGGAGGAGTTCAGATATGACGGTAACGACGAATCCTTGAGTGTAGAGCTAGACCTCCTCGACGAAAAATGAGATCTAGCCTTTGCCAAAATAGCCAACTATCAACAGCGAATGGCGCAATATTACAACAAGAAGGTCAAACCACGTGAACTCAAGGTGGGAGATTGGGTACTCAGGAAGTCCCAGCAGAACACCAAGAATCCGAAGTGGGAAAACAAAACCCAAACTGGGAAGGTCATTACAGAGTCACCAAGGTCAACAGGCCGGGAACGTAATAGCTGGAGGATGCAGACGGCGATGGGCTTAAACAACCATAGCATGTAGAGCACCTCAAAAATATTATCAATAAAATATTTGTTTTTTTCAAAAACTTCCACTGTTGTCCATTACAGCCCTTGAATAGCCTTGATATGGCCAAACTCGAATATCGGCCCAACGACTAGTGCGCTGTGCGTGGACAATGACGTCCGAGGAAGTGAGAGTCTAGTCAGCGCTTGTCCACTGATGACGATTATTCGCCAAGGGGTCATTGCTCTCTAATAGACAATGATCGACGAACTTGCCAGGTAAGCTTAGTCAGTTCGCGGTTGATAACGACGACTTCTGGTGCCCAACGCTTAGTTCACTGTGTGCAGACCACGACGACCGATGAAGGGCGAGTCTACTCAGTGGTTGTTCGTTGATGACGATGACTCGCCAAGGGATCATTGCTCTCTAATAGACAATGATCGCCAAACTTGCCAGGTAAGCTTAGTCGGTTCGCGGCTGACAACGACGGCTTTTGGTGCCCAACGCTTATTCCGCTGCACGCGAACCACGATGGACCGAGGAAGTGAGAGTCTAGTCAGTGCTTGTCCGTTGATGCTGAAGACTGACCAAGGGATCATTGCTCTCCAACAGACAATGATTGCAGAACTTGCAAGGTAAGCTTAGTCAGTTCGCGACTGATAACCATGGCTTCTGGTGCCCAATTCCTAGTCCGCCTTGCATGGACAACGACATCCGAGGAAGTGGGAGTCTAGTCAACGCTTGTCCACTGATGACGACGACTCGCAAGGGATCATTGCTACAGACAATGATCGTTGAACTTGCCAGGTAAGCTTAGTTAGTTCGCAACTGATGACGACAGCTTCTTGTGCACAACGCCTAGTCCGCTGCGTGCGAGCCACGCCGGTCGAGGAAGTGGGAGTCTAGTCAGTGCTTGTCCGCTAATGACGATGACTCGCCAATGGATCATTGCTCTCCAACAGACAATGATGGCCGAACTTGCCAGGTAAATTTAGTCAGGCCACGACTGATGATGACGACTTTTGGTGCCCACAGCCTAGTCCGCTGCACTCGAACCACGACGATAGAGGAAGTGGGAGTCTAGTCAGCGCTTGTTTGCTGATGATGATGACTCGCCAAGGGATCATTGCTCTCCAACAGACAATGATCACCAAACTTGGTAGGTAAGCTTAGTCAGTTCACGAGTGATGACAAAGGCTTCTGGTACCCAACGCCTAGTCCATTGCGCACGAAAAATAATGGTCGAGGAAGTGGGAGTCTAGTCAGCGCTTGTCCGTTGATGACGACAGCTCACCAATGGATCATTGCTCTCCAACAGACAATGATCGTCGAACTTGCAAGGTAAGCTTAGTCAGTGTGTGACTTATAACGACGACTTCTGGTGCCAACGCCTAGTTCTCTGCACGCGGACCACAACAGCCGAGGAAGTGGGAGTCTTGTCAACGTTTTTTCTGCTGATGACGATGACTCGCCAAGGGATCATTACTTTCCAACAGACAATGATCGCCGAATTTACCAGTTAAGTTCGGTCAGTTCGCAACTGATGACAACGGCTTCTGGTGCCCAACGCCTAGTCCGCTATGCACAAATCACGATGGCTGAGGGCGTAGGAGCCTAATCAATACCTATCTACTAAAGATATTCTCAGACCATACAACAAGACGACGAAGATATTGTCCGCAGATGTGACAAACGACAGAGGTTCATGCCATTCACGCATATTCAGGCCCAACCACTGACTTCGATGACTAGTCCGTCGCCATTTGCGCATTGGGGAATGGACATCGCCGGACCGTTCCCGGCATCAGCTGGTAAGAAGTTCCTTCTTATGGCCGTCGAATACTTCACTAAATGGGTTGAGGCTGAGCCCCTATCCAAAATCGGGCAGGTCAAGATCGAAAAATTCATATGGGCTACCATTATCCGTAGATTTGGCATCCTCAGAATATATGTTAGCGACAACGGTACCTAATTCAAAGGTAGAAAGGTCAAGAAACTATGAAAAAGTTTGAGTATTGATCACCACTTCTCCTCACCAGGGCACCCCAAGCCAACGACCAAGTGGAGGTTATCAATCGAATGATCCCGGAGGCCATAAAAAAAGTTTGACACAGTCAAAGGGAAATGGGTTCCAAAGCTACCGGGAATACTCTAGGCATATTGGACAACCAAAAGAGGCTTTACCGAAGAAACACCTTTTACCCTAGCATACGGGTTGGAAGCTATGGTTCTGGTAGAACTCGAAGTGCCAACCTTCCAAACGGAGGAGTTCAGATTTGACGGTAACGACAAAGCCTTGCGCGTAGGGCTAGACCTCCTTGACGAAAAATGGGATCTAGCCTTTGCCAAAATAGCCAAACATCAACAGTGAATGACGCAATATTACAACAAGAAGGTCAAACCACATGAGTTCAAGGTGGGAGATTGGGTACTCAGGAAATCCCAGCAGAACACTAAAGAATCTAGTGCGGGAAAACTAAACTCGAACTGGGAAGGTCCTTATAGAGTCACCAAGGTCAACAGGCCGGGAACGTACTGGCAGGAGGATGCAGTCGGCGACGGGCTTAAACGACCATGGAATGTTGAGCACCACAAAAATATTAACAATAAAATATTTGATTTTTTCCAAAACTTCCACTGTTTTCCATTACAGCCCTTGAATAGCTCAGCCATGGCCAAACTCGAATATTGGCCCAACGTCTAGTGCGTTGCGCACGGACCACGACGGCCGAGAATGTGGGAGTCTAGTCATTGCTTGTTCGCTGATGATGACGACTCGCCAAGGGATCATTGCTCTCCAACAGACAATGATCAACGAACTTTCCAGGTAAGCTTAGTCAGATCGCGGCTGATGACGACGGCTTCTGGTGCCCAAAGCCTAGACGCTGCACTCGGACCACGACGGCCGAGGAAGTGGGAGTCTAGTCATTGCTTGTTTGCTGATGACGATGACTTGCCAAGGGATCATTGCTCTCCAATAGACAATAATCATCGAACTTGCTTGGTAAGCTTAGTCAGTTCATGACTGATGACGATGGCTTCTGGAGCCCAACGCCTAGTCCGCTGCGCGCGGACCATGATGGCCGAGGAAGTGGGAGTCTAGTCAGCGCTTGTCCGCTAATGACGACGACTCACCAAGGGATCATTTCTCTCCAACAGACAATGATCGCCGAACTTGCCAGGTAAGCTTAGTCAGTTCGCGACTGATGACGATGACTTATGTTGCCCAACGCCTAGTTCTCTACACTCGAACCACGGCGGTCGAGGAAGTGAGAGTCTAGTTAGCGCTTGTCCGCTAATGACGAAGACTTGCCACATGATCATTACTCTCCAACAGACAATGATCGCCAAATTTACCAGTTAAGCTCGGTCAGTTCGCGACTGATGACAACGGCTTCTGGTGCCCAACACCTATTCCGCTATGCGCAAATCACGATGGCTGAGGGCGTAGTTGTCTAGTCAGCACCTATCCGCTAACGACTCACTAAGAAGTCATTACAAATAATGATCAAGGGAGTATGGTCTACCTTCAACCAATGATGATTTCTGTTGATTAACACCTAATCTGTCACGAGGTCAACGATAGCGTCCAAAGCAGCAATATTTTTACTAACAAAGGCAGGCATTCTGCCCAGTAGTACAAGCTCAATGATCTTCAAAGCATCTAAAATGAAAACAATATGGGGCAAAACAATACTTTCATTCAAAAAATATTTGTTTCTCCAGGAAAGGACATTACAACTATTTTAAGGAAAAACATCCTCCTCAGCAGCTAGTCCTGTGGTGCCAGAGCCCTCTCTCATTTAATTGGTTTGAAAGTAGCCCTCCTGTAGCAAGCAAAATCTAGATCGACGCCAGAATGCTCTCCCCTGATAAGCTCCAGAAGCTCCAACCTACCCCGAATAACCTCGAACGAGATCAACGACCTCCTTCCTGACACATCAAAATCCACCGCACCCACCATGGCTGCGTAGTGCGAACGCTCATCCGCCAATAGTTTTTCCGCCTCACGAACGTGGCGAAGCCCTTCGTCAATTGCAAACTCTTGCTGTTGTCATTCAACGCTCCATTCCGCCTCCGCCTCCGCCCACTTCCTCTCAGCCTCTAGATCAGAAGACCGTCTGTCCACTGCTGCATCCAGGCGCTCCATTTCAGCCCTAGTCTACCTAATTCAGTGCGAGTAGACGCCAAATCAGACTCGGTCGCACTCAGTTGAGATTTGATGCCAACAAATTCTATTTCGGTGACATTGGCAGAATTCTGTTGCTGACCATTCAAGGAATCCACCCAATAAAAGGCATCTGAGTATGACATTCGTAAATCCGCGAAGGCCTTCTCCAAGGCGAGAACCCTCCCGCGGGCTTCGTGGTGCAATGAAACAAGATTGTATGGCTCAAGGGAACGACCAACCATCTCGGGGCCATGGTGATGCGATGCATCGATGCGCGGTTCAATTTCCTTTCTTCTTGAGTCAATAGGGGAAAAAAAAGCATTCGGAGGGAAGCTACGACCCTCTGAGGGTGTCGCCTGTGAATATCGCGATGTCCCAACAGAAGGAGCCGCCTGGCCATTGGGTTGCCTCTTCCTTGGAACAACGACGGGAGACACAATTGCCTCCAATTCAGCAAACCTGGACGGGTTGGGCAGGTCTAGACTTCTCTTTCGCGTACGACGATTGACAACCCCCTTAGTCGGTGAACCTGGAACGGGGCAGACACCATGAAAACATCGCAGCAACCCAGAGCACACAACATTGCCTGGCATTATGACCTCCTCAACGGATGTCAAAGGGAGCTTGAGAAACTCCCTATCTATCCGCTTCTCTTCCTCGCTAAAAGATGGAATAGAAAACTTCCCTAAAACAAGGGAATAACGTCAGAACCAACGCCACACAAGGGATGTACATAAATATATATATAATACACCGACAACTAAGAAACTTACCAAGATCAAACTGAAAGTATCGGGACACTCTACGACTCCCAAGCTTTAAGTATGCAGAATCCACCAAAGTCAATAACCAATGCTTCTCCCAAGATTCAGTGTCATCCTTCACAAAGTGCAGACAAGAAGGACAATTTAATATGCAGAGACCCCTAGGGTCCAATCAAGCAGTGGTCATGTGATGGATCACCATCGGGGTCAAACGAAGACCAACATCATGAGCCCTGAGAAGAATAGCAAACAAAATCTTGAACATGCTCGGAGCCATTTGTGCAGGAGGCATTACAGAAATTAAGAAAAAAAATCATTTGGCAATTGAAACCGAAGCCCATACTCAAACATACCTCGGTGCAAACTTTTGTACCCCTAAGGAGGTGTAGTCGGGCCCAAACCTCCAAACCGAAGCCCATACTCAAACAATTTGGCAAGTGAAAGATAGAAGATCCTTGGGGGAAAGTTCAACTTTGTCAGCCATTGGTAGAAATAACGAAGAAAGTTTCACAACAATACTATAACTCAAAAGAACAGTGCGGATAAGAATGAGAAAATCTTCATCGAAGCGGCAAATATTTATAGGGAAGGCAAATCACACTTTCCCTCCTTGAGTTCAATCATCACGACGGTACAATTGCTTTTTCAAAAGAGTCAGTGGACCGACTTAACGCCCCACAAAATAGTCATACATGTGTCATGATGATCTCGAGGAATTACGGACCCCAGCGTCAGTTCAACACTGATCCGGCCCATGCAGTACCAAAATCGCCTAATTCAGTCTGCCATACGGACCCGAACTCTAACAACATGTTAAGCTCACACGTTTCACAACTATCCTCAATACCTGTAAGTCCTACTAAGGCAAGTATCTCGAGGATCACCTTCGGACAGGCAATTACAACAGCTGTATGTTTCCAAATAGGAAGCAAATACCAGGGCAAATTCCATGCAGGGAAACTTCCTTTTACGGATTGCTCTTGGATTGGGAATTATCTCCAGTGTATCTAGGAGCACAAGGCTAATGAGGAACTTCCTTTTTACAGCATGACTCCTAATTAGAGAAGGATCTCCACGAAGATCTCCTTCTTAAACTACGTTTTTGATGCCCTGGTAGAACCAGGACTCCTGCACTATAAATAAGACATGAGGCTGGTAAGCTAAGGTATACTACAAATTCATTGTTTACTACATTACACCTTTCCTCAGATCCCTATCTAACTTTAGCATCGGAGTGCCATCGGCCACCACAACGGTGGTCCGTGACTCACGTGCGTTATTTGTGCAGGTCAGCGAGACTAGGTCAAAGCAGGGAGCGAAAAACGACAGTATCAATTATTATTATTATTATTATTATTATTATTATTATTATTATTATTATTATTATTATTATTATTATTATTATTATTATTATTATTATTATTATTATTATTATCTTCGTAAAGCCTCTTCAACAATTCAAAACTATTTCATTATTAATAATTTATCCAAGTAAGATCTTTCAATCAAGGAATGAAACTTCGGAAAAATGAAAACTTTTGGTACATTGATTTTTTGAAATATTTCGGAAAAAATTTTGATCGTATATGGAAAAATGTGAAAACATATATTATGTTGTTTAACAATTAAGATGCACCCAAATCAAACTATAAGCCACATTAAATATAGCTTGTACATATTAATTGTTCAAATATACTACATCAACATATTATAAAGAATTCATACATTTCATACACGCATAATTTATTTTAAAGCTAAAAATATGAGCAATGAACTTCAAATAATGTCCAAGACGTAAACTAAAATTTATTATCCACATAGTAACATGCCTAGAGAGGTGAAATCCAAAAATCAGAGATGATATGTTGAAGAATCCATAGAGTAGGGGATATATTGAAGAGAATACGAGAAATATAATGTGCTTGGCTAATTGAAGTATGCAACTTAAAGGATAGAGTCTTGAAGACAAAGATTTGAATATTGAATTAAGCTTTGAAGGAGAGAATCAATGAAATCAAAGAAGTAAACACGTACAAGAGATTGCAACAAATCAGTGAAACCAAAAAAGGAAGGATTCACACAAAATTTAGTGAAAAAAACGAGAGAGATTTGCAAGCCTAGATAATCCATTTAACAGATTTTTTTCGAAAATTATGGAGAGGTCCAAAAATTAATGAAAACTTTCGGCAAATCTCTTCAAAAAGAAGGGATAATGACATTTCGTCTCTTTTATTTTATTTTTCTATATTTCCAAAAAGAATTAATTCAGAAGAAAAAAAATTGGAAAATTTCAAAATACTCATTCCTTGCCTTCAATTGTGGCTGCGCTCTTGTACAATTTATTTGCTAGCAAATGATGCTCACATACTCCTAAAGCTTAAGCAAACCTATGAGATCAATCAACCCCTTCAATATAGATTATGTAAAAATTGTGAAATATGGTCACGGAATAAGCCTTGAGTTATAGTTTTCAAGTAGGTAAGGAGGGTGGATTACTGAGACCCAAGCTTGGGGCACAATACAAACCATTTATTAATTTAAATGGATCACTGGGTATCAATGTTCCAATATCTAGATTAGATAGATGGCACTTTAGGAGAATCTCAGAAAGCTAATTTCATGCATGTCATCTTTTGTCTTAGAAGAGCTATAAAGTGCACGCATAAATGCTTTCAATTCCTTTCGAGTATCTAAATATACTCACTTAGCATGCACTCATGCATTCAACTTACTATTCCCTACCCAAATTGACTTGCTAGTGATGAATTGAATATCTTTTTCCTCCTTATCTCAGTTTTTTAACAAAGAGGAGTGCCAACATGATAAGATTCATTTGTTTTGGTTGGTGGAATAATTTAGGGATACAAATACATACATATACTGAAAAAGTTTAACTTTTTCTCAAAAGAGCTTTGCTAGGGAATCAAAGTTTTGTGATCAGGATGACGTGTTTATCTCGAGGAATATATCATTGTCTATGATTTTGACACATCATCATAGTATAAACAAAACTGCAAAATCCTAGTTTCCACATATTTTCATTTTGGAAGAAATATAAAGAAGGATTGGATATGTCAATTTTAACTATGATTTCTAGATAGAACGGTAAAAATAAGATAATTATCATGCATTCTATATTAGAAAAAAAGAAAAAAGTAAGAAAGAGATATAATCATGTAAGTATGTAAGGCAATTCACCCGAACATAATTCATCCATTGCTGATGTTTTAATTTTAAAATTTAATCTATATGTGAATGGTTAATAATAATCCTTTCAATAATTAAGCCCTCTAGTATTATTTTGTGTGGAACACATGGTTGGATAGTTATTGAGAGTATACGGTTTAGAAAACCACTATGTTTTTACACCATATTAAATCTCTACTACTATAATGATTCTTCTTCAAAATGAACAGTAACAATGTAGTCGCCTTGATTTCTCATTTCCATTTTGCCCTTCCAGTTTCAAACTTTTTAAAACAAAAACCAAGGGTAGTTAAAAAGTCACAAGGTTTTAATGTCTTTTCAAAATAACTAAGGAATAGAAAAAGAAAATAGCAAAAGGCCCAATCCATAGTGAGCTTGAAGGTGGTTGGCTAAAAAATATAGCAAAAGGCTTAATGCGGAATTGACCCTCCCTATTTATGTTTTGTAATAAAAATGTCTTACCTTTATTTCAAATTCCAAGCTTTCTTAGATTAAAAAAATTCTCTAAAATTTTAATTTAATTTATTACTTTTTTTAAGATAAAATAAAATACTGATATATGTGCACATAGTACGCTGTCACCCCTAGTTTATTTTAATGCATGTATGAGTACAATGAAGATAGTCATATGATCAGAGATCGAAAAGGTTTAAGGGAAGGCTACTGATGCGCTCCAATTCGTCCTCATTGATGTTGACCTGGAAAACGAACAGAGGTGAACCAAGGACCACCGTGTGGGTGGCCAAGGGCACTCCAATGATAAAGTTAGGAACAAGAGGATGGAATTAGGCTTGATAAAATTAGGGATGCATACGTTAGTTCTTCCTCATGTCCACCTTTTATAATGAGAAAATTTATCTCATTACTTGACTCTACCTCTGATTGCACAACAAAGAAAGAAAATGTTATTCAGATTCTACCTTTATTAAGTTATGCCCTTGCAGGGTTCTTATGCTTCCAAGACTTGATTTTCTTTGGTATTTGTTTCCCTTTAGGACTCAGTCTCCTTCTCCTAGTTGGACTAGGAGTGGTCTAAATGGGCCTTGGGTTTATTCTAGTCTAAGGGTCTGCTGACCATCTTGTACTAGGTCAATATCCGAAATTTCTTTGGACTTGTATAATATGGGTTGACCTCATGACTTATAAGCTGAAATGGGCCTAGTATGTCCGGGCCATCTTCTGTTAAGGTTGGTTCATGCCACGTGTGGCTACGATTGAATGATTGTACGATGTCTCATCAACTACCATACATCACATATCTTAACTCTTATTGTACCTGTTGTTTTGTTACATTGCTAAAAAGAAAACTCTACTAACATTCAAAATCTATGTTCAATTTGACAATTCTCATATGACATGTTTTCATTGGATGAAGGGCGTTTTCATTAAACTACTTTATAAAATGTCAAAAAGATTGAACTAGTGAAAATACGCCACGTCACAAATACCAAAGTGAATATAAATTTTGAATGTTAGAGTATATAAGGTTTTTGCTAAAATTTCGGACGGAATGCTTGAGATTTTGTAGAGGGTATCCTCAACATATGAACCACATCCGCAAAACTCTCTGAATTAGGAAATTTCCAAGGCCATCATCTTCAGTGTTAAAGTTCTCCCTGTGCAACAATTTTCAACTACTATATAAAGCAAAAAGTATCAAAATGATGAGCTTAATTTTTGTCGATGCGTTTAAACCATTGTTAAACATCACCTCCAACTTCAGGTAATTTCGAAACCTTTAACTAAAGGTGGGATTGGGGGTGATACTGGGTCATACCCAGAAAGTTATTTCAAAGCTAACCAAGAACTAAGAGTTGACATATAGCCCACCCAAAATTTGAAACACTCAATTAAAGCCCAACCCAATTCAACTCAAAGCTAAGGGTTATTTGTCACATATTCATATCAAGTTGGAATTGCAAACCCAAAAACAGGAAATGCAAAATACAAAAGGGCGCCAAATTCAAATAGTTTGAATTTTAAACTAAGGGCAAAAGAGTAACTTTACCTGGTCAGGTTGTTATAAACCCATCAAGGCCGAACACGTGTAATAATCCTAAGGGATTCATTTGAAATTCTGTTACAAGCTCTGTAGATAAATAGAGGGGAGAACGAAGAGAATGGCAGAGAAGAATTTTGTAATAGAAAGGCCTGACTTGATAATCAGTCTGAGCAATAGCATTTGTTCTTCTTTTCTGTATTCAATAGAGATTTCTCCATTCAATTGTTCTTCTGTCTTAGCTCTAAGTCCCAATTGTGACATTTGGTATCAGAGCAGTGTTGATTATCTGGAACTGTGGCTTGAGCATTACCACTGCAAGACATGGAGACAAGGGCAAAGGAAGCAGAGCAGTTCATGAGAGAAACGAGGAAGAATCAGAACGAAACAGCCGGACAAATTGAGTTCTTAAAAGGAGAAATCAGAAAGTTGGCTATCGCGCAGGAAGGCCAGGAGAAGCGAATCGAATCGAGGTTCGACCAACTCGTCCAGTTGATGCAAAACCCTCCTGCTCCAGTACGAGCGACGGAACCAACGACTTCCTCTACTCCGATCTCTAGCCATGTGGATCACCGATCCAACTCCCAGAATCACTGGGAGAGCCAAGGTATGTGTCCTCGATTTCCCAAACTGGATTTTCCTTATTTCGATGGAGTAAATCCCAGATCATGGGTGAAAAAATGTGAGAGGTACTTCGAGTTCTTTCAAGTTTCAGAGGCTAACAAGGTTAGCATGGCTTCAATCCATTTATCGGGTAAGGCAGATCTATGGTTTTTTGACTACCATGTGGGAAAGGAAATGCTTCAATGGAAGCAGTTTAGCTTGGCCATCTGTGAACGTTTTGAAGAGGCAGTGTTAGACAATTTTGTTGAATCTTTTAATAAACTTCAACAACAGGGGACTGTGAATGACTATTTTGATAATTTTGAAGAGTTACGCTCACTAATGTTGGCACACAATCGCCACCTGGACGAGCAATACTTCGTCCTTAGCTTCTTGAGTGGACTTAAGAGCAACATTAAATCTATGGTTCAGCTCTTCAAGCCAACCACTCTGACCCAAGCCTTGTCTTTGGCGAGAATGCAGGAAGCAGCCACTATGCCTTCCAATCTCAGCAAACCAAACCATCAGTAATCATCATGGCCCAAACAACATTCATACCCCAATGCCACCTCTTCCATTCAGTCGACTACCTCTTCCATTACACCAACATCACAACACAACAAAACCATTCCTATTCCTTCAACTCATTCCATGCCTTTCCCCTCACATAAACCACCTTACCAATCCCTACATTCTGCGTCCACTCGACCTCCTTCTCATGTTCCACCTATTAGGCGCCTTACTCCCACTCAAATGCGGATAAGAAGAGAGAAGGGTCTTTGTTACAATTGTGATGAGCAGTATAAACCAGGCCATTTGTGTCAGACCCAGCACCTATACATGTTAGTTGCTGAAGAGGATGATGAGTCTGTTGAGGATCCTGTGGCCTCTGCTGATATCACCACAGTGAACCTGTTACATGAGGTGCCCTCAGATATGGAGATCTCCCTCCATGCTCTCCACGGCTGTTCTTCATCCAATACATTGCTTCTCAAGGGGCTAATTAAGAAGAAGTCAGTCTCCATATTAATAGATACTGGCAGTACCCATTCTTTCATTGATCCAAGTGTGATTAAAGCAACTAAATGGCCTACTTGTTTGACGCCTCAGATGGTTGTGAAAGTTGCCAATGGAGACCAGTTGTTGAGTAATGCTCTATGCCATCGGCTTCAATGGACTATGCAGGGTATTTCTTTCGAAGGTAGCATACGGGTGTTGCCCCTGGGTGGTTATGATATGGTTTTGGGAGGAGATTGGTTAAAACAGTTTGGTGATATTACTCTAAATCTACAGAAACTTCAGCTGACTCTCAATGTGGATGGCAAAAGCATTACCTTACAAGGAGGGACTGAACATGCTGAACTCTGCTTGATGGAAGCAAAGGGGTTTTCTAAGCTTTGGAAGCATCATGCTAGTTCCTTCTTCTGCCACATTTTTTCCATTACTGATGTGGCTCCTACTCCTCCACCTGTTCCTGCTGTCCAGCTTATCATCTCCACCTTCAGTGATTTATTTCAGGAACCTACTAACCTTCCACCCAACCGTGCACTCAACCACCACATTCCACTGAAACCAGGCCATCATCCCCCTTCTCAAAGTCCTTAAAAAGTCCCATATATGCAGAAAGCAGTAGTAGAGAAACTAATTCAGGAGATGCTTGAATCTGGGTTAATCAGGCATTCTCACAGTCCCTTTGCTGCCCCTATCTTGTTGGTTAGAAAAAAAGATGGGTCTTGGAGATTCTGTGTGGACTACAGGAAGTTGAATGAGATCACTATCAAGGATAAGTTCCCTATGCCCCTCATTGATGAGCTTCTTGATGAACTTCATGGTGCTACAATCTTCTCAAAGTTGGATTTAAGGTCTGGTTATCATCAGCTGCTAGTTCACCCACCCGACATCCACAAAACAGCCTTCAAAACGCATCATGGCCACTTTGAGTTCAAGGTGATGCCATTTGGACTGACTAATGCACCTGCCTCTTTCCAAGCTCTCATGAATCAAATATTCCAGCCTCTTCTTAGGAAGTTTGTCCTGGTATTCTTTGATGACATCCTTATTTACAGTCCTGATCTATCCATTCATTTGGACCACCTTCACATTGTCTTCACCATTCTCCGCCAACACCGCTTGTTTCTCAAATTATCCAAGTGTTCTTTTGGCCAAGAGAAATTGGAGTACTTGGGTCACATCATCAGTGCCCAGGGTGTAGAGGCAGACCCTCAGAAGATTGTTGCGATGACCAACTGGCCTACTCCTACGAATATCAAACAGCTCCGCGGTTTTCTTGGTCTCACAGGGTATTACAGGAAATTTATTTCTCAATATGGTGTCATTGCGAAGCCATTAACTGATCTTCTTAAAAAAGATGCCTTCTTCTGGTCTCCTCAGGCATCCACTGCCTTCCTACAATTAAAACAGGCCATGTGTGAGGCTCCTCTCCTAGCCCTTCCAAATTTTTTGGATCCATTTGTCATTGAGACTGATGCCTGTTCCAGAGGAGTAGGGGCTGTTCTTTCTCAAGCTGGCCGCCCAATCGTCTTTTGCAGTAAGGCTCTCGGTCCTAGGAACCTCTCCCTATCTACTTATGAGAAAGAGCTACTGGCCATTGTCATGGCAGTTCAGCGTTGGCGCTCTTATCTGCTTGGTTCCAAGTTTATTATTTATACCGACCACCAAAGCATCCGTTTCTTTTTGACTCAGAAGGTCACTACAATGACCCAGCAGCGTTGGTTGGCTAAGCTGCTTGGCTTTGACTACGAGATTCATTACAAAAAAGGCGTGGACAACAAAGTTGCTGATGCCTTATCTCGATGCACAGAGTCTGCTGGACAGTGTTTGGCCCTAGCCGTGGTTAAACCAACTTGGCTTCTAGAGGTTGTTGCTTCCTATGACCAGGATCAGTTCATGGCTCCTCTCATTCAGCAGCTGCTCATTGATCCTGCTTCCAAGCCTCCTTTCTCTTTCACTAATGGCATCCTCAAGCACAACCATCAGATTTGTGTTGGCTCCACTGGGTCATTGCGTAAGCAACTATTACAGGAACTCCACAATTCTGCATTAGGTGGCCACTCGGGTTGCAACACCACCTACAAACGCCTTCACCAATACTTCTTCTGGCCTAGAATGCAACAGGATGTTCTCACTTATGTGTCTGCGTGTGACACCTGCCAGCGTAATAAGAACGACCAGTCCGCTTACGGTGGTCTTCTTCAGCCCCTCCCCATTCCGGAGCACGCCTGGCAACACATCTCGATGGATTTCATCGAAGGGCTCCCCCCTTCCAAATCCAAAACTGTCATTCTGGTAGTAATTGACAGGCTCACCAAATTTGCTCATTTCATAGCCCTGGCACACCCTTTTACGTCTGCTATGATTGCTGATCTATTCTTACGTCATGTCTACCGACTTCACGGCCTTCCAACTTCAATTGTCTCCGATAGGGATAAAGTTTTCGTAAGTGCTTTCTGGCGTGATCTGTTTTCAGCTCTGAGCACTTCTCTCAATCTCAGCTCATCCTACCATCCCCAAACAGACGGACAGACTGAACGGACTAATGCCTGCCTCGAGACTTATCTTCGTTGCATGACTGGCGATGCTCCACTTCAATGGTCGTCATGGCTCTATTTAGCAGAGTTCTGGTACAACACTGCCTTCCACAGTGCTATTCAGACATCCCCATTTGAGGCCTTATATGGGTATCGGCCTCCTCTAATGGCCCTTCCTCCATTGGCTGCCAACTCCACCTCTGATGTCCAGAAATTCCTTCGTGACAGAGACCAGATGATGAATATTATTAAGGAGAAACTCCACCTGGCCCAAGCTCGGATGAAACACTATGCTGACAAACACAGATCTGAACGTGAGTTTGCTGTGGGTGATTGGGTTTATCTTCGTTTACAACCGTATCGTCAAACTTCTGTGACTCTTCGCCACAATCTCAAATTATCAGCTAGATTCTATGGCCCCTTCCAGATTCTTGAGCGCATAGGTGAGGTTGCCTACAAACTGAGTCTGCCAGACAGCTCCAGAATTCACCCAGTCTTCCATGTTTCACAATTGAAGCGGAAGATTGGAACCAACATTGTCGCCTCCCCTGTCCTGCCATTAGTCGACCGCTCAGGCTCCTTTCGTGCTGAACCAGTGGCCATCTTGGCTCGCCGTCTTATTCCCCGTCACAACCAAGCTGTGACTCAGGTTCTGATTCAGTGGTCGAACTCTGCTCCAACTGATGCCACTTGGGAAGACTGGACTCATATTCATGCTACCTTTCCTCATTTCAATCCTTGAGGACAAGGATCATTTCGAAGGGGTTGGCATTGTCACATATTCATATCAAGTTGGAATTGCAAACCCAAAAACAGGAAATGCAAAATACAAAAGGGCGCCAAATTCAAATAGTTTGAATTTTAAACTAAGGGCAAAAGAGTAACTTTACCTGGTCAGGTTGTTATAAACCCATCAAGGCCGAACACGTGTAATAATCCTAAGGGATTCATTTGAAATTCTGTTACAAGCTCTGTAGATAAATAGAGGGGAGAACGAAGAGAATGGCAGAGAAGAATTTTGTAATAGAAAGGCCTGACTTGATAATCAGTCTGAGCAATAGCATTTGTTCTTCTTTTCTGTATTCAATAGAGATTTCTCCATTCAATTGTTCTTCTGTCTTAGCTCTAAGTCCCAATTGTGACATTATTTGGTTTTTTTTTTTTTTTTTTTTTTTTTCAAGTGAAAATGCCCTTTTGTTTCTTCATTGGTAGAAACAATCGATTCAATAGCAGGAGGATTGAACTACACAAAGATACAAAACTACTACAATGGCAAATCCAACTTGCATTTCCCCTTCTCATTGAGAATATATCCATTGTTACCGCTATTTTACTATGTTATGTTTATCGCCAATAACTAGCTGGTTGCTCACCAGCAATAACCAGTGTTTGCATGTATGCTCATACTAGGGGCTTCTCCAAACAACATTGCACGAGCAGGAGATAAGTGATATATAATAAAGAAAATACTACATACAAAATGTAAATTTCTCAAAAAAAATTCATGTGAACCTGTTCTGTTTCTTGTTACACCCTTAGCCATGACACCCTTGAACTCATACCAAAGGTGAATATCACAGTGTAACTTGGCATTGGGACAAAGGTCCTGCGAACTATAGGTGTAGGGCACAGGGTTCATATAAGGCAGCAATTTTTTGACACCAACAATTTTGCTGAAGGACACCACCACACCATCAATAAAAAAAATAAATAAAAAAAAACCACGACCTCTCTTCTCTTCCTTTCTTCTCCTCTCTTCTCTCTCAGGGAACAACAAACACCACTACACTGCCTCGCCCCGCCACCACTGTTGGCCGGTCACACCTCTCCTCTTCTTTTTATTCAAGTTCTTCTCCTATCTTCCTCTTTTCTTATCTCTTATCTTCTTCTCCACTGCCGACGACACCACCCTGACCCGCCTCCTTCTTCTACTCTATTTTTTTTCCGCCCTCAAGCAGATCCATGTGAATGGGAGTTTCTGTACAAGTGGGGCTTCCCCATTCAAACAAATCTGCTTGAAAGCAGGGAAAAAATCACGGATAAGGGAAGAAGAAAGGAAGAAAAGAAGGAGGCATGGCGGGGTGGTGTCGCCGACTGTGGAGGAGAGAAGATAAGAGGATGAGAGGAAAAAAGAAAAAGAACAAAAGAGATGAGGAAGAGAGGAAATATGGTGGTGAGGTGGTGCGGCTCGGCGTTAGGTAGGGTGGTGCAGTTGGCGACGAGGCGGTGCGATGGTGGTGGTGGTTGATCATGAGAGAGAAGAGAAACAATAACGAGAGAATGAGTTTATATTGGTGATGTCATTTATCACATCTAAAAAAATGGTGGTGTCCTTCAACAAATATGATAATGTCAAAAAGTTGATGCCTTCATATAATGGGATAAAGGGATCCATAGTCTGGTCCAACTCAGACCAAACCCATGTGAAATATGCCATTTTATCGGGTCAATTAACTCTTTTTCTAAATACGAATGGATTTAACTAAAAAATTATTTGGAAAAAAATAAACCAAGGATCATCTGTGATCCTTGAAGATGCCCTACAAGATGAATTCACGACATTCAACAAAATCAACAACTAAATAAGTCTACAATGTTCACATTGGGGTGGGCATTTAGGACCGAAAGCCCGGACCGAACCGACAACCGGACCGATCGGGTCGGTTCAGATCGGTTTTTATTAATTATAAATGTTTCGGTTTTAAAAGCCCGGGCCGAGGTTTCTGGTCCTGGCCTCAGTTTCCATTTCTGAAGCTCGTCGGGTAACCGGCCCGGATTAAATAGTTAAAATTTTGTAAACCCAAAATTTTTTGTTTTTACAAATATAATTTCACTTTCTTTTGTAGGAAAACCAAAAAATTCAGCACTTTGGGCTTTGAGATTTATAAATTCAAGGACCATGAGATTAATTCAGCACTTTCTAGGTGGGCTTTATAAATTCAGCACTTTGGGCTTTGGGATTAATTCACTGTTGACTAGGTGGGCTTTATAAATTCAGCACTTTGGGCTGAACTTCAAGGACCGAAACCGGCTCGAAATTCGATTAATCGGGCCCTTGGTTAACCGGTCAACTCGGTTCGGTTTCGGGCCTCATAAATACGGGCTTAAATTTTTCGAGCCTGTTTTCGATTTTTACTTTTTGGGCTGGTTACCCGGACTTGCCCAGCCCTAGTTCACATAATCCTTGTTAATGTCAATCTCCACCAAGTTTGTTCTTTGTTAGCGTTAAATACAGATGTTTATAGTCTAGGGATCATGATTTCACAGACTATTGAATTGTCGTCATGATGGGCAACCTGATTAAAGGCTCAAATGCATCAACCTAGGGATGGAAGTGGGGCGGATTTTTTCGGATATCCGCCCCATTCGGGGCGGATTTGGTAAAAGGTCCTTGGATTTTGGGGCAGATACGGATTTCCAATCTGTATCTGTTTATTAATCGGGGCGGATACGGATTTGACCATATCCGCCCCACGGATATCCATTTATCCGTTAAATTTACAAAAATACCCCTCCCCCTATATAAAGGATTAAACCCTAATTCTATTTCTCTCACACCCTCTCGGCCTCTCATTCACACTTAATTCATTCTCCTCACCTCACAGCGAAGGCGAAGCCGCGAACCTCGCTTCTTCTCTTCTCACAGCGAAGGCGGAGGCTGCCGACCCTCCCTTCTTCTCTCTCAGCGAAGGCGGAGGCAGTGAAGGCGAAGGCCGAGCCGACCCTCCCTTCTTTTCTTCTCTCTCAGTGAAGGCGGAGGTCGAGCCGACCCTCCCTTCTTCTCTCTCAGCGAAGGCGACTTCTCTCTCAGTGAAGGCGGAGCAGAGGCCGACGTCCAGTCGTCCCGTCTTCTCTCAGCGATGGCGGAGGCGGAAGGGTCGTCCCTTCTCTCTCACACCCATCCCGGCCGCCTCCCTCTCCTCTCCCTTCCCCGCCTTTACCTAGATCTGAGATCTCAAATCTCAGATTCATCAGAGCTTTTTTTTTTGTAATCAGATCTCAGAGCGAATTTTTTTGTAATCAAATCTGAGATTCTTCAGATTTTTTTGTAATCAGATATGAGATTTTTTTTGTAATCAGATCTGAGATTTTTTTGTAATCAGATCTCAGATCTGAGATTCTTCAGAGCGATTTTTTTTTTTTGTAATTTTTTGTATGGTTTATTGTAATTTTTGTATTGATTCTATTTTGTATTACGGATTCTTTAGATTCTTTGTAATTTTTGTATGGTTTGTTGTAATTTTGTATGGATTCTTTGAAATTTTGTTGTAGTTTTTGTACGAAGTTTACTGTACTTAAATGGATAAGAAGGGTTAGCAAATTAGGACGAGTTGGCAATCTAGTAACAAAATGGCAAACAGTAAACGGATTGGCGGGGCGGGGCGGTTACGGTTTTTAAATAAAATTGTAAACGAATTGGCGAGGCGGATTTGGGGATCCGTTATTCCTGACGGATCGGGGATGGATTTGCTCAAATCCCCCCCAATCCGCCCCGTTGCCATCCCTACATCAACCAAGCTACTAACAAATTTATAGCTATGGTACATCGACTTCACCTAACTGCTTCCATAAAATGATTATGAGGTTCCCATTATTCTAAGCCACATTAAAGGAGTCAATCAAGGCTAGGCAAGGCAAGAGAATCAATCCTCAGAGAACCCCCCAAAGCACATAATAGATTTTGCCTTGGCTTCTCTTGTCTTATTGCCATGATTGGCACGACATTATAATTGACAAACCCCTAAACTTTTTTCTTTTTTTTTTTTTTAAATCCAAACACGAAAAGTTTTATTGAAGATGAGAAAAGAAACAAAATACAACCATTCCTATATCAAGGAATACCAAGACACCATGAAGGTGTCAAAAAACAAGTCTCTAAAAGGATTAGAAGCTGAACTCATATTCCACAACAATTATCTAATCTCAATAAAGATAGAGTGCTCCGATCTATTAAGCCCTTCAAAAACCCTCATATTTCACTACTACAAATATAGGCTTGCATAGCGCTTAAAAATAGGCTTAGATAGCGCTTTTTAGCGCTATCTAAGTTACCGCTATGGTAGCTTAGATAGCGCTCAAAAAAGCGCTATGCAAGGCGCGTACTTGAATAGCGCTTCGCTTAGATAACGCTTTTTTAAGCGCTATTTAATTTAAATGAATTTTTTAAATTAGATTTGTTTATCTGCTAAGATAGCACGTAAATAAGCGCTATGGAAGTAATTAGATTGTTCTTAGATAGCGCTTCTTTAAGCGCTATTGTAGTATATATGTTAAACTTAGATAGCGCTAATTTGAGCGCTATCTAAGTTATTTGATTTGTTTTTTCTATTTTTCCGATACCGATTTTCTGGGCTAAATATAATATTTAATATAATAATGACAACGTTCAATCAATCAATAAAGACACAACATGATAACTAACTGTTTCTCATTCATTCAAAATATAATTTAAGCATTCATACAAAATTCAATAAAGATACAAAATTGTTCTCAATCACGGTATCCCAAGCTTTGCCACTCAAACTGTAACGGATCAAGAACTTGAGGACATCAAGAGGGAAGTAGAAGATGATGTTGTATAACCAAATCACTCCTGCCCATCCCCACCCTATGCCTTGGATCCTTGCAAAGTCCCAGTTTGCATAAACAGCCATCAATGTAGCCACCTTAACACAATGGATGGATAAATTGTCAGTTTTAATGGAGAATACAGATATATTCAATGGCATGAAACATCATTTATACTCACCAATTGAGCGGCAAGGAAGGCACTAATTGTCAATTACGGCATGGACTTTGTTCTTCATATCTGCGTTTAGGTTGCATAGCTCGATGATCTACAAATTACATGGCGTTCTGGAAGAAGTATGGACATCTCATAGACTGTCAACTTCCAATTCTATGCGTACGACCAGGGAACAAGTGTATCTCAGTTCATGGGATACTTTGAGACCCAGAACTCTAATTACAAAGGGGGGAAGGTCTTGCCTAGCTTCAGTACTGATGGAAATGGAGGTTTGTCTCCACAAGATGGCTTCTTCACTGCCTGCAGTAGGCTTAAGAGTCAGGAAGATATTCCCAGCATTTTTAATTGGTCAGCTGATGACTAAAATAAGAACGGATTCCGTGATAAGAAGCACTCACAAGCATTATTGGCTATCCAACACTAATCTATATGAAGAATGTTCATAGTCCCCTATTGTATCTATTTATGAATTAGGTCCACATAGTTGTACTTTCAAGTATTGTATTCTAGAGCAATAGCGTGATGCGAGGCGTTCCAATGACAAACGTGTGACATGTAATCCTAAGGCGTAGCTTTTTAGAAGTATTGAAGTAAAAGAAATATACAAATACTATAAGGAATTGATAGATAACTCATAATTCCACAAATATAAGTGATGTAGACTTCATATATATTATCAAATCAAATGAGATAGTAAGTTAACACATTCTCTAAACATTAAAATATAACACAACAATGTTGCACACTTCGGCCATGAAGCATATGAAAGGATTAAACCTCAAGGCATAAGCTTTACACTTTTTTTTTAAACATTGATATCATGTACATATCTCACATTCAAAACGTGAGACCTATGTATTAAAATATGAAACACAAGATTCAAACATATCTTATGAAGTTTAAGTTTCACCCTCAAGGTTCAATGTTTTTCTTGCTGGTTTTGACATATATTATAGGTTTTGACGCGAAACAAGCTTCGACACGTACATTTCACAATTTTTTAAAACCATGTTTCTAATAGCCCCAAATTAATCAAGTTTTTCCCTTTTCTCTTTTATCCAATTTTCACTATCACTTGGTTATATTTCAGATTTCTTCCCGCTCAAGACAGTGGTAATACCTCTCCTGCCCTTTTGCAAAAGGCACACCTTGACCATAATATATCTTCCATTTCATTGTCATTAAATTCATTTATTTCATTGTCATTAAATTCATTTATTTCATTGATTCACATAAAATCCCAACTCCAACCTGTTACATGAATATCACTGATCTTCCAATTAACTCCAGCGTTGAATTTCACTTCATCCTCGCGGACTTCACCCTCCCTATCAACTACACCAAAGGAAAAATACAAATTAACCACTAACGGCAAATTTGACATATTTCCGAAAACTAACCATCAAGGCCCGAACAAAATTGCAACCATGAAAGACACTATGAATAATAAATAATAGCAAAGGAAAACAGATAAATATTGGAATGCATAGGTGCATCCTTATATTAGTGGATTATTTAGTTAAATGTTTTCTGTCAGACCTATACATAGCAATTGCATTTTACTAAAAATGATCCTAACAACATACCACTAGCACTAGCATTTCCTTCAAACACGAAGATGTAACTCCCAAATAATGCCAATAACATTGTAAAATTTCAACAGTCAAAGCTTCAAAAATCCTACTCCTATTAGTCTCAGGTTATACTTTATAACATATCTCTGATAGCACGTGATTTTAGGCTATATATCAGCACAACTATCATTTAGTTAGTCTTTTGCAGATCGTGTACATTGTGCATTACTATGTGGCTGTGAGGGTCCTGTTTTATCTCCATATTTGTAGGCCACTACTGCTATCTCTTTGTATATATATTACTTGAGTCTGTTATGAATAAAACAGAGCATTTTAATATTTATCTCTAATATTCATTATGGTATCAGAGCAATAGCTGTCACAAGAACAGCCCTTCTTCTTTTTCTTCTACTCGTTCAATTCCTATCTCATTCTTCAAATTCCAATCACTCCTTAAACTTATTCTTCTTTCTTCACTCAGATCTGCCTTGACTCCTTGTTATTTTTCCATGTCCAATCCTTCTTCTCCACGCTCAGCCTCCTCACAGGAAACTCAGGTCGCTCCTCCTCAGAACCCTGCTACCACACCAACCGTTGGGCACACTACCATGTCAAGTAACACTACTATTGTTGGTACTAATCTGATATCCCTCAATGCCTCCTCTCAGATCCCCTTCAAATTAGCGAAAGATGGAGCCAACTATGCCTCCTGGAAATCTCAGATGACCAACCTGCTGTTTGGCTACGATCTCCTTGGTTTTGTTGATGGCTCACATCCTTGTCCACCACCAGTTGATTCTGCATACCACCTATGGCTCCGGCAAGATTGGCTTGTCCTCCTTGGTATACAAGCCACAGTTCACATCGCCATTGGTCCCACTATCAATAATTGTCAATCTTCAGCAGCTGCCTGGGAAAAGCTTCAAACAAGCTATGCCAACAGATCTAACACACGGATGCTAACGCTACTCACCTCTTTAATGCGGACTACGAAAGCAGGTCTCACTGTATCCGACTATATGACTAAGATTAAAGGTGTGATTGATGACTTGGCCTTAATTGGTCATCCCATGAGCAATGAAGAAATCATAAGCCATACCCTCAATGGCCTTCAAGATGAGTTCAAGGAACTCACTGCTGCTGTTCGGGTTCGTGATTCTACCATCTCTTTCGAAGACCTCTATGACAAGTTGCTAGACGAAGAAATGATCCAGCAACGGAGTGAAACCAAGAAGCCAGAGGTGTCCATCACTGCTCAATTCACTCACAAAGGCAGCGGTTACAAGCCCAAAGGTGGACACAACAGAAACTTCACTACAACCAACAAAAGCTCTCATCCTTCCTCCTCCAACCAAAACCAGTCCTATAGTTTTCTTCCTCCTGGTAATAGCTATCCCTCTGGATCATTCTCTCCATCCACCAACTCTTGGCGGCCTAATACTCAGCAGGGCTCCCCTCGTGTAGTCTGTCAACTATGTGACAAGGTTGGTCACACAGCAAAGGTGTGTCGCTCCCGCCCCAAACCAAACCATACATCCTGGCCACAAGCTCATCTGACCACCGGTGCCCCTAGTACTTCCAATGGCAATTGGGTGCTCGACTCGGGTGCGACTCATCACATTGCCTCTGACTTGCAAAACCTTTCCATGCACTCCAACTATGTCGGGAATGAAGATGTCGTTGTTGGTGATGGCACTGGTATTCCTATCTCTCATACTGGCTCTTCTACACTTACTGCACCTAATACCACCTTCACTTTGAATAATATTTTGTGTGCTCCATCTATTAAACAAAATCTCATATCTGTTTCTCAGTTTTGTAAACACAATAACACCTCTGTTGAATTTTTTCCAACCCATTTTCTTGTGAAGGATTTGAGTACGGGGGCATCCTTGGCACGAGGCCGGAATAGGAACAACTTATACGAATGGCCATCCTTCTCTCCATCTCCCAGAGTCTCACCCTCGACCTCCTTCACCACGACATCTGCCTTATGGCATCAACGTCTCGGCCATCCTTCTCACTCCATCCAACAAAAGCTCCTTGCCACCAAGCACATTACTTGTTCTGAGTCATCTCCAAAATTTCGGTATCACTGTAATTCTTGTGCTTGTAATAAAAGTCATAAATTACCTTTTCAAGTTTCTTCACTAAATTGTCATGAACCGTTTCAGGTAATTTACTCAGATGTTTGGGGTCCATCACCAATTCTTTCCATTGACAAGTTTCGCTATTATGTCATTTTTGTCGATTACTTTACGAAATATACTTGGTTCTATCCTCTTAAAGTCAAATCTGAAGTTCCTGCTATTTTTGAGAAATTCAAAACTTTGATCGAAAATTTCTTCCATAAACATATTCAAACCGTTTACACTGATGGCGGTGGTGAATATCAAGCCTTAGCCCACACACTTTCTAAATTTGGTATTCAACATCTCACTTCCCCTCCCTATACACCCGAACATGTCGGCTCCGCCGAACGAAAACATCGTCATATTGTTGAAACCGGTCTTACTCTTCTTCACCAAGCCTCCTTACCTCTTCGCTTTTGGTCCTTTGCCTTTAAAACAGCTACATATCTCATCAATCGCATGCCCTCCTCCGCTATTGCTTTTGACACTCCCTTTCACAAATTATTTCATCACCATCCTCATTACACTTCTCTTCGTGTCTTTGGTTGTCTCTGTTATCCATGGCTACGTCCCTATACTAACCATAAATTGGAACCTCGTTCTCGCCCGTGTGTCTTTCTTGGGTACTCTATTGCTCATCACTCCTTTTATTGTTTTGACCCACACACTAACAAAGTCTTTGTCTCCCGTCATGTTAATTTTGTAGAACATGTTTTCCCTTATCACAATCTTGATTCTTCAGCGTCTCGTGTGACTCCAACCACTCCTACAGAATTTTACCACTTCATTGTTGGCCCACTTCAAACCCATCCCACAGTCTCCAAGCCCGATCCGCCCAGCCCCACTTCCCCTTCTGCACCAACTTCACCGACTACCACCATGTTTCCTAGTCATCTTCACCACTCTCTACCTACCTCCACAGATAATTTGGCATCACTATCGCACTCCCCTGCTCTGGCTGATTCCACATCCTCTGATCCTGTTGTGCCCAACTCGCCTAGTCTCTCGGCCCCCTTGGTTGCTCCTATCTCCTCGCCGTTGCCACCCCCAGATGCCCACGCTACTCTACCTCCTCAGGTATGTTTTCCTTCCTCCTCTCCCTCACCTAACCAACATTTTGATCTCCCCTCCACCAGCCCTGTTTCTGCTCACCCTTCTCGTCCAACAACCCGGTCTCAAAATAACATTCACAAACCAAAGAAAATTCTTGATTTCCACACTACCTTGACCGACTCCTCCCCCATCGAACCCAACACTTACACTCAGGCTCAGAAATCTTCTCATTGGCGTCAGGCCATGCGTGATGAATACACCGCCCTAATTAACAACACCACATGGTCCTTAGTCCCTTCTTCTCCCACCCAAAATGTTGTCGGCTGTAAATGGGTTTTTCGAATCAAAACCAATCCTGATGGAACCGTTACTCGTTACAAGGCTCGCCTTGTTGCCAAAGGATTTCACCAGCGTCCTGGTGTTGATTTCAATCAAACCTTCAGCCCTGTTGTAAAACCTGCGACTGTTCGTCTAATTCTTGGTATTGCAATATCTCGTGGCTGGTCCTTGCGACAATTGGATGTCAACAACGCCTTTTTACAAGGCACCTTGTCTGAGAATGTTTTTATGCAGCAACCGCAAGGCTTCGTGCATCCTAAGTTTCCAAATCATGTGTGTAAATTGCAAAAAGCTATCTATGGACTTCGCCAAGCTCCTCGTGCCTGGTACAATGAGTTGCGCACATTCCTTCTTGCTACAGGATTCTCTGCTTCCCGTTGTGACACTTCCCTGTTCATTCGCACATCTACTTCCGGCACTCTGTATCTGCTTGTCTATGTCGACGATATCATAATCACTGGTTCCCGTGATGCACTTATCCAACAGACTATTGCCAGTCTCTCTCTGCGGTTCTCCCTGAAAGATTTGGGTCCTCTGCACTACTTCCTCGGTATTGAAGCCTCTCGCACATCCTCTGGTCTTCATCTCTCTCAACGAAAATATATCCAGGATTTGCTTTTCAAAACTAAAATGGATGAGGCAAAGCCTGTTAGCACTCCAATGTCGTCTACTGAGACTATTCTCCTTCATGATGGTTTTCCTGCTTGTGATGCTACTGAATATAGGCGGGTCCTCGGCTCGCTTCAATATTTGTCTCTTACCCGACCAGATGTCTCATTTGCTGTTAACAGGCTCGCACAATACATGCATCAGCCATCTACTGCTCATTGGGTTGCTGTGAAACGTGTTCTTCGTTATCTCAAAGGTACTGTGGACTATGGCCTGTTTCTCCGCTCTCACTCTTCCTTATCACTACATGCCTTCGCTGATGCTGATTATGCTGGCAATAAGGATGATTATTCCTCCACTTCCGCCTGTGTTATCTTTCTTGGTCCTAATCCTGTCAGTTGGAGTTCCAAGAAACAATCAACGATTGCCAGGTCCACTACAGAAGCAGAATACCGTGCCATTGCGTCTACTACTGCTGAAGTTAACTGGCTCACTCATTTCCTTCAGGAACTTGGTATTGTTCTTCCTGCTGTTCCCACAGTCTATTGTGATAATGTAGGAGCAACATATGTATGTGCGAATCCTGTCTTTCATTCTCGTATGAAACATATCGCCATTGATTTTCACTTCATTCGAGATCAAATTAGCAAAAATCAACTTCGGGTTACGCATGTTCATACTGCTGATCAGTTAGCTGACTCTCTAACGAAGCCCTTAGCCAGAACATTGTTTCAATCTCATCGTTCCAAGCTGAACATTCTTCCAAATGTCTTGCGCTTGCCGGGGCATGATAGCACGTGATTTTAGGCTATATATCAGCACAACTATCATTTAGTTAGTCTTTTGCAGATCGTGTACATTGTGCATTACTATGTGGCTGTGAGGGTCCTGTTTTATCTCCATATTTGTAGGCCACTACTGCTATCTCTTTGTATATATATTACTTGAGTCTGTTATGAATAAAACAGAGCATTTTAATAATTATCTCTAATATTCATTAATCCGATGATCCTAAAGAAAGAAAATCTTCTGCTTACTGAAGAACCCGCATCAGGATCTGATTATTGAGACAGAAGCTTCTATTCTTCATCATGACAGCTCTCATTGCCTCAATCTGCGTACGGAACTGTATAAGTCCCATTCTAATAGGGTCTGGATATGCCTGCCTGCAGCAATTTTACAAAAAGAAATGGTTTGTAAAATAGAAACTCAAGTCACATCCAAAGCCCCGAAAATTTCAAACTGACCTCATAAACAACTGCATATTTGAAGGATTAAAGTCACAACCACACAAGAAACGTTCTACGTCATCTGGCTGTGCTTGTCTTGGAATCCCTTGCAATAACACCTGATACAGTCAAACAAATTATAACCACATTCTTTAGATGGATTCATAATGGCATAGCAGGTCCGGCTACAACATATAGATTCATAATGATGGCCTGTGCATCAATTGTTTTCTGGCAGAATCTAGAATGACACTCGCAGAAATTATGGTCTTGGATTGCTAAACACTTTCTTCAATTACCCCCAAACCTAAAATTTTAGAGATCTTGATTGAGTGAAGAGCTCGATTGGGGGAAAAGGGAACTCTCTGTTTGTTGTATTTATAGAGAGGAAAAACAAGAGAAAATAGAATTCCCTACCTAACAGTAGCATAAAAATCCCTAATTCAAACAAATAATTCTAGCATACTGCATTGTCAACCAATTCAAAATCCAATATGCAATAAACCCTAACAATATCAAAGATATAAGCTTTTCAACAAATCATCCAAGAAAACAAATGCCTTAAGCTAATCAGACGATCTTGAGAGTGCAAAGAGTAATAGTTGACCTAATTCAACTTGGAATCGATTCGTTGTTGTGAATTATCAATAGAGATAGATGAAATTACTTGACTAAAAAGTTTTCGATCTTGAGAGATGAAAAACTGACGATCAATTGGAGAAAGAAAGAGAGGAACACCACAGAAAGCCAGCAACAACACTCCGTCGAGAAAGAGCCAAAGCTCGAATGCGAGAGAGAGTGAGAGCGGTGGAGTGAGGGAGGCAGGGAGAGCAATGGAGAGAGTGAGAGCAATGGAGATAGGGAGCAGGGCGAGAGAGAGGGAGGCAGAGCTACGCACAGAGGGGGGACGAGAGAGAGGAGGCGTTGTTCTCCCTTCTAGGTTAGATCGAGCGGGCTTTTAAAAATTTGGGTGAAATAATAAGCGGTTTTATGTATTTGATCTCCCGCTTTTATTTTGAAGCGCTATCCTAAATGTAAGTAGCATAGCGCTTCGGAAGCGCTATGCAAGCACTTTAAAAGCGCTATGGTAGCTTTGGTAACGTTTTTTCCCATAGCGTTTTTTAAAGCGCTATCTAAGACATAACTAAGATGGCGCTTAACTGAAAAAAAAAATTAAAAGCGCTATTGTAGTGTTTTTTTTTATTTTTTTTATTTTTTAAGACAAATAAGCGCTATCCTAGTGCCCACTTGGATAGCTCTTTAAAAAAGCGCTATCTAAGTGGCGTTACCTAAGCTAATATTTGTAGTAGTGTTTCTCTCTTTCCACACACACCGCATGAACACACCTTATCTTAATTCTTTCTTCAATATTTATTAATCTAAGCACCCTTGAACATAAAACGAAAGAAAAAGAGATGAGCTCCTTCACTCCATGTATAATTACTTTATCTTAGTTTCCTTACGGGGGAGTTGCAGTTCCTAAGTTAGAGAATTGGGCTGAATGGGCGATGCTTAGTTTAGATTAGGGATATATTCTCATGCATTTGAAAATTTTAATTTTTTTTCGGGTGGGTGGACAACCATAATCCCAACTCTATATACAATATCCAATTACCAAACCTTTCAATCTTTCATAGGTCAAAATTTACTTATAAAAAATCACCATAGGGCACTAAACCAAAATAGAACAATTGACTGGACTAAGCTCCAACAATTTCCGAGAACTATGCACTCAAGCCTCATTCCCTCTCGTTTCATCTCTCATTAACACAATTGTGTTGATTCTCTAATTTTCTGAATATTTTGCCTAGACACTAAATAACACAAAAATTATATGACTAAAGATAAATTATTTTGCCGAGACACCGAAAAAAAGAAAAAAAGAAATTCCTTTTCCTTTTGTTTCTAAGTTTAAAGCAAATAGGGTAAAAAGTATTTTCTTCGAAAATTTATAAAAAAAGTCAAGAAAATTTTGAATCTAAGAAATTCTCCATCAATACACATGTATTCTATACAACTTAAACAATATGCATAGCAAAATTTCCACTGAACCAAGCTAAGCCTGGAATGCAAGAAAAAAAATACATTTATTTATTTCTTACTATTTGAACTAGCTCAAGTCTAGTTCCATGGATTCGAAACACTGCCACCACTACAGTCCACAAGCCCTTCATTCCAAATTAGAAGAATCAAATTATTCCAATTTTTGTTTCCCGAAAGACAGATTCCATGATTTTCCATACTATACTTTCATTCAATATTCTCCATTACTTGCGTAGATGACAACATTCATTCCTCGCTACTTTAACAAATGAAAAATTTTTAGGTTGTCTTGTTTAGTTTTTTTTTACACTTATACCCCTTTTGTGAATGGTATTTGTAATTGTGTAAAGAGAATTAAAAAAAAACTCAGACAAGACGCAAAAGATGCACCCAAACAAGGCAGCCTAAAATTACTCAATTAAAATTGCCGGCAGAAAATCCTGACTACTCTAGCAAATCCCAAGATCCAGTCCTCCACGTTCCCAGCCAACTATTCAACTTCACACCCTCTTGCTCCCCTAGTGTACTTGTTTCAATCCAATGTTCAAGTTTGAAGAGGACCATGGTGTACAAGATCAGTAAAGCTGAGCCGGCAAAATCTACAAGATTTCAAGCACAAGCAACTCACCATGACAAAGATGAATCCTTCAACCCAAACCAACCTTTGGACTTCATCAGCCCAAACAAACACACAAGCCTTTAATTAATCCATCAAGAGAGTTTAAGAGACCTCTTCACCTCTAACTCTCTCTATAATAAGTGCTTGTTTTGCAGTGGAGGAAAGACTCTTATTATGTTGTTCCGATGAGTCAATCAGTCATTGTGTAGGGCCTTTTTGTACAATATAATAATCGCAAAGTGACAAAGGTACGTAAATCCTCACATGCAATTCCACCATAATAAGTAGAGTAAGTACTGTTTCATTTCAAACACCTAATCTTCTTTCATGTTCTCTCCACTCTGTTTCTCATCAATCATTCACACCCTAAGTAATGGTGTTAGAAAGCCTTTGCAACAATTCAGAGGTAAAGGATCCAACAAAGAAAAGCAACCCAATAAGGGATTGTTATCTACAGTGTTTGATTGGATTTCGTCATCGTTCATCGTTCGCAGCCATGGAGGTGTCTAACCAATTGAAACAAGTGTTTAAGCTCATTGATGCTAATGGGGATGGCAAGATAACTTCATTAGAGCTTGGGGAAGTGTTGTTGTGCCTTGGGCATGAGAAGTCAGCTGCAGAAAGGAGGTAGAAGGAATGGTAAGAAAGATGGATTCACTACAAGAAAACAGTAATTTAGCGACAGTGGCCAAAGGTATTTGGCGATGGTTATGACCGTCGCTAAATAATACAACGACGCTTGGGCAACCGCCGCTAATAAAGGCGTCACTAGGGCATTCAGCGACGGTTTTAAGCAACCGCTAGCATAACCGTTGCTATATGTTATTTATCGATAATGGTAAAAAAGCGTTGGCAAAACCGTCGTTGAATACCATATAGTGACGGTTATAGCCAGCAGTAAAACCTGATGAACCATCCACTTTTTTTTTTAATATTAGCGACGGTTCACAACCGCCGCCAACATCCTTGGACTCTGCGACAGTTTGCAACCGCCGCTAAATTCAATTGGGTAATATTATTATTAGCTAATGACTGTCATTATTTTCAAGACAATTCCATTATGCATATATAACCACATTTTTTACCTGAAATCACATTTTTCAACCTGTAAACAACCGACAGTTTTACACAACTATTTTAGATCAAAATCATTCAACAAAACTTCACTTCAACTATATTGTCATCAAAGTTAACAAAATATCAAAGCTGGTACATATAGAAATTCTTATAGGCCTAGTTCTAAGATACATTAGAGTAAAATCGAGCATCAGCTGCACCATCTTCTGCTTCGGAAAGGCTTTCAGCATCCAGTTGAACTTCTGCATGTACTAGTAATTGTCTTCTGTATTTTGCTAAAACATGCAATCCTTCCTGTTGAAAAGAACAAGTAAAAGGTAAATGTTCGATCCTCCAACTTGCATAAATTATTATACACCACTAGCCATGAACAGACTTAAGAAACATTATAGCATTGTCGGTCAACAACATTGTTAAGTAATACAAAGCAAATAAAAGAAAAGATAATTAGAAGCTCCATTTCAATAAAAAAAAATATCAACCAACCTTGATATGGTTTGCATCTGTCTTTGGAAAGTCATATGAAGGACACATAACTGACCGGATACAGAAAACAAAAAAGAAAAGAGTCACATAAAACCATGTTAACAATAACTAACAAATAAATCTAATATAGACTTTGTAAGCACAAAAAGATCAACACACTTTCTTCAATCAAAGTATTACAATGTCTAGAAGGAATCACAATGGACCTTTGATTATAGCAAGTAGAAAAGTTGAACATCTGATCTTTCATAAAGATGGATTGTCAGTGATTTAGACGACTATCAAAATAGAGTAAAGTTGAACCACATTACAATAATTAATTGATTTATACTTGGTAAGTAATCGATATCATTGGTAATTAATATCTATATTCAAATAATGTAAAGGCAAAGAAACATAGTAGATACAATCATAGACTACAAAAATAACAATGGAAAAATGCATGGCTCCTTAAAGTAACATACCTTTGAAGCGAGTTCTTCAAAATATTGCTCTACATTTTCACGAGTTATTGCACTACATTCAAGAAACAAGCACCCATGTTCCTTCACAAGACCAATCCCTTCTTTTCTTGTCACTGCCCATTCACTGTCCTGAAAACATAATGTCTCTCAGTAATATGAAGACCTAACGTTTTATGAAGTAACATAATCAGTGAATAAATAGTGATCCATTACTAGGTAAGATGATGGATGCTACTGATATATTAAAAGTTGTTTTTGAACAATTACTACCAACTAAACTATAAGCTCGCTGCCTCAAATGTAACAAGTACAAAGAGATACAATCACTAGCTAAAGTAAAGCAATAAAACAACAAACGTCTTTACATGGTTGCTAAAGTTCTAAGAAAAGATGAAAAAAATTTTAAACACAACAAAGTGGTTTCTTCCATAGAGAAGAACTTTACTGTTTAAGGGATAAAGATGGATTGTCAGTGATTTAGACGACTATCAAAATAGAGTAAAGTTCAACCAAATTACAATAATTAATTGATTTATATTTGGTAAGTAATCGATATCATTGGTAACTAATATCTATATTCAAATAATGTAAAGGCAAAGAAACATAGTAGATACAATCATAGACTACAAAAATAGTAATGGAAAAATGCATGGCTCCTTAAAGTAACATACCTTTGAAGCGAGTTCTTCAAAACATTGCTCTACTTTCTCGAGTTCTTGCACTACATTCAAGAAACAAACACCCATGTTCCTTCACAAGATCAATCCCTTCTTCTCTTGTCATTGCGCATTCACTGTCCTGAAAACATAATGTCTCTCAGTAATATGAAGACCTAACGTTTTATGTTGTAATATAATCAGTGAATAAATAGTGCCATTACTAGGTAAGATGACGGATGCTACTAATATATTAAAAGTTGTTTTTGAACAATTACTACCAACTAAACTATAAGCTCTATGCCTTAGATGTAACAGGTACAAAGAGATACAATCACTAGCTAAAGTAAAGCAATAAAACAGAGAACGTCTTTACATGGTTGCTAAAGTTCTAAGAAAAGATGAAAAACTTTTTAAACACAACAAAGTGGTTTCTTCCATAGAGAAGAGCTTTACTGTTTAAGGGATAAAAGATAACTTATCTCCCAATTCCCAAAACCCTTTGACATGAAAAATTAATACTAAAATTGAAGACAAATTGCCATGTTTGTTGAACTTGTAAGAAAAAAATGACTCCATCTTTACAGACTTTTTATGCAAAAAAGAATTATTTATCTCTTCTTATATAGATATTTGAATAAGTGCCCAAAAGAGCCAATCAATGATGAAACTCATCATGATAATGTTCCTCAAAAAGCCATTTCTTCAGAGTTCACCTCGATAATAAGCAGCATACCTAGAATGATCCCTTGTACACCTCGATAATAAGAGCTTGTTAATGTTCTGAACCTTTCTTGTCCGACCGCAATGAAACAACAAAATTTTTCCTGTCAAGCATTTGAACAAAAATAAATGCAATGAAAATTTTGCATGTTTTGCATAAATGCAACCTCATACATTCATATTCACTGCCCAATATAGTAAAAAGTCACCAACTAAATGGACAATATGTGAGGTAAGAGTTGTTCGTTTTTGCCTCTTAAACTAGTATACCAGTCTGAATTTCAGGAAAATATGCTATATTTTGCAAATTCATACCTAATTACATTAGATTACCTCTGATCATCTCAAACTAATTATTGGAAGAAAATTCAAACTAATTATTGGAAGAAAAAAAAGTTAAATAATTCACACTAAATTACCAATATTCCAAATGGTAAAGCTTCGATTTCTTCTCCCCAATAGTGAGCAACTTGATCTTGAAATCCACACCTGAAATCCAATAAAAACCACATCTTTATCACTAAAACCTCAAACCCATTTCTTTATCAAACTTAAACAAGTACACAAACCAATCAAATTTAACAAATCAAAGATGCAACATAGAAAATCAAATCATGAAAACGAACCTTTCATAGGCGAATGACTCTCAACCTTCTGAGAAGCACCTCTCCATTCAAATAGATCCATTTGTTTGCTCTCTATACAAGACAACCAATGCTTCATCCCCACTTTTCTTCTGAATGTCATTGTCTCTTCACATTACAAACAATAGGCAATCAGACATAGACCATAATAGATACAATACTCCCCAACAATGGTAAAAACCAAACAAATCAAACCAAGCGGACTAGCATGCTTATCCCAAACCAACACATTGATCGCAACCTTGAGGAACTTATTAACCACACCCGTAACTGTAAATGCAGTAGCAAAGATCGTCCTCCTCGCCGCAAACCGGAAAAACTACATATGGGCCATATATTACCTAGAACAAATGATATTGGAAAGGGTCAGTCATGTATCAGTTCAACCACTAAGGATGAGTAACTATACCAAACAACAAAAAGGGTTCTAGTCTCAACATCAAACAATAAACAAGTGAAGAAGAAACTAATAGAAATCTTTTAACCCAATAAACAAATCAAACATGGCATTCAATACATAATCAACATTTCCATTAAAGCAAACATTTTAATAAATGTACTTAAAAACCCTATATTTAATCAAACAAACTCTGAGCAATATTAAACATATAAGCAAAGCAAACTGAGATACTGAAACGACATGAAACAACTCCAATGCTAATAGATCAACAACCAGCTGAAGTAAACTAATACAAACAAACAAGAAAACAACACCCCCAACACAACTCTTAAATCCGCCCAATCTTCAAAACTACTTTACCCCATCGCTGCAAACAACTCAATATACTCCCCAGTTAACACCCAAAACAATGGTGCTAACATCAATGGCAACGTTACAAATTGTTATACAAAACAAACCCCCAAGTGTTCAACCCCAAAATTGCAACCATATGTTTGATATAAACATCTCAGTATTAATAGTAGCCAAATAAGCCGCAGCCCATGAATACGTAATAATCAAAAAGTCCGAATCAATGGAAACATACAGTGAGAAGAGAGGTGGAGAGCCAAACCAAAGAGTGAGAAGAGAGACAAAGAGACTCACCACAATCACTTCTTCGTCCTCCTTCGTCTTCTTCCTTCTTGTTCTTCCTCGTTCATTTCTTCCTTCTTCTCTGAAACCGCAACAACTGTGTGATTTGAAAGAGAACAAATTAAGGGGTTAGGCTGTGTTAGGTTTGTAATTTGGGGCTAAAACTCAGCCATTGGATTTTATTAAGGTCTTAAAAAGAATCAGATATGTTAGTTACACCCCATTTGCATCTTAATTGCCACCACGCCGAGCCTCGACCGAGCCTATAACGACGGATAACACAGTCGCAAATAACCACAACCGACATTAAATAATACTATTGTGCGACGGTTAAAACACCGTCGTTGAATAAAGTACTTAGCGGCGGTTTTTCCAGACCGTCGCTAAATACCCGCTGCTAAATTACTATTTTCTTGTAGTGATTTTAATGGTGATGGGTTTATTGACTTGAATGAATTCATGGATGTTGTTGGTGGAAGTAATGAAGAGGAGTGCAACAAGGATGGTGACTTAAGGGATGCTTTTCATGTATTTGATTCTGATAAGAATGGATTCATTTCAGCTAAAGAGTTGAGGCATGTATTGATGAGTCTTGGTTATGATAAGTGCACTCTCCAAGAGTGTTCTCTAATATTTAAAGGGGTTGATAAGGCAAGTTAATTTTGAAGAATTCAGATCAATAATGCAAAGGACTTTGAGGTTGAGGATTGGTCAAGTACTTCTTGTTCTGGATGAACCACGCTATAGCCTTCCTTGAGGTCCTTAGTCGAAGAATTTAATGGTGAACTGAAAGAGAAGACGGTGAAGAAGAAGAAGCTTATTTTGTGGAAATTGTTTATTCTAATTGTAAGGTAAATTATTTCTTCTCATAGTGACATAATTTGACAATGTAAGATACCTTTACAAAAGAGTAAACCCACTTGAGAGAAAAGTAGGGAAAAAGATGAACAACTTTCTCTTGTGACTTAAAAGACTTTTCTTTGTAATATGCTTCTTGTAAATGTCTTGCCTGATATTACGTACATTACACATGTGCGTGATGTATACACTAAGGGTGTGTTTGGTTGCAAGGAACTCTATGTCATGAGAATTCATGAGCGGACCATCTAAATTTAAGTTAATTTGAGGTTCACTCACCAATCCACCATTTGATTTTGTAATCAATGGTGGGAACGAATGTCTCGTGAACATGAGAATCACATGTTTTGGAGGGACCAATGAGTGTGATTTTCATGTTCTTCCATTCCCACCATTGATCACAAAATCAAATGGTTTAGCCTCAGATTAGCTTAGTTTTAGGTGGTTCCCTCATAGATTCCTGTGGCATAAGATTCCATGCAACCAAACACACCCTAATAGACACATATATACATACATAACTGCACGCAAAATAAACAGTGTTTTTTTTGCGGCCTAAATCTTGTACTAGATTGACTTCTGATCCCAACTCAACCTAACCCACTGAACACAGTGATTAAAATGTTCTGATCAACTGTACACTTTGCTGTGTTGTTCCAATTTAATACTTGAAAGACTTAAACTTAGGTTAAAAAAATTGATCAGACGACTTAGTTTTCTCATAACTAACTTTAGAAACATTTGAAAAATCGGTTTTCTCATAACCCAAGTCTAGAAACATGTGAAATATACGGTTAACCCAGTAACAAAAGTTATAACAACTTGAAATTGGGACGATTCTACCTGTTCCAGTTCATGGAAAAGCAGATTCGCCCCTGAAGAATCCCTAGCCATAAAAATTGTTTTACTTGATGCGACCGAGTTAGCAAACCTAGCACAATGACATATTAAAGCAGTATACTGCCACAACATAATATAAAATAACAAATGGATCTTTCATCTTTTCGTCAAGTTATAAAAGATAAATTGGTGGTCATGATCAATGATGAACATATAGAGCTAAACTACTTCAGAATAAGCCAATGAATCAAAGAAAGATTACTTGGAAGAAATGACAAGTATTCAGAAGAAGAAAAAAGTTCAGGAGTACATATCAGAAAGGGAAAGGTACTCAGTCAAGCTCACGTGCTTCTCATATCCAATGGAGACATGAATGGTTTCAGTGAGATTTGACGAGCATAGTGACAAACAAGGGTTCAATTTTGATTTGTGGGTGCTGTATTAGTGCTTTTTATTTAACCAGAAATTCTAGCCGGTCTGGGTTTGGTGCCTGGTTTTCACGCCTGATTTTTATTTAACACAGTTTGGTTATGACAGTGCATTAATTATATGACACCTCACCTCTAAAGCTATGATGATATTTATATTGGAAAGACTTGAAACATGATCCATGTTTGCACATGACCCCTTATTTGAGGGGGTCAGAGGAGGTAACATATGCCAGTGGCGGAGAAATTTTGCTCAATTTGGTGGGATGAGATCAACTAATTCTTGCGTTTGGATCCTTTTTAAGTGACTTCAGAATGTGTGGAAGCGTACCAAAACACATTTTTGAAGACCTGAAAAAAAAAAATTTCAGGTTATCTGCAGCTTGCCTCAAGGAGCCACCATCGTCTTTGATTGTCTTAAGGATAGAAAGAGTTGCACTGAAAATGGGATTCGGAATATACTTGCAGATTAGAAGTTACCAGAGTTAGGGCCAGGACCTCCGAAGACAATAGCTTGTACCGAAGATTCCAAGCTCTTTAGACAATGAATGCCAAGGTTGGTTTTAATAATCAAAAAGAGAGAAATCAGAAGATATTTGAAAGCAGAAACAGGTCAACAGAGCAGTTGCCTTTAGCCAAAAAATCGTCATTTTTGTTTTGGGTACTGTCATGCATGGGGGTACCCCTCAACAGGGTTCCATTTAACGAATGTATATTTGTTGATAGTACCTTCAACAATCTAACTCTTTCTAGTGCACCTAAGGGTGTAGTAAAGATATCAACATTTGACGAGTCATGGGAACTTTAGAAATCTGAATGTCTCTTGATTGTCACAATAAAACAGAGTGGGTTGTGAAGTTGGCACAGAATGGTCTAAAGGGAGACAACAATGTGGTGACGACAGAGTGGCAAGCAAAGTTTGTGAAGCTCAAAACGATATAGTTGACTATACCTTTTGGTTATCAAAGTTTTGAATATGCAAGCATAGCATGTAGTTGGTGGGACTGGACTAAGAACACCTTAAAAGGAGGAAGGCTCTAGAATCAGTATATTCTAATTAGCACACAAAGAACTGATAAAACAACCATTAAAAGAAGCAATCACATGCCTATCCTCAATCTAATGACAAAGACCAACGATACAAGGAGCCTCTTTTCTCTCTTAGCACAAAGTGCTAAAGTAGCAAGCCAAAAATGGGTGGGTTACTACCCTGATAGATGTATGTCCCATAGATTTTGGCAGATTGACTTCAAACCTAATTTTTGCAGCTGATGAGCGAGAGAATAAAACTGAATATTTGAAACAATTCAGTTGAGATTAGTCTAACTAAATAGTTTCAATCATGGTAACCAAAACTATCCCAAGTGCAGCAAGCAAAGTTTTTGAGACTATCAAAGCCAACTAAAAGGGGTGGGGGCAAGGGCAGAAAGAAGAGGAAACTATAATCAATATTTTAGGAATATGAATTTCAATTTAAATAAATTATCTATTTATAAGTCATTTTCATTATTATTTTGATCTCCCTACTATTAAAATATATCCTGACAAACAAAATCTCCAATTACCTCAGCATAACAGTACAATGATCAAAATATAAAGCTCAAACCAAATGCGTAAATGCTTCAGTAGAAACATTTGTCCAAGCCAAATCAACAAAAAACTATTCTGTTCTCTTCTTCATGAAACACCAAAAAAGAAATGCAATCATTTCATCATTTTCAAGATCACTGACAAGAAAAGGGGAGTCTGAGTATATACAAATAATTGGATATATTATGGAATTAGCAAAAGTTAATATACTCTGTGTAACTGGAGTATTGCATTTACCAATCAGAGGATGCATATATCAAAAAAAGAAAAATTGGTTATGGGAGTCCAGACCTTACAAGAAAGAATATAGAAAACTTAATATAAACCTTGAACTGCATGCAAAGGCGGGATGGAAATAAAAATCTGATCAATCTTGTTCTGATTAAGCATGTTGAGGCTGCAATTAAATCCTCAAGTTATGAACACCCCCAGCTTGTTGGAATCTTTAGATGCCAGAATCTCTGTTTGCGTTGCAGCATTAGGTACCCTTCCATTTGTTGATGAATGTATTGTAGTGGCGTTCAACAGGCTAGTCTTTCTATTTTCTCCTTTATCATTTCATTACGTATGATGATTGCTGCTCACTTTTGGTTCATAGGGGTAGGGAAAGCCTGTTTGAACATAGGAGGCCTTCCTTCAAATCCCTAAAAATGCACTTACAGGTGCTCCACAGTTATGTGAGCGAAAACTTCACTAGCTGTATGCCATTTACTGAGGGTGTGGCAAACAGCAGAATACAGGGACAATGACATTCAGTATATTTACATATTCTGCATATAAAAAAAAAAAGGTATTCCTGATAAGCAAGGGTTAATAGGATTATGAAGTAGAGGAAAATGTGAAGATAAGAGTGAAAGACTTGTACCTTTTTAGAGCATGAAATTTTTCATCGTGATCCTTTGAACAAAAAAATAACGTCGATTCAACCTCTGTTGGAAAGTATCTCATATTTGTCAAGTGTATAAAGTCCCAGAAAGTATTTGTATGAGAATTTAATTAACGTAACAAGAGAACAAATTAATAAAATTATGCACTGATTAACTATTAAGTGCGTGAATAAGGATAAAAATTAAACTTGTCAGTAATTCCTTTTAAGAATAGCAGGTCTAAGAAGAGAAAAAATGAAGTTGTGGAAGGCTTAAACAGAAGATGGAGTGCGAAGCAAAGTTTTTGAAGCTCAAAGACAAATTAATTGCACTATACTATTGGTTGTCATGTAGCAGTTTTTTCAGGTGCAGAGTGGAGCTGGACTAATGCTGCAACTTGGCATCTCAGGGGTTGGCGTTAGCAAAAAGCATTGATGTGGCCATCTTCAATTTAAAGACGGACACAAAAAAGATGATGTGTTTCTTATCTCTCCAAGTAGCAAGTTACAAGCGGGGCAAAAAATGGTTTATGACTACTCTTTTATCAGCGGCAAGGATGCATGGACACGGACACGCACGTTGTGTCGGATACGGACACGACATACCGACTCGACAATTTCTCAAAAATTAGTGATGCGTCAAAAAACCGTCCTCCTATGAGTTTGACCTGCAAAACAAATGTTAGACTGCAAAGGATCACCGTTTTGATGGTCGAAGGCACTCTGATGCTCAAGTCAACAACTCTGTTGGAAGAAGGAAGTAATTTTGGACAAAACTCAGTTAAAGTTGCATGCCTATGTCGAATATTCCTTTTACCTTTTATAATGGTCGAGGTTAATTCTTTGCGTCACTTAAGCATGTGAGGCGCAATGGAAGAAGATGTTTCTCGTACAGTTTCCTCCTTAATGTAGATGCGTCCTTGGAGGCGTAGCTCCCTCCACGACTTTTTTTGGTACAACGTTCTTCTTTTTCTTTATGAGAGAACTCGTGTTGGGCCATGATTCGGGCTCTGATTCGTTCGGGCTCGGATTCGGGCTTTGTTTATGTCTTTTTGTTGTCGGGCCTTGTCTGGACCTCTATATTTGACTTTATTCTTCTAGGGATTTATGAGCTGGCCAAATAGATTGGACGCTATATCCTCATGATGGGTTTCTATGCAACGTGTACGACCGTGATGATTGATCTATTTTGATGTATCATCAGATAATCCCCCCTTAGTTGGTGGGTATGTTCATATATCCACTAATTGTGTGGCAGTTTTATTTCCGATTTCAACATTACGACACATTTAGTGTTGTTGTTGTTGTTGTCTTTCTAATGTTCCATCCACCTGTTCGTTTTGGCATGATTTCAGGGATTTTGTGCGACTGTCATGTCTTGCACGTTCTCTCAAGAGCGGACCTTTCGCTGCTCGTCCTTATAAAAGGAGAAGTTTGAGTGTCTTACTTCCTTTTGCACCTCCTCATTTTTCGGTTGCTAATTTTTCGATTCCTTGATTCGTTCTGTGGTGATGTCTAACTTCAGGGTTCTGAGCGGCGATGTTCTTGATGCTTCTGAAGCTTTATTTTGCCTAAGCACACAACACACGCAACTCTGGACAACATTCGTCACAATAATTCGTTGCTCACTGATCTGGAGATCATTCTCCCTGGAGAAGGCGACAGTCTTTGTCGTCCAAAACATGGGTACATTGTTTTGTACCTTGGTATGTTTCACTCTGGTTTCAGGCTTTTGGCTCCTACGATTGTCTGGGAATAGTTGGATTTGGTCGGTATCGCTCCGGCCCAACTGGCCCCTAATGGTTGGAAAGTAATGATTTTGACTTTAGCCAGGGTTGTTTCAGCTCGTATCCCTATGAATGCCAGGGTTCTGCAATCTTTGGTGGGGTTTAGCGTAAACCTCAGTCGCACCTGTTGTCTGCGTTCTCCTTCTTGTTTCAAGGACATGCGAGAGGAGTATGGGGGTTGATCGAGGTCTTGGTTCTACGCATCCTTTTCTTCCAATCACTTTAGGTCGCGGAAATCAAATTCTGCGATCATTCCAAGAGCCTAAGAAAGTTGAGTTGTCGTTCTCTTTGGAAGAGCGGGAGTTCTGCAGTCGCTTTCATGATCTTCCCCGAGTCTCAGTGAAAGGTTTTCTCTCTACGGATGCTATTATCCATAGTGGCTTATATTCATCAGGTGAAGCGGGTCACGCTCAAGAAGTGACTATTGCGCGCATTGGTGATGTAGACGTCAGCCACCAAGAAGGTTCTACTGACGAGTACGTAGGTCGAGCTGCTTCAGTCGTTGTTCGAGGTTCTAGGAGTGTTGGTTCAATTGTGAGGAAACGGAAAGTTCCTAGGCCTCCCAACCCTCCAAGATGTTGGTTGTCAGTTTCGGCCATGTGTCAAAGAGGAAGAAGCTTGCTTCCTCAGTTCTTGAAGCTGCTAGGGCTACCTCTCACCTTGCTTCTCTCTGGAAGGGAGGTCGTGGTTCAGAAGATGATTATTCTGTTCCGAAAGACGATGTGGTAAACCAAGTTCTCGAAAGGAGTAAGAAAGAAGTCTCCCGTCTTCTAGATGACAACGAGAAAAATCTTGTTGCCTCTTATGGTTTGGCCGCCTCTACCGGCCTGTCCATTGATGATTCACGCATTATTGAGAATAAGTTGCTTCAGCTTAGTCTTTGGCAGTCGAAAAATCTGGAGGGTACCAAGACCTTGGATGACTTCGAGTATGATCCGTCAATGGAGGATCAAGTTATTGCCCGAGCTCGAGATTTCAAGCTCCCTGTTTCTTCTGTCGTGGCTGGGACTTCGAGATCACCTGCTGTTCCCTCCACATCTCGTCCTGCCCCTACTGTGCCCGGGGAGATTTTTTGGCCTTCCGAGGCTAATGTGCAAGACAGTGTTCACAACCTCATTAGCGGCTATCATGGGCGGTTGACTAATAGGGCTCTTATGCCTGTACGCCAACCACGTCACCATATTGATGAGGGCCTTCAGTATCTTATGGAGGGGATGACGCATCTACTTATGTGGTCATGATGGGGTTGAATTGTAAGGTGTCTCGTGACCAAGTGGCATACATCGAGTGGAAATTAGCAGGACACATCCTGGTCTTTCTCATGTTCTCCGTCGACTGGATTTGTTGAAGGCGTAATGCATAAAGCATGAGAGGGCTGGGGATTTTGCGCAGACGTCGCTGAGAGAATTCAAGGCTATTCGTGATACGTTTGCCTCTGACCTCAAGACGTCTGAAGTGGAATTGGGCAAGTCGTGATCCCGTCTGGATGTTGCTGATAAAGAATTGTTCAACCAAAAGGCCGAACGTGATGAAGTTGTTCACTCTACTAGGGAATGTTCTGCCAAGTTCAAGGCTTTTACTATTCGAATCGCTCAGCTGAATCCCGAGTTTATCGACACTAAGTCAGTGTTATTTGCTAAACTTGCGGATGTTGATAGAGAGTTAGCGTCAACCCGAGCTGAGTTGTCTTCCGTTACTGAAAAGATGAAGGCGGCAGAGGCCGCAGATTGGAAGAGAGTGGTCGATGGTCACCACGGTTTCTTGGATTTCCTGGAAACGCAAGGTTTGGAGATGACCCAATACCATTGATTTGCTGAGCAGGAATTTGATGATGTTGTGGAACTTGTTCTGGATTCACTAGGTGATCCGGATGTCGGAGAACCTTCTGAGCCCATGTCGCTTGGAGATAATGCTCATGACATCGATTCTCTTTCTTAGTTGTTGTTTGTTTCTTTTTATAATCACCTTTTTTAAAAGATCAATGGAAATTTTTTATTTCGCATTTGTTGTGTCCAATATGTCTAGCTTGTCAACTTTTACTTACGACATTCCTGGGAGATTTCTGACTCGTTCGTCCAGATTTTTATGAATGGCTTCGATGTTTGACGTTCTATTCGTGTAGAAGCTCTGATTTACAAAATTTGGTTCTACATTCAGATTACGATGTCGTACATTACAGTCGACGCAAAAGTCCAGCTCTTATGTCCTAGTAGTTTATTACTTCGTGCACTACAACACAAGTGCCCTTTAATAGCACTTAAATATATCGTTTTTTCCATTTGTGTTATGAAAAGCCTTGTTTTAATAGCATTACAATAAAACACGCTACAGAAGTGAAAGCGGGAAATAAAAAGTATGGCGCCGCTCGATTTTCGCTTGAAAGTTTAGAAAATCCCTTGACTCTCTAACAAAACATGCACCCAATTCCAATTTCTTTCATTAAGGAATACAGGGAGAGGGTAGAGAGAGCGAGGGAAGGAGATCGATCAGAGAGAGCGAGCAAGGGAGAGTGCCAGATTCAGGGAGAGAGCGAGGAAGAGAGATCGATCCAAGGAGAAAAAGCGAGATCCATGGAGAGAAAGATTAGGCTAGATGGGTTTTTGTTAATTGTAGCCATAGATTTATAACTTCCTTGTTGTTGTTGTTGTTGTTGTTGTTGCCTTGTTGATTTGTTACTTGTATATGTTTCAGTTTGTTGGTACAATTTGTAGAGAGAATGGAAGTGAAGAGAAGAGAATAGAAGAGGTTCTTGTTGTTGTTGGTGGTGATAAGAGGAATAGAGCAATAAAAAGGTGGTTAAGAGGGATTTATGTCGGTTGGTTCTGATCTGATCATCTGTAGAGCTCAAGAAAAGCTCTGGGTTTCTTTCTCTCCTCAATCTCTGTTTCTTTTTTTGTTGCTTATTTTAGTGCTTGTTTCCCTGTGTATGCATATTTGCTACCGGCTCGAACAGGGGTTGCAACCAGTTTCAATGCGATTGAGATCAAAACGGTCAGTCATGAGAAATTTTTCATACCCTTATTTTTTGGATTTGTGGTTTAATAGGTTTTGGGTTTTGTGATTTTGTTTTACAAGACTGGTTCTGGAGTCGAACCTTTTGGGGATTTTCATATAAAACATTTTTTGTATCTCTTCTTGTTTTTCAGAGGCTGTTTAACTTGAGATTGTTAGAGGAACGGATTTAACAAGGCAATCTGTCTGATAGACTGGTTTGTTCTTCTTTCTTCATTCTATTTTTGCTCTGATTTAGGGTTGCTAAGCTTGCCAGTTAAACCAGTCTTTCATCTTTGGTTTCCATTCTAAAACATTCGTTAAAATTTTCTTGTTCCACATGCAGAATGTTGATGCCTGCCTTCCTGTGGAAGACGTGGAGAAACAACTTGTTCAATGTGTACTGGATTGTGTTAGCACATGCCAAAAAGGAAAGCCGTTATCGCAACTATGGTTATAAGGTAATATCTTCTTTCGAATTAAATCAAATTTTATATACAATCTGCAGAGCATTTGAAAATAAAGGCATGGGCTAAATACGTTGTTAGCTGCAAGGCTCCAATTCCGCCTAGGCGCCTACCAACTTGGCAAGGCGAGGCGTCGTTGCTGCGGAGCCTTTTTTTTCAATGGTAGAATTTTTATATTTCTAATTATTTCAGATTCTTATCATGTTGAAAATTGAAATGTGAAACAAAATTTGTTGTGATTTAAAGTTGCTTCTATAAGTTTTATTTCCCCCCTCAATTCAAGGTACTTTTACAAAAAAAAAATAAAAAAATCTAGGAGTGTCTTAGTTGCCCTGGTCACACTCAAACTTGAATAAGGTGTGGTGAAGCCAGTGGAGCGAAACAACATTGCATGGACCCAAGTGGCACGTCGAAGGCATGCCGCTAGGGAGACAAAAATAGTGAGTTGTCGTGCCTAGTTATTGGCAAAAAAAAACATAAAAAATATGCAAATGATGGGAGGGTAAGTTATTATAAAAGCAATAATATACAGTCCAATCCATGCTTATTTCCTCAGAAACATGGAGTGACATGAACCAACTCACCAGGCTATAGCATGTGGTCAGATTCCTTCAAGATCAATGCCAGTCCAAATACTGGCGCTTCCTCACTTGTGGAAATGGACTCGAATCTTGACAACAAGGTTGAACTTCATCTATTTGTGTTTACTAAATGTTAATGTTAGAACATATATCTCTAGTAAAAGCTCTTCTGATTCCCTTCTTTAGTCAGAAGATTCGTCTCAAGGAATCTTAGGATCTTCAAAACAGTATGATCAAGAAACAAAAAATCCCATTGAGAAGGTAATGTTCGTTGGTACACTTAACTGATGATGCTCTTGACATTATTTCAGTTGAAATTTAGCTCATATATTCCAGTTTTTATATTTTAGTTACGTATGCTAGATCAAAATGTGTTTACTTGCTAAATTTTCCCTTCACAACGTGTAAGTAGGCATATCGTTTTGGGGATTAACAATGCCTCTCAACAAGGAAAACACAAAGATGACTCCCTCATGCTACTATTATGCTACTATTAGTTATACATTTTACCTGTGTTTTTACGTGCACATTACACGGGATACTCGTGGAACGGTGCATACCTTTTATTTAGTTTCGATTTCAGTTGTTATTCAGGATAACCATTTAACCATTTTAGAAATTTTTTTTCTCTTTATCAGTTTCCTATTTGGTCAAAATTTATTTCTTAAGTAAGACTATATTATTGTAAACAAGGTAAGAAGTAGTGTCAGCTGCTTATTGGACTTTTTATTTATGTCTACAAGCTTGTGTTTTGAAAGCTATTGTTCTAGGTGTGAAAGAACACCTAGTTATTTTAGAGACTTCTATTTTTTATTATCTGTGTGTCTGTTTATTTTGCTTCTGCGTAAATTGTCATCAGTTGTGTTTATTTCTTTCTTGACTTTTAAGAGTTGTAGTGCTAGCCACGATTTTGTTTTTCGCTGTTAGCAAATTGTAAAATATGCCCTTGACCTCAGACGCTGTCCTTGGACATGATTGTTCTTGCAGATGTTATGAATTATTTCAAAAGTTTCAATAATCTTAAACGTAATAGGCTCTGTGTGATAAGCTGAAAATGTAGTTAGATTGTGTTAAAAATACGAAATGCATATGCATTTGTTTGCAAATGCGCCTCTTTACATTGCATTACAATTCAGTTCCTGGCTGGAATGAGTTGAAGTTAATGGAATCTTCGTTGGCAACCAAGAAATCGCCTAAAATACCCCTCTACGTTCTCCTTTAATGCAAGCGTGCTATTTCTGGTTTAATTATCACTCATACGAATCAGTAATAATTCTGAAATGGAGCAGCTGGGGAGGATGCTACTCACAGAATAAGGATAATTGATGGAAGTTATTTATTAAGTACTGTGTGAATGGAATAAAGAAATGTTGTTCATTGCAGATATGGATGTGAAGATGCATTAATGGCAATCCTAGGAATGAATGTATTTACTAAATAAGTAGTTGTCCCTGTTGCTGATAAACTAATGGAAAAGTGTCGAGACGGTTAACAATGTGTATATAGGATTATAGGCTGAAGATTCTGAGATGAGCACAAGAGAGACAAAATTGGACATGAATCAAGGTGCTGAGAAGCGGTTTTGAAGACCCAGAAATTTATAATAGGGGAATAGGGGTGTATTTCGAGTTTTCTTCTAGGATTTTTTTTTGGGGACTAAGGGTCCATTGTCTAGTTGCTTTTGAGTTTTATTGAAGATTGGGATAATATTTCGTCAATTGGAAGAAATTGTTTGAATTATAATTTTTTCTTTTTGGTCCGGTGGTAACTTCTTCGTTTTTATTTTTATATTGTGTGGGGTGTATGCATATGCATTTGTTTGCAAATGCCCTTCTTTACATTGCATTACAATTCAGTTGTTGGCTGGAACGAGTTGAAGTTAATGGCATCTTCCCCCATGCCGCAAATTTTAAGTTCATGTATACATGAAAATATGATATAGTAATTGCATTCTTTCCCCCCAAATTTTATTCATCTTACTTAGTCAGAATCAGTCATGACTAGATAAATCATTAAGTTGATTACCACCATCAATATCAGTTGCAGCTAATGCAGAAAATATTTTACAGGTATTAAGACGACTTGCTCAAAATCGTGAAGCCGCTCGCACAAGTCGTATAAGGAAAAAAGGTAGACTAGACATGAAGCAATGAAATTACATATATACTTAGGAAAGGTTTTTGATTGTTTCAATTGTAAAATGACCTGATCATTATTACTTGATAGGTCTATGTTCAACAATTGGAGTCAAGTCGTTTGAAGCTCACTCAAATTGAGCAAGAGCTTGAGCGAGCCAGACAACAGATGCCTGGAATGTAGCAATTAGTTTGTTGGCATTGGATATCTGCCTTCTATTCTTATCTAATGTGGCAGTAAATGGGTTATTGCAGGGTTTGTATATAGGTAATGCACTGAATGGTAGTCATCTTGGGGCATCTGGAGCTGTTAACCCTGGTTTGTCTTTCATTTTGTCCATACTCATCTCTTCATTTGTATAGAATCTTTATTGTGGAGACCTTGCTCCCTTGTTGCATGCTACATTGGTGTTGGCTGATAATTAATTCATATGAACAGCATATGAGAGAGGCTGTGGTCAGTTTCTCACTTCATTTTTAGTCGTTTTACAGTTATGACATTCAATGAATCTTGTGCAGTAAAATGCTAAATGTTAGGATTTCAATCACTAAGTTTATCTAATTAGGATTTTGAATTATGCTCAAGGCTGCCATGAAGGGTTTTATCGAAAAGATTGTTGGCATGATGAAGGCCGAACAACTGTTTGAAACTCAGGGAGGTCCGATAATTATGTCAGGTGAAAACCAATCAAATTGGATAACCAATTTATTATTCCCGATTAATTCAGTTATATGCTTATGGTCAAAAAAGGATTACTTATTATTGTTACTTACCGTACTACAATGGGTGGATTCTCATAAACCATGAATCCATTATGAAGTAGATGTCTTTGGCCATTGCTCATTGACATAATAATGGAGTTTTGCAAGTGGAAAAACCCTGACACAGGGCATTTCTTAAAGTGGTTCTTAAAGTCCAAAATACCTTAGAATGAATGGATGGTGCTGATGAGAAAATAGTATAAGATGCTTCTTAAAGTTGATAACACAGACAACCACTCCGCAACTTTAGAGGAATGTCTACTAAAAAAGTCTAGATCAGAGAATATAATTCTGAGCAAAATTTCAGTAGGAAAACTGTCTAAACAAGGAGTAGAATTCTTAACTCTATCTACTGAATACGATGACTACTACATCCCCGATAAAAGCCACATGATAGGTCGGAGGTTGGATATCAAAAGTTTGGTTATAACTGCATGCGAACCCTACATGTGCAGAAGAAAGAACCATCAATTCATCCCAAGTTGCCCAAGTAGGTAATGCCATATGTAAATGTCAGTGATGGAATATTCCAATAGTTAGCGATGTAATACTTATAATACTAATACTAATAAGTAATAAGTTAACAACAGCAGTAATAATGATAGCATAAGAATAACAGATAATAGTATAATGGTAGTAACTAGAGCTCACCGTAAGTTAGGGGTATGGAGAACCTGTCGTTTTCCTGCAATCATGTAATGTTGGGGCTCAAGTTAATAAAGTTCTAAGTGATTGCTAGGAAGCTGAAGTTTGCGATTTGCAAATGCTGTAATTGGGACATGAAGTACGTCCCTTGCAGGGCTTCTGTCTTCATTGCCTTGTGTCTGTAATATGGTGTCTCCAAATAGAATATGAATAGAGATAGCAGAAGACCAATTGTAGGGATACCATACCCCAACCCCCATCCCAAATTCTCTTGAATGTAAACAAGCCCTAGTGTTGCAACCAATGCACCTACAAACGAGCTGAACATCCACCAATTGAAGAATGAGACCTTGAGCTTTTTCTCATGAGGATTGAAGTCATCAAATTGGTCAGCACCAAATGTAGAGATGTTAGGCTTTGTTCCACCTCCTCCAACTGCTATGGTGTAAAGAGCTGCATAGAAGAAGGCAATTTGTGATGTCGAGGCCTTGTTTGATAAACCCCCAGTATATCAAACCTATCAGAGACATAGAATGAGGCATGATACAACTACTGGATGACAATTGCTGAATGTTGTTCAAAGGGATGATTGGCTTTGATATAAATTGCTGATTGTAGTTAAGTGCTCTAGGTTGTCATGCGTGGTTAAGTCTCTGTAACTTTGTAATGTTTCAGGGTGTGATAGGCAGTTATGCAAGTGGGAGCAGGCAATTAGTGGCAAGGGCTCTTAATCAAGTGGTCCCTAGACAAGTGGTTAGTTGCTAAGCTGGGACAACCTTTGATTAGGCAAGTGGTTAGTTGCTAAGCTGGGACAGCCTATGATTAGGCAAGTGGAAGTCTGAATGCAATTGCTGTTACAAGTATACATGTATATAAGAGAGTTGTAAAAAGAAGGGTATTCATTCACTTTTTGCATTGTAAGTTCTGTACAAAGAGCAGATGCTCTGGGAGAGATTAGGCACTCTCGAAACTGCCTCTTATCAATTGCAATACAATCTATCTTTGATTCTAAACTTTGTTAGTATTGATTCCTGCACTTGATTGCTTCATTGCTATAAATTCTATCCTCCAGCTTGCTTGATTCCAGTCTTGCAGTGTTTAACCTGCAAAACACATCAAATTGGTATCAGAGCAGCGATCTTGAATGACAGGGAAATCGACTAATCAATCTGGAGCAGCCAATCTGGCAGCCAGGGTTGAATCCATGGAGCAGGCCAATGAATCTATCCAGGATACAATGAATACTATGATGCAGAAATTAGAACAATTAGTTAAATGGCATGAGGAATCTTCGAAAGTGGCATCATCTTCGGAGCAAGGCAAAGAAGCCGATGGAGTTACATTAGGACACAAAGAACCAATGCCCGAAGAAAGGGATGGAGGGCAGGGCCACAGGTATCACCACAAGTTTAGAAGGCTTGAAATGCCAATTTTCAATGGGGTTAATCCCGATGGATGGATCTTAAAGGTGGAAAGATTTTTTCAATTGCAACATTACAATAGTGAAGATAAATTAGAGGCAGCAGTAATGGGATTTGAAGGAGATGCTCTAATCTGGTATCAATGGGAGCATAAGAGGCGTCCTATATTAATGTGGGAGGAACTTAAAAAGTTGTTTTTGTTACAATTTCGTTCAACAACGGAAGGGACATTGTGTGAACAATTCTTGGCACTCAAACAAGAAGGCAGTGTAAGTGACTACCGTCGGCAATTTATCACCCTCGCCTCTCCATTAGATAAGATGCCGAAGGAGGTGTACCTAAGTAAATTTGTTAATGGTCTGAAACCCCAAATTAGAGCTGAAATTCGAGTATTGGAGCTCAGTCTTTGAATCGGGCCATGATCTTAGCCCACCGAATAGAAGAAAAACAATTATGCATGGGCTCGTTCAAAGGGGGATTGGGCTTTAGCCCAAACTACTTATCTGATCGAACAAAAGGGAATGAAAACCCTAGATCTCACGAAGCATCGAAGCCGACTTTGTCGAATGAGGGATCCTCTTCTGCAAGAAGAGGCGAGGCTGATTGGGGAAGAAGGGAGTTTCGAAGGCTCAGCGAGGAAGAACTGAGGCAGAAACGGGAGAAAGGACTGTGCTTTCGATGCGATGAAAAGTTCGGACCGGGTCATCGCTGTAAAAGGAAAGAATTAAGTGTTTTGGTCACTCAAGAAGACGAGTCTGATGAAATCGAGGAAGAACAAGGGGATGATGAGCAAGGACCAGAGCTAGAGTCGGCAGAAATCGATGGTATGGTGGAAGTATCTTTGAATTTGGTGATAGGGTGGACTACCCCAAAAATCCTGCGACTGAAGGGAAAGATTGAGGATAGAAGTCGTAGTCTTGATTGATAGTGGGGCTACCCACAATTTCATCTCAGAGGGTTTGGTCAGACAATTGGGATTGAAGGTTACTTCGACGGAGTCTTATGGGGTTACCATGGGAACAGGAGATTCAGTGAAGGGTAGCGGGGTGTGAAAGGGAGTTCGTCTGGTACTTTCGGATATAGAAGTTGAAGCAGACTTCTTGCCTTTGGGGTTTGGAAGTTCTGATGTTATTCTGGGAATCAAATGGTTGGCTACACTAGGGGTGACCTACACTAACTGGAAGTCCCAGATCATGAAGTTTGAAAATAAGGGAGTAATTAAAACCCTCAAGGGTGATCCAACTCTGGGAAGGTCGTTGATATCCCTCAAAGCTATGTGGAAAACATTGAAACAAGAAAAACAAGGAGTGATAATTGAATTGGGGAATCTGCATGCTGATGACAAGGGAGACGGAGAGTTGGAGGAAGCAATGGGGACGGTTTTGCATAAATTTCAGACAGTGTTCAATATGGGTCTAAGGTTACCTCCGAAGAGGGGACATGAGCATGCCATTTGTCTACGTGAAGGTAATTCTCACATCAATGTTCGACCATATAGATATCCTCAGTTCCAGAAAGATGAAATCGAAAGATTGATCAAGGAGATGATGATGTCAGGCATCATACGACCAAGTAAGAGTCCCTTCTCAAGTCCAGTATTGCTAGTTAAAAAAAAGATGGGAGTTGGCATTTCTGCGTCGATTATAGGGCGCTAAATAAGGAAACAATTCCTGATAGGTTTCTCATTCCTGTAATTGATGAGCTCCTGGATGAGTTATATGGGCGTGTTATTTCTCCAAATTGGATTTGAAATCAGGGTATCATCAAATCCGAATTCGAGAAGGGGATGAGCACAAGACCGCATTTCGCACTCATGAAGGTCACTACGAATTTCTGGTAATGCCCTTCGGATTAACTAATGCTCCGGCGACATTTCAGGCACCGATGGATGAGATTTTCAAGCCTTATATGCGGAAATTCGTGTTAGTTTTTTTTTGACGACATCTTAGTCTACAACACAAGGATGGAGGAGCATTTGGAGCACGTCTCAACAGTGTTGGCAATATTGGAGCAACATCGTCTTTATGCCAACAGAAAAAAATGTGAGTTTGGTAAGTTGGAATTAGCTTATTTGGGTCATGTTATTTCCATCAAAGGGGTTTCTGTTGATTCCGCCAAGATCCGGGTAATGTTGGCATGGCCGACACCTAAAAACATTACCGAATTACGGGGATTTTTGGGGTTGACGGGCTATTACAAGAAAATTTGTGGAGGGATACAGTATTGTCGCTTGGCCTTTGACTCAACAACTTAAGAAGGAAAATTTTGGATGGAATGAGGATGCCAAATTTGTTTTTCAAGCATTGAAGAAACGGATGACTGAGGTGCCAGTCCTGGCAATGCCAAATTTTGCAAAGGTATTTGAGATTGAAACAGATGCTTCAGGTTATGGGTTAGGAGCAGTATTGATGCAGGATCGTCGACCTATTGCATACTACAGTCAAGTATTGGGGCAACAGGCGCAACAAAAGTCGGTATATGAGAAAGAATTAATGGCCATAGTGTTTGCTATCGCCAAGTGGAGACCGTACTTGTTGGGACAGAAATTTATTGTGCGCACGAATCAAAAGAGTCTGAAATTTTTATTAGAACAGAGAGTTGTTGGGGTGGACTATCAGAAGTGGATCATTAAACTCATGAGCTACAACTTTGAGATCCAATACAAGCCGGGGAAGTCTAATATTGCCGCCGATGCACTATCAAGAGTAAGGATTAGTCCTGAATGTTCTTCACTGATGATTCCCCAGTGGAGGGATTGGGCGAAGTTGCAGGCTGAGTTGGAAGCTGATGATCATCTTCGGCGCATCAGAGGTAAGGTTCAGGATGGTACCAGTGTTCCGGTATGGTTTGAAATATGGCAAGGGTTGTTGTTCTACAAAGACAGGTTAGTAATTTCTCGGACTTCCTCCTTCCTTCTTCTCATCTTTGGGGAATTCCATGGGTCACCAATGGGGGGACACTCTGGGGAGCTCAAAACTTACCAAAGAATGGTTAGAGAATTATTTTGGGTGGGCATGAAGGCTGATGTAGCTCGTTGGGTGGCAGAATGTGAGGTATGTCAGAAAAATAAGTATGTTGCAACTTCTCCAGCAGAATTGTTACAGCCGATTCCAATTCCGTCGCAAGTATGGGAGGACATTACTTTGGATTTTATTGAGGGGTTGCCGAAATCTAATGGGGTAGACACCATTCTGGTTGTGGTTGATCGACTGAGTAAATATGGCCATTTTATGGCATTAAGGCACCCATTCATTGCTGAGAGTGTGGCTAAGGTGTTTATTCAGGAAATAGTCAGATTGCATGGAGTGCCTTTGTCCGTCATTTCAGACAGAGATAGAATTTTTTTGAGCCATTTTTGGAGAGAATTATTTTGCCTACAAGGAACTTTCCTCAAGCGAAGTACGGCTTACCATCCCCAAACCGATGGGCAATCCGAGGTTGTTAATCGCTGTTTGGAGACGTACCTATGTTGTTTTGCATCAGGGCAGCCTAAGCTTTGGGTGAAGTGGTTGGCATGGGCGGAGTATTGGTATAATACTACTCAACATTCTTCCATAGGGTGCTCACCTTTTAAGGCTTTGTATGGCCGGGATCCACCTAAGTTGTTTCGGGTAGAACATGGCAATACGGTAGTTTCATCGGTGGAACAGTTATTAATGGATAGGGATGCTGCCGGGATGCTGCCCTGGATGAGGTGAAAATGCATTTGCTTCGGGCTCAGCAATGCATGAAACAACAAGCTGATCTGTCCAGAAGAGAGGTTCATTTTAAGGAAGGTGACTTAGTGTTGTTGAAACTACGACCGTATCGCCAACAATCCTTGGTAAAACGAAGCAATCAGAAGTTAGCTGCCAGGTATTATGGGCCTTTTAGGATTCTTAAAAAAATTGGTCAGGTTGCCTACAAATTGGAACTCCCTGATACCTCTCAAATTCACCCTGTTTTTCATGTTTCACAATTAAGACCAGCAGTAGGCACTGGCATGACTACGGCACCACTGCCCCCTCAGTTGAGCTCAGACCTGGAATTATTAGTGACTCCTGAGAAGGTGCTGGATGTTCGATCAAAGAGTCCATCCAATATGTTTCCTGATGAGGTACTGATTCAATGGGAGGGTTCACCTTTGTTTGAAGCAACATGGGAAGACTTTGACTTGCTGAGGCAACAATTTCCCCATTTTCACCTTGAGGACAAGGTGCGTTCTTTGCGGGGAGGAATTGATAAACCCCCAGTATATCAAACCTATCAGAGACGTAGAATGAGGCAGGATACAACTACTGGATGACAATTGTTGAATGTTGTTCTAAGGGATGATTGGCTTTGATATAAATTGTTGATTGTAGTTAAGTGCTCTAGGTTGTCGGGCGTGGTTCTGTAACTTTGTAATGTTTCAGGGTGTGATAGGCAGTTATGCAAGTGGGAGCAGGCAGTTAGTGGCAAGGGCTCTTAATCAAGTGGTCCCTAGACAAGTGGTTAGTTGCTAAGCTGGGACAACCTGTGATTAGGCAAGTGGTTAGTTGCTAAGCTGGGACAGCCTGTGATTAGGCAAGTGGAAGTCTGAATGCAATTGCTGTTACAAGTATACATGTATATAAGAGAGTTGTAAAGATAAGGGTATTCATTCAATTTTTGCATTGTAAGTTCTGTACAAAGAGCAGATGCTCTGGGAGAGATTAGGCACTCTCGAAACTGCCTCTTATCAATTGCAATACAATCTGTCTTTGATTCTCAACTTTGTCAGTATTGATTCCTGCACTTGATTGCTTCATTGCTATAAATTCTATCCTCCAGCTTGCTTGATTCCAGTCTTGCAGTGTTTAACCTGCAAAACACATCATTGTTGCAGACCCCATTTGTGCAACTTGGTTTCAGTGACTTGAAAGAGACTGCCATTGTCAACAATACCATACCCTGTTGAGAGATATTTGTGAAATGATTAGTCTATGTTACCACAGAAAACACATGCACGCAGATGCACAAAAACACCACACAATTCAAGATGTGATAGTTATGGTTTCTTTAATTTATACAATAGTATTGTCCTTTTCGAACAATTATAGAGTTCATTTCATAAACTTGGTGACAGTTTCAATTGAAATGGATGGACTGTTACTCTTATTTAAGGTCATATTCAAGTTAAAGTCTTGATAATACTGCTAGTATTGGGATCATCCAATCAAGGACACAATCTTAACCTATTCTAATCAGACAGGATTTGAAAAGCATAATCTGTGGATCATTATAATTCGACTGATGAAAGGTAGTTAATAGTTCCCAAGTTGGATGGTCCATACTATTTGCAATATCAACTTGCAGGCACCCCCACCATGCCACCATTAATTTTCAATACCTAAAAACTTTGTTAAAGTTTAGCAAAAAAGAAAGGAAATAAATGGTAGAGAAAGATATCTGAATTCTATATACTTACCATGACATAAATGAGATGATATAGTCACTACAACACAAATGCTCATTGATAGCATTTGCCGATAACGATTTTTATAAATGTGCTATAAAAAGTCAATTTGTGTTAATTGTGAATTTCCATGTTGGATTTTGGTTGTTTTTGTTGAATTTTGATATCTGGGGGTGTTGGTTTGTTGGGTGATTATGTGAATGGGGGTTGATTAGGTGGATTTTCTTTGTAAATCGCTTTCAGTTCCTGAGTTTGGTGATACAAATTCGATCAAAGAATTTTGTTTGCAAAATGCCTGTCTTATCTTCTGCACTGCATCGACTTCGTCTACTTTACAGACAGAAGAAATGAAACCATTGAAAATGTTGGTCATTGATGAGGCTGCCCAGCTTAAAGAGTGTGAATCAGTTGTTCCTTTACTACTTCCAGGTATCTAGCATGCAATACTAGTTGGTGATGAATGTCAATTGCCTGCAATGATCAAAAGCCAGGTTTGTTTATCCTTTATTGTCGAATCTTCATTTGCTAGTTCGTCGGCTCTTTTGTTCTCTACCCGTGTGCACCGTTGAATGGTAGCGTTTCGGAAGCCTTATACTAGCTTCTTGGTTTTCTGGTGGTAGGCTTTCATTCGGGTACCTTTGACTTGAAATTTGCAGTTTAGTTGATTGACCACCAGCTTGGAACTAGTAAAGACACTAATGTCTTTTATTCCCATGTGTTTTGCTAACTGTAGCCTTGCTATTACAGCTTCGTATTCGGTTTCATTATTGGAGGCTATAAATGTGAATTTTATAGCCTTCTCTAATGTGATGCCTTTTGAGTTGTACAAAACTAGTAATACTTCGCTTCCTGCCTCGTTGGACGCTCCATTATAGCAGAAGATCCATTCGTCGGTGATTGGTTTAGGTTGTTCTTTTTTGCTTTCGTTTTTCGCCTTTTGGTTGTTGCTTCATGTGAACTCGGCGATGACATATGCTAATGCCTGAGTCTTGATAGCGGTTTTGGGGCCATAACTGATATCGAATTGTCCGAGTTCTATTGCCCATTTTACCATTCTTCCCGACATATCCTTTTTGTGTAACACCGACTGAAGTGGTTGTTCAGTCATAACCGTGACTGGGTGTGCTTGGAAGTATGGTCGCAATTTTCTTGACGGCACGATTAGAGCGAGCGCCAATTTTTCTAGGGCCTGATATTTGATTTCTGCATTTGCGAGTGTTTTGCTAATGTAGTACACTGGTTTTTGCGCGCTCTTTTCTTCTTGTATCAATGTCGAACAAACTGCGTGATTGGACACAGATAGATATAGGTATAATGTTTCTTCCATGTTCGGTTTTGTTAGTAGCTTTATGCTTTCCATGTACGTCTTAAGGCTTTGAAAGGTTTCCTCGCATTCTTTATTCCACTCGAACGTCTTGTTCCCCTTCAAGATTTTGAAGAAATGCAGACACTTATCTGATGATCTGGAGATAAATCTGTTAAGAGTTGTTATCCTCCCATTAAGACTTTGAACACCTTTTATGTTTGTCGGTGACTGGATGTTGAGAAGCACTTGTATCTATTTTGGATTAACTTCAATTCCTCGTTGGTTGACCATGTACCTGAGGAACTTCCCTTATTCCACTCCAAAGATGCATTTCTTTGGGTTCAGCTTCATCTTATACTTTCACAGCTGGGTGAAAGCCTGTTCAAGATCCGTGACGTGGTTTTATTTGCATGAGCTTTTAACAAGCATATCCTCGATGCAAACTTCCATCGTTTTGCGATCTGATATTTAAACATCCTGTTCAGTAGCCGTTGGTACGTTGCTCCCGTGTTCTTTAATTCGAATGGCATTACCCGATAACAGTATGTACCCCTTTCCGTTATGAAATAAGTTTTTTCTTGGTCGGGAGGGTACATCTGTATCTGATTATACCCGAAGTACGCATCCATGAAGCTCAACATTTCATGCCCGGCAGTTGCATCCAATATCTGATTTATTCATGGAAGTGTAAAACTGTCTTTGGGGCAGACTTTATTCAAATTGGTGTAGTCCATGCACACCCTCTATTTGTCGTTCTTTTTTTTTTCACCATTAACATGTTTGCCAACCAATCCGGGTAGTGAGCTTCTCTTATCATTCATGCACTGAGTAGTCGGTGTACTTCTTCATTTATTACTTGATTACGCTTCGGGGCCACCGGTCTTTTTTTTTTTGTCGAATTGGCTTCTTATCTGGATTCACTTGTAATTTGTGAGAGATGATGGATGGGTCTATCCCTACCATATCTTTCATTGTCCATGCAAAAACATCTTGGTTATTTTTCAGCAGCTGGATCAGTTCCTTGGCGAGTTCGAGATAAATCTTTGTGCCGATTCGGACTGAATTATCCGCTTCGTTGTCTAGGTAGGCTTTGATTATTTTTTCTTTCGATTGTCCAGTGTTAGGATGATCTTGCAGACTGGTTGGAGCCATATTATCAACCGGAGAGTCTGAACTCTTCATCAAGCTGCAGTAAAGGCTCTTCAAGTTGTTGCAGTAATTGTTATTTATGGGGAGTTTTTATTGCTTCAAAATGATACGAGCTGCTGGTTGATCTCCTTTGATTCTTCTGATACCATTATCGGTATGTTACTTCAAATATTGGTGCATAGTGTAGAAGACTGCGCCCATCTTTTGTATCCATTGTCTCCCGAGTAGCATGTTGTATGCAACAGAAGTATAGACGACGAAAGTCTGTCAACAATACTCGCTGCTTTCCTGGCTCTTTTGCTTCGACCGGTAGTTGAATCATTGTTAGCGGGTGACATTGTTCCCCACTAAACCCACCATAGATTGATCGCTAGGTGAAAACATCCCATTGGTGAATCGCATTTTATGAAAAGCTGTCAGGTATAAGAGGTTGGCTGAGCTGCCGATGTCGACCGATACCCTTTTGATTTTCCACTTAGCTATCATGACCGAGATCACTATAGCATCATTGTGTGGGAAATTAACCCCATCTGCATATTCGTTCTAGAAAGTTAGAGTCATCTGCATCGTTTTTGCACACTGTGCGGATGGTTTTTGGAATCTGACATTTGTCCGTAAGTCTCTGACTATACACTTTCGGGATCGATTGGATCACTTTTTTTCCCCCGGCTGCATTGTGCAAGACATAAATTGTTTTCTTTACTCGCTCCCTTGAGATGATTATTTCGTCCTTGAGTTTGACGAATTCTCTGAGTCGTCCCTCTCTGATATGACATTCAATCTCGTCATTAAGACTGTGAAAATCTTTATTATCGTGACCGTAATCGTTATGGAAGATGCATCATTTGTTCTTGCTCTGCTTATCTGGATTTCATCTTATTTTTGGTGGCCATTTTGATAGGGACATAATTAGGCTATTTTTAATACCATATTTCTATATATATTTTTAGCTATTACTTGTTAATTATAGTACTAATTGCTATTTTCGTGTTTGTGTAGGTTTCCAATTACAAGATTTTAAAATAGAAGCAAATTGGCAATTTAGAAATACTAATTGCACAAGAAATCCACACAAACAAGGAAACAAGGAAACCACACAAAGAAGAAAACAAGTATAAAAAGGGGACGATACCTTGCTTTGAGAATCCATCCATCCAGCAATAGCCTTCATCCATCCACAACTTCCATCACCTACGCTAGCCAATAGCCCTCACATTCACGGCCTCCACAACAAACCCTAACCCATCATCGCAACAATCCCTTAGTCGTTATCCTCTTCTCCTTCACAACACCTAAATACAATCTTTAATCCATCATCAACCCCTCCTCATCGCAACAGTCTATCGGCAACTACAACCATCATCGACAAACCCTCTTCACTGTCTTCATCTCTCCCTCCCCCTGACTGAATCTTGACTCCCTGATCACCACTACCACCCTTGAACAACCACTCAATCCACTGCCTTCCTTCTCCCTCGCAACCTCTTCTTACCAGAGCACAGATCGTGAAAGCAAATCGAAGAAGGATAGGTCGTGAAGCAGGACAAAAAAGGAGAGATCGTGAAGAGGAGAAAATTATTTCTCTTCCTCTCTGTTATCTGCACCCAACATTCCTCTCTTTACCACCACGGATCAGGCGACAGTGTTTTGTTTCATCTCTTAACTCTTTCTCTTATTTTTAGTATGATATTTAATTATGTATTGCTATTCGAACACGATTAATATGTCTAGCTAAACTTCTCTTAGTTAGGGGTGGATTCGAAGCCCCGAACATGTATTTTATAAATTAATTGAATTTAATCTTCCTTTCTATTAGTGATTGTGTTTTACGTAACTGCTTTATAGAGAATTTTTCTTTGTATGTTTTTTAAGGTGGCCAACTTAGGAAGCATGCTAAGATCTGAGGCTAGAGTATAGGAGAGTTTCACCTAATTGTTATAATCTTATATTCACAAGTAGTAAATACCAAAGAACGTTGGTAAGGTTAAGTAAAAACCTAGGTAAGAACAAGATGTTGATCATACTTGTAATTGCCTAGTCAATGTTCATATTTTCCACAAAACTTAATGATCTTAGATTGTTATCTAACTTGCGATTCTTGTATAGATAGCATGATAAGAATAGTTTGAAAGCGACGCTTAGTTTAATTCAACGAACTTGGGAAAATAATAAGATTAATGAAGTGCTTATCATTGTTAATCTTGAGCATTGTCCCTCACGAGTTAGCAAGTGATTATTGAAGATTGATTTATGAGCATATGTTTGGTGTGTGGAGATAAACCTTTAGCTAATTTCTCATCTTGCCATCCATTTAGTTTTATTATCTTTATAGTAATTTTCGTAGTTATTTTCATAGTTTAATTTAGAAAATCCAATCCCCCATTATTTAATTAATTAGATTGTTAGTTGTCTTTTAACTATTCTTAATGTTAATTGTCAAACTCTCTAATCCCCGGTTTAGAACGATCCTTAATTATTCTATACTACAATCACAAAGCAGGGTATTAAGTTGTGTGCTACTAAAATAGCGCATCAATTTTTGGCGCCGTTGCCGGGGATTAGAAAAATTGTTAATTACTTCATTAGTTTTTATTTATTTAAATTTTTTTTAATTGATTTTTTCTTCTTTCTTTCTTTCTTTATCTCAGGTACCAGTTCATGCGCAATAGAAGATCTAGCGAAAACTTATTAGAATACGATTCGGAGCATGAGAAAACATTTAGAAGACGAATGAGAGAAACACAAAAGCCACAAACATCTAGCTCTGAATCTGAAGATTTTGACATGGGTGATAATAGATCTATAAAAGAACTTTCGGCATCCACCTTGGACAATGCCGCACCCTTGTGCATTCAGTATCCAATAGCCGCGCAGGGCAACACAGAGTCATTCGAGCTGAAATCCAGCCTACTTCATCATATTCCAAAGTATCATGGTCTTTCTATGGAGGATCCAAATAATCATTTAAAGGAATTTGAAGTTGTATGCTCCAGTATGACGCCAATAAATGTGGATGAGAACATCCTAAAGTTGAGAGCATTCCCCTTTTATTTGGCTGATAGGGCTAAGGATTGACTCTATGAACTACCTTCCGGAATAGTATATTCTTGGGATAACATGAATAAGGTGTTTCTAGATAAATTCTTCCCAACTTCCAAAATTATCTTATTGAGGAAGAAAATCAGTGGTATACAGCAAAGTCCAGGAGAATCATATCCGGCTTACTATGAGCACTTCAAAACTCTCATAGCAGCATGTCCGCAGCATCAGATGAAGGAGGAGCTCTTGATTCTATACTTTTATGAGGGATTGCTTCCTCTTGAGCGACAAATGTTAGATGCAGCGGCATGAGGAGCTTTGGTTGATTTAACAGCAAAGACTTTGATTGCAAACCGAGCTTTAAATGCCCAACAATATGAGGGAATTGGAGAGTCGTCACGCCAAGTCAATGAGGTAAGTACTAATTCTAGTTTGGAAGCTCAAATGGCTAATCTTACCTCACTTGTGACTCAAGCCCTAGGGAAGCCAAATGTGCTAGGAGTTGCACAAGTTTGCGGCGTGTGTACTAAGTCAGGACATCCATCTGATCAATGTCCTCAACTGATTGAGAATGGCGGTTGGGAGAATGTCAATGCAGTAGGTTTTCAGGGGCAAAATCACTATAAAAATAACCCTTATTCGAACACTTACAATGAAGGTTGGAGAAATCATCCCAGCTTTGGATGGAGAAATTCAGAACAACCTCAACAACAAGCTTCGAATCGGCCACCCCCTGGTTTCTTTCAAGGACCACCTGAACCACCTCAGCACAATTCAGGTATGCCGCTTAATTATGATGAGATTCTGAAATCATTAACTATTTCTCAGTAGAACCAAGCAAAAGATATAGTAGATTTGAAACTACAAATGGGACAAATAGCTGAGTTTATTGGACAAATTCGCGAGCAAGAAAAACTTCATAGTTCTACCGTTCCAAATCTGAAAGGCAAGTTTGAAACCGCAAAAGCAATTACATTAAGGAGTGGTAGGCAAATTGAGAATGAGCCAATAGTCCCTAAACAGAGTCGAAATAGGGAAACTGAGTTACATAAGGATGATCCAGCCATCATTGAAACACCAGAGCTCCAAGGTAAGAAGGTGAGCATTCCAACAGTTTCTGCTAATTTTGCTCCATCTTTTGTGCCTTTTCAGGGAAGGTTTGCCAAATCTAGAAAAGATGAACAGGACAAGGAAATTTTGGAAACCTTCTGAAAAGTCCAAGTTAATATTCCGCTTCTTGATGCTATTAAGCAAGTGCCTAAGTATACAAAATTTTTTAAGGAGCTTTGCACAACAAAGAGACTATTTCAAGACGGAGAGGTAGTTAAAGTGAGTGAAAATGTCTCCGCAATTCTTCAAAGGAAATTGCCGCCAAAGTGTAAGGATCCGGGTAGTTTCACTATCCCTTGTGTTATCGGTAATACTAAAATTGAAAAGGCAATGCTAGACTTAGGTGCTTCAATTAATGTTATGCCATATTCTATTTATCGATCTATGAATCTCGGGAAGTTAAAAAAGATGGTGTTATTATTCAATTGGCTGACCGTTCTGATGCATATCCTCGAGGTTTGTTGGAAGATGTGTTGGTGTAGGTTAACCATTTAATATTCCCAGCAGATTTCTATGTGCTTGAGATGGAAGATTCGGAATTTCAGCACCTTTGCCTCTTCTTTTACGACGCCCATTCATGAAAATTGCGAAGACAAATATTGATGTGCATGCGGAGAAACTGACCATGGAATTTGATGGTGATGTGATTGGCTTCAACATCTTTGAAGCCACGACATATCCTATTAAAAATCATTCTTGTTTTTCTATTAATGTGAATGACAATTTGGCCCAGAAATTGTCAGGCGTCAGAAATGAGGATGAACTTGAGACCACCATCACTACTGCCGTTGGATATGAGAGCAATAGAGTTCCCTATGACACAAAGAAACGGAAGAAATTACAGTTGAATGAGCTTGAAAAGATTCAGGATGAGGTCTATGATAGTAAAGGAAATTATAAGGAGAACACCATAGTCTTTCATGATCAGATGATCCATGGAAATACTTTTGTCGTTGGAATGAAAGTCTTGCTTTTCCAATCATGTCTTAGAACTGGTAAGTTACGTTCTGAATGGGTTGGTCCTTTTATTTTTACTAATGTTTTTCCCAATGGTGCTATAAAGATTAAGAGTGTCACAACCGGGAAGGAGTTTAAAGTGAAACATCATCGACTTAAGCCCTATTATGAGTCATTTGTGGAGTATGGCGTGGAGGACGTATCACTCCATGTTCCCACTTATTCTGAGGATTGATTGGAGATACCGTCAGGCTGCACGACGTTAAAACAAGTGCTTCTTGGGAGGCAACCCAATCAGATTTGCTTTCTCTTTCCCTTTATTTTCTATTCGTTATTTTTGCTTTTGTTTGTTTTTCCGCGTTTAAATCTTTCATTACATGTGCTATAATCTATTAACATTGAGGACAATGTTTGGTTTAAGTGTGGGGGGGAACAAAACGTTGTTTTTATAAATAAAAAAAAGATTAAAAAAAAAAATGTCAGTCCAAAAAAAAATGTTGGTTTTTATTTGTTGGTATTAGTGTCAGTAAATAAAAATGAAAAAATTCATAGTTGTTTTGAGTCTTAGGAAACTTTCCAACAAATGATGAGATTTGGTTTTTAATTGCATGACTTTAAGGTGATTTATAAGTATGAGTTAAGATCTAATATTATTCTTTAGTTAATGCTTATTTATGGTCATCATATGCAAATTTAATTGCATGTGTTTTATGAATTAATTGAATTTTATCTTCCTTGCTATTAGTGATTGTGTTTTACATTACTGTTTTATAGAGAACTTTTCTTTGTATGTTTGTTAAGGTGGCCAACTTAGCAAGCATGCTAGGATTTGGGGCTAGAGTATAAGAGAGTTTCACCTAATTGTTATAATCCTGTATTCACAAGTAGTAAATACCAAGGAACGTTGGTAAGGTTAAGTAAAAACCTAGGTAAGAACAAGATGCTGATCATACTTGTAATTGCCTAGGCAGTGTTCATATTTTTCACAAAACTTAATGATCTTAGATTGTTATCTAACTTGCGATTCTTGTTTAGATAGCATGATAAGAATAGTTTGAAATCGATGCTTAGTTTAATTCAACGAACTTGGGAAAATAATAAGATTAATGCAGTGCTTATCATGGTTAATCTTGAGCATTGTCTCTCACGAGTTAGCAAGTGATTATTGAAGATTGATTTATGAGCATATGTTTGGTGTGTGGAGATAATCCTTTAGCTAATTTCTCATCTTGATGCCATCCCTTTAGTTTTATTATCTTTATAGTAATTTCGTAGTTATTTTCATAGTTTAATTTAGAAAATCCAATCCCCCATTATTTAATTAATTAGATTGTTAGTTGTCTTTTAACTATTCTTAATGTTAATTGGCAAACTCTCTAATCCCCGGTTCAGAACGATGCTTAATTATTCTATACTACAATCACAAAGCAGGGTATTAAGTTGTGTGCTACTAAAATAGCGCATCACATTTGACATCTTCCCTTCCTGCCATAGCTTCAAGAATTTCGCTCCGATTTTCTATCAAAGTCTAGAACGATTTCCCGTAATTGGGCTTTTTCGATTGTAGATTTTCAAACTTTCCTTGATTACATCTGGAGCTGTTATTAGTCTAATGTCTCTTAAGCTAGGTGATTTCTTTTCGAAATTTTCTGCCCTTCAAGTCTCAAATGATTCTGTTCACAATCTCGATTACGTGGTTCATCTGAGCCTAAGCATCTCTACTCGGGGATCCGAGGGAATTCCCCAATATGTCAGAGACTTCTGAACCATTACCTGTTGGAGCTCTTTTCTAGTAGGTATGATTGAATCGATGGCTGTTGCTGGATTGATATTAAGCAGTACGTCATATTGTTTATTGCCAGATTGAAGATTTGTGGAGTGTTCCATTGATCTTGACAGTTGTTTGATCTTCTATCAGATTGTGTGAGCTTTGTTACTGTGAATCTTATTTTTTGAAAATAAACTCGTCATTCCCCACGGACGGCGCCAAACTGATGCGTCCAAAATCGTCCTCCTGTAAGTTTGACTTGCAAAACAAATGTTATACTGCCAAAAACCACCTTTTTGGTGGCCGAAGGCACTTTGATGCTTAAGTCAGCAACTCTGTTAGAAGAAGGAAGTAATTCTAGACAAAACTCAGTTAAAGTTGCATACCTATGTCGAATATTCCCTTTACCTTTTATAATAGTCGAATTTAATTCTTTGCATGACTTAAGCATGTGAGGCGCAACGGAAGGAGATATTTCTCGTAATAGTTTAGTCCTTAATGGAGATGCGTCCTTGGAGGTGTAACTCCTTCCATGACTCTTTTTTTATGCAACGTTTTTCTTCTTTATGAGAGAACTCGTGTTGGGCCATGATTCGGGCCCGAATTCAGGCTTTGTTTATGTTTTTTTGTTGGTGGGCTTTGTCTGGACCTTTGTAATTGACTTTATTTTTCTTGGGCTTTATGTGCTAGCCCAATAGATTGGACAATATATCCTCGTGACGGGTCTCTATGCAATGTGTACGGTCGTGATAATCGGTCTATTATGATGAATTATCAACTAGAAATCGGATACACGTTGACAGATCATACTATTTTTTGAGTAAGTCATAAACATAAATAATAATCTAATAAAGTGTCTTTCTAGAGTGTGTTGAAAAAGACCCTATGTTGGAAGAAACAATAGAAAAAATAAAAGTAGAGAAAAAATTTAGTAGAGGAGAGAAGAAACAAAGATTAAGAAGAAGCATTGAGGTAAAAGTACAAAATAAAATAAAGTTGGTTTTCGAGTCATGAGTCTCTTGAATGTGTACTGACCAAGTTCTGATTGTATCAGAGGCGTGTCCGACACGTTGACCACATTGACCATGTGTACGACACCTGCCGACCCCTTGATTAAGTGTTCGATGCGTGTTGAGCGAGTGTCGATGTCGAATACGTATTGGACACGGATACAACAAGTTTTCGAAGAATCCGTACTTTCTTGATCAGCGGCTACCTGATGAATAGACCAGTTAGAAACTCAGTTTAATTGGTTCCTAAACAAGCATATCCACTTGGCATCCATCCTAAATTATTGTTAAATGTTGAATGCAGAAGCGACTCAGAGTTTTAGATATTTGGGTGCACATTGACTACTCACCCCCTTTGTTGATCCGCAAAACGAAGATGGTAACAGATGCAGGCTTCAAGTAAATGAGAAGCACGTTAGGGGCGTAAGGACACTTACTCGTATACATCAAAGTATAAACATAACCCCACCCAGCGATATGGGCCTCAACAGTTAATCTTTTAGGACATCCAAATGTTCGACTCCAAAACCAAAATAAACTCTTGATCTGTTTGCACCAACTCTCCTCCACTTTTTCTTTAAAATTCTTGAGTTTCTTTTTCTTCGAATTTCCCACATGATGGTTATAATTAGATGATCCTTAGTAGGAGAGTTTCTCATATTCCATTGCCCTGCCCACAAAAAGAGAGCGTTTGTTGATGGATAGGCACCTCTGCTCTCCATGTTGAGGCATGCCCAAACTAATAAGGGCAAAAGAAAAATAGTTGTTATATGGTTTCGCATTGTCTTTCACATAGCGATATTTGTTTGTGATTAGCAAGGGCAAAAGAAAAATGTCTGACACAAAAATGCTAGGGAAGGGAGAATGAATGGTTGTGTTGACAAAAAGATTGAAACGACCATTGACAATGAATATACCTGATTTGTCTAATCAGATCCATTCATCATTAACATCTTTTATCATTCGCTGATCCAGAAGGGAGGTCCCCCAGTTTGTAGGAGCACATACCTGTTGCTTGCAGAAAAAGATGGAGTGAAAGATTGTTGTGTTTTTTCAATTTTGCTATGTTCTAGGGCAATAACAAGGGCGTGATGGAGGGAGATGTCTTTTTTGCTTTTGGTGAGTGAGGTTTTTTTTATAATTTTTGAGTAAAATTGAGTGGCGTTCTTTTTTAAGCCCCCCCCCCCTTCTTTCTTTCTTTCTTTCCACAACGTTCTAATATTGAAATGTTATAAAATTGGGTTTTACATAGCACCAGATACAAAAACGTTGTTATCAAATGCTATTAATGGTCAATTGTGGTGTAGTGATCGGATAGCAGGCTTTTAGGGCAAATCAGGAAGATGTTGCTACCACTATCCAAAACCAGTTTATCGGAAAAGACTTCAAAGCTAGTCACTACACCAAATTAGCATTTTTGTAACAATCCAAAAAATAGTAACACTTATGAGCTATAACAATCCACAAAGTAATTTTACACATTTTCACAAACAAAGTGATTCAATAATTGTATCACCACAAATAGTATGAGTTTACAAGTGATGCTATTCATGGTGATCTAATTTATTGTATCATTTTTTTTGTGTAGTTATTTTTCATTTTGTTGACTAAATTTAGTTTTGACTTGAAAGTGTTTGGTGGATTGTAGTAGCTCAAAAGTATTACTATTTTTTAAATTGTTACAAATATGTCAATTTGGTGTAGTAAGTGAGTTGAGCGAATGTGACATTTTGCTGGAACACGCTACAAGCTGCAGAACTAGAAGACAACTTAGCATGTGCCATGTGCCATGAGTTGTGCATATGTCTCAGTCTTAGTATTCAGAAGTTGCTTATTTGGGCAGTTGGCTGGTACGTACGTGGTCATCATGGCCACAGTTGAATCACTCAACAATCTCTTTGCTATATGGGAGGCATTCCAGGGGACCATCTAAAAAAGGCAGTTCACCCATATTTAAGACTCGTGCATAACTATAAGATTCTTCAACTTAGTCAGGACATGAACACGTTGCAACAAATCTCCTTAAAGACCATGCAGATAACGCATAATGCAAACATCTTCTCTCTTTGGAAGTTTACACCTACATGAAAGGAGGTAGAAGACTGGGATGCTCTTTTTACTATCCTAATTCACAACTTACTTGCCGCTTCCCATACAACTATTGGGCATGGTAAGTGTGGATGAATTTGGTATGTAAGCCCTCAACTAGCGCACTCCCATATTGTGACTGGACTGTGGAAGAAACTTAGTCCATCAAATCGATGCAAGTCCATCATATTTGCTATCAAACCATGCAACTTTTTCTTGTATCATAAGTTCATACGTTAAATTTATTTATTTTATTTTTTTCGTCACAACCCTTGGGTTTCGGTTGGAATCTCAACTTTGGGTTTGAGTTATGGTTCATTGGCTTCTTGCCTATACTTACCATGTGATGCAGGTTCCAAGACATTCCCAAGAAGCATTCAAAGTGGACGATTTCAATTGTCATCATGTTTCAAGACTATTGGGACTATAACATTATAGGAATATAATCCTAACATTAAATTATATATTTTAACAATGAATCTTATAACTCTATATAAAGGATCTCATATGTATGGTAGTAGTAGTTTTAGATTTTTATTTGAATGAAAATATATTTGCTTTGTGCAATTGACGTTGAGTGTGAACTCCTTCTCATCTCTGTATCTCTTTGGTAAGTCCATTGAGTGGTGAGTGTTTTATCTTAGTCTGTATCCCGTATTGATCCTAGGGTGGTCATAATCTGTATCCCTTTGGAGTAATTTGGGTGGTGAGTTTTATCTATTGTTTTCATATCGAAATTCGGCATCAATTGGTATCAAAAGGCCAGCTCGATCCAAAGGTCCAAGTGTTTTTGCTACAAAAATCTGTTCACCGGTTCCACATAATCAGACCTGTTCGTCGGTCATTTTTCTTGTTCATTCTCTTCGTGTTAGCTAGCATATTATATATCATTATAAAGGTCTTTGAATCTAGTTTTCAAATCAAAAGACGGTTCTGCAATTAGAGTTTTCTACAGAACGATATTGTCAATCAAGGTAAAAGTGCATGTGCTGCCTGCGAAAAATCTAGTAGCATATACTTTCTTCCCAATGGCCGAGGTGCACAAATCTCTTGTGCTCGTGGATAACATTCAGGTTCATGAGTTTCATCTGAATAAAATATTTGTGAAAAAAAGATTCATTTTTGAATCGTGTGGATTTGAACTTTCCTCCAATATATGATGATTACCCGAAAGACTGTTATTTATTGATGCCTACCAAGGAGCTAGCTATCTTGAAAGCAAAGAAGACTATGGTTGGGATTTTTTTATCTATTAGAAGATCAAACTTTTGATGACATATTTTTCGTTGAGTGATCGGCCCCTCCAATTCATGATGATAAGTCTACGATGGCAGTGGCTAACGTGTTCAATCTAATTGGAGATGATGAGATAAATAAGTTGATTGTGAATTTGCTAATGTCGCTATTGATAAGTTTGAAAGGGCATCTGAAAGATCAAGGAAAAACCAAATTAAATTCGAGGACGAGTTTTTCTCAACATGGGGAGAATGATGCACGTTCCAAGACATTCCCAAGAAACATTCAAAGTGGATGATTTCAATTGTCATCAGGTTTCAAGACTATTGGGACTATAACATTATAGAAATATAATCCTAGCATTAAATTATGTATTTTATCAATGAATCTTATAACCTTATATAAGGGATCTCATGTATGGTAGTGTTAGTTTTAGAGTTTTATTTGAATGAAAATATATTTGCTTTGTGCAATTGAAGTTGAGTGCGAACTCCTTCTCATCTCCGTATCTCTTTGGTAAGTCTATCGAGTGGTGAGTGTTTTATCTTAGTCTGTATCTTGTATTGATCCTAGGGTGATGATAATCTGTATCCCTTTGGTGTAATATTGGGTGGTGAGTTTTATCTATTGTTTCCATATCAGAATTCGCCATCAGTATGGTAAATGATTCAGAAATGATGGGCAGCAAAACAATGGGTAGTGCATGAAGTATGGTGGTAACTGCGTGGTGGGTGGTCATATTATTGCAGTGCCGGGAATGGTATTTGTGTGGGTGTTGTTTGGTAGTGATTGCAAGTACTGCAGGCAGTAGTTGTTGAAAAGAGTTGGTGACACTGGTGGTGTTTGGGTATGGTTGTTAGGGATGGAAACAAGGCGGGTTAGCAATTCTTAAATTTCCCTGGATCGACCACCCGGCCCAATTCTGTGAATGAAAATGCAAAACTTGACCCATTGACATCTTGTGGACTGGCCATGTTGGTTGTAGTGGTGGCATAGGTAGCAGTGGTTTAGTGAGTTTTTAGTTGTAGTGAGTTTGCCATAGATGTGGTTAGTACTTACTGGTAGTAGTAGTGCCTTAGGAGGCAGCAGTAGTAGAGGTAAATGGTGATGGTGATGGTGGTGGTGTGTTGCCCATGGTGGTGATACACTACGCCAAATTGACATATTTGTAACAACTCCAAAAATAGTAATACTTTTGAGCTGTTACAATCCATCAAACAATTTTAAGTCAAAACTAAATTTAGTTAAAAAAATGAAAAAAAGTTACACAAAAAAAATGATACAATAAATTAGATCACCATGAATAGTATCACTTGTAGGACCATACTATTCACGGTGATACAATAATTGTATCATTTTGTATGTGAAAATATGTAAAATTGCTTTGTGAATTGTTATAGCTCAAAAGTGTTACTGTTTTGGAGGTTGTTACAAAAATGCAAATTTGGTGTAGTGATAGTATTGGTCTCTACTGGCGGTAATTTCAAAAATTACTAAACAGATGTGGACATAAGTGAATGAGATGGAACAACCACGGTGCTTGACACACTCACAAACCAATCATCAAGTCTGAAACTAGCTCTCAGCCAAAAGTTTTTATTTTTAATCAGCAAAATATATATTTATTTTTTTAATTTCGTAAGACAAAATGTATACATCATGTATCACTGGCTATGTCCTTGAATATAAACAAGTATGACCCCAAACCCCCAAGTATGTACCTCTTTCAACACACCCTTGAATATTCTACTGTTTTTTTCTTTCCAAGCAACCCAAGCAAAGGCTTGTAGCATTCTATCCCAAAGCCACTTCCCAATTATGGAAAGATTAGAACTTCCCATATTTGGTGAGGATCATACTTCTGCCCATTATTGAATGGTGGTGGCTGGATATTATCTCCAAATGTGGTGAGTGAAGATACATGTAAGCAGCAATGATCAATGTTTTCTAAATCAGTACCACTCAAAACACAATGATTTAGAATCAACAACCCTCTCTTGTTGATACTATCAACTATAAGCAACTTGCCTTGGTGATATAAGAGTATCTTCCTTTAGGAACTTAGATGGTTACGAAACGTTTTCCTTGATTTAGAACAAGGAAAAAAGTTTCCTTGTTGTATAAGAGTTTCCTTGACCAGTTATACAAAATTTTTGGAAGGTTTCTTATTCAATTTTCTGTCTGAAAATAGGAAAGTTCTCCTTATTGGACAAGAAAGTGAAACATGAATCACTTTTTTATTAGAAGTAGGTTTTTCTTGTTGGGTTAACAGAAAAGCTCTCCTTGAGGGACAAGGAAATTAATATAGAATCACTTTCCTATTAGGAATAGGTTTTCCATGCTATGTTTGGACTTGCTTTAGCCTATATATAGTGACTTTGTATGTAAGTTAAAGGCATCAAGGAGATCCAGGCTAGAGAGATTTAGATATATTTAATACTAGTAATTAAATATATTTAATTCCTAATTTACATTATAATAATAATGACGATGAAATGTTAATAACAATACTAGTAATATGTAAGCTGATTTTTATAAATGAAATTTGAGATGGTGACCATGAAAATGAGCAGACTAAAAGGGAAAAAGGACATTGCAACACTTTTTGTACATTGCCAATACACAGAAATAGGTATGAAATGGTATAGAAGCAACAAATTGGTGAACATGGCACTACACCAAATTAGCATATTTGTAACAACTCTCAAAACACACTTTCGAGCTGTTACAATCCACCAAACAATTTTAAGTCAAAACTAAATTTAGTAAAAAAAATGAAAAAATAGTTACACAAAAAAAGTGATACAATAAATTGGATCGCCATGAATAGTATCACTTGTAGCATGTTTGTGAAAATGTGTAAAATTGTTTTGTAAATTGTTATAGCTTAAAAGTGTTACTGTTTTTGGGATTGTTACAAAAATGCCAATTTGGTGTAGTGTGGGGCACTTTGTGTGTTTAGCGAATAGTATATCCACTGGATCTAAAAGCATATGCAAGCCAGCATCCAGGAACCAGCTGATTATCCCCCAAGAAAAATTGAAAAAGCATTTTGTTGTGTGTAGAATAAAATCTAGTGGGTAGCTTTATCATCTAGTCTATATATCTATATAACAAATCAGATAGAACTTAAAGCACCAAGGGATAAGTTTGTATAAATTTAGTTCATGATTGAGATTTCTATCAGTCAATGGTTTGGGACTTAAATTTGTCATTTATCTCTTACCCTTGAGCAATCCACAATAAGCGTGCATGTGTTTGATTACCATACCCGAATGCTTAAAGGTGATCAAGAATACAATGCTATTTATGCAGTACTATTTATACAATTGATGCAGTCGATTTTTGCTCACTGCTTAACCTTGACCTCCTGATCACTTGCTGACCCGCACAAGGAACGCACGTGAGCCACGGACCACCATTGTGGTGGCCGATAGCACTCCGATGCTAAAGTCAGACAAGGATCTTAGGATGACTTAATGTTGTAAATAGGGAATTTGTAGCGTACTTTAACTTACCAACCTCATGTCTTGTTTATAGTGTTGGAGTCTTAGTTCGACCAGGCCATCGGTGGTGTAGTTTAGGGAAGGAGATCTTATTGATCTTCTTGGAGATCTTTCTATAATTAGGAGTTGTGCTGTGGAGGGAAGTTTCCATGTTAGACTCGTGCTCCTAGATACGCATGAGATAGTTCCCAATTGGAGTGTTGTCTATAGATGGAAGTTTCCATTTACGCCATATACTCTGGTATTTGTTTCCTAGTTGGGAACAAAGTGTTGCTGGCTTGCCTGTCCGAAGCTGATCCCCAAAATACTTGTCTTAATAAGTCTTACAGGTATTGGGGATGACTGAGAAACGTGTAGGCTTAGCAGGTTGTAGTAATTTGGGTTCGTTTGGCGGACTGCGTTGTGCGGGCTTGAAACCGCTTGGGCTGGATCAGTGTTGGGCTGACGCTTGGGCCTGTTATTCCTCAAGATCATCATGACACGTGTACAGTATTTAAGAGAGGACGTTTTGGTGTATCATTAGCTGCTCCCCCTGAGTTAGTGGGCCATCGTATCGGTTCACTAAGTCACTTCTTGAAAAGATATGCCACTCTAGATGATTGAGTCTGAACCGTTAATTGAGCGGCACATATCATTAATTAAGCGTGCCTCGGTTTAGTGGAGAAAAAGCCAGAAGTCAATCCCTATTTAGATCTCCCTTTCTACAGAGATGGACTCTTCCATTTATTCGTTTTTAGAGACTTCGTTCTGTTCAGCTTTCGATTTAAAGTTTATTCACTTTTTTCATGGCTCGCCAAAATCACCTCGACGATGAGCTTCTTGCCAAGGACCTCTAGTTCTTTGAAGATAGGTCGACTTTCGAATCAAGCCTGACTGAAATTCAGAAGACATATCAGGTCCTTGAAAAGAGCTGCCACTCTACACCTTGAGTGATGATCAGACGCCAATGTTTCCTCCGCAAGGATTCATCTGTCTACACCGCGACATGCTTCAAACTGGCATCTATTTTCCCGTGCTTGATGAGATCTAGAGCTTTCTAAAATTTCTTGGAATCCCTCCTGCCCAGTTGGTACCGAATGGGTACAGGACTATCCTTCTTATATTGATCAGGTCAAAAGATGTTGGTGTCCACGTGACTCCGATGGTGATTCAGTTACTGACTTCTTGACTGAATGATCATGCTGTGTGCAAAATGACGTTGCCGGCTTGCTTCGAAAAATTGTCGGATGACTTTAAACTCTGGCAGAAATTATGCTTCCTAGCTCTTTCGAATTTGAAGTACTTCAAGTTCAATGGTCATTCGCTTGAGAAGGAGTTCGAGCAACTTCGTAATTATAGTTTCACCCTTTGATTCTGCTATGTTGATTGTATGTTGATCGTCGTGTGTGTTCTTTGTAGGGAGGTTCCCCACTACTCCTCTTTCTCTAGAAGAAGAGGCTGCTATGTAGCCATTCCGTGACATGTCTAAAACGAGAGTGGAGGAAGTTATCTGCCATTCCAATTTCAGTTGCAGTGGGTTGTGAGCCTACTGGCACGTGGCTCCCTCTCTCTTCAGAGCGCCGAAGGTGGAACCCCTTTCAAGTAGAGAAAGGCCTCTAAAGTTAAGGTTCCCACCCTGCCAGACACATAGATGTTTTTTCGAGATGTTTGCCTATTTAATTAGCTAGAAGATGTCTCGTGCTAGGGCCGAGCCGACTTTTAAAAATGGTCTGCTCCATTGAGGGAGGAGCGTTATTCTGACCGGTCCACTGGGGCGGAGGTCGTAGCATCTGGCTTGAAGAATGACCACCTGCGGTTAGCAGGTTATGATGCATCACAGTTGAATACCAAGCAGGCTGACGCTTTGAATGAGAAGCTGATGCTGCCTGCTATGGCGGCTTCTACAGCTGTTGACCAATCCAGACATGTTTTACTGGAAGACTCTAATGAAGATTTGCTTATGGTCCTGGAGGTCAGTCGTCTTGCTGGTGGATCATCTAACAATGGCCATTGGAGCGTGGATCGTCCCTCTTGTAGTCCACATTTCCCTCCATCTCACTCCAAACCATACATCAAGGTAATGGAGGGTCCGCCAGACAATTCACATCCTTCTCTCCCTTCAGATTCCACTGAGTCGGCTTACAACAAAGGGTCGGAACAGTTATGCAGAAGTCTTATTCTAATACACTCTTTGAGATTGAATCGCTGAGAAAGCAAATTGAAAAGAGGAGGCTGGAACAGTTAGCCGTTGATGCTGAGACTCAGAGGGTTCTTTTGGAAGCCCTTGAGTTTGATTTAGTAGAGGCGGTATTCACAAGGGAAAGATCCAAGGAAGACTTGAACATAGTCTGCCATGTTCTGGAAGTTGCACAGTGCGCTATGAGTTGCAGTATCTTATTGAGGAGAATATCATGAAGGAATTTGAGTGGGTCGCCTAGAGGCAGCAGTTAGAGGCCGATGTGGAATTTAATGCTTGGGAAGCAAGGAAGACTGGGAACCAACTTCTCCTGGAACAACATGAACTTAACGCATTCAAAAGTAGCCTGATTACTGAGCAGTCTCAGACTGATGCGCTGATAGTCGGGGTTGATTGGGCTCCCACCTTCCAAACTATCTATGCCCTCGCAAAGCGGGCTACAGGTTTGGGATGAGAATTTGGCGATCATGATCTGTATGAGAGCAATGATCTCGTGGCGAGCCGTCGACATCAGTTGGAGCTGACTAGGCTCCCACCTTCCAAACCATCTACACGCGTGCGGAGTGGGCTACAGGTTTGGGATGAGAGAATTTGGCGATTATGATCTATAGGACAACAATGATCCCCTGGCGAGCCGTCTACATCAGTCGGAGCTGACTAGGCTCCCACCTTCCAGACCATCTACACCCGTGCGGAGTGGGCTACAAGTTTGGGATGAGAGAATTCGATGACCATGGTCTGTAGAAGAGCAGTGGTCCCGTTGCAAGGTGTCAACATGAGTTGGACCTGACTAGGCTCACACCTTCCAAATCATCTACACCCGTGCGCATCGAGCTACAGATTTGGGAGTTTTCGACGACTATGGTCTGTAGAAGAGTAGTGGTCCTGTGGCAAGCCATCGTCATTAGTCGGGACTGACTATGCTCCCACCTTCCAAATCATTTACACCCAAGCAGAGCGAGCTACAAGTTTGGGAGTTTGAAATTCGACGACCATGATCTATAGAAGAGCGGTGGTCCCGTGGCGAGCCGTTGACATCAGTCAAAACTAACTAGACTCCCACCTTCCAAACCATTTACACCCACACGAAGCGGGCTACAGGTCTAGGCGTTGACCAGGAGCTGTCATCGTCAGTCATCATTGGCTAGGCTTACCTAATCGGGTTCGGTGACCGTAGTATGCGAAGGGGGCGACGATCCGTGGAGAGTAGTCATCTTCAATCGTAAAATCGCTGATTAAACTCCCACTTCCTAAGCCATCGACATTCGCGCGTGGCGAACTAGACGTCGGGTTGAACCAGAAGCCGTCGTCATCAGTTGAAACTGACTAAAAGCTTGTCTGGCTAGGTCAGGGCTCCGCTTGTCACGAGCCTGCGAGCCTACGTCCGCAGACAGATTGCATTGTGCGGATTAGTTTTCATTAATTTCAAGAAAAAAATGTACCTTAAATCAGCTGGTGATATGTAGGCGCACTCTGTGTGTCAAAAGTGACTAGGGCCTATACTGTTTGCGTCAGCGCAGGTGGTAAAGTGTCGCTCGGATAGTGGGCCGAGCCGATGGGTCTGTATAAGAAGAACTGGGTCATGTGCAGGATTGTGGTGCCATGTGTACAATGTAGACTGCATGGTGACATGCGTACGACATAGATCGCGAGACGGTAGAGCATCGGTTACTCCCCCAAATTAATGGGGTTGTGTGCAACATCATTAATTGATTGAACGTGATTCTATGCGATTTCCTCAGGAATCGACGCCTCCTCGTTTTTCATATGGTATTCAATTTTGATATTTAATGTTGACGCGCCTGTTTGGTGAGCCACTATGAGAGCGTTTGTTTTTTTAAGTACTTAGAAGCTAACTTCTAACTGGAGTTAGAAGTTCTGAACGAGCTTCTGAATGACCTGTTTGTTTTGCTTCTGAATGGGCTGTTGATTAGAAGCTGTAAAATTAAAAGGTGTTTGTTTTTAGGTGCTGAATGGGATCTGTTTGACAATTTTGCCCCACAGAGCTGAAAATTTATAACATAAAGCATACCCGATAATTATTCAAATCCTAGAGAATGTTACAATACCTTTCATTACAAGAATATCGGAATATGACCAAGTACATTTAAAAAAAATTATCAAACCAAATTTCTTACTAATATTTTGTTTGCAATACGACCTGGTAAATTAACTATATCGGTTTGTTCACGTGATCCAAATACTTGAGTTAGTTGTGGTTGTTCACTATCAGTTTGCTCGAGAGAGTTGGAGAGATGAAGAAAAACTTAAAAATACAAAGAAATAAAACAAAGATGAATGAGAGAAAAAAGATAAGTTTTTTACCAAGTCCTTGTGAATGTAGGTATAACCACAATGTTTGGTGAAGAGAATGAAGGTGTGCCGTCAAAATTTAGCCCTACTTATTTTTAAGAAGATGGGGGCATCAATTGTCATTACAAATTATGTTAAGGTTATTATTGGAATAATTTTTTACTCATCTTTCAGTGCTAACTGATCAGCACCTCTCTGTTGCTAGGTTCATATTGTCATTTTCAGACTGTTCTTTCGAGGTGATTCGATGGAGCAGTGGACTGAGCTTGTCCTTTCAACCCCTTTTTTTACATTTGCTTTTGCTCGTGGATCATCTTCTCCGGAGAAGTTGCGGAACGAAACTCTTAGAAGGCTTCGTAGTTTACCCGGGGTACATTTTCTGTCACTTCTGAGTCCTCTTCTGAAGTCGAACTATTTAAGCGAATCTTTATTATACATCACATCGGATTCGGATACTTGTAGTTTCTAATATTTTGTACCTGCCATCTGGGCGATCATTGTTACATCTTTCCAGTAATCAATAGATTGTGTTTGTGTAATTCTCTTTTATTTCTTTAATGAGTGCAAATCACATAAACTTCTAAAAATTAAAACTCTAAACCGAATACTGAAAGAAAACAAAACAACTGGATAGATTGATTGTTGGCGGAGAGAGGTTGATACGGCCCTGAAGTGAATTTGCATGGCCCTTGCTTTGATCATAAGTACCTTCAGCGAATTGTCAAGTTTTGTTGATGCCATTGGGCTTATTGAAGAGTAAACCTTGTGTCGGAGGGTCCATCTGCGTCCACTGACAGTTGTGGGGTTGTGTTCCCGTTTGCAATGACCTCTCCGATGGGCTAGGGGATGGACTGCTCTTGTAATGCTAGAATGTTTCCCGTCGCTAAATTGAGCCAATGCTGGTGGGTCTTTGTCTCCATCTGGGTGAAGCGACTTCTCCATCGTTTCTGAGTCTGGCTTCTATTCAACTTATCTAGCGGGCTTCAACTGAATCTGGGAACATTCTATATGCTTTAATGTAGCATAGTGGTAGCCTCGTGTTGTTGGTTGATCTCCGCAAATTGTTCCCTCCAAGTGGTTGGCGGTATATTTGGCACACTGATAAAGGATGGAGACTATTGCATCCATCTGATAAAACCAGGGTCTCCCCAAGATGAGGTTATTGGTAGATGGCGCATCTACCGCCATAAAGTCCAGGAACATGACCTTTCTTAGTTGTGGCTCTCCTGCCACCACTGCTAGCCTTATCTTCTCGATCAAGAAACATTTTTCACCGTTGAACCCAAACAATGGGTAGTCAGAAGGTGTTAGGTTCTTTTCCTTGAGGTCCATGCTGCGGAATGCGTTGTAGAACAGGACGTTGAAACAACTTCCCGTGTCCACCAGAGCCATCTTCACTTCCCACCTTGCAATAGAGCTCGAAATGTCAAGAGCATCATTGTGCGGTGCTCGAACGCTTACGAGGTCCTTATCTGTGAAGGCCAAGGTCGGGATGGGGCTCTGCACCAGCGAGTAATACACGCGTATATCCTCGTTTGTGGGTTGTGTCTGCATCTCAAGGAGTGTCCGCTTGCAAGACTTGTTTGATTGTTCTTATTCTAATCCGACTCTGAGAAGGACATATTATGCCCAAAGTTTCCTTCTCGATTTCTTTGACCGCCTCTCCCCTTTCTCTGGTTCGGTCCTACCTTTTCTCTGAACCCAGGAATTCCTTCAGTTTGCCCTTGCGAATCTAGTACCCGATCTCATGCCTTAGACTCTTGCAGTCGTTGGTGTCGTGGCCACCCTCCTTGTGATATGAGCAATATTTGTTGTTGTGTTTGGAGGGATCTTCCCAGTTTTTCATGGAATTAAGGACGTTCGACAAGCTAGAGTGGAGGGGGTCATGGTTGTGGATGCGACATAGTTGGAAGATTTCTCTGGCCTGGCATGGCCAGAGTCCAACCTGTCATCGTTGTGTTTTCGCTTGTTTCTTTTTGCGTCTTCTCACCTCTTTCCCTCCTTTATGTCTCTAGAAACAAAGGGTTTCTTCTCTACTTCAATTTCCTTATTTGTTGTTGTCATTTCCTCCAGGGTGATGCACCTTTGGGCGCCCTTCAAGAATTCTGTCATATCCAGGGCGAAGTCGTAAAACTTTCCTCTCTTAGGCCCGCAGTAAAAGTCGTCATGGCGGTATCGTCGCTGCAGCCTTCAATGAGCATTAGCTCATCATTGAAGCGTGTGACGTATTCCCTTAGCATTTTGTTTGACTTCTGCCTCGGGGAGAGTATATAGTGTGAGCCTTTCCTGATCCGCTAGCTTCCGACAAAGCGTGTCAGGAATTCTTTGGCAGTGTTTTGAATGAGTCGATTGACTTTGGCAAGAAGTTGAGAAACCATGTCAGCGTTGACTTCTTCAGGCTGGTAGGAACGTTTTGCACATCTCCGATTCAGAGCCTTCTTTGAGCGCCATTACATGTTGATAATGACACAAGTGGACAAACGAGTCACCGGTCCCATCAAAGAATTCAAGTTTTGGAGGGCTGAACTTCTTTGGCAGAGCCTCATTCATGATGTGGTCTACAAATGGGGGAACAGAGAAGGGGTACAACACGTCTGGGTCGTGAGGCCCTCGGCGGAGGGGGTTTTGTAGGGCAAGTCTGTCTACCCTGAAAGTTGGATTTGCGTTGACCGCACCGCCACCTCTAGTCACTACACCAAAAGGCATGTTTAGCTACACGTAGATGGCCACGGCTCTAAACCGTTGGTTTATTTGCCACGGCTAAAAACCGTGGATAGCGTGGCCAACGGCCTAAAACCGTGGCTATAAAAATAACTGGCCACGGCTCTAAACCGTGGGTGCATTAGCCACGGCAAAAAACCGTGGCTATAATTAGCAACGACCAAAAATCGTTGCTAAAAAAACAGTTTTGCACGTGCCGCGCTCTTGCAAGTGATTTGGAGAATGGAGTTTCGCGCTCTGGCGAAAATGGGTTTCGCGCTTTGGCGAAAAAAATTGGGGAAAAAGAATTTGGCGCTGATTTAGGTCATTGCGAAAGAGGTTTGAATCTGTGAGTTTTCGACCTCTCTCTCTCATTTAGGGTTTGCGAAAAAGAGAGAGAGATTTGCGCGGTTTAGAGTTTGCGACCTCTTCGACCTCTGGTTTGAATCTGTCAGTTTGCGCGGTCATTGCGAAAAAGAATTTCGACCTAAATCAGAGTCATAGAGAGGTTTGGCACAGAGGAGAGATCGAGGAGCTTGAGAGAGCTTCAGTACTGTAGAGGAGAAGAGAAGATTAGCCACAATGGTTCTCAAGTGAGTTCATTTTCGATTCTTGATATGGGTTTTTCCTTCTATCTCTCACTGTTCTCTTTTTGTTGTGTTAGTTTTCTGTTTTATAGTTTGTTTTAACATTTATCATCTAGTTTCTGATCTGATTTGATATGTAGAGTTGAATGAAATCGTTTTATACTGAAGTGGGGTTTGAAAAATCATAATTGTTCGTAATGGGTATTCGTTATTTTTCATGGGTTTTGGCTTGTTAGATCTGATTGGATGTTAGGGTTCATTTTGATTGGGTATATGACTTGTTTTCTGAGATTTATGTGTTCTGTTTCGAGAATGTATATCTTAGTTTTCTGAGATCGTTGTCCCATGGAAACTAGTAGGCTCAACCATAGGACTTGTTTGTGGTAAGTGCATTCAATTGATGTTAAATTCTAATATTTTCTATATAAATCTTGATTTAGATATGAAATGTGATTGAAAAATGAGAATTTTTTTCTCCATTCATTCATTCTGTGTAAATCTTCAAATTTAACCATGAAATGGGGTGTTTGTAATAATGTGTTGTTCCTTAATCTTTACAAGTTTTTTGTTCTACTTAAATTATGGAATGAAATTGAAAGATGGGATTTTTAAATATATTTTTGTTCTTGTTCTTGAATTTTTTTTTGGTGTGAAATTTAGGATAATCCAGTAGGGTCAGGGTTCAGTTATGTGGAGGATAAGAATGCATATGTGAAAACTGACGAAGAGGCAACAACTGATTTAACTACCTTGTTGCAAGAGATCTTCAATAGGAATGAGAGCCTACAAAAGAGTCCTCTTTACATTATTGCAGAGTCTTATGGTGGAAAATATGCTGTTACTCTTGCATTATCGGTTCTAAAAGCGATCGAAGCTTGCAAATTGAAGCTCAAACTTGGAGGTAATCTCTTGTGCTAAGTTCAATAGAATCAGTTTTAATGTAGAAAACCCCTTAAGTGTGTTTATAATCTTATCGATCAATATGTCAAGTATAGTGTAAATTAGATTTTGATTGCAAGTAGGATTGATATCTGAGACACTGGAGAATACCCATTTTTGTTTATTGAATCTCGATTGAATTGTCTATGGTTCAAGTAGTTTGAATTGCAGTTTGGGAGTCAAATGGAATTGGATTGATGAGATATTTAATTTCACATTTTCAATCAGGAGTTGCTTTGGGAGATAGTTGGATTTCTCCAGAAGATTTTGTGGTGAGTAGTAATTTTTCAATCAAGCATTCTTATTTCGTGCATCGGCTTTGGCGTTACATTTACTATTAGTTGCTTCTAAGTTTCATCTTGCTTCAGATTATGGATACTAAACTTGTTTTCAAACTACAGTTCTCATGGGGGCCACTTCTCATGGATGTATCACGGCTCGATGAAAATGGCCTTGGAAAATCTAATAGGTCAAAAGTTTCAATCAAATTTTATGCAAATTTAATCAAAATATCTGTTTGATTGACAAACTTTGAGTTATCTAACATACCCCATTTTATAAAACTTTGATTGACAAATATCTGTCTGCACACGAATTCTCAAAACGATAGTGTCCTTGTAACATATGGTTCAGTCATGAAGATGTTCATCCCTCATTTTCATTCAAGTTGTAGAGATTACATTGAAGATTTCTGTTTGTTACTTGGTACAGGTTGATGAGCTATTATCCAAAGGAGTGAATGTTACCGTCTACAATGGACAGGTAAGGAGTAAAAACTTTCGATAAGTCAGTATTCTATAATTGACTAATTGTTGACTTCATACTTCAACCTTGCCACAGTTTTCAAATCAGCATGCATCTCCAAATACAACCTCTAAACTTGGAGATATTTCAACTGCATCTTAGCATTCTTGCACGGTTGATTTAATGGCTATCTTTCTGTTTTTGTGATCATTCCTTTACAATTTAGTTATTTCATGTGTTATCTGACTCTGACACATAACTTATGATGAAAGGTTGCAGCTGCTGAATATGATAGACAAGGGGTTGTTGATCATGCAAACAACCTCGCATAAAAAAATCGAAGTAACTTGACCAATTCTATGAAAGCTCTAGGAGTGGATATACTGACTGGCGTAGGCACTATTGTGGTTAGTTTTGCTTGTTGTAACTTGGTTTGATCTAAGATAACACTGCATAAACCTTCTGTTTGTATATACACATTAGTAGCCAGGAAAAAGTGTAGTTTCATTGTTAACTTGGTCCTTCATTAGTTTTACTGTTTCGTGCATGGATTTGTTTTTCAGGGTCCACAAAAGGTGAAACATGGAAAAGTTGGCTTGCCTGATAATGATATAACTGCAAAGAACATAATTATCGCTACTGGTTCTGTTCCATTTTTCCCTAAGGGAATCGAAGTAGATGGTGAGTGCTGGTCCTTGTCCTGAATATTGACATTAAATTCTTTGTAGATCAAGATACATGACTAGTTCAAGTAAATATGTATCCACATATTTCTAATATCAGTATTTTATTTGCCAGAGATCATGGCTAGTGCTTCTTCCACAATTGCACTAGCCAAATGGTACCACAACTTAGAGAGACAGGTTTTCAGTCGCATGGTGGTCAAGTTGGGATGTGACCTGGTACAGTGTACGAAGATAATTGCATTCTGGTTGTGGATGCAGATGCTGGGTTTTCTTAGCATGGTTGGTATACTGCTAAAAAAGGAGGATGTTGTGTTAGCTTGGCAGCAAAATAAGGTAGGCAGTGCATAGCATTCATGGAACACAATAGGCAGGCACCACAACCTGATATGGAGTTAGCAGTCACAATCAATGCAGTTTATCTATGAAAACAAAGCTAGTGCCTTACGTGCCATAAAAGATATGGAGAATGGCAACTTGAGTAAGGCATTTCAAGACATTGTCCAAGATGTAGTTATCTGTAGAATGGAAAGGGAGATTGGAAGAGCCATGGGGTTTGCTGCTAGCATGGTCAATGTCAACGTTGCAACTAATCCAAGGACGAGCCTGGTGAATGAACCAGCACTGCAACAACATGTTGTGCCCCAAGCTTCAACAAATGTCAGTCCTACTGCACAGCCTTGGAGGCCACAACCAGCTTCAGCATCTCTTTCTCTATTCTCACCCATTTCTATTTGTTGTACTGTTTATGTATTTATATATTCATATTACTAAATATTAGACTTGATTTTGATTAACTTATAAGCTTAACTATTCCAGGAAATCCCTTTTCTAACATTATAATCTTCTAAACTTACAATTGACTTGCAGAAAATGGAAGACTGGAAGGCTTCTCATGTGACTAATACAACTACCATGGATCCTGACTATTCTTTACCTCCAAATGTTGCTCTAATCACTCTTGAGGTAACCTTATCTTTACACGTTATAATGTTATGGTTCTTTCAACATGCACAAAGACGTTTTTTAATTACCCTTGTTCAGGTTGAGGTTTTTTTTAGCTGGAAGGGGAGGTGTCGTACTCACACTTTAGCTAGCAGAAATTTCTTATTCTGCAAAATATATCTAATTGAAACAATTTCGGGAAGTCAGTAATTAGAAAATAGTTAATGGTCAGGTTAAGACCTACCAAAGCAATTACAAACTTTAGGAGTTGATATCATTGCACCTAAATGGGAATAGTTTTTATAAATTACAAGTAAATACACTGATTTTTTGTTAATCTCATTCCTCATTCGTCTATTTTCAACTGTAAAATGATAGGCAACTATTGTTATACGTGCAGAAAAGAATGTTGTTGGCACAAGAAGGACAACAGTTTGCACTATCCATCAACCAAGTATCGACAAATTTGAGGCATTTGATGAGGTAATTGAAACACTAACCAGTGAATTATATTCATGGCTACACTTTTCAAATGTTATGATACATATCAAGTTTTATTACATCTTCAGATGGATGGCATGTGATCCATTAGCTTGGGGTTGAAAACCCAAGGGTATATTTTATTTATTGTTTTTTGAACTTCAAGGCCATGATGTTGTTCATTTAGGAAAAATACTTATCTGTTAAGCAGGATAAGTGTTAAAAAGGAAATGTTTACATATTTAATATTTTTGAAATTTTGATGAATTTATATGATAGACTACAATAAATAAGCTTTGCATCTCTCAAGAGTTTTCGAGGAGCAGGTATGTTTTAATGACCCTCATTTCTGATTAGTTTGCTTTATAAGACATGGCTTTAGATAGATTCAAATGAAGGACATGGTTTGTTACTTTTCATTTGTAATACTGGTTTGTTACTTTTCATTTGTAATATTGGTTTGTTACACTAAATAGATTCAGGAGTATCTTTTGTTAATTTGAATGCTGATATCTATGGGGTAATATGAGCGAACTAAGATGGATTGTTTTACTACCATTTTCCTTTGCAGAAAGCTAAACAGTTTCCTGCAGCTCGAAAGCAGGCATCTGAATCTGTGAAAGCTTTCTTCAGCAATTTTGAAAACCGCAGCAAGAAAAGTATTTCAATGCAAGGTGAGGGCACATTTCTTCACATAATTGCTTGCACGGGAAGTAATTTTTGTAGTTGACTTGTGTGCTGAGTGTGTCCATTATGTCCCATTAGTGTCATTCTTATGTCAGTCCCTATACCTGCAAGGACCTGACATAAGAAGGCTTGCATCAGCAATATACCTGCAAGTAAGCACAATCAGCCAGGCCCTCATCTTTGTGACACGATCATGTAGTTGGTCTTTTCGTGAGCGTCCTGGTCTTTTGCTTGTTGTGGCTTTCTTGGTTGCACAGTTGGTGAGTAATTTGTATCAGGCAAATCTTGCTTCCTTTCTAATTTTTTCTTTTCTTGGGCTTATCGACTTTTGCATGTGCAGATTGCTACTCTTATTGCGGTCTATGCTGATTGGGATCAGAAGGTATGGTTCTATTTTCTTCTTTTCCTTTGGGTCATTATTTTTCCTAGATATTTTTTGTTTTGACATACATTATTTTGATTTTTATCGGTGTTACGTTTGAATGACATTGATTTTTACCAATCCAAAAGCACCTTGTATGGCCATCTCTCCACCATTGATTTTTTCTGATGCAGTCAGTTCTCACTGGAGAGTCCCTTCTTGTCACAAAGAGGACAGGAGATGAAGTCTTTTTCTGGTTCAACCTGCAAGCAAGGAGAAATCGAGGCCAAACTGCCAATTTCCTAGTGGCAATGTCTTAGGTATACTTTTTTTGAACCACTCATGCAACTATCCAGTTTGCCCATTCACTTGAACTTGTAAAACATCATAAAATAATATAAGTAATTTAACTAAACACAGTTTCATATTATCCAGTTTGCCCATGTCTATAGTATTAACCTTCATGAAAAGACTGCTCTAAGTAGTGACCATTGAACCTGGAGAAAAATACGTGTGAAAAGGTTATTCATTTATGATTTGATAGTCCCTATATCTGTGTTCTGTAGTTCATTCTGAGACGGTTATTGGTTTGCTCTAAAGGTATGGGATATCTTTGTTAAATGCTTGCCACAGTTTCTAAATGCTTGTGTGTAACTTTTCAGGGTTTTGTTGTACCAAAAGCAGCACATGACAAGGTTGCTAAATTTTCGTTCCACAAGGGTATATACTTTTTGTTTTTTCAGTTTTGTCTAATTTTCTTGTACTATTCTGATCTTCTTGATTAGATTTTGGTGGGTGGTTTGTAGGGTTATGCAGCAAGAGAGTTTGATAAGCAAGGTGTTCAACCCGGCGACCTTGCAGTTATTTCAAAAGAAGTTGTATGCTCTCAATTCTCAGCTTATATGTTCCCAACTCTTCCATTTACTTCAAATCAACTCCTATAAGCAATGCCATATTACTGATATTATTATTATTATTATTTATTTTTATTTTTTTTAGGTTGCTCCTTATGAACGTCCAGTTCTAAGCAAGGAATACTTACTTCCTGAAGGTAGTGAGTTTTGCCAATTTAAACAATTCGCAACCAATTCAAACCTCAACATTTCTTTCCCTACAGAATGATCCATTGTATTACACTATTTAAGCACATTGTGCTAATATTGAAGACAAGTATTTTACACTAAATTTTCATTCCTATTTTTGTTTTACAGACCCTGTAAGGCTCCCTGATTTTCATGTATGTGTTGGAAGTGGAGGGCAGAGATTACTTCCAGAGTGGTATACTGAGAAAGGTGATAATTAGTTTCATGTTTATATAAAAATCCCAGTTGCTAGTCGAAATGATCATTTGAAAACAACAATAGTGTTCAATACACCACCTTTCTACCGGAAATCTATAGTAGGGTCATGGCTTGCTAGAGTTGTTTGATATTTAATCCTTCTCTATTTTCAAAAGCAAGTATACATATGTATTATTAGTTTGACACCACGGAATATCTATTGTTACATACAGGCATAGAGTTGATTCTTAACACTGAAATAGTAAATGTGGATCTTTCTTCCAAGACTCTTGAATGTGCAGCTGGAGCAATCTTCAAGTATGATGTTTTGATCATTGCAACTGGTAGTAAAGTAAGTATATAAATGCCTCTTTTGAAGTTTGCTCTCTGCGACGAATGTTCACTACTACAAATATTAGCTTAGGTAACGCCACTTAGATAGCGCTTTTTTAAAGAGCTATCCAAGTGGGCACTAGGATAGCGCTTATTTGTCTTAAAAAAAAAAAATCAAAAAAAAAAAATAAACACTACAATAGCGCTTTTAAATTTTTTTTTCAGTTAAGCGCTATCTTAGTTATGTCTTAGATAGCGCTTTAAAAAACGCTATGAGAAAAAACGTTACCAAAGCTACCATAGCGCTTCCGAAGCGCTATGCAACTTACATTTAGGATAGCGCTTCCGAATAAAAGCGGGAGATCAAATTAATAAAACCGCTTATTATTTCACCCAAATTTTTAAAAGCCCGCTCGATCTAACCTAGAAGGGAAGAACAATGCCTCCTTCTCTCTCTCGTCCCCCCTCTGTGCGTAGCTCTGCCTCCCTCTCTCTCGCCCTGCTCCCTATCTCCATTGCTCTCACTCTCTCCATTGCTCTCCCTGCCTCCCTCACTCCACCGCTCTCACTCTCTCTCGCTTTCGAGCTTTGGGGGTTATGCAGGCCTCTAACTGAACCTTCCCTCCCACTCGCAACCCTCTTCTTCTGTGGAGGTAACTTGTCTTCTCTTCGAACCAAACTCCAACTCATTAGCTCTGATGCACTCAGATTCTTCAATCCTTCTCTTCCCGTCCATCTCCCCTTTCACTCCTTCATCTTCTCCACCACCCCAAACTCTAATTCCTCAATTCCCCACTTCCACATGTTTCCTCCGCCTCCATTCAACCCCAACTACCCATGTCCTCTTCGTCTCCGCCGCCCCCCGCAGTGGCCAGGACTCGAGGGTTCTTCTCCATTTCTGGGTCCTATACAAAAGACCCAACTTTTTTCCAAAGCTCAAGTGAAGTGTAACCAAAGGGATCTTGGGTTTGATGAGAAACTTGGTGGGGTTGTTGTTTCTCTCTCACATGGATTTTCAGTGAAGCTTTGTGGGTCGGATAATGTCTTTGCTTTGCATTCCGTCTCTGCTCAGAAAATTTGGGTTTTTGCTGGGAAGGCTTTGGAGGGTGAGGAGGATTGTGTAAGTTTGAAATTAATCAAGTGTGCTGTTATTGATTGTTTGATATCCATTTGTTCGATTTGTGTTTCTTTGGGGTATTTGTTATTGGGAGAGAATAATGGGGTTAGGGTGTTTGCTCTGAGACCTCTGGTTAAAGGTGGGGGGTGAAGAAACAGGGGAGAAGAAAAGAGAAGAGCAACAGTCAGAATGGTAAAGAGACTACTGCGGATACGTCTTCAAATGGTTCTGGTAAGTTTTTCTCATTTTGTTTCTTATGTCAGATTGTGTTTGAAATTCGAGGGGAAATGTAATTGGTTTCTTTACTATGAGGAATCTAAAAGTTAATCTTTTTTGGACCATAATGTTATTGAATGTATATTTACTTTACTTGATTTGGGTGGAGGCATTCCTATATTGAAAACACAATTCAACCAACGAATGTAATCACCCAACAACCATAATAATCACCATTAACATCAGTAAGAAACATCTCATTGATACAAACTCTAATGGGGCTGTCAATTCATGATATTGCGTGCAGCTTGGTTCTCCTTCCATTCATTTAGAAACAACTTGAATGAACAATAAACAACTTACAGAGTTCAAACTAATTTGGAATACTTAACTACATTTTGAATGATTAAGTTCAGTTGTTACTTCATTGATCTGCTTAAACAATAGCAGCACCTTGATTAAATAAAGTTGATTGCTACTATTGTGAGCTAGTTTGATTTTGTTGTGATTTAGCCATCAAGCTAACGACTATCTCTAAAAAAATAAATAGGATATGCATGTGTGCCTGTGAAAGCTTATACTGCTGCCATTGTGTCTGTTCCCTGCATTACTTGTACATTTTGTCTAAGAAGACGATTGACCACTTGTTAGTTTAAGTGGCCAGATTGGATAATAAAGAGTTTCTATGACATACAAATGTGGGCCTAATACTAACAAGCATTTACTCTTCTGTAGGAACTCAGTACTTGAGTGAGAAAGAATAGCAGAACGCATGAAAGCTTTGCAGGAACTGGTTCCTAGCTCCAATAAGGTAGTTTTCTCTTTTGTAGTCATTTTACCCCCTTTAACAAGCTTAGGTTGCAGCCTTGCAGGTGCCTTGTTTTTTTTAATCAAACAGTTTATATAGTTTTCATTTATTGTTCATAATTGAAACTGTGAGTACTAAATGGTAATAGACCGAAAGAGATGCAACTATTGGTTAGCTTCTGCGGGCACTTTACCAATCTCAACCTTTGGTAAGTATACCAAAAACAAAAAAGAAAAGGAGAGTATCTTATGAGTTTTGAATCTTTCATTGCTCAAGATTTCATTCAAGCTTATCTCCATTCTTTATAATCTACAAACTCAACGTCATGAAGTATAATATTCTGAACCTAGATGGTCTATTACAGTGTTTCTGAGATGGTGAACCCAATTTGTCTTACAAAACATTTAACTTCAATGTGTTTCAAGGATTTGTGTTGTGTCACCAATTGAAGTTTTGTGCCATGAGTAAGCACCTATTTGGATAGTCCTAATGGCTGCTGTGCACTTTATTGGTCCACATTTAGTTGCAATGTCATGGGCATTTGTTAGGTACTTAACATTATTTTGTTGGAGATAATCATGTAGAGATTTTGAAATGACTTCATAGAAATCACTATGTTGTTCTCTGTTAATCAGGCTTATGTTAATTGGTCTAGGTTCGCCATCTGAAGAAATCTGTCCAGAAATCTGTTGCTGCAAGTGGTTCAGAAGCAAAACCACGGAAGCAGTCCAGCAAGAAGCTCGATGCAAGCTTTATATATGAAGATCGACCATCTGAAATCATGCTGTCAGGTATATCTAAGAAGGGAAGGAAGAAAACTATCATTGGTAAAGATGTGGCTGGAGAAGAGTTCACTGACAAGGTATTTGTGAAATCACCAAAAACAAGTATGAAGAGAAAACATACTCCAGAGAAAGGGCGGGTAAGTATTCCTAGGTTTTATTTGTATCATCTCATTGTATGGACCTTATAACCTTCAAATTTTTTATTGTGCTCAGCTGCTCATGATTGTTCGAGTCAGATTGCTTGTATGATTGAATTTCCTTGTTCCTTACTGCCACCACCGTCAGCAATTTAATTGTTGTTTTCGTCAAGGTTCCTTTTGATTTGGATCTACATCTTGTTAAGATTTTCTGAATTTCTTATTCATAATCATTGCCCTAGTTTTGAATGTTATCTGAAATTCATAAGTATTGTACATTTGTTTAGCTGATGATATATCTTCTTTGAATAAACACTTGTACCAATTAGAGTCTTGTTAAAAATGGAACTTTAGACATGATTTCTGTAGATAAACATCTTTAAATGTCTGTTCATTATATCTTTATGGACTCATTACTGGTGGAGTGGTAATTAATGGAACCTTAGAAGGTGCTGTTACCTGGGAGCCCCCATTTCTGAGGGGAGGGGGCAAATTTTCATTATTCTGGATCACCTTTACGTGTTGGTGAATTTGCCCTACATTTTTCATGATACAGCCTAAGAAATGGGGTTTGCATATAGGTTATTGGCATATCTAATGGCCACACTGATACTGTTATGATCATCATTGTCATTTCTAAATGTCATTCTTTCTGGATTATTGAGCTTCAGTGATTTTTTAAATTCCTGCAACCTTTTTCACCTATGTCATTAGTTTCCCCCTTCCATTTTACTGTATCTCCTTCCTCTTTAAGTTTTTCTATTTTACCGGTGGCCATATGCCAATTTCGAGTTGTTTATCTTGACATTTCAGGTTTCTATCGGAGCGCATCCCATTGAGGATTTCGAAGAAAACCTTGTCGGTATAAAAGTTATAGTCTGGTGGCCAATGGATAAGATGTAAGCATCAGAATTTTTCTGCGTATTTGTGCATTTACATGTGCAAATAGTAAGAGTTGTGATACACATTTTATTTTGTCCACATAGAACTTGTCGATTTACCCACATAACCTTGTTAGTTGTTACAACATTTTCTGTTGTTTAGATCGATCTGATAGGGAAAGAAAGGAATGAAGAAATTTGAGCCTGCAGCTAGTTAAGATGTGTCACAAATTTTGGATATTGGCAATTTTTTTCATGTATTCAGTTAATGAGTCATTCTGCTTCTGTTGCTCTTTTCTGGTTGCAGGTTTTATGAAGGCATTATTGATTCTTTTGATCCAGTAAAAAAGAAGCATAAGGTGTGAATCAATGTCCTGCATGCAAACCTGTGATTCCTTGCATTTTTAGTAATTCCATTACTCATTTATTTATTTAGTTATGTTACTTCAGTAACTTAGGATCTAAGCACGTGGCTTTCTTGTTTCAAATTTTTTTTTTCTGTAGGTCGCACTAGACTACATTGGTAAAAGAGGATCAACTGTAGGTGTGACGAAAGAGAAGAGGATTAAGTAGGTTCTATGTTCATAATTATGTTATGCATGCGAATGAAAGGATGCTGTTTTACTCCAGATAGATCCTTCTCTTTAAAGATGTTTGAATTCACTGTGAGAATTACTTACTATATCTGTACAGGTATGCTAAAGAGATACTTCAAAAAGAAATGCTTCCTCATGTTGGCGTGGGGGAATATTGTGAAACAAAGAAAGGCTACTATTTTGGGTAGGTTGTGGCCTCTTTTAATTTTTTAGATCATGATGTCTCACAAAGCATATCTGAGAGTTTTGGTATTGCTTCCAGATATATCATCCACCGACTTTTACTCTGTGCTCTTGGCCGAAGACTCGAAGATGACAGGGATCATTACGGAAACAAGAGGCTGGATCTTGCTGGCCCATTACTTGGAGGCCTATTCCGAATGGTTTGTTTATCGTGAAGTCTTTGGAGATATTCAGACTTTTATGATGTTTAACTACATGTGTGACTTCGTTGTCTATGAATGCAGCTGTTCAGAAAGTTGACAAGGGATGTTAAATCATCCATTCAGAAGGTGCTGACTCTCTCCCTCCCTTTCTACCCTCTACCACTACATGAATGCATGAACGAAGATGTTCCTATTTGTAATATAGGTTTTCTTGTAGCTAATTTATTTATGTGAATAAATAGTGTCTTGACAAGGGAAAAGATGTTGACCTGCGAATGGCAATCAATGCCAAAACAATTACAAGTGGCCTTAAGTATTCTCTTGCCACTGGAAATTGGGGAGGCAGAAAATGATGCAGATGTCAGGTTTGACTTCTTCTATTGTACGTATGCTATTCATTTTTCCGTGTCTGCATTTCCTTCCCTCTACATCACTGTGGTTAAAGTTAAATCCTTATTTATGATGCTCATAAAGATATTTTGTAAAAAATATGTAAGTTCTAACAACCACTGTTTTTTTTAGGTGTGTTCTTGTATTTCAGGTTAAGATTTATATACCGACTTAGTGTGTGTGTGTTGTTATACTTATACAATGCCATGATGCAATTTCAGGTTATGCGAGGATACAATTTGAAGTGGCGGTAGAATCTGAGAAACATTCAGCGGTGTCGCAATGTACAGACGAAGTTAGGACTGTAGGAGAAGCTGTTGGCCATTTCATTTCGTGGCCAAAAAAGCTGGTGTATATATATGATAGCATATTAACAATTTTGTATGAATGCTTAAATTATATTTTGAATGAATGAGAAACAGTTAGTTATCATGTTGTGTCTTTATTGATTGATTGAACGTTGTCATTATTATATTAAATATTATATAAAAAAATATTATATGGTAGTTAATAAAAAAAATTCACCGAAATTAAATAGCGCTTTAGAAGCTAATTAAAAAAAAAAATCAAAAAAAAAAAATCAAAAAAAAAAAAAAAAAAAAAAAAAATCAACAAAATTAAATAGCGCTCATAAAAGCGCTATTCAAGCTAATTTAAAAAAAAAAATTAGCGCTTACATAGCGCTTTCTAAGGCGTTATTGAAGTTAATTAAAAAAAAAATCAACGCTTAGATAGCGCTTAATAAAGCGCTATCTAACGAAGCGCTATTCAAGTACGCGCCTTGCATAGCGCTTTTTTGAGCGCTATCTAAGCTACCATAGCGGTAGCTTAGATAGCGCTAAAAAGCGCTATCTAAGCCTATTTTTAAGCGCTATGCAAGCCTATATTTGTAGTAGTGGTTAAGAATTATCATGTGTAGTTTTCCTTGCTGAAAGATAGTTTTGCGGGTCTGTTTTGGACTGCAGGGGCATTGTAGGAGAGGCAGTTGCGGGAATCACAATGAGCGCAGGCACTCAGCCTGCTATACTTGCTGGACTGCAAGTGCGCCGTTCGCACTGGAGCTGTGCATTTCTATGGTGTATAGGATGTTGTTTTTTATGCAGGAGCGAGGATGCGCGTCGAGCAGGCTTGCAACGCACCTACACTCTAGTACCACATCCAACAGGTTGTTGGCTGGAACACTCTGTTGCAAAACAGAGTGTATGCTGGGAGTTGAGATGTTGCGGACTGATGGTTTTCTGCGGCCTACTGAGATGCTGCGGCCTGTTGAGGAGATGTTGTTGTTGTCCCCAGCGTCGAGATGGTGGATGCGAGGGATGGTTACTGCATGCTGCTGCGAAACACAGTTTGCGAGGGTACGATGCAGCGTCCTGTTGGCTGTTTTTCAGGGTGATTATTCAGATGGCGTTGGTGTTTCAGCGTGTGCTGGCTGCTTGGGCAGATTTACGCGCATTTTGGTTGGGTAATTTGTTTTGGCCTCAAGTCTTTTTGATGTTTTAAGTTTTGTCCTTGTCGTGGCAATTGTTTTAAGGACAAGTTTTTTCTATTGTTTTGGTTTTAATACGGGTAACGTCGTAATGTACCCCCGTAGCGTTTGTAAGTCAATTTTTGATAAGTAATAAAGGTCTGGCATTCCATAGTTGCCCCTCCCCACTGGAGATTAATTTTTTTTTATTTTTTTTAGTAGCCACGACTTAAAACCGTGGCCAGTACTTGCCACGGCTTAAAACTGTGGCTAAAATTTTAGCAACGGTTTAGAACCGTGGCTAAATCATTGACCGTCCTGAACATAAAACCGTTGCTAAAATTTTAGCCACGGTTTATAGCCGTCACGGATGATTTCGCGACGCATCTACAGCCCACGCCTCTTAGCCGTGGCCATCGGTTACCCCCACGGTTCCAAACCGTTGCTGATGGGGAAATTTGGTGTAGTGAGTCTAGTGAGAACTAGTAGGGGCTTGACTCTCATGTTTCTGCTCTCTGTTGTTATCTGGAGATTGAGGTTTGTGCTACTCTTGGTCTCCATCAGCGGGTCGAAATGAGAATCTCCGCCGCTTTAGTGCTCTGTTGTATTTGTGATGACAAAAAATCCATCCTGGGGTCTGTCGTGCTGCTGCTGTCGTGGGATTGTGAGCCTACTGCCCTTATGTTACTGCCACCATTGGAAGCGGTGGTATAGTGCCAGTCTGAGCGTTTGACGTGTTCCCCCGTTCTCCATTGTTGCGAGATTTTGTGGTCACCATCTTCTTCAATTCTGAAGAAAGATGATGTCAATGATTGGTTAGGAACTTTGTCATCCCTACGGACAACACCAAACTGATGCAGTCGATTTTCGCTCCCTGCTTAACCTTGACCTGCTGACCTGCACAATGAACGCACGTGAGCCACGGACCATTGTTGTGGTGGCTAATGTCTCTTCGATGCTAAAGTTAAACAAGGATTTGAGGAAGATTTAATACTTTAAATAAGAAATTTGTAGCGTACCTTAGCTTACCAACCTCATTTACTATTTATAGTGCTGGAGTCCTCGTTCGACCAGGCCATCGATGGCGTAGTTTAGGGAAGTGGATCGTCTTGGAGATCCTTCTCTAATTAGGAGTTGTGTTGTGGAAAGAAGTTTTCATGTTAGACTTGTGCTCCTAGATACGTGGGAGATAGTTCACAATTGGAGTGTTGTCCTTAGATGGAAGTTTCCATGTACGACGTATACTCTGGTATTTGCTTCCTAGTTAGAAACAAAGTGTTGCTGACTTGCCTGTCTGAAGCTAATCTCCGATATAGTTGCCTTAATAGGTCTTACGGGTATTGGGGATGGCTATGAGACGTATGGGCTTAGCAGGCTGTAGTAATTTGGGTCCGTCTGGCGGACTATGTTGTACAGGCTTAAAACTGCTTGGGCCGGATTAGTGTTGGGCTTGGGCTTGTTATTACTCAAGATCATCTTGACACGTGTACAATGTAGAAGATATGACGTTTCGGTGTATCATCAACAATGCTTAAAGTTTTGAAGAGTTATGATGAGGTGTTAATGTGCAATATATATATATATATATATAAAAGATATAAACTTGCTCTGTTAAAATTCCTCCATTATAATAGGTCGAGCAGAGTGAACTAATAAACTTCGATTATGAGCTTAAAGAAGTGGGGGGAACAAGCATAATCTAGACATGGAAGAAACCTGTGTACATATTCCCAATCCTTTCTATAATAGTCTATCCCTTGTTGTGTGTAGAACGACAATGAGAACTTAGTTAACTGATGAGTACTGATGCCAATAGTACCTGAGACAAGTCAATGGAACACAACATTCCTAACTTCTATTCAATACAGGGTTTGTCTAAACAGCGAGGAAAGAGGCGAGGAAACGGGCAAGGGAGGGGGTGCAGCCGTTCACCCCCTTCGAGATGCGTGAAAGGGCCTCGCGATACGCACTTTCACGCATCTCGAGGGGGGTGAATGGCTTCACCCCCTCCCTCACCCGTTTCCTTGCTCCTTTCCTCGTCATTTAGAATTTCCCATTCAATACAAGATGACCCGAGTAGAATGATCAAAAGTCAATGACACATACCATGGCTCAGTTCTATCTATATGTTACACCCAAGACAAAGCCATATGGGACTAATTCAAGTCTCAACAGAAAATGGATTGAACTTGTACAACTAGTGGATTCTATATTTGGCTCCTATTTTTTGACATTTTTCTCATGTTTCTTTTTACACAATGCACACAGCTGCAACTGAAAATAAATCTGAAACAGACCGACTTGTGTTGCTAGCCATCAAGGCGAGAATAACAGATGATCCTTCTCGTGTCCTTGACTCATGGTTCTCAGTTTCTACATGTGGCAAAACAGTATATGTAGTTGTTAGACATCAAAGGGTGAGAATACTGGACCTCATGATCGATGGCCTAGTAGGCTCTTTGTCTCTCGATATTGGACATCTCACATTTCTTCGAATATTAGCCTCCTCAACAATAGCTTCCATGGTAAAACCCCACCTGAAGTTGGGCACCTGAATGTATAGACTAAGATTTTTTGAACTAAGTAAATAAATTTTGTGTGAAAAATCCCAGCTAATGTCTCCCACTGCAACAACCTCCTAACTCTTCTTTTAGGATTCAAGAAGTTCCAAGGAAAAATACCCATTGAAGCTTCACTGGTTCTTCATCAAAACAATCTCACAGGAGGGATTCCACCTTTCATTGGAACCCTCTTGTCTCTTCAGATTCTTTCTCTCACTTTCAATAATTTGGGAGGAAGTATTCAAGATTTGTTAGGGCGTCGCGCACCTGCGTACACCCCTTGGTCCACTATACATAGCAACGATATTGTCCCTAACTTAAACACCACCATAATAGCAATGACCATTTTTTTTATAAACCTTTGTGACGACTCCTTCTTACTTGATGTGAGACTATTCAATCCAACACTATCCCAACAACTTCCACCTTTGGCGCGAATCGACACACATCCTACAATCCATCAGCCTGGTCTGCAACATCTCAAAGTGCACCTTCTCCTCGCATGTCTTGTGCAACCACGAGCCTAAGAATAGTACTCAGTATATGGGCTCGACTATTTCAAACATTATCAGCAACACCTAGTCGCAACCACTGCAATAACTCTACCTTGTCCAGACTTGTAGGATATTGCCTCTTGGCGTGGATTGAGAGTCTCACCCTGGATCGTTCACCTGTAGGATTTGCGCTCCACTTGGACCTGGCTCACTACCTTGCACATACTCTCCTTGAACGATGTGCCACCCGCACCTCCACCTCGCCAAATCCCAGCCGAACCATCGGCTCTGATACCGACGCTGTTGGTTCCACCTAGTCGCAACCACCACAGAGTCCAACTCCAACCCCTGCACTTAGGAGATCTTCCCGAACTCCTACACTGAACAGAAAGTATGTATCATCTAATTATGTAAATTATTTACAGCTCACTAACAAAATTGTTTGAACTACATGTTACTCACAAATGCTGAAGATCCTGAATGTTGTGATGAAGTATGTGAGTTAACAGATGCGAAACAGTGGGAGAATGCAATGGAATATGTGACGAAATCACTCATCGCAAGTGAGACATGGAAGTTAGTTGAATTACCCAAAGGGAAGAAAGCTTGTAAGTGGGTGTAAACATGAACATGATGGTTCCAAGAGATATAAAACAAGACTGGTAGTCAAGGGTTCCAGTAGAAGGAAGGAGTTGACTACACAGAGATATTTTCTCCAGTTGTGAAACATAATACGATTAGAACTGTATTGAGTATTGTTGCAGCAGTAGATTTGCACCTTGAGCGGTTAGATGTGAAAACTGCATTCCTCCATGGCTACTTAGAGGAAGATATATACATGCAACAACCTCAGGATTTCATAGTGAATGGTAAGGAGAGTCTGGTATGCAAATTGAGAAAAAAGTTTGTATGGTCTGAAACAGGCTCCTAGACAGTGGTATAGGAAGTTTGATGGTTTTATGCAGAAGAATAGGTACCACAAGTGCAATGTTGACCATTGCTGCTACTTCAAGAGTTTTGCATCCAGTTTTATTATTTTGTTATTGTATGTTGATGAAATGTTGGTTGCAGGCTCAGATATAAGTGAAAGTAAAATACTGAAGAAGTAGCTGGCAAATGAATTTTCCATAAAAGATTTGGGGTAGCAAAACAGATTCTTGAGATGATGATTAGCAGGGATAGACAATTTTGTTTTGAAGTTGTCTCAAGCTGAATATGTTGAACGGGTGGGTTCTAAAGTGGTTCAATATGAGTGGTGCTAAAGCATTTAGCATGCATTTGACAAATCATTTTAGGTAGTTAGAAGAGTAGTCTCCCAAGACAAAGGAAGATATAAATCACATGGCTATGGTACTATGCCTCAGCCATTGGAAGTTTGATGTATGTCATGATTTGCATGAGACCAGACATTGCTCATGCAGTGGGAGTTGTGAGCAGATTTATGCGTGATCCTGGAAAACAACAGTGGGAGGCAGTTAAGTGGATATTGAGATATCTAAGAAGTACCAGTGAAATGTGTTTGTTTTTTGTAATAGTGATCTCAATTGTAGGGATTTGTAGATGCAGACCATGCAGGTGATGTGGACAGGAAGAGGAACACCACTGGTTATGTCTTTACAGTGGGTAATACACAGTTAGTTGGGTTTCTCAGTTGCAGAAGCTAGTGGCTTTATCTATTACAGAGTCTGAATATGTTGTCATTACTAAGACAAACAAAGATATGATATGGTTGTAGGCTTTGTTATGAGAACTGGGTTTAAAGCAGGAAAAGAGTTTTTTGTACAATGACAGTCATAGTGCAATTTTTCATGCCAAGAACTGTACATTTCATTAGAAAACTAAGCACATTGGTACGCATTACCATTTCATCAGATAAATTGTAGAATATGGGATCTTGAAACTTGAAAAGATCCAAGGTAGTAGAAATCCAGCAGATATGTTGACAAAGTTAGTGACTGTTGAAAATCTGAGGTTGACCTCAGTTGGTCTTTCAACTTGAGAAGACCAGGATGAGCGCAACACTATGATGTAGATTGGTTTACTGTTTTGATTCAGTCTCCAAGTGGGAAATTGTTGAAACTTGTGGAGTCCGAATATATTTTAGTTTCCTTGTACGAAAAAATAGGAAGTTTTCTTGTATGAGAAAATAAGAAGTTTCCTTGTACGAGAGAATAATAAGTTTCCTTTTAGGATACAATAGGAAGTTTCCTTGTAGGAGACAATAAGAAGTTTCCTTGTATGATACAATAGAAAGTTTCCTTGTACGATGAGAGCACATGGCTTCCTTGCATAAATCTACATATATAGATTTCTTGTGGGAGGTTTGTGTAGACCTGGAGATTGAATGAGGTTTCATTGGTGATTGTAAACCTTGATTATCAGATTCATAATGGAGTGTGATGCGCTCTGTGGATGTAGGCAGGTTTGGCCGAACCAAGTTAAATTATTGTGTTATTTGTTTTTCCTGCTTTCTTTAGTTTATTGCATTGGTTTGGTTACTTGCCTTGAATCCAAAGATCCTGAGATTAGTAGTAGAACTAATCCATAATAACTAGTATCAGAGCATTGGGTTTGCGAACCCAGGGCACAGAAAGTGTTGAAGAAATTTCTGTGAGGTTTTCTTGTTGGTTCAAGTGGGAACAATGACTTCGGAGAAGGATACAACCAAAGGTAGAAAAGTTTGATGGGTCTAACTTTGGGTTTTTGAAGGTGCAAGTGGAGGATTAACTTTATTAGAAAGATCTTTACCAACCATTGAAGGATGAAAAACTAGATAGTATGAAACAAGAAGAGTGGGAAGTGCTTCATAGAAAGGCACTTATCACCATAAGATTAACATTGGCAAAGTCTGTTTTCTTCAACTTTAAGGGTGAGAAGACGACTGTATCGTTGATGAATGCCATGTCTAAGATGTATGAACGACCTTCTGCAGTGAATAAGGTTCACCTGATAAGAAGTTTTTTAATATGAAAATGACCAAAGATGGAAACTTTAGAGATCATCCGAATAACTTTAATGAGATTATTGACAACAGTTGAAATCAAATTTAGTGATGAGATTCGAGTGTTGTTGATTTTGTCCCAGTTACTAGAAAGTTGGGTTGGCACGGTTACAACAATTAATAGCTTTACAGATAATAACAAATTGAAGTTTAGTGATGTAGAAAGTATGATCTTGACTGAAGAATTAAGGAGAAAGACATATGTAGGTTCCAGTTCGGGGTCTGCTTTGATTGTAGAAAACAGAGGCAGGAGCAAAAATAAAGGCCATGATCAGTATAAGTCTAAGTAAAAAAAACCATAGATCGAAGTCTCGAAAATCGAATGGTTCCAAAGACCACATTAAGTGTTGGAACTGTAGTAAGAATGACCACTACAGAAATCAGTGCAAACCCCCAAAGAAAGACACAGAAAAGAAGTCAGATTAGGCAAATCTTGTTAAGGAAGATTCAGATGGATGCGTTGATGTGTTCTATGAAAAACAAACCTGAGTGTTGGGTGGTAGACTCAAGTGCATCATTCCATGCTACCTTAAGCAAAAGGTTCTTAGAGAACTATGAACCTGATGACCTAGGTAAGTTGTACCTTGGTAATGATCAGCCTTGCAACGTAGTTGGCAAGGGTGTGGCACAGATCAAGCTGAACGGGTCTGTGTGGAAGTTAAAGGATGTGAGACACATTCCTAACTTTACGAGAAATATGATTTCAGTGGGGCAGTTGGCAAAAGAAGGTTATGTGATAGCCTTCAATGATGATAGATGGAAGGTTTCTAAAGTTGCAATGACTATTGCACGTGGTAAGAAAAATGGTACTCTCTACACGACTTCACGAGCAAGTGGGTCAATAGTTATTGATGAAACAAAAGAGGATCCTGACTTGTGGCACTAGAGACTTGGCTACATGGGTGAAAAAGGACTAAAGGTCATGCAGTCAAATGGGAAACTACATGGGATGAAATCAATTGATGTTGATTTGTGTGAGAGTTGCATCATTGGGAAGCAAAAAATGGTTACTTTCAAGAAGTGTGGAAGAACTCCAGAGAAGGAAAAACTTGAGTTAGTTCACACAGATATATGGGGCCCAACAAAAGTCTCATCCATTGGTGGAAAGTCATGTTATGTGACTTTCATTGATGATCATAGCAGAAAGGTGTCGGGTTTTCTCCAAAAGACCTCGTTGCTATTAGAGAATGAACTATTCTTTATAAAACTTAGTGATGACTCCTACTTACTTGATGTGTGACTATTCAAGTCAACATTATCCCAACAATCTCCACCTTTGACATGAATCGTCACACATCCTACAATCCATCCGTACGGTCCGCAACATCTCAAAGTACACATTCTCCTCGAATGTCTTGCGCAAGCACGATCCTGAGAGTAGTACTTGATGTACGGGCTTGACTATTTTTGGTGTTGTTGGCTCCACCTAGTCGCAACCATCATACTAACTCCACCTCGTCTGGACTTGTAGGATACTCCCTTTTGGCGTGGAACTAGAACCTCACCCTGGATTGTTCACCTGTATGACATGCGCTCCACTTGGACCTGGCTCACTTCCCTATGCCTACTCTCTTGAACGATGTGCAACCTGCACCTCTACCTCGCCAAGTCCCAGCTAAACCGTCGGCTCTGATAACACTTGTTAGGGCGTCGGGCACCTACGTGCACCCCTTGGCCCACTACACATAGCAATGATATTGTCACCAACTTAAACACCACCATAACGAGCTTTCCTTCTGTGCTTTAGTGGTGTGGGGTTTTCTTCAAAAGGCCCCGTTGCTATTAGGGAGTGGATTATTCTTTATAAACCTTAGTGACAACTCCTCCTTACTTGATATGGGACTATTCATGCCAACACTATCCCAACAAGATTCCCTGGGGCAATTGAAAAGCCTACCATCATAAGACTTTGTGTGATTCGTGTGAATATGTTATCCAGTGTCATTCCTTGCTTTTCAAAATTACAATCCTTAGTTCTGTTATTCTTACGACAAACCAACTGACTGGAAAATTTCCACCAAAACCTATCATTCCTAATCTTCAACTTTTTGAAATTGGAACAAATCAATTTTCAGGGGCCATTCATGTCTCGCTATTTAATGCATCAGGACTCCAACTCTTGGATATGAGCCGGAACAATTTTCAGGGAAAGTTCCTCTGTATCTTGGTGAAAATTGATTTGAAAGTGGGGAAATTGGCAGCGAGAAATTTTCAACACGGTTGATGAATTGCGGTAATTCATGGATGTTGGTTATTGACTCCAATCAATTTGGAGGAATCATACCCAGTTCCATAACGAATCTCTTAAACCAACTTCTTACCTATGCATAGGAAAAATCAAATACAGGGAAAATTCCCTCTAAAATTGCGAGTTAAGTTGGAACCACTGATCACAACTCAACCAAACCAACTCGAACTGTAGTGTGGAAAACAAAGTAAATTATTTTTTGATCAAATGTAACCTTTGTTGTATTCTTCCAATTTAATACTCAAAAGACTTCAACTTATGTTACCAAATTGATCTGATAACTCGGTTTTCTCATAATCCAACTCTAGAAACATTTGAAAAAGCAGTTTTCTCGAAATCCAAATTTAGAAACATGTGAAATATATTGCTATAAAAAGTTTTGACAACTTGAAATTGGAACAATTCCTACCTTTTCTAGTTCACAGAAGAGCAGACTCGCTCCTGAAGAATCATGAACCATAAGATTAGATTTCCTTGATGCAAACCTAGCATGAGGACATACTAAACTATCATACTTCCACAAAATAATAGGAAATAACAAATGGATCTTTCATTTTTCGTCACGTTATATATGATAAATCAGAAGTTATGATGATTGGTAAACATATAAGGGTAAACTTCAGAATAAGCAAAGGAATCAAAGAAATATTACTTGGAAGAAATGACAAGTATTTAGCTATGTCATCTTAGGAGTACATATCAAAAAGGGAAAGGTACTTAGTCAAGCTCACATGCTTTTCATATCCAATTGAGACATGAATAATTCCAGTGAGATTTTATTAGCACAGTGTCAAAGAAGGGTTCAATTTTGATTTGTGGGTGTTGTATTAGTGCTTTTTATTTAACATTATCAATAGTCCATGATGAAGATTGATTAAGATAGTGCATTATACATTCCATTTACAACTAAGGCGATATTTTGATGTAATATGGGTTATTTTTATTTATAAAATTAGGTCAATTAATGTTTAAGTCTCAACTAGGAGTACAAGTACAATTAAAATTACATATTCAATTTAAGTAGGAGTTAGGGTTTCTAATTTGTTAAAGAAACCAGTTGCTTACTTAGCAAGTTTAGGTCAATTATAAATTAAAGCAATTGGCCAATGTGTTAGACAATTTTTTGAAATAGAGAATTGTTATCAGAAAATATTTAGATTGGCAAGTTAATGGAGGGTGTAGACGGAGGGGACGACCGTTGAAAACTTGGATGAAGACGGTGAATGAAGATATCATTGAGCTTGGATTAGACGAGAAAATGTGGGAAGATCGCATTGCTTGGAGAACCAAAATCCATGTAGCCGACCCCGAAAATCTCGAAAATGGGCTTTGATGATGATGATGATGATGATGATGAGAGAATTGTTATCAGAGTGAATAAACTTTGTTTATTCAAGTTTTTGGTGAATTGTTTATTGCTTCCGCAATTAAATATATCAATTAGTATCAAAACAGTAAAAAATTTGGACAAAGATGCCGCCTAAGGGAACTAAAGTTACCAACTCAAGGATGGAGCGTATGGAGAAAGCCTATGTATCCAACTTGGAGCAGTTGACGGTTGTCTTGGCTCGTCAAAACCTAAAGCTACTTGCGAAAAGTCGTGTATTGGATAACGAGATGGGGTCTTTTCAGATAATTGTCTCAATCAGATAAGGTGAACCCACTTGTCGTTGATTGGAAAAAGGCGCCTTCATTTGATGATTACGAAGGTGAGGATGATAAACCTGACCTTTCATAATAAGATATTCAAGCTACCCACGAGTTGTCGTGAAGCAATGAAACCCCGCATTATTGATTTGGAAGAACAATACCCTAACACAGTAATTCGCAACAACATCTTCTATGAAGAGGATCGAAAGAAAAAAGGGGTGATTGTGAAGAACAATCCTAATTTTCCTGATTTGCTCAACGCCCTAACTCTAGGGTTGCTAGAGCAGAAAACTTTGCGAATCGCGAGTTGTGATTTGCACTAAACCCTCCAACAGATTGCTCCCGAACAAAAATTCGAAAAAAAGAAATTGGTGACAACCAACCCTACCCAAACCAACAAGAGAATAGAAGAAGATAGGGGGATGAGGCGTACCTGAGTCGAACCTTCCAAGGAACAATGTTGTTGCCACTTGTCACTCACCTCCATCGCATCTGCCTGTGATGCTGCAATTCCATCCAGATCAGCGTCGGGGTGGCGCGTCGGGGTGGCGAGATGCTCCATCGTGACCACGTTGATCCACAACATCGTTCGCCCCCCCCCCCCCCCCCCCCCCCCATCCCCCACCCCCACTCAGACATGTGCCAGCGCATCTTCACAGCGGCAAGACTCATCAACACATTGCAACTACTCATTCTCTTCTTCTGAAAAACATGAAGTTGCAGGTTCTGATCATGAGTTCACTTTGAGAAACAAGGTCATGGGCGCCCCAACCGTCTGTTAGTACCATTGCAGTTAAATGAATCATATACTGATGACATCCTGCAGCTGCAAGAATTGCATTATATCTCCACATGACTCAGATTCTTCAAAGTCTGGTGGCAGGTTATTCACCAACGCATGAAAGGCATTGTACCCCATCGTGATAGAGCTTATGACTTTGATTTGAAATTCTATGAACTGCTGCGACGAGCCAATTTTCATCATTTCAATCAAAGTGGAGGAGTCCATCATGGTGCTTGTGGAGGTGAGAATAATTTTGATGTTTTACATATGACTTTAGATTATTTTGTCTTGCTTTGAAACATATACAACAAGCCAAGGTGATATTAAATTAGATGTTTCAACTTATGTTGGTTTTGGTGACGTTGATGTTTTGTTGATTAGGTTGACCAAATGGACAAGGTTTTGGAATAAAAGTCTCTAACATGTATTAAAATTGTTTGTTTAGTTGCAACAAATTTACAGGGTATCGCATCTAATTGGTAGAAGGATTTGACCACACAGAGACAGTTGTTGGGGAAGACACCAGTTCAAATTTGGACTAAGATGAAAAAAATTATTACAACTTGTTTTCATTCCTCAAGATTATTAGCGAGATTTGTTTGACAGGTTGCATAAACTTACAAATGGCAAGTCTACAGTTTCTAAATACACTGAGGAATTTCGTCTTTCGTTCAGTGGACTGAAGATGAATGAATTTGAACAGTAAAAGGTTAACTATTTGCATGGACTTTCTCAACCTATACAAGAGGCCTTTGATATAATTCGGATTACTTCTGTGGCAAAGCAGAGCAGTATGCTAAGAAGATAGAAGCATGTTCCCAGTTTTACTTGACTATTTCAAGTGCATCTCATACAACTTTGGTCCTACCACACCTGCTAACCATTTGCACGTACTGTTGCTTACAATCCTAATTTCAAATGTTTTGGTGGCCAACAAGTTGGTTATCTTTGTCGAGATTGACCAGATGATAAGATAACTACTTTTATTGCATATGGAGAAGATGGAGATCTAATGGTTGTTGACGATTCCCCTCCTCAGGATGACAACTCAGGTGATGCAGCTCATGGATCACATTCCTTGGTTGCTGATGGCTTGGTGACAACGACTAAGCTCGATGACGAGATTTTCGAAGCGGGAGATAGTGAGTAATATTTGTTATTTTTATTTATTATTTAATTAGTTCCGTCCATATAAGGCTCGACTAGGAATACAAATCCAATTAGAATTAGGGATTCAATTCAAGTAGGAGTTAGGGTTTCTATTGTGTTGAGATAGCTAGTTGCTTGCTTAGCAAGCTTAGAAAAATTATAAATTAAGGCCATTGGCCAATGTAATAGACAATTGTTGGAATATAGAGAATTAAAAATTAGAGTGAAGAAAATTTTCATTATTTAAGTTTCTGGTGAATTGTTTATTGCTTCCGCAAGTAAATCTATCATATTCATATTTGAAAGACTTGAACCATGGTTTAAAAAAATATTGTGAGGCTACTATTTGAGGCTTGCCTTTGTGTGAGGTGTATGGTTAATGATTGAGGCTTACGCCTCATAGGTGTTTCAATAGTTGATAAAAAAAAAAAAACCCAATTTCGACCCTTTAGCTATTTGTTTGCATAAAGATGGAAGATCCGGAGAAGCTGAGATAAGAGAACGAAAGAGGTTTTTTGTTTTGGTTGTATGGAGGTGTCAGTCCATAGAAAATAGAGAAATATCCATGTCAACTGATCCAAATGATTTTTATTAAGACATACACAAATTGAGGAAAAGTTTAAAAAAAAATCATAATCAGAAATTGAGACATGGCCCTTTCATGAGGTGTTAGCCTCCCTCAATCAGTGTACAATTTATGAAAAATCATTTGGATCAATTGACATTGATATTTTCTCTGTTTTCCATGGACCAGCAGCTTGGTATCTAATTGGTTGAATACTTGAAACTTTTAAGAATGTAGTGGTCGTCATTTGTCACTTGACTAATTGATTCACTTGTTTAATACAAATCAATATCTTCTCTTCCATTTAAGATCATACAACCAAAACAAGACACTTCTACCAAACTTCTTATCTTTTTCTCAAATCCTCTATCTTATGGCAAACAATGGGCTAAATTGTCGAAATTGAGAGTGTTTTTTTTTTCAACCATTGAAATAACTATGAGAAGTAAGCCTTAGTTCGCTAACCATAAGCTTCCCACTGAGGCGAACTTCAAATCGTAGCTTCACAACATATTTTTTTGAACCTTGGTTTATGAGGCTTATGGCTTAGTTCGGTGAAGCTTACGCCTCAAGAAAGGGCTATGCCTCAGTTTTTTGATTAAGATTTTTTTTGAACCTAAAACATGATCCATGTTCACACATGAAGTTACAGGAAGGGTTAGAAGCTCTAGATTTTTCCCTAAGGCAGCATATGACAGTAGTGGAGAACTTTTGCTCAATTTGGTGAGATTGAATCAACTAGCTCTTATTTTTTAATCCTTTTCAAGTGACTTCAAAATGCGCGGAAGCATGCTGGAATACATTTTTGAAGAGCTGAAAAAAATCAAGTGAATCACCGAGTTAAAACTCGTTTTTGCTTTGTCCCAATCCGTAGCTTGGATATGTCATGGCTAAAGTGTCCAAAGATCAAGTTTGTGTTAAACACACTTTCTGACCTGGCCCACAAATTTTCGATCTCACAAGAAACTAGGGGTGGGCATGGGACGGGATGGGACGAGATATACCCATCCCTATCCCATCCCGTTCATACGGGATCGGGACGGGACGGGACGGGATCAACGTGCTAATATGGAGAATACATTTTGAGTCTGCCATCCTGTTGAGTCTGCTGTAAGGCAAATCCTGTTAAGTAATTCAATGCTGGAAATTAAGAACGATGGAATTTTCTACATGTCTATATTGCATTGTGAATTTTAACAAATAAAATTCTACTTCAAAGCCGCATGGGACTTACTGCTTCTTTTACATCTCATCCAGAAGACCTGAAGCCTTCAAAATATAGTTCATTGCTCATGCAGAATACTTGTTCTATTTATGCTTTATATATAAAAGATGACAAGCGCAGCTAAGTACAGTTATGAACTCTGATCGTACAGCTTTCAAGAGGAGTGCATTATTGTAAACTAATTTTAACTACCATCTATCAGAAAGCGGCGAGACCATAATACTATGAGCAAGACTAGGTCACTAAAATTTGCAATATGTTCCCCTTTGCATAGGTAGAATCTAATTTAATGCATAAGAGGCTTGCTACTTGAGGAGTGTTGATTACACCAATCTCATGGACCGCGTAGAGGAAGGGTGCAAATTCTCAAAGTTCAACTAAAATCTTTGTTCTTTTTTAGCTATTCCAGATTAACGATGATCAACATAAAGATCAAATCCCAAAGAGGAAACATGTCTTTCTTTCCTATGATCTTATACCTTGTATCATAAATTTATTTAAACGATTTATTTATACCATATATTTCAAATCATCTACTTTCATAGGAACAAGTGAATAACCACAAGTTGTGCAAGTTACATTCATGCCTCAGCTCTTATTGCACTTTAGGCATCAAAGTGCGTCGCCCTGAGAATCCATGTTATAAAACATTATTTCTTAGGCACTCCATACATGCTACTATCACCAATTAAAATTTCCATATTTTCTCTGCAGAATATGATGAGATTAATTGTCACTTACAAAACTAACCTAACTATGATTTACTTATTTATCATCATAACCGAAAAGCAAAGAAAAAAAAATTGTTCATATGTTGCATGATATTGGGGGAAAGAATGCATTCCACAATTACTGATGATATCTATTCAAAGCACTGAGTTTCAAGGAAACTAGCTGAATTAGGATATGAGATATTTTACTAGACAGAAAATTTCAGCAGGTTTATGCTAAAATTAGCTATATGGATTAAAATTCACAATGCAATATTAATAATTAATATTAATTAATTAGTTCGGGACAAGACGGGATTGGAGGGATTGAAAATCTTCATCCCATCCCATCCCATTCTAGATCGGGACGGGACGGGATCGGGATGAAATTATTCAATCCCATTAAGACCCGAAAAAATCGGGACGGGATCGGGACGAGAACGGGATCGCGGGATGGAATGCCCACCCCTACAAGAAACGTGTGCAATGCACGGCAATCTAATTCACCTATGGAAGTCCCAGAAAACAAGAAATTGTTGCCACCACCCATTTACCATTCTCCTCACTATTTTATATCTCCTATGTTTTCAAAACCCATTTTTTACGCGCAGTTTCGTCAAGGTCTAGGGTTTTTCATCACGCACTCTCTTTCTTATCGAATTCCATCGACACACACACAATGGTGAACTATATGTGGTTAAGGAAATGTTTCTTGGTCTTAAGATGCACAAGCAAACATAAGACACAATCTGATTCAGCCGATGAAAATTGATATTGTGGTTAACATTTTTTAATTGATTTCTTAAAATTTCTAACATTTCGTTAAGTCTTTCTCTTTTAAATGCATCTCATTACTTTGATCTACATGTGTTCATGGGTACACAAGATGCATGGACACAGACACGACACGCGTATCTGTGTCCGAGACGACACGCCAACTCGGTAATTTTTCTCAAAAACTAGGACTCAGGGACACGTCGACATGTCATACTATTTTTTAACGAGACATATAAACATAAACAATAATCTAATAAAGTGTCTTCCTAGAGTGTCTTCATTTTTGTTGCAAATAGGAAAAAAGGTCGAAAAAACGTAGAAATAAGGGTTGCAAAGGCGGAGAAGAAGAAGACATTTTATAATAAGAAAAAACAAAGTACGTTTATAGCTACAGAAATTCTAGCTGGCTTGGGAAACCAACGAGGTTTCAATGCCTGAGGGGGCGAAAATACATTTTTGCCCCCCCCCCCCCCTCTTTAAACACATACTCCAAAAAGGTGTTTTAAAGAGGGGGGCAAAAATGTATTTTCTCCCCCCCCCCCCCCCCCCCCCCCCCTCCCCCCAGGCAGTGAAACCTCGCTGGTTTCCCAGGCCAGCTAGAATTGCTCTTATAGCTAACAAGGAGAGAAAAAGTATTGTCTTTACAAAAAAGTATGTTCATAACTAACATGGACAAGTACATTGAGTGCCACACTTGTGATCCAAAGAGAAAATTATGCTCATCCGAACTTATTACGATTGTTGAAGTGCTATCCGATAGTGATGTTCAATGATTGCACATATAAGGCCAATCGTTTCAGAATACCGTCGTTTGAAGTTATCCCTATAAGCTTTCCAACAATTGTTGGTGTTTAGAGAAGCTTTGGAGGTTGTTTCATAAAAAAAAATCACCCTAGTGTCATTACTACTGATAAAGAGGTTGCCTACACCGATGCCCTTGAGCGAGCATTGTTGATGCTAGCTGAATCTTATGTGGATGGCACATTCGGAAGAATGTAAAGAAATTTTGCAAAAGTATTTCAAGAGGAAGAACAACTACTCTACCTTCGAGTGAGATTGACATTCACTGTGTGATTAGAATACAAAAGAAGCCTTCAATGTAAGCCTTGTGAATTTTGCATTAAGATAAGCCTCATGGCCTGCTTGTCTGTCATATTTGAGAAAGGTGTGGTACCCTAAGAGAAATTACTTTGCTAATCCATGGACCAATTGCTTGAGACACCATCACTAGTTCACCACAACAGATTAGCCCTTCAAGGACGTGCGTCACACATCATCGAATGTATAAAATGACGTTCAGTTGCATGTCATAATATCCAACATAGTAATAGGTTGGTCGTTTTTAATGACGTGCACATCGCGTCATGGTATCATGTCATAATAGATGTCAAAAACAATTAGCTCCCGCTAGAATGGCTTGACTAAAAGGTTATAAGTGGTCTATTGTTTGTCGTCCAATTAATTTAAAGGAAAATGACTTATAAGGTTTATTTTTGATAATTATATACCACATCATACTTTAATAATTAAAAATGTTTCAAAAGACCTATTTTTAATAATTAAAGACTCTTAAAATCTATAAACCCAACCCATGATTTAAAAATAATTAGAAAGACAGTATTACCCTTTAACTTAAGTGATTAATTTTCAAAACTTATTCACCTTTTTAAAATCAATCATAAGTTTACTTTCAGATTATCCCACAAGAATTAATCAGTTGTGTTTTAGGGACATGAAACAACTTTGAAATAATATCAAATTGCGTAAAAAATTGCATATTTCGTTTGTTTCAATGTAACTAAAATTTGAATACAAAAAAAAAAAAAAAAAAAAAACCCACGTCAATGTATCTAGGAATATGAGTATATTTGTCTTTTTACATAAATTTTTTTGCCATGGTTTATGTTTGTGGTCTTTAATAGTCTTGAATTACAAAAAGTATGCATTTTAAGACATTTTCAATTGTTAGGGTCTTATATGGTGTACAATTATAAAAATTAAGCATTATAAGTCACTTTTCTTTAATTTAATGACATTTTTTCACATCGTTGTAAGATTTATAAAATTAAAAGAAAATTGCACGCCCTACCCCGCTTTTGTTTTCTTTCCATGTACCCCATTTCATGTTATTTACTCCATTTAAGTATTTGTGCAGCATGCGTATGTGGGCCTTGTCCATGGGCCAAGCCCAATGTCAAAACACCAAAACCGCCCCTTAAATACTTAAACTAACAAAATTATCCATAAACAAATCATAACACAAAATTTATACCTTCAAAACATTTTATTGTAATTTTTCCTCAACAAAGAAGTAGTCTAACATAAGAACCTAACACCAACAAAACTTCTTCATTTCTTTCTTCCATGGAACTATTTCCGCTGAACTGAAATTCAATGCAAATTGTGTCAATGACTATTCATCATCAAACTTTTTAAATTGAATCACTAATATAAAGACACAATCTTAAAAGAAAAAAAATCACTATAACAAACATCAAATTACAAAAAAATATCCAACCAATAACCAAATGACATGTTATATTTGACAAATGGAAGCTCTAGTTTCGTATCTCCAACCTATACTGCATTTGTCTGGGTAGACCTCCAAGAAGGATTAGGACAAGAAGTTGCAACATATAAAACTTCCCTGATTCTTTTATCTTCTAAGTTGAAAATAAAATGGTTTAGAGTTCCCACCAATTATTAATACTACAGATTGACACAGGCTCAATTTTACAAGTTTTGTGTCAATTTTACCTTCCTTCTTCCCAATAGCTGAATACTCCAACTCAAAAGCTTACCAATTTTCAACTTAAAAGCCTACCAATTAAAAGAAGGTTTTACCTTGAATAACTAAACAAGCTTTCCAAATGTTATAAGAACAACCTACAATAAGTGCAAATTATAGTTTTCTGAAATTTCCTTCACATTAATCAATCCAAGTAATACAATGTTCATGCATCCAATTCACAATATGTTCTTATGAGCATTTTTTGGGCTCATATCAAGTAGCAATGAGTGGTGTTCCTTTTCAAGCTATCACAAGCTAATTGATACGAGCCACCATCAAAAGAATGTTTGCTAACTTTGTCTTAACCTTGAAAACATTATGAAAGATTTCAAGATAACTAAAACATATTTTCTAAATCAAGTGAGAATACATATCTTCTCCTTTTCTTCCTTTCATGGATACAACGCTCTGGACTAGGTAACCAGGACATGTCCGTGCTTTTGTAAAAACCTAAATTAAAGGAAAAAAGTTATAGAATGTATCAAAGAAATAATCACCTTCTAAGGCATCCTTAACCTTAAAACAAAAATGCCTAATCCAACAAAACAAGAAAGATGGCAAAAAAACAAAAAACAAAAATTCAAAGAAGCATGTTAAGAACTCATCTTTTCTAGCCTCTTCAGATGGCATCGAATGGAAAGAGTGATTTTTACCGTCTCGCGGAAGAAAGAGCTTATTTTGTTTATTCTTCAATATGAAGCTTTGGAGTGTGGTTTCCCTAGATAACTTGCATTCAAAATTGCTTTTTGAGAACGAAAGGGATGCCAAATTGACTTGGGTGCTTTTAGTTTTTCGATATTTTTTGCCGAGCATATAACTAACTAAGACTTGGTGCAAAAACGTCGACATCGAGCATGTCTTGGTTAGCATAAATTTCACATTCACAAATTCGATAATGACGTGCAGTTAATGAACGACCTTAAAAAATAAAACAAGGATATATGCACGTCAAAAATTCATGTCTTTAAAAGCCTTATTTCTTCAAATGTATAATACTACAACCACGTCTGTAGTCAAAAGCGTGCATGCAAGGGGAACAAGCTCAGACGTCTCCCACACAAGGTGTTACAACACACCACCATTTGGGCCCAACATTCCGGTCGACACACTTTCAATTTTGTCTAACTCTTATACCATTCTGTAACAACCCAGATTTGATAACATTATAAATGATACATTTTAAGCCCCTAATTCTATATTTGTTATATTCTATTATCTAATAAAATATTCTCATTACATGTATTTTGTGTATAATGCAAGACTTCAAGTATTAATCATCAAATATGCACAAAATGGCACAATAATGCTAAGTTCAACAACAAAGTCCATTGGAAGATAACACATGCATTACCAATGATTTTCAAGCCCAAGGTTCATAAAGTCAAGCCTACAAAACACCATCATCTATGGATCTCGAGAAAATTATTTGAAGATTTTGACATCCACATGGCAACTTCATCCTAAGGTGAGATGAGAGTCTACCTTAGGGCGTGTTATTGAATTTGGAATGATTAATCTAAGAGTGGCCTAATGGTGCCATCAAATCATGATTGGTAAACCCAAAACCCTAATTCTCACATTTAGGTTTTTTTTGTATTTTTAGTTCAAACACTTCACCCATCAAATCTTTTCTAACTAGTTAAGTTTCAAAAGACGCTCGAAGATTAGTTTTTCAATATTTTATAGCTCTCATTGTGGGATTTGACCTGTATTTGTCGTTATCTAACTCAATATATAACCGTGCGCTTATGGTATGATTTGAGATCGATCAGTATGATGTTGTCTATTTTTCCTAACAACCCTCACGGCTATAAAACGAGTCATACAGAGGGTATAAAGCTTGCTCATATACATCATCCCCTTCCCACACCCAGGTGATGTGGACTATAATCACACTTGTAGTTTGTCAGCCTTACCGCCTACCCACCCTTGGAGGCCCAATGTCCTCATTAACACACTTCCAACTGGGTTTAGCTTTAATATCATTATGTAACTACTCTACCCACACGGTATGAGATCGTTAGCTTTGGGCCTAACAACCTCGCGGCTTTAAAACACGTCATACCAAGGGTATACAAGCTCACACATATATAGGTCATCCCCTACCCTCGCATAGCCAATGTGGGACTATGATCACCCTTGTAGCATCCTTACCTCCCGCCCACACATAGTGTTACAATTTCGGTTTTGGTTTTTAATCAATATAATTTTCAGTTGTCATTGATGTCGTATACATGTGTCAGGAGGTATTTCTGTTGGTCTAGGAAACCAATGTCCCCTTTTGAAAATGGCCAAATTTTTTAGCATCTACTATATAAAGGGATGGGTTAGGCTCTGGACTGTTAATGTGTGGTCTCCCTTGCATGTCTGATCTGACTTGACCTATTCGCATAGTAGATCTAGGCCATGTTCACTTCCTAGTTAGCTTTTATATGTATTAGAAATCTTTCCTCTGAACTCATGTATTGAATAAATCATTCCTTTTCATGTATTTTTGCTGAATATTAATGAATCTCGATTGAACAAGAATAAAAATCAGGAAGAACAGAATTAAAAAATCAAGGTTGTAAAAGACAATGCTAATACTCTCATTGGACCTTTTAATATGGTGGAAAGAGTAGAAACAATTGAGTGGAGTGCCAGAAGGTGTAGCCTATGCAAAAAAGATGAGTGAAGATAATCATGGGGAGTTACCCCCACTCCACTGCAGGAGTAATGGAGGACTTCCAAAGGCATCTAGATGACTTGTATGGGAAGGTAAATTTGCTCAGTAAGGCCATTAATGCATATGATCAGTCAAAAGCTCCAAAACGTATCAAGATCCAGATCCCAGATCCCAAATCGTACTCAGGGTCCGGGATGCGAACAAATTGGAAAACTTCTTATTGATATGGAATAGTACTTTGAGCTCGTATATCGTGAGTTAGAGAAGGTAAACGCGAGCATTACTACCTTGCATCTGACGAGGGATGCTAAAGTATGGTGGAGACTCTTGGATCCGAAGATCAAAGCATGTGACAATTTTATTGACACATGGGCTGAATTACCATACGTAATCAGGAAATAGTTTTACCTGCGAACGCTGATTTTGTTGCCCAAAAGAAACTTTATGTCTGGGAGTGTTCGAGACTATGTTAGGTAATTAGCTACTTGTTTATGGGATATCTAAGACATGTCTGAGAAAATAAGATTTGATGTTAGCGCAGCCTTGGTTACAAACTGAGTTACAAAAACAAAAATTGGATGATGTAATAACTGCCATGGCCATTGTAGAGAGAATCAATAATTATATGCCTAGCACAAGACCCAATCTACATCCGCAATCTGCAGGGCCTAAGACTGCTAGTACGAGCGACAATTCAGTTTCATGACAAAACAATCAGAACTGGAACACCAATAGAAACTGGAATGTCAGCTCTATCAGTTCAAACTATTAGCCCAACAACAACTATAAGGGGTGGGGGGGATCACATAACTACTCTGGGCAAAACTATTCTACTCAGCGAAGACCCTATGTGCCCTTGCCACGCATCCTTTGCAACAGTAAAGACCACCGATCAGATGCATGCCCAAATAAGCTTGTTTTACACTCGTTGATGTCCTTGATGCAAGCTCATCAGTCCAACTCAATCTTTTTTACTTCCAACATGAGACCTCTCAGATGGGAGCTCTCCCCCGACTCAATGTAGCCAAAAGGAAATTCTATGAACATCCTCACAAGAAAGCCTTGTAGTACATTGATATCACTATCGACGACCACCAATATCAAGTTTTGCTAGATTCTGGAGCTATCAACAACTTCATTGCTCCAGACGAAGTAAGGAGTATAGGTTTGAACTTGGAATTGGATGTTGGTAAGCTGAAGGCAGTTAACTCAGTAGCTATTCCTATCATTGCATGGCCAAATCGGTCTTCTTGAAAGTTTGACCATGAGAAGGCAAATCTAACTTCATAGTCGTCCCTCTTGACGACTTCAAAGTAATTAGTGCATGAGTTCTTTCATGGGGCACTAGCCAGATCACTTCCTTCCATGGGCTAGGGTTCTTCGGATTCAGAATGCATATTCTGCGAACATCCATCAAACATATGACTCGTGACAGAATGTTATTTGCACTATAGCTGAAGAAGTGTCTCGCAAGAATAAATGAGACTTATCTTGCCATTGCACAACTAGAAACAGATGACACTAATGAAATCCCTGAAGAGGTAACCCAAGCAAAATCATGGCGAATAAACTCTTCAAAACCTTGCCTCCCCGGAAGCTTATCGATCATCAAATTGATCTAGTGCCTGATGGCACGAACTCCCTATCGAATGAATCCCCTAGAATTGGCAGAACTAAGGAAACACTTAGATAAGCTGGGAATCAAAAATTATTCCACCTGTTAAGGCACCTTACGAGGCACCGATTCTCTTTCAGTGGAAAAATGATGGGAGTCTTCGACTATGTGTTGATTATAGAGAAATGAATAAAGTGAATGTCAAGAACAAATATTCACTCCTCCTCATTGCAGACTTTTTTGATCAACTTAGGTCAGCCAAGTACTTCACAAAGCTTGAAATAAGATTGGGTTACCATCAAGTTTGGATAGCTGAAGGGGATGAGCCAAAAATAGTTTGCTCGATCGACTCATTATGGATCATATGAATTCTTAGCCAGCAACATGAATGGTCTATTCCGCCATCTTCTTGACGAGTTTGTAGTGATCTATCTTGATGACATTGTAATTTATAGCGTGACCATGAAAGACAACATACGCCACTTACGGGAGGTAATTATGATCTTTAAAGATAATTATCTCTTTGTACAGAGGGAAAATGTTCTTTTGCCAAGACACGAATCAATTTCCTAAGGCACATTATAGACGAAGGACACATTCAAACATGCAAGGTGAAACCTATCCAAGACTGAACAACTCCTACAACAATGTCCTAGATACAAACGTTTCTTGGTCTATAAAACTATTATCGCCGATTCATCAAAGGCTACTCCATGATAGAAAGGATCCAAGCTAGCACGCCTTAGACATGTCAACAAGAATCATAGAGGGTTGTTAAGTGATGAGCTATAGTTTGTTAATCTGTTATGATGAGCTGTAATTAGTTTCATAAACTCAATATGTAACCTGTCACATTAATATAAATAAATGTAAACACTCTGTATTTTCTAAGTTGAGAAAAGCAGAGATTCATTTTGATATAACATTTCTAACTTGGTATCAGAGCTTTTGAGCATCTCTTCTTTAATCAATGGCAACTCAACCTACACAATCTCCATCTTCTTCCGGTTCTCTCAATACAGGTCAGAACTCTACTGTATCTTCTACTCCTTATCAAGTCTTGAATCACACTTTGCCAGTGAAACTAGATAAAACAAATTACATACTCTGGAAATCACAAATTGAGAATGTAATATTTGCAAATGGGTTTGAAGACTTTATTGAAGGAATTTCGGTTTGTCCAACAAAAGAATTAAGTTCAGGGATTATCAATCATGTTTTTGTTGCTTGGAGAAGACAAGATCGCACAATACTGAGTTAGATTTATGCCTCTCTTACACCGGCCATAATGGCTCAAATCATTGGTCACACTACCTCTTTCTCAGCCTGGAAAGCTTTAGAACAGATATTTTCATCTTCTTCAAGAGCTAGGATTATGCAACTACGATTAGACTTACAGTCTACCAAGAAAGGATCGTTGTCCATGATTGACTATATAATGAAAATCAAGAGTGCGACAGATAATTTAGCTGCCATTGGTGAGTTAGTCTCATATCAAGATCATGTAATGAATCTTTTAAGTGGTTTAGGTACTGAATATAATGCAGTAGTTACAGCAATTAATGTCCGAGATGATCATATCTTGCTTGAATCAGTACATAGTATGTTGTTGTCTTTTGAGAATAGACTTGAGCAACAAAGCTCTGTGGATATTATTCCACCTATTTCAGCAAACTTGGCTAATTCTGGTCATAGACATAGTAGTGGTCAGTGATATGGACAACAATTTGGTCGAGGTTTTGGCCATGGCAGAGGAAGGAACTATGGTGGCCAGTCTAATAAGGGACGTGGCCGTGCCAGAAACTTCAATGTTCAGCAATATGGTCCTTCGTATGGCTCCAATCATGGCCAACATAATGGACATTCCAGTAATCACAACAATAGGCAGTCAAGTGATAGACCACAGTGTCAGTTGTGTGGTAAATATGGGCATGTGGCTCTTGCTTGTTATCATCGTTTTGATGTTAACTTTCAGCATTCAGTGGGTTCCTTGAATTATTGATCTTCAACTAATTCTAAATCAACCATTCCAGCATTGGCAGCAGTTTCCAATCCTTTCCATAATGAGGGCTGGTACTTGGATTCAGGAGCGAGCCATCATTTGACAAATGATCAAGTGGGTCTTTCCAATTCCTCTCCCTACATGGGTTCAGACAAAGTCACAGTTGGCAATGGCACTTCTCTTCCCATTTCTAATGTTGGTTCCTTAACCTTCTCCTCATATTTCATCTTCTCATTTTCTTCTAAAACAAATCTTCCATGTACCATCTTTATCCACTAACCTTATCAATGTTGCAAAATTTTGTGCTAATAACAATGTGCTTATTGAGTTTTGGTCTGATCATTTCTTTGTGAAGGAACCACATTCAAGGTGGGTTCTAGCTCAAGGAAAGCTTGAAAATGGTCTATACAAGTTACCAGTTGTTCCTGCTCCTAAGACTGCGTTTGCATCCAGTTCGAGTATTCCTGATATGTCTAATGTTTCTAGTATTGTCTCAAATGCTTCCAGTATTTCTTCCACTTCTTGTATTGCTAATGTTGAGCAATTATGGCATTACAAACTAGGCATCCATCAGTTGATATTGTACACCATGTATTGCAACTTTGTAATGTCTCATTCAATAAATCTCATTCATTTGTTTGTTCTTCTTGCCAACTTGCAAAAAGTCATCGCTTACCTACATCTTTATCCTCTTTTCATGCATCCAGTCCTTTGGAACTTATTCATACGGACATCTGGGGTCCTGCGTTTGTTAAATCTACATCTGGTGCTCGATATTTTATTTTGTTTGTAGATGATTTTTCAAGGTTTACTTGGTTCTTTCCACTTCAGTCCAAAGAACAGGCCTTGTCTATGTTCAAGTTGTTTAAGCTTCGAGTTGAAAACCAATTTAACACCTCAATTAAATGTATTCAATCTGATAATGGGGGTGAATTCAAGGCTTTTAAATCTTTTCTATTGGAATCTGGTATTGGTCATCGCTTCTCTTGTCCACATTCCTCTTCATAAAATGGTAGAGTGGAACGTAAACACAGACATGTTGTTGAAACAAGTCTTGCTATGTTGGCTCATGCTCATATGCCATTCCAGTTTTGGCAATATGCTTTTCAAGCAGCAGTCTTTCTTATCAATCGCATGCCAACTAGAGTACTTAGTCATAGATCTCCTTATCAGGTTCTCCTTAATCGTCTACCTGACTATCGAGCACTTCATGTTTTGGATGCCTATGTTTTCCATTTATTCGCCCATATAATAGACATAAGCTTCAATTTCGTTCTATTGCTTGTGTTTTTTTGGGTTATAGCTTAGATCATAAGGGCTTTTTGTGCTTAGATCAAGTCTCTGGTCGAGTTTATGTTTCACCTAATGTGGTGTTTGATGAATTCAACTTTCCTATGCACAGTTCTCCTTCATTACTTCCATATGTTTCCACTTCCACTGAGTTATCTATTGTGATTTCTTCTTTTATTCCTCCTCCTATATCTTCAACTTGTTCAGTTCCTCTTGTTCCATCTACTGATCCCACATCTACACCTACTGATTCTATATCTACACCTACACCTACATCTCTTCTTCCTACTCCTGATGTTACTGAATCACTGCCAGCTTCTCCTCTTCCTACTCGGATGGTTACTCACTCTATGGCTGGTATTTCAAAGAAGAAACATATACTTGATTTGTCTGTTGTTAAAGTCTTTGAACCTACCACTTTGCGACAAGCTCTTAAGGATCCTCACTGAATTCATGCTATGGAACAGGAGATATATGCATTACATAAGAATGATACTTGGACTCAAATACACCTAGTAATGTGAATATCATTGGTTGTAAATGGGTTTATAGACTCAAATACAAGCCTGATGGGAGCATTGACAGATATAAAGCTCACCTTGTTGCCAAGGGTTTCAATCAAACCTATGGTTTGGATTATTTTGAGACATTCAGTCCTGTAGTCAAGGCTGCAACTATTCGTATTGTTCTCACAATTGCGGTAAGTTTACAATGGGACATTCGACAACTTGATGTTCATAATGGAGATCTCGAAGAACAAGTATTCATGGCTCAACCTCCCGGTTTTTTAGACAAACAATTTCCATCCAAAGTTTGTCAACTACGGAAATCTTTGTATGGCCTGAAACAGTCTCCTCGTGCTTGGTTCTCTAAACTCAGTTGTGCTCTTCTAAGATGGGGTTTCACTGCTTCTCGGACTGATAGTTCAATGTTTGTCAAGTTTGATAAACATTCCATTCTTATCATGTTGATCTATGTTGATGACATAATTGTTACAGGAAGTTCTTCGAGTCATATTTCTTCTCTCATTGCTCAATTAAACTCAGTTTTTGCTCTACGTGACTTGGGGCCTTTATCATACTTCCTGGGTATTGAAGTTCATCGCTGCAATGGTGCCCTACACCTAAGCCAAACTAAATATATTTCTGATCTTCTTACCCGTGCTGCTATGGTTGATTGCAAATCTTCTCCAACTCCAGGAGCAGTTGGTAAACTCTTATCACAGTTTGATGGCACTCCACTTGTGAATGCTACTGCCTATCGCAACATAGTTGGTGATCTTCAATATGTAACCATGACCAGGCCAGACATTTCCTTTGCAGTAAATAAAGCTTGCCAGTTTATGCAAGTACCTACGACATCTCACTGGTTGGCTGTCAAGCGCATCTTGCGTTATCTGAAAGGTTTTACTCATGATGGTTTGCTCATTCAACCTACTCGTGATCTTGCTATAGAGGCCTTTTCTGATGCTGGCTGGGGATCTAATCCTGATGACAGACGTAGTTCAAGTGGATACTTAGTTTATTTAGGTGGCACTTTGGTATCTTGGTCTGCTACCAAACAGCGTGTCGTCTCAAGAAGCAGTGCTGAATCTGAATATCGTGGTCTTGCTCTTGCTACTTCTGAGGTCATCTGGATACAAGCATTGTTAATAGAATTTTGTATTTCTATTCCTAGTCATGTTCTCTGGTATGACAATGTTAGTGCTTATCACCTTGCTAAGAATCCTGTCTTTCATGCCAGGACTAAACATATTGAGATTGATCTTCATTTCATATGTGATCATGTTCTCAAAGGTGATTTGCTTCTCAAATTTGTTCCAACTACTGAGCAGCCTGCGGTACTTCTCACCAAACATCTCACAAGTGCTCGGTTTACTTACCGTAAATCACATCTTGGTCTTGTTCCTTGCCTCTTGCACTTGAGGGGGGATGATATAGAAAGGATCCAAGCTAGCACGCCTTAGACATGTCAACAAGAATCATAGAGGGTTGTTAAGTGATGAGCTGTAGTTTGTTAATTTGTTATGATGAGCTGTAATTAGTTTCATAAACTCAATATGTAACCTGTCACATTAATATAAATAGATGTAAACACTCTGTATTTTCTAAGTTGAGAAAAGCAGAAATTCATTTTGATATAACATTTCTAACTCTCCAAGCAAGCCTCTGCATTAAAAAACTTGCTGAAACATGACTGAACATGGGCATGGAACGACATGTGCGAAATAGCCTTCCAGGACTTGAAAATGCAGTCATGTGTGATCCAATACTAGCTCTACCAAACATTACAAAATTATTTGAGATACAAATCCATGCCTCTGACTATGCTTTTGGTGGAGTTCTATTGGAAAATGGTTACCCTATTGACTATGAGAGACGCAAGTTGAATTATCTGGAAACTCGCGACACCACTCAAGAAAATGATTTGTTAGTTGTTGTGCATTGACTGCGAGTATGGGACATTATCTTTTGGGATCTCAAGTCCTTGTCAAGACTGATAACTTTGCTGCAAGTCACTTTCTCGTTGAGAAGATGCTCACCTCAAAGCAATCTCATTGGCGAGGAAAATTTGCTGAGTTTGATCTAGTGCTCGAGTATAAACCAAGGCGAAAGAACAATGTAGCTGATGCCCTCAGTCGAAATGTCGATCTGGCCGTTCTATCAAATTTTGGTCCCAGCCACACAGTATTGGAGAATATGAAAGAAGTATTATAGATCGATCCACAAATTAAAGCCATTGCCAAGTTAGAGAAGCGGGTCAAAACTCATCGATTCTAGATGAATCGATGGGGTATTTTCATAAAGGGCAACCATGTCTATCTCCCAAGAACATCAAGTCTAAGAAAAAAGTTGATCAGTGAGTGCCATGACACTCGATGGGCAGGCCGCTCAGGTTGGAGAAGAGTGCTTGCATTGCTAGAGCGAGGGTACTATTGGCCGCAATATAAGATGACATGATGTCTTAAATTTGCACTTGTCTAATTTTTCAACAAGACAAGGTCGAAAGAGATTGACTAATGGGCTTGTTAGAGCCCTTTCCTGTTCCAACTCGTCCATGGGAACGTGTTTCATTGGACTTCGTATTGTGTTTGCCCAAATGCTAGTGATAGTGGACTGGTTATCCAAGTATGTATGTGACCATTGCTCCAACTCGGCTATCTTGTGCTGCTGAAGATACCACTCAACTATTTCTCAAGCATGTTGTCAAGTATTGGGGACTTCCCAAAATCCTTGTTAGTGATTGTAACACTCGTTTCACAGGGAACTTTTAGAAGGAGTTGTTCAACTTACTGTTGAGAGTCATCACATACTCTAGTTTATCTAGAGACTTCAAGTCTCTCCTATTTCCCTCAAGATATCTCGAGAATATAGGTAATCTAGAAGTTCTAGAATTATCCTAACAATTGTCAAATGTGTAGCTTTCTAGAAATTTCTTTAGAAATATCTAAGATTCTACACACTTCCTCCACCTCCTTAGAACTAGTATAAATAGGGGTGAAGGTTGAGTTGTGGAGATATAGGAGCAAATAAGCTCAATTGTGAGTTGTGAGTTCAATCAAGAGTGGGTGTGAGTTTGTAGCATATTTGAGAAATCAATAAAATTCAGTGTTTTGTAAGTCAAAGTTCTCCTCCAAATACCAACACTTACCTGGGTCCAAGCTCAGCATGTCGACCAGTTTTCACCATCAGCCAGACGATCAAACAAAAAGTTTTTATTCTATGCTTGAAGAATATCTCTGTCACTTTGCCAATGCAAGCCAAAGGATTTCGGTTAGACTCCTTGATATTGCTCAATTTTTTTTCAATCTCCAGAAGTATTCTGTCACACATACAAGTCTCTTCCAACTGGTTAGCAACCACTTACGCCTTATAATTAGGGATGGCAGTGAGATAGATTTTCACGGATTTTGGTGTACCTTAACAGATTTCGGAGCGGATTCGTGGTTCCAATTTGTATCCGTCCCAAATTCGGGGTGGATACAGATTTAACCACATCCGCCTCACCTAACTAATTTAAATAATATTCTAAATAGATCTTGTATAGAGAAGGATTAAGAATTAAAATTAATTAAATACCTACCCATGTGACCCACCCACCCATCTTGTATAAAAAGATAAGACATGTGTCAGGCTGTCAGCATCCACCCATGTGACCCTCTCACCCACCGCAATTCAAAGTCAATATCCCTTTTTTTCTCTCTCTCTCTTAAATTTCATTTTCATACAGAGATAGATCTTAGTCTCCAGTCCTTAAAGGGATCTATGAAGTTTTTCAGCCTCTTGTAAGTTTATCAGAAGAGTTACCTACCTTTAATTTTTTGAGAAGTTCAGGAGTAGTCTACCTTCAATTATGTGAACTCAGGAGTTGCTGCCAGATTTCGGCAACGCGAAAGCTTTGGAGGCACTATTATGATTTCTGTGAGGTAGAAGATTTTTGTTGTTGACTGCAGTTGCACAGCGAGAATGAATGAAGTGGGCTAGATGACAAGTTGTAGTTGAAAAGGCTTTAATAAACCACGGGCTACAAGTCTACAACTGAACTGGTTGGCTGGTAAACATGTGATGAAGCCTTGAGCTTGCTGTATACTGCAAGTTGAACAACTTTCAGTGTATTTTTCAGCTGTGGACTTAATTGATATATGCGTGCAAATTAAGTTATGCTTGGAGAGAAAAAATAAAAGAAAACTAATCAAGAAAATAATAAAAAGAAGAAGAGAATAAGCCCCTCAACTTAGCAGATTTATTTTGTGAGTTGTGATCAATGATCATGACAATAAAAAACTGTTTTTGTAGCATATTTATTTCGCAAAGATTTGATCTCATTTCAATATTTCATTGAAATATTATTCTTTCATAGATTCTAGAGAAGAAACCCTGATGTTTTTATTCATCTTCCTTTTTTAGCAGAGAAAATCAATCAAACACATGCAAGTCTTAGTTCTATTCTTCTTCTCACTTCCTCTTCCACTTTTTTCACATATTTTTTTTTTTCGATTAAACGGGGCGGGGTGGATATCCGCCAATCCGTCCGGTGCGGGGATGGTTTTTAAAAAAAATAGATAAATGGATATTCAAAGCGGATTCAGGGATCCGCCATACCCAACGAGGTGGGGATGGATTTGCCCAAATCCACCCCACTGCCATCCCTACTTATAATATTCTCACTGGCTATAAGGGACCTAGCCCTCGAGATTATCAATTTGCTAAAAAATGACAGAAAAACATTGAAGTTGCCCATACTACCTTGAGAAGGCATTAAAACACATGAAGAAATGGGCAGATAAGAAACACTGACTAGATCCATTTGAAATTGTTGACTTGGTGTTAGTCAAGCATGATCTCTTCCATAAGTATAGTCAAATGACCCAACCACACATCAACTTATTTCAAAAGTATGAGGGGTCGGTTCCTATCAGGGAACTAGTTGGCAGAGTATCCTACAAAGTTGAACTTTCATACTAGCTTCGTCATGCATATATAGTCTTTCATATAAGCAATCTGAAAACATATCATGCAAACAAGGATGACCCTACCAGAAATGTGTCAATCAGCTCAATTCCCAAAGGCCCTACCAAATAGAAGAAATCTTAGCAGACTGTCCTATCAACACAGATCAGGGATCAAGTAGAGAGTACCTAGTGAACTGGAAGGATGAGCTGCCAAACCGAGAAAAGTTGGAAAGTTGGAAAGTTGTAGAGAACCTGTTATCATGTTTGCCCTAGCTTTAAGCATATTTGGAAAATTTTGCTACGTGGGCATTAGCGAATTGAGTGTGGGAGGATGTTAGGGTATTGTTGTTTGTCTAGATAACCAAGGTCTCCTTTTGAAAAACGCCCATATGCTTAGCATCTACTATATACAGGGAAGGGTTAGAGACTAGAGAACGTGTGGTCTTCCTTGCATGTCTGACCTGACTTGACCTCTTTACATAGTAGTTCTAAGTCATGTTCATTGTCTAGTTAGCTTTCATATGTATTAGAAATCTTTCCTCCGAACTCATGTATTGAATGAATCATTCCTCCTCATTTGCTCTTGCTGAATATTAATGAAAGCTTTCCTTTGACTATTTCTATTTCTTTGCCTCATATTATTACAACTTTGCTCAAGTTGTGTTTTGGCTAAGTTGAAATTTCATTCTTTCAGTCTAACCTTAGGCTTGCTGGCAAATCACACTGTTAGCACTGCAAGGACTTGCTAGTTCGTGACAACATGTAACTATGTTGATGGTGTTGACTTAATGTCAAAGGTAGTTTTGATAAGAGATAAATGATCATCTCCTAATGAAAATTAAAAAGATATGGTCAAGAGTTAGTTGCAATAGGTTGTATTTATCGTTACTACTACATCGAGTGAACCACCAATTAAGCGAGTCAGTAAGGTGAAGGTCGTTAAGAAAGGGAATAAGATGCATGCCTCCGAAAAGAGAGATTTTGATATGTCCATCAAGTGAAAGCGTTTGCCTCTGAGGCTAGTAAGTCGAATGAAGAGATGGAGGAAGAGTTGAATGCACAAGCTAAAGTGGCACCTCCATAACTCATCCCTCATCATCGTAGGGGTTGGCTTCTCCCATTCATGAATAACTACACTCTTAATATACTCAATATCCCATCGGATGACCATTGTGGGTGTTATGCCTTAGCTAAGTTATTAGGCTATCATGAACAAAATGGATGGATGAATGTATGGTCAGAGCTTCTAAAGAAGTTGTCTAGTAAAAGGGGGTATTGGGAGAAGGTCCACCAAAATTTGTGTCATTGAGGGACGGGTTGAACCATTATAAAGTAAGGGCCTTGACTGTAAGTGGATGCATGTTTGTGTCGAGTTGTGTGGAGTTGGTCGTTGACACAATAATTGTGTGGTTGTGGTGCATGGTTTGGATCATTTGATTACTTATTTTCCCTATCTCACACGATCTCCTACCTTGGAGCCAGTGCGGGTGTTGTACATAAGATTACTCCTCGATTTTCATTTTGTGGGATTATAAATGGAACTGAATGCATTAGTACCACCAATCCATCCACTATGGGCTTATAAGTGCAATGAACAAGATTCCTATTGGATTGAAACCATTTTATGAGAGGATGGAAAAGTTCGATGAGATCTGCCCAAAGTCAAAGGTAGACCTGATTGTCCATGACTTTATTTAATTGCCTCTTCAGAGATCATGAGACTGAAAATCACATTTTTGTAAATTTTGTTTCTAGAAAGCACTAGTAACTTTGTTTGACGGTGCTTGATCATTTTGTACATGTCCTAGACAACTTATCTAGGGTTTTTTTTTTATTGTCGTTAGCAAATCTGGGTGAAGTGGGTGGCATTCCATTAAGATAACATAGAATCTTCTCAACTGATTCCCAATTTTCATAATTGCAACTTCTACACTTAATTTGTTCATCATCATATTCTAGTAGTCATCATGCGGTGCCATTTAATTTGAAGGTGTTTTGTATAAAACGTTGTCATAGGTGCACAATTGTTCAAATATGGCCCTTTTACAATCATTTGAAGCAGTGGCAAGTAAAACCTAACCTTCACTTTCATGAGGATTGACACAGTAAATTCTACCAATTACATAGCCAATCTTCCTTCTTGTCTGCATCTTTTGTGGTTTCTACCAAACAAAGTGTTGGGGGAATTCTTGGTACGTAAATGAATGTGCAAACAGATTCACAACACAACATGCAAAGAATGCAGTTAAATTCGACATTTGTTGTCTAGCTCTAGATATAATTGTTTCTGTTCGTTTGCCAAATTGAATACAACGTGATGCATTCAAGGTAAATGAAGCGCCAACCGAACCACTGCAGGATTTTTCTCGTGGAGAAGATGACTAAACATTCGCCAAATGGCTTCTGGTGGACCAATATATCGAGCATCAAGATATTGTTGGATTTCATCTACTCCCAGTACCATTGTTGTTCTATCATGACCAATTAATTGGTTTTCATCTACTCCCAGTACCATTGTTATTCAATTCCCTTCTCTGCAATAGGAGATTTGGTAGGCCCTATTACAACACTTTTCGATAGTATCACATAGTTATGATTGTTCGTTATTTTTATTGCCTTAACAATGAATATAAAGAATATAGTACACAGTCCAATACACACATTGAATATAAAGAATGTTGTACACACCCCAACACATTTTCTTTTTCTAGTTTTGACAGTTGTGGCTTATCGTTTGCTCCTTTGATCACTAATATTAGGAACTGACGGAGCATCTATAATGTCATTCCCCTCTTGATCACATGATTTGATAACACTTATAGCAATACCTTTCAATGGTATTGCGTTATTGTTGGGTATGAATTTTGTCTTTTTTTTTCTGGTAAGAAACAAACACAAAATTAATTTATTAAGTCTAAGGGTGTAGGGTTAATAAAATATTAGAAGTTGAGTTACATACCCCAAAGTATTGGAGTTTGGTTTTCTCCAGCCAATGTAACGTTTAACTTAGGTTGATTTTTTTCTCTTTTGTCACAAACATTGCCTAACGTACGCTTGGAAACGTTATTGTCTACAAGGACATTATCTTTTTCCTTTTCCATATTTGGCACTTTAACAATATAAGTATATATTAAAACAATGGCCAAATAATCAATATTGTTAGAATTTTTGTAAAGAAAAAATAACAGATAAATTTATATATAAAAAAAATCTATTGGACTTGAAGTCGTTGTCAATCAGAAATTACTCCTGGTAGATTTTTTTTAAGGAAGAGATAATGTGTTAAAATCCTTAGCAACTTTGAAAAATAAAAATAATAGGAAAATAGAAATTAAGAAAATTTCTCACTGCCCTCGACAAGTTTGAATCAACTTGCTCATCAAGAATTGTAATTGTGACACCTGTTTTTCTATGAATTTTTCTCACAGATCCTTGTACGTCAGAATCCACCTGCTAACAAAGAAGATGTTATACATATGAGACATAACCATTTCAAAATAAGTATTAGTAACAAACTACTGTGGTACCTGTCCAAAAATTGTCATTTTGGAGTAAAGTGTTGTTTGAACTAAGTGGTCCATAACTATTGTGAGTCAAAATGTAGTTGACTGATCCCTAAAAAGAAAAGGAAAATATTTTTAGACTGCAACCAAAGCTTTACAATCGAGTTATCCTTTTGGATCGCAACCAAATCATCGATTCAATAAGCAATTCAACCATCGATTAAATAATCAATTCAACCAAAAGAGGACACCGTAAAAACGTGAAACAAACAACCATATGTAGCAAAAAAAAAAGTCATACCAAATATGTAATTGGTATAAAAGGGGAAAAATAACTAAAAAGAAAGGGCCAAATCTTGGTCAAAATAAGTATGAAGAAGAGATAATGACAACCCAAAAAATTCAAAGTAACAAAGCTCCATAAATTTAGAAATAAAGATAAAAAAAAAAAGGGGGAAAAGAAGCCCTAAATTAACAATTTGCAAGAGAATGAAGATTTAAAGGGAGAAAAAAAAAATCAAATCAACCCATTGTGTCGTGGCGACAAAAGAATCAACCCATCAATAAGAAATTGTGCCCTAGCTTTAAAAGAATAGAGAAATCAGATAATCCATATGCCCGTGAGAGAGTGAAAAAGTTGCATGAGAGAGAGCAATGTTAGACAATGACTTTAGAACTGCTAGTTAGAGATTTCTACTACAGTGAGAGATGGATTTCTACCTTGTGACAGGGGGCTTTCTGCTATGAAAGAGAGTGTCGGACATATGCAAGTTGCTTGTGTGAGAACAAATTGCGCGCGAGACAGACTTGAGAGCGGCTACTTGAGAGAAATGTTTAAGAGATTTGAGATACCTGCATGAAATAAGAACCTAGAGCTTAGGTGGGAGATAGTAATAAGTGGGAGTTTGCAATGAGGGGAGAGGTTTGTAGTCGAGGTCTGCTTAAGTTTTTCCCATAACATAACATAGAAGAATATTTAGATGATAGCTAGGACATACAAACTGTCTACAGTAATTGTGAACAAACACCAATGTGAATTGTAAGATACACTAGTGTATTACTCGTGCTGCTGGCAAAATAGAAAGTGTGTCATGCTATTAGGGTCAAAGTTTTATCAGATGAAGAAAAAATTTCAAATAGTGGAAGTGGAGTTCAAGTTCTTTGTTTGAATATGCCTTGAGAAACTCTTATCATTCATTTGAAAATGACTGAAAAGACTCAAGCGTGAAAGGCATTAGATTTTGTTTTTAAATGTATACGATATGAAATGCATATTTTAAAATCTGAAGTGTTTGTATTGACCATTAGTTTTGTTGAAAAAATCTTTAAAAATGCATTTCAACGATACCAAGTATAAAACAATCCTCACAATTACACAAAATCAACAATTGAATCATCATACACAAGATCAGATATTGATTCAGCTCATTATGTATTTCCTAATAAGCCTTTCAATCAATTCATTATATTCATTTATGTAATGGCATATTCCGTTTCCTTGTACAACCAAACTTCCTTTGTAAAGCAAGACACCATTTGTATTTAAACCATTCATTTTATCAATGCAAGATATACAAGAATTAAATCCTTACATGGTATCAGAGGGTCTTATGAGCACTTTCTTTAAGCTCTTTATGTTCTCTAGCTTCCCCCCCCCCCCCCCCCCCCCTCCTATATCCTTTCCCTTCTCTTTATTTCCATAAAATGGCCACTGAAGCAGTGTCACTTCCTCATTTGTAGGTGCTTTTTCAATACCAAATATCACCAATCTGGTGACTGAAACTATCTGATGGCACAAACGAATTCACTCTTTCTTGGTCAGTCGAAACTTTTGGCGATTCATCAATGAAAATTTTGTCGGAGAACAATCAGAACAATATATAAATTTATTTGAAATGAATAATGCAACAGTACAAATACTACTTGTATTATAAATTGATTACAGCGTAATCAAAGAAAATAAATAAATCTACTAACTTGTATTGCAGATAGAAGCTTGCGAAATCACTATCTTGAATTGGCGAAATTGGTATGACTTAATTTGTTGATATAGGCTAGCAGATATGCTATGTCCTATAGAAAGAATTCGCCCCTATTCGGTGTTGTAGTTCGTTGAGCGTTTGACTACCAGGATTCAACTATCTAATACCAACACCCTAACACAAGGGTGTTGGTTCTGGCGAATTTACCGAATGTGATCTCTCTCAGAAGTGAAAGAAAAATGAACAACTCTGGAAAAAATTAATGTGTTGAAGAACTCGTTTTTTTCTTAAGATAATGTTCGCTTCTCCTTTGATTCGCAACGCTATATTATTTCTGACTTGCATACTGGTGTTCCATTGTTTAAGGGCCCTTGTAGAGATGGATTGTATCCCATTTCTTCCATTCCATTCCTTGTGGCACACTCACCCATCTTCGAAAGTATTGTCCTTTCTTAGCTCCAATAAACACATAGTTTCCAACTTTCATTTTCGTAAATCCACCATTTGTAAGGGATGTGCCTTGTGTAAGTCCACACATCTCTGGCCCGCTTACTAGTAATAAAATAAATGCCACAACCCCGTTCTATCCAGTACATTCTGATGTTTGGAGATCTACAATTACTTTTGAGTCTAGTATAAATATTGTCTTTTTTTTACCAATGACTATACTCGTTATTCTTGGATCTTTTTCATGCACCATAAATCATAGTCTTTACTCACTTTTTCAGTTTCTTGCAAAAATCACTTCAATTGCACAATCAAATACTTCCAAATTGATGGAGGCACCAAGTATACAAACCTTTTTCCTGTATCCACTATAGTTTTTCTTGCACTACATCATTGTCGGCATCCAAGAACTCATCCATCTCCCCAACCATCCTTTCATTTTGCCTCATCAATTAAATCCACAAGTCAGATAGGATCAACGATATCTCAAGCTTTACAATGTTCCAACAAAAGCTTTGTTGTATTTGAGAAAAATCAAGTCATTCAACCTTTTTTGCTCTGATCGATTTCTTTTCATGCTATTGATCTATAAATAAAAACAACAAATAAGGTAATTGATAATTCGTATATTTAATAACAATAACTTATAACGACTAATATGTCTAGTTGTATGCTACAAGTCATTAACTAAGTATAAGTATCTAACTTATCTCAATAAATTATTCTATTTACTTACTTGTTAAAAAACACTCCAATTTCTTGCGCTCCCACATGCGCTACATGTTAGCCTCAAAATGTGAATGGCAAGTGTAAGCAATTCTAGAGACGGATGCAAATAAGTTCTCCACCATTCAGCTATTGAATAAAATAAGTCATTACGTGAAAATAATAAATATATAACCATTGCATATAAATAATTGATTTATTGAACTAAATGAGAAATAAATTACCAGAAGATACTTCCGTTCAATTCATTATAGAAAAATATGTCCCAAAAGACTCCAATGCATCCTTGTACTTTGTTAGTTGCTTCAAAATCAAATTGTCTTCATCACAAGAGGTAATTAACTAGCACAATTCTGTAAGTGGGATTGCTTTCGTGGATAGCAATATCCCGATCAAATTTTGTTGCATTATGATAAAAGAACCTCGGGTTCAAAAGGTAACATGTCGTCATGCAATAGTTGATGGAGGTTACAACTACCAGAAGGAAACCTTAGCAATTGATCTTTGGGAAAGTTGGAGAACGTGTACTTGAAGAAATATCTCAGTATGATGTTTTATCTTAAGTAAAAATTCAAGATGGATCCAGGTAAGTCTATAAACAAACACATTAATGACTTTTTGCAAGATTGTTACTAATTTGTCTAACTTGGGGGATGAAGTTGATAATCAAGATAAAACTAATGTTTTGTTTTGTACTCTTTCTGATTATATGATGCAGTAATTGATACTCTCTTATATGAAAAACAAGAGATTATGTTTGATAAGGTTACTTCAACATTGTTGTCTAAGGCTGTTAGGAAACAAGATACTAGTGATGAGGTTCAAGCTGAAGGTTTGGTTACAAGGGGAATGGCAGATTATAAAGGTAATGGGGAAAATAGGAATCATTCCAAATCTACAAATTATGATGATTTTGAATGTTACTATTGTCATAAGATTGGTCAAATAGCGAAGCAATGTCCTAAGCTTAAGGTTCAAGAGGACATGAAGAAGAAATTGTAAGAAAATGAAACAACGATTGTGGCTCAAACATCAAATTTTTTTAATGTTGATGAGGTGTTGAGTGTTACTTCTATCAATTATCTATCAGATCAATGGTTATTGGACTCGGCCCCCATATCATATGTGCCTTCATAGGGATTGGTTCACTTCCTACAAAAACCTTACAAGGTTGAGACATTTTGATGGGTAATGATTTTGCCTACAAAACTATTGGAGTTGGTACAGTTCGGGTTCAGATGTTTAATGTAATCGTTAGAATTTAACATGTTCTTGATTTGAGTAAAAGTTTAAATTCTTTTGGTACTTAGAATTTGGTAGTTACAAGATTACAGGTAAATGTGGGTTTCTAAAGGTGTCATATGATCAAGTGGGTTTTACCCAGCAACCCAAACCCAAATTGGTCCCTCGGGGCACAATATCTATTCTTTATATGTTACCTAATATAGTAAGAATATTTATGAGTGCAGCATAATGCTGATTATTTTTTATACATCAAAGTCTTGCAATCAGTGGCGGAGCCATGAATTTCATTAGGGGGGGCAAAGTGACACAAAGCATAAAATAATTTAACAACATTTATTTGCATGAATCTTGAGTTATATTGTACAACATTTATTTGCATGAATAATGAGTTATATTGTTTTATATTATTCTAATTTCAAGATTATAAAAGTGTATTAATGTTTTGAAATTTTAATTGAATCTAATTTGAAAATAAGATTGACGCTAGAGATTTAAGGTAAGATATAGATAGATTTTTTTTTATAAGATGTATTTTAAGAATATTTCAGAAGACATTCAATGGGTTTTCAACCAGCTTTTTGTATTCAAAGAAAAATCAATCAAAATATTGTTATTCATCTATGCTAGTCACTAAGGAAATCAATATATATCAAGCACAAAACTACATAATGTAATGTATTTGCAATAACTATTTGATACATTATAATAGATAGAGGATGCAAAAGGGGGGTTTGGGAAATGTTTGATAGATAGAAGGGGACAATCTAACAAATCCCAAATAATTAAGACTCACTTACACCATGTACTACAAAGGATTTTCGTAATTGAGGGGGTAATCTAACAAATCTTAAACAATTGAGACCCACTTACACCATATACTACAAAGGATTTTCATAATTGAGGGGCCAACTTGGAAAGTAAGATAAATAGAAGGGGGGCAATCTTAACAAATCTCAAACAACTGAGACCCACTTAGACCATGTACTTGTGGCTTCGCCACTGCTTGCAATGCCCATATACTAATCCCACCTTTGTGTTTCCTAGCGTTGCAAAATCTTGAACATATCATTGTGTCTTCATGTAAGTTAGGTTGGGCTAAAGATGTTTGCATTTGGAGCTAAGTTGTTCGGTGCAAGAGGCAAGTTTTATGATATCTCTACTTAAATTGGTTTCAATGTCTGAACCCTGTAATGGGGCTAAGCTATTTGAATCGGATTTGTTTGGGATAAGCTTGTCTCTCCTTTAATTCAACTATACCAAAAAAAAAAAAAAGTTGAGTGATGTTTTTCATGTTTTATTTTCAAGATTTCCAACTTGGTGCATTCCATCATATCGAAAAGAAAAATAGTTCATGCATGCACAGGTAGGTAGGTGTGAATAGAATTCAAGTATTAGATTGACTAATATAAGAAGAAGAAGATATTGTTAAAATGAAGCATAAAGAAGAATTGAGGATTTAGGTCTGAAGTTGTTGGATCCAAATATTCAATCTCAGTTTCTTTCAGTGAAACTAGTCAACAATGCCAATGATGATCTCGTGTTAGTCTCTTGGGAGAAGCTAGCTTAATAGGATTCTTCAAAATAACATTTCTTCTCATTCCAAATGTGCAATCTCAGTTTTTCTATTTGTTTATATCTTTTACTTTTTATTTTTTGTAAAATTTCAGTGTTGTTGAAAGTTGAAACTGAGATGGTTGCAATTTCTTAAGACTTTCATGAATTTAGAATGACAATATGTTATTTTGAGTTTCTTGCTTTGACTAAGAACTTAGTTTGATCGTCTAAATAGACCTTATGTGTTAGTCTTCAGAAGAAAGAAAAACATATATTATGTTGGATGTTGGTTTGAAGTATTTTGATGCATCTAAATCTCGTTCTCCTGAGAGTTTGATATGTAAAACAGATGTTAGACTATCAAATACCACATTTTTGGTGGTTTTTGGTGGTTAAAGCTTGAAGGCACTCTGATGCTTAAGTCGGCGACTCTATTTGAATAAGGAAATAAATCTAGACAAAACTCAATTAAAGTTACATACTTTTGTCAAATGTTCCATTTACCTTTTATAATGGTCGCGATTAATTTTTTGCGTGAATTAAGCATGTGAGGCGCAATAGAAGAAAATGTTTCTCATAATAGTCTCCTCCTTTATGGAGACACGTCCGTGGAGGCGTAACTCCTTTCTCGACTCTTTTTTGTGCGACGTTCATCTTCTTTATGAAATAACTTGTGTCGGGCCTGGAATTGGGCTTCGATTATATCTTCCTACGATGGGCCTTGTTTGGGCCCTTACAATTATAATCTTTTTGGGTTTTACGAGCTGGTCGAGTAGACGGGGAGCCAGATCCTTGTGATGGATGCTCTCTGCCATGTGTATGGTTGCGATGTCGGTCTATTTTGATGTATCATCACATTTGATTATAGTACTGATGCATTTCTACAAAAAATATTTATTACTCTATGCCAGAATGGTTACTCTAAGTTTAATAAGTGCTTACAACATAGAAGAGCCTATGATTTTGAAATTCAGCAATGGTGCCTCTTTTTTGGTGTTCTTTATCGTCTCTAACACTCTTACATGGTCCACCAATTGTAGCTCAGTTGGTCGGAAATTCACTATCCTTGTGAGAGGTCGCAGGTTCGAGACTCATCGGTTAAGATTTTGTGAGTTTTCACTTGATTATTAGGAGCACAATAATAATAATAATAATAATAATAATAATAATAATAATAATAATAATAAACTCTTGCATGCAAACATGATGGTGAAGAACCTCAACATTCAGGTATTTCTTCGATCTTTCTGTCCTACAACATTCACATTATAGACTAATCTACTAGTATTTCCTGCAATTGTATGTGCGACTAACTTTGTATCAATAAACACAGCCCGTGTTATAGAATTGGTACGTCTAGATCATTATGAGACATCATCATCATCAAAGCCCATTCCCGATAAACTCGGGGTTGGCTACACATAATTTGGTTCTCCAAGCAATACGGAATTCTCATATATCCTCGCCTAATTCAAGCTCAAAAATGTCTTCCTTTACCGCCTTCATCCAAGTTTTCAATGGTCGTCCCCTCCATTAACTTGTCAATCTAGACATTTTTTAATCGGTGTCGTACTTGGTTTCCTCCGGACGTGACCAAACCGCGTTAAACACCTTTTTTGACTTTTATCCTCTATGAACACTACACCTAAGTATCTCCTAATTCTTTGATTCCTAATTTTATTCTTATGAGACAAATCCTAGTAAAATTGTAGGCATTAACCAAAGACCTTTATCTTGGCATCCTATTAAATTTGATTTTCAAAGACCTTTACTTTGACTACTATGAAATTTGATTTCCAAATTACCTTTTTTTTTTTATTTTTTTTTGTAATGATCCATGGGGCCAAGTGAAAAATAGAAACTCTATAGAGTTTTTACATTTGAAGTTTCTAGAACTTCTTCAAACCCTGCATAAGAATATTAGAGTCGGTTTGAATTAGAAGTTTAGAACCTGTTGTAGATTTAAGTCAAAGGGCCCAGCTTAAAGCCATGAACCATAACAATGTATTCGGCAACACTTGGTCACATGGCCGATGTGGAGAATAAACCGTTATGTCTACATTGTATAAGCTCCCCTATATATTCTAGGGTTCAATTTCAACCAACGGTTTTAATTTGATAATAGGAAGAGCCTTTTGTAATTTATCTCTTCAGATCTGTCTGAGTTTGTGTATGTCACTATGTCGTTTCGAAATATTCATCTAAATTGCATTAATTTGATCAAAACATTTTTCAAATGATTTAGAAAACATAGGGTACCCGAATGCTCGTTTGAATCTTTGTTCATGTTCATGACAGTAATCACCCATTTATTATTAAACTATCCAATAGTTCATAACGTCTTTCAAATTTTTGCAATACCGACCGAATATCCACCGACTGTTGCATAAGGACATGTTAATAATCGGATTTGAGCCATGTGATTTTCCGTCATGCACCACCCCAATTCTCAAGACATTGAAATATTTTGGAAACTGAAACGCGGTGAAACTTAAAAATTTCCTTTATTTAGTTTCATGTCCATTTACTTTACTTTTCAAATGGTTACACCTATTAGCACACGACAAGATAAACTAAACCAACAAAACCTAGACTTGAGAGTTCAACCTACATCTTAGTTGTCTGACTACGTAGACAACCACACAATCACGGCACCTCCTGCAATACCACAACCACCTGCACCTGAATAGGAGGAGTACATCCATTTGCCACAAAACAAGCAAACGGGCCAGCACTAGCTGGTATGAGAACCAAAACATCTATCTAAAATAAAATGCTTAATATCGACTGAGACAAATAAAAAAGATAATTATAAATAAACGATCATCAACATTTTTCATTCTGAATGATGTAAATATGCACATGAGATGCAACACTCAATGAGCCTAGACAGTATTTTTTTCCCTCCACAAAAACATCTCTGAATAATCTCTTGTATCTCTCATATCAAAACGCGCATCGAGGCAGAAAACCTTCAACCCGAATATAAGCCCAAACATCCTCACAACCGTACTAGCCATTTCAACCCATTCTCTTCTACTAGGCATCACCTGCAATGCACTAGTAACTAAGGAGCGATGAACTACTACGAAAGTTCCTCCTTTTTGGATAGAGGAGAATAAACCAAGACATTCTCACGACCGTACTAGTCATCTCAACCCATCCTTAGCTATTAGATATCACCTGCAATGCACTAGCACCTAGGGAGCGATGACCTACAACTCTTTTGGATGTGGGGTTAACACTACGTCCTCAAGGCCAAGTGCTACTCCCTTTTCCAAGTTTTGTGTAGTTTCTTCTTCTGAATGGATCTTCTTTCTCAAAGCCAAGTGTTATTCACTTTCTAGGTTTGGAGTATTTCCTTCTTTTGAAATGAGTATCCTCAAATGCTCAACAACATTAACATCATTATGTGAATCTCATAAACATGTCAACATACCAATGGGGAAAAGTACTGTCTAGCTAAATTCCACATGAATTCTCAAATACATGTCACAGATGTTTAATTATGCAATCACTATCATATGATATTCAACGGCTCAAAGTAGTAAATCATAGTCTATGTTACAATCTCAACATTCATGAAACTATGCGAACGATCATTCTTTAACAATAAACTTCCACACATCACGAGCAATACAACATATCATTTCCAAATATTATTTTGTAAACAAATATTTACATACTAAAAAATACCATTAAATCATAATTTAAAAGATGAAGTTCTCGCTCACCTGAGCGGAATGGGCTTGGCAATCCAAGCATCATACAACACGGCATTGCTTCAAACCTACAACAACATGCCTTTAAACTAGGCCGAAACTTTTCGCTAAACCCTACAAAAAGCTGTTATAAACTCCGCTAACAACTTCGTAAACCAAACAAAAATCAGCAATGAAGCTCAGCTAAACCTGACCTCAATCCAGCCAAAACACACTTTATATATTCAACCAAAGCTTGTCCTAAACCCAGCCAAAATTTTGTTGGAAATATCCTCGTTTAAGCTTGCAAAACAGTCCCAAAACAATCATGTTTCAGTCCGCACAACAGATCCAATACACCCTGCTTTCAGCTTCCACAACAGTCCCATCAAAACCTAATTTGTGTGCCAAAATGTAACAAATTTCCCTGCAATCAGCCATATTTGAAGCAATAAATTGTAACCAAATTCAACTCCAAAACACAACATTTGAACATAAAAAAAGGCAGTCCAAGATAAACCTAAAACAACCATGTTTCACTCTCAAAACAGTCTCCAAAAGGGTCCAAAATCAACCCAATTCATTCCTCTAAACTCAGCTGAAACAACCCCTTAAAATCAGTTAAAACATCTCTCGAACTGCCTAAACTTAGTTAAAAACAATCCAAAAACTCGGTAGAAACGTCCATCTAAAATCAAGTGAAACAAACCCCGAACCTCAGCTGGAAATAGCCCCAAACTCAGCTGAAACAACCCTGAAAGCACCTCTGAATCGCTGCTAAATTGGAGTGAAAAACAACGCTACATGAGTGTTGATTTTGGACTAAAGGATGGCTTGGAATCGGACATCAATAAAAATTTCTTTTATAGGAGAATAATCCTGAATTCTCGATGCAACTGCAGTAGCCTAGGGTGTTAAAACTAGTGTGAATTGGCTTAAGAAAAATCAGCAAATTAAGCGCCAAAGAGGCTTGAATTCAACACAAAACAACAACAAAACCAGGGAGTTATTCAGCTTGACTTCATGTAATAAAATAACCACTTATTAGTGAATATAAAGACATCACAAATTACCCCAAACCAACATTCATAACTAAAAACATCAATGCCCAAAACCTGAATCTTACCCCTATGGAAATATCGTATTCAGCTCATGAATGTAAACGTATTTATGTCCACGAAACACACATTCAAACGAATAATCATGTGGGTGTAATTGCTAAAAATTAAGATCGCATAATAACATTTATAAGTTCGCAATTTTAATCATGCAGACTACATCATCATGGTATACACAATTGAGAACATGGCATACATAAGAACGTGTAAAAAATCTCCTCAAAACCAAATCAATAGCTTAATCATTGGTACCTATGACACATTTTCCGCATTCCATCTGGAGCAAAGTCACTAAAAATAACCCCAAGAAGTCTTCCTTACACCCATAACCCAACATGCATGATGGAAGAAGGTTAGCTAAATATCAAGGAATCACCAACGAAAATGATGAAAACCAAGCAAACAACATTCTTATTTGGATATTTGTATAATGATTAGTCCATTAAGCATGCAAACTTAGTTACACAAACGTGAATCCAAGAAAAGTTAAACACAACCAGCCCCAAGATTAGAGCCAAACACCTTTGTAAACATGGAATACATGAGAAACTTATGATGGACTCCAATCCACACACATAATAAACTCCAACTATACCCAAATCTAACCATTTCACCTAAATTGAGCTTCAACATACCCATGCAAAATTAAAATGGTGCCAAAAATCTTAAGTTTACAACTACCCATAGCTAGAATATCAAAGATTATTGCCCTAAAACTCAAATGCAAGCTCAAATTAAAGGTAAAAACCATGAAGTGAAGGTTACTTAGCATATCACTCACTTGAAAATCTAGAGTCCTTGTTCCTAACCCCGTAGAGCTCCCAACCAGCCTTGATCTAGACAATTACCCCTCCAAAACTTCCAAAAATCTCCTTGTTTAGCCTTGATTTCACTACGTAATCTATATGCAATGGCGGGAACAATAGCTGCTCTGAGTTCTTTCTCTCAATCGACTCATTTACACAATAACCCTTCAATAACTTCGAAATATTTCATCAAATTCCCTCTATTTTAACTCAAGCCCTCACACACTGTTGCTATGATTTTCTTCTCTCCACTCACTTTTCAGGATGAAAAAGATGAAGAAAAAAAAAACAGGGAAGAAAGAGAAGTAAGACATTATATAAAATATGGTGGTTGTATGCCACCATGTGGTGTCACATTGTAATGAGCGAAGAGCGATTGTGATTTGTGAGTGATTTGTGAAAAAAGGTTAATCCTTTATATAGGCGAAGGGCACTTTTGTAAATTTGTTGGTTAAACGGATATTCGCGGGGCAGATATGGCCAAATCCGTATCCGCCCCGAATAGTGAACGGATATTTTTTGGATACCCGAAACCACCCGAAAACCCATTCAGCCATATCCAAAACCGCCCCAAACGGATTGGGTGGGGCGGATATCCGTGAAAATCCGCCCCACTGCCATCCCTAATTGTGAAATACGTAGCTGAAGGCCAGAATGATACCGAAAAGTCTAACACAAATTCAACACTTCCTACAGTCCTCTTATACCTAAAAAAATGTGTAGAAAGTGGTGGAAATAATGGGGTATTACATTTTCACGTCATTCATTGACATGTTACTTCAAATGTTTGAGGAATCCATTTGAAACCTTAAACTTAAAAAAAAAAATTGCATAAAGATTTTTTTGTCCAATATGATATATAACATTCTTGAGGCAAGTATGTTCTTTTTCCTTATGTCCATGGTGTTAATTGTGTCCTCAAATCCATATCTACCAATTCCAAATGAACATTATCAAAATTTCAATTGATAAGGGATCCCTACCATGCAAATCAGATATAAGACTAGGGGTGGGCATCCCATCCCGCGATCCCGTTCTCGTCCCGATCCCGTCCCGTCCCGTCCCGATTTTTTCGGGTCTTAATGGGATTGAATAATTTCATCCCGATCCCGTCCCGTCCCGATCTAGAATGGGATGAAGATTTTCAATCCCGCCAATCCCGTCCCGTCCCGAACTAATTAATTAATATTAATTATTAATATTGCATTGTGAATTTTAATCCATATAGCTGATTTTAGCATAAACCTGCTGGAATTTTCTGTCTAGTAAAATATCTCATATCCTAATGTAGCTAGTTTCCTTGAAACTCAGTGCTTTGAATAGATATCATCAGTAATTGTGGAATGCATTCTTTCCCCCAATATCATGCAACATATGAACAATTTTTTTTCTTTGCTTTTCGGTTATGATGATAAATAAGTAAATCATAGTTAGGTTAGTTTTGTAAGTGACAATTAATCTCATCATATTCTGCAAAGAAAATATGGAAATTTTAATTGGTGATAGTAGCATGTATGGAGTGCCTAAGAAATAATGTTTTATAACATGGATTCTCAGGGCGACGCACTTTGATGCCTAAAGTGCAATAAGAGCTGAGGCATGAATGTAACTTGCACAGCTTGTGGTTATTCACTTGTTCCTATGAAAGTAGATGATTGAAATATATGGTATAAATAAATCGTTTAAATAAATTTATGATGCAAGGTATAAGATCATAGGAAAGAAAGACATGTTTCCTCTTTGGGATTTGATCTTTATGTTGATCATCGTTAATCTGGAATAGCTAAAAAAGAACAAAGATTTTAGTTGAACTTTGAGAATTTGCACCCTTCCTCTACGCGGTCCATGAGATTGGTGTAATCGACACTCCTCAAGTAGCAAGCCTCTTATGCATTAAATTAGATTCTGCCTATGCAAAGGGGAACATATTGCAAATTTTAGTGACCTAGTCTTGCTCATAGTATTATGGTCTAGCCGCTTTCTGATAGATGGTAGTTAAAATTAGTTTACAATAATGCACTCCTCTTGAAAGCTGTACGATCAGAGTTCATAACTGTACTTAGCTGCACTTGTCGTCTTTTATATATAAAGCATAAATAAAACAAGTATTCTGCATGAGCAATGAACTATATTTTGAAGGCTTCAGGTCTTCTGGATGAGATGTAAAAGAAGCAGTAAGTCCCATGCGGCTTTGAAGTAGAATTTTATTTGTTAAAATTCACAATGCAATATAGACATGTAGAAAATTCCATCGTTCTTACTTTCCAGCATTGAATTACTTAACAGGATTTGCCTTACAGCAGACTCAACAGGATGGCAGACTCAAAATGTATTCTCCAGATTAGCACGCTGATCCCGTCCCGTCCCTTCCCGAACCCATTTGGGATGGGACGAGGTCGGGATGGGGTTTTTCCCATCCCGTCCCGAACCCGTTTGGGATGGGACGAGGTCGGGATGGGTTTTTTCCCATCCCGTCCCGTCCCGATCCCGTATGAACGGGATGGGATAGGGATGGGTATATCTCGTCCCATCCCGTCCCGTGCCCACCCCTATATAAGACCATGCAGTTTCCAAATATGAAAATAAACTTTCCAACTACCGCACTCTATGACAAACAACAAAATCCTCAGATGAATTGATTTAGGAATATAACTAAATTTCGTCGGAATTTTACACTTCAGTTTAGACTTCAGTCTATATGCAATAGATAATTTTTCGTATGCTCAAAACAACTCGTGGAGCAAAATCTGGCTCAACATTTGATCAAATTCATACATCAAATATGCAACAAAGAATTTTCCTATTTGGACTAGCGCAAAAGACAACAATGGAGTTCACTGATTGTGTCTTGAAGTGACGGAGTTTGGGATCTCAATCTGTCTATCATACATTTCATCTTTGTCAACAAAACAACTTCTCAAATCTGAGCGCAATGTTTTTGGTGTGTGAGAGTTTGCACTATTATATTCCCTAGTTGTTAATAGTATGCAATATTGTCAACAAAATAAAATGATGTTTTCGACATAGGGAGGGAAAATTTGTGGTCACTACAAGAAACAGGGTCATTAATAGCATTTCAAAAACGCTATGGTAGGCTACCATAGCGTTTTAGCAAACGTTGTGTCTGCCGGAGCTATAATAGATACAGGGTCTATTATAGCGTTTTAAAAACACTATTGTAAGTTGACTATTATAGCGTTTTTAAAACACTATTGTAAGTTGACTATTATAGTAACATTATTTATAGCGTTTCTGAAACGCTATTGTAAGTCTATTATAGCGTTTTAAAAATGCTATTGTAAGTTGACTATTTTTTTTTGCTATCAAATGACTTTTATAACATCTTATAAGTTTTATTTTTAGAAAATAAAAATCTAAATGTGCCAAACTTAAACATTTCCATGAATTGAGGCAAAGTAATGTAATTAATAAGTTAATGTATTACATCTGAGTCACAAAATTTATCAAATAATAAAGATCAGACTACATTTATTTCAGTCATACTAATTCTATAATTAGAACTGTACACTGTTGTTTTCTACATCCTCTTCGATTGCCATGTCTACGTATCAACTGCTCTCTTTGTCGAATTAGAACTGATATAGAGTTGAACTTAGAAAAGAAGTGCTCTGCATGAAAGAAAATAGGACTGAGATTTGTTGAAGCTTGGGGCACAACATGCTGTTGCAGTGCTGGTTCATTCACCAGGCTCGTCCTTGGATCAGTTGCAGCGTTGACATTGACCATGCTAGCAGCAAACCCCATGACTCTCCCAATCTCCCTTTCCATTCTACAGATAACTACATCTTGGACAATGTTTTGAAATGCCTTACTCAAGTTGCCATTCTCCTTATCTTTTATGGCACGTAAGGCACTAGCTTTGTTTTCATAGATAAACTGCATTGACATCCTTCTCCCAGTAAGACTAGTTGTGACTGCTAACTCCATATCAGACACTGAATGTTTGAAGTCACTGTTCCACGCAAAGATCAGTTAGCAAAACTGGCTTTGTGTAGAAGCATGTAGACTAGTATGAAAGACTCAGATACAAACCTGGTCTATCACCAGAACTGAAAGATCTTTCATGATTTGAGCAAGCTCATTCACTGATTCCACAACCTACAAACAGATATCAGTCAGGTTAATTGAGGACTTTTTATCTTTAATTCGAAAATGGAGCTGAAAGGAGAATCATTTAAACTTGCCTGAGTTATCTCTCTCTCCCTCTCTGCTGTGAATGCCTCACTTTTCTTCAACCTTGACATTTGGTGCTCATTAAATCTCTAAACAGAAATATACACCAACCAAATCAGAATTTTATCTATTTTATCTCAATGGATTATCTAAAAAATTTCACTTTCATCATATTGAGATCGCATTTTTGGATGCTGGAGTGGAGATACCCAAACTAAGATGTTAAAAAGGGGGGTGGTGGGAGCATACCATGTCACTGAAGTCATCCACTTCCATTGTAGATTTACTTCCATTCAAATTCATCTCGATGTCAACCCCATCTTGACCCTAAAACATAAATTTTCACCATTTCAGAAATATGTATTGCTCCAAGCACTTGAACATGTTGAGTATTTGAAAGAGGCACCTAGATTGTAAATCAATTAAAGTATTTATGAATAAAATAACTGCAGTCTTATTCCAAAAAGCGAGCCATACATTTTCATTTTGAAAATGGCAAGGTAATCATATGCTAAAACTTTCTAACCAGGTCATATGGAACTACTTGTGCTACTAACGTTACAAACAATATTAAGAAAAAGGTAATGTAAACCTCTTTTTTCTGCCGGAGGCTTCAAGTAAGTAGACTGTTTCTTTCGTAGCTACACTGAAAGATTCTGAAGGTCAGTAGCAAGAAAACGATGTACAAGAAAAATGAAGATGCAATCAAAATCCACCACTGAAGGATGCAAGGAAAATGAGATCCAATCACTAGATATTCTAATTCTTAACTATCAAAATCATCAGTTTAAAATGAATGTGCAAGAGGCAATAAGTAATGATCATCGTTATACCTGTACATTTTTCCTAACATTTGAATCCTCAAAAAGCCCGCTTGTAGAAAGTCTTTGTAATTCCTTCTCAGATCTTTCAACAAATCCGTTATCTCTTGCGTAAGGGCCTCAATCAGGTGTTGATCTTCTCTGCCATCTTGAAATGAGGGCATTAAAGCCTTCCCATGAGCTTTTGCCAATTCTGCCATTTTAGACCGTGCTCGTTGTATGTTTGCTGCTATGTCCTCAGAAACATCTACCCAAGCTGGAGGTAAGCCCACTGTACAATTTTCCATATGAGTTACTTTGGCAATAGATGTTGATTGAAATATCATTACAAATGGAAATCCTCTTATTCTTGTAGCAAAATAAAATTAAAGGAATGGGATGTAACCAAATGATGTTATAGTAGTGCATAGCCTCTGTAATGAAAATTATACAACTTTTGTAGCCACCATATTGTTTTCACTAATAGATGCATCCCCATGATCAACAATGTTTTCAAATCCTGAAAACCCAAAAAAAATCAACAATGTTTTCAAACTCGAAACACTCATTTCACCAAATACAACATAGCCATACACACCCTTTTCCCCAAAAAGCAAATTCATTCTGTTTGAATAAATTGTGAAGCTAGTGTCCAGCAAATAAACACAATAACATTGTTTTCCTTGTTACCTGTGTTCATTAACTAACAAAATCCCAATTCTCTAATAAGAAAAACCAATGGAGTGACAATGTACCTTGAGACTGTCTGAGTGGTGTAGTGAAGCTTGGTTCTTTGCTTGTGCAGACTCCATTTCACCTCCACTTTTGGCACCCTGGTTCAAGAAATGGTACTTGCAAGGATAAGGCCTAAAACAAAAATAAGTTTAGACCTTAAAAGACCTTTATCATGAACTAGGCCAACCAAACTTTCGAAACCCAAATTGCAACCATAAACTTGTAAGCAATAAAAACACCATACCCGGCTGACTCTAGCCCAATCCCCTGCTGAATTCCAGCACACCATCACGCTAACAGCAGGAAAAAAAAAAAAAAAAAAAAAAACAACAACAGAGTGCATCAGGACAGAGCACTCTGTCAAAATAGAGCGTGCTGTCCAGTGTATTGCAGCACCGAAAAAAGCTGGACAGAGCAACTCCAATTCTCGGCAGACCAGCCCTGCAAGCAAACTTCGCTGCTCTGAGTCCACGGCACTTCAAGTTAATGTCAAAACCCTGCATGTTAACATCAAAACGACACACAAGAGAACATAACACAAGCTTGATCAATCTCTTACTGCAACACCCACACACAAATACATTGCAAATCAATGAAACCAAATACAAGAAAACAACTCATTTTCATCCAAACATATAACATAAAAGAAGCTTACCATCTGTGTGCTTAAAGTTTTTTAACTGGGAGGCAACATAAAAAGTTTTTAGATTATAACGATAATCAACAAAATTGCTTCTCAGAAACTAAATTTAGTCATACAATTGTATTAATAGAAATGTTTTGAAAACAAATAGTAGTTAAACTACACATCAACAACATTGGTACTGCATTAACAATGGTAAACCTTTCTTCAATAGTTCCGGTACTCAAGAACCTATAGATGTATACTCTTCATTTGATAAGCTTATCACTTAACACTTAAAAAGAGAGAACAACCATGTTACGTAGGTAAAATAACAGAAGTATAAAGGATCATTAAAACGGTTGACTAATTTCTGTCGTAAACTGATAGGAGTGTTTCCATCAAGCCTAAAAAATGGATATCTTTTTTCACGACATAATTGACCAAAAAGGTCCAAGGTCTGATTTAATACAATAAAACATCATTTACAGATCATGTATTCATTAACCCTCAAATAAATAAATAAACTTAAAAGAAAACTATTCTATAAAACCATTTTTGTAAAGTAAACCATCGATGACAATGTAGGTTCAGTGGGATATAGGTCCATTGGATATCCTGGTAGAAACTTGTTAGCAAGAATTAATTACACACCTGAGTTTAGTTTGAAACGAGAACTATTTGGTCATCAGTTTGCCCACGCAAATTTGTCAGCAATCGAGCTAAACCGTGCATTTTCCGGAAAAGATAGAAAGGATATCCCTAGTCACTACTCATCAATCCTTAAATATGTGACCCACCATATTCCCAATATTTACTTAAAAATTGTGTTTTAGAACTTCTGTTTTAATGTGTTCATTAGCTACCTATATCATACTATATGCCACTAACAGTTGAAACAATAACAGTGCATCAAATCAGATATTTCCTCGCCATGGAGGAAAAAAAGAAAAGAGTTGCTAAACATACCTTCATGTAAGTATCTACATCGGCATTTGGGACAATTCCAACCTCCTTCTCCCGTCTAGTGACCTCCATCATTATCTCTTGACAAGCAGATATAGAAACCACTTTTATAAGTTATAAAGTTTCAGCTTTTAACACCCCACAGGCCACAAGAGAAACAGTGACTGATTTGTGCTCAATAAAAGATTACCTTTAAATGAAATACACAGCCATATGAGATAGAATAACCAAGCAATAGCCATGAGCACAGCCATATGAAATATGTTGCCAGATTCAGTTGGACATGAATTGGTTCTGCTGCAATTGATTTTAAAGTAAACTTTGAAGCAATAATAGCAATTGGAAATTCACCACCTTGTAACCAAACTTGAACTCCAAACTTGAACAGCACCTGAAACGAGAACAACAATTTGAAATGCAAATAAGAACTGCAATTTGAACTCCAAATAAGAACTGACAGCAATTGGAAATGCAATTTGAACTCCAAATAAGAACTGACAGACTAAGAACAGCACCTGACAGCAATTGGAAATGCATCTGATCTGACAATAAAGTTTCCATGTCATATGATGACAAAAAAACAGTAGAAAAATCCAAATGCACACCTTGTGATCACTTTCAGTTTCCCCTTTGTCTTTTGTGCACAAATCCATCAAACTAGAAGATGTTTGCAACATTGCATTTCCATCATCTTCCATGATGTGCTATACTCGTGAGTTCTGAAGCTCTAATTGATATAGAGATTAGTATGAGAAGGTTTCCACACAATTAGTTGTTTTTTTATTTGAATTCTACTTTTGTATGACACAGTACTATTATAAAATGCCACAAATTGGTGAATTGGCTTAGTTATCAGGAAGAGACAACTCATATCTTTATTTATAAGATCAAGTAATCATAACACCTTCCACTTAGAGTCACAAGAAACTTACAACAGCTGATGAGCTAAGGCCTGAACTACCAAGTCCCTTAGAACTGCAAATAAACCCTGTGATGCCTTACAACAACACAGAGACCAATAAGGTGACTATTTCTTTTATTTTTTTTAAGGAGATAAATTACTGATATGATTTTAAACGATAATAAGTTCCAAGGCTGAACAAAAATATACAAAAACAGATAATATAATCGATCATGTCATGAGCTTTTAGGAGTATACATGTATCACTATAAGCTTATAAGACTATAACCAAGACCAATAGAATTTAAAGGAATTTATTAGGGAAAAAAAAAACAGCCAAAACAACCTGAGTTAGGTGGTTCCCAACTCTCTGCAATGCATACAACGACCCTTTTGCATAACTTCCCATTCCCAAGTTACATTCTACATGAACTACAGAAGGATCAGTTGTATGTGTCCCATTAGCATGCTTTGGTTGCTGATCTTCATCAACCCTTTATTATCAAACAATCATCAGAAAATTCAATATGTGACATGATTAACCTATACATTGCAATGAAACAATTACATTTTTTGAACTGAACAAAGATATGAGCATTCAAGCCCGAAGTTGCGACATTTGAAAAAATAGGTCCTTCCATGGACATTTTCCATTTCCTATGTACACTTTTCAGCACAATTAAATTAGAAAAATCTTATAGGAAATTGTTATATGCATGACTTGGCTTAGGTTTCAAATGTCATACAGCCATGAGAAAGCATCAGTAATGTATAAAAGTATCAACCAAAGAAACGATAATGAATATATATTTAAAGACATATCCTTACCTGAATCTCACTTCCCCTTTAAACTGTCCCGACTTAAGTAGAACCTAATACCCAAAAACAAAAAGTGTGTTCTCATTGTACAATAAACAATAAACACACACACACAAAATAATAATAAAATAATTTTTTTTTAAAAATGATCAGTTTCAATTGTATAGAATTCTAAGAAATTATGCATCTTTCCAACATTATCTATAATTTGAAGAGCTTCAAGTTTGGACTGGGAGAGATAGCATTCAAAATATCCTGCAATATAAGAACCAACTAAAAAATGGGCCTCACATTGGAGTGCACCAATGCACCATCATGACCCATACTCCATGTAATGCTCAATCCTTCACCCAAGCATGCTTATTCACATAACTAAATTGAGGAACTACATTATATAAAGGGTTTTGATGACAATCTCTACAAAAGAAGAATTATAATGAAGCTTGTGGAGTAGCAATAGAAAAAGGTTTACTATTGCATAACTTTGAAAGTATCACAATGAAGGATAGACACATACAAGCTAAATTTCAAGTTTCAAATAGTTTGAACTTACAAACTATAATGAACAGTGCCATTTTATTTAGAGAGACAACAAAACAGATGCAACTCAGTTTTGTACGGTCATTATTATAAGGACCAAACTTTAAATTTGAGCACGAGATGAAAATAAAAATCTCTCAGCGGTTATTTGAGCTAATAGGTTCATGGGAATCGTGTGACCAAGCCAAGCTCAAGCACACGTGTCTTGGCCTGGAGCGGCCTGGACATCCTAGATGCTAGCACTTGACTTCGGGACAGTATGCCAAGATTTGTCTGCATGACTCGGTCACAGTGGACAAGAAACCCATGTACTTGCAGCGGTGGCTCTTCTCTAAAGGTGAGCTATCAACCAACGTTTCTATCAGTGCAATAGCCTAAAGAATCCGAGGAAGCACTTCTACATATTCATTGAACCACTCAGAAACTTCTGGGTACTCTCCAGGGGATCGTTTTTCACTACCTGATTTGTGCAATGAAATTTAAGGGAACTACTTATGCTGTTGGACTGGATGAACCTGAATGAAGTGTGGACTTCAATTTAGTTTGTCAGGACATTAGAAGCTCTTTCTTAGATTGGAATAGCCTAAAAGTTGAGGGAAATTCTAAAGCTATATGCATCAAAAGTAGACTTATGGTCAATCCATGAAGAAATAACTTCTCACTGTTTTTTCTAAGGATGTCAAGAGAAGCACTTGTGCTGAAGTCCTTACTGTTGTGTTACACCAGACAGCAATGATAGTTGGGCATATTTTTCCCGTTTCTTTTTGTTTCACCTTTCTTCTGAGGCTCACTTCCCTTATCTCATACATAGAGTAATTTTGATTTTTGCATAATCGTGACAAAAAAGTTGAAAATAGACAAAAGAGTAAAAGAACATTTGTAACATTTATGCATGATATAGGGGAAAGTGCATTGTTACCTGAGGGTCACTAGAGGGAACAAATCCTAAAAGTATTCCCGTATTAATTGTCATAGCTGAACTAGTTCCTCCCTACATAAAAATAAATATCTCTTTTCACTAATTCCTTATTGAAACGGTCACCGAAAAACAATGTATGATTAAACAGTAAACATAATCCATCATCTAGAACCACCTGTTATAATTAATCAGGCTCACTGTATTATCTTTATAAATTCTCATTCATATACATTAACCATATGATAATGCCTTAATAATCAATCTTTTTTAAGTAGAATAACAAATTTCACAAATATATTTGTAACCACGCACAATTGTTATGGTCATTAATAATACTACCTAGTACAAAAATGATATTTGCTATGGTATGAATTAATTGTAAAAGAATACAATAGTCATTTACAAACATACAGTATACAAAAAATGGCTCACCTGACGATCGATGTGAGCCCCCAAGGGGCAAATCCTATAGGGAGAGAACCACCCTGACCTCCTCCGTTCCTTTTCTGCTCATTTCTGCTACTCTTTGACGCACCCCATTCAACTGCAACAAAAAAAAAACGTGCTAACAACCATTAAAATACAGATAAACCACCATGATTGACACCATTAGCATAACTAAATAACCATATTGCCACCTAACTTTACCACCCTTTCAAGCAGTAACCACCTTAAACCTGATAAAACACAGAGAGAAGCAGAAGCACCAACGTGCCTCTCATTTATTACTTACCACCTAAACCCCCAAAATTGCATGGTTAGCATGAAACATTGCAAATGGTGATCTCCTGAATATCTAGATCATTAGTAACTATCACAAAAATTCAATACATTCTTATACTTGTAGCCCAATAAATAAGTTAAAAAAATTCTTGTCCATGCATTTTCGTCGTTAATTTCATCAGATAATTTGATGGCCCCAGTCTGCTAGAAATTTAAAACTCGACTAAATTTGCAGACATGGTTTATATATCGTGGAGGTCACCCTTACAAAAGTTCAAGCCACTTTGAAAATGCTAACCATGTGAACTATTTGGGAGGGAGTTACATTGATCGCTCCCCATAAGCAATTAAAAAAAACTACATTTCCAAGAAAACATAGTGATCATATTGCAAACCCAATTAGTCTAGACTAGAATATTAACCAAAAGGCACAAAGCATGGTTTCTTTATATAGTTCAGATTCTAAAGACATCATAAGAGATTGAGCTTCTAAAGACATCAAGCTTCTAAACTCACAATTGACACAAAGAAGAAGAAGAACATGAAGCTAAGATCTGAAAACCCTAGATATCTGAGAACCAGCATTGATGGCGCACCACCGATGCATCCAATTCTGCCACCACAATCACTTGCGAGTTCTCACTGTCACAACTCCTCCGCTTCGGCTCAAATCAACTCACCTTCTCTTCAGTTTGCTTGCTTGAAGAGTCGTTTGTTCCTGAGTGAGTGAAATGGAGAGGTGAGAAAAAGAAATTGGAGAGATGAAACAATGGTAGAATCCAGATCTAAAGGGAACCAAAGCAGAGAGAGATAATGGCGTTGGATGAGAGAAAAAGAAGATTGAAGGAGCACATACCTGCTGCTTGCAGAAGAAGATGGAGTGAAGGATTGTTGTGTTCTTTCGATTTTGCTATGTTTTAGGGCAATAACAAGAGCAAGATGGAGGGAGATATCTTTTTTGCTTTTGGTGAGAGAGGTTTACTGAAAATTTTGAGCAAAATCGAGCTCCGTTTTTTTTTTTAAACTGCCGCCCTTTTTTTCCACAGTGTTTTAATATTACAATGCTATAAAAACTGAGCTTTTCATAGCACAAAGGAAAAAAATGCTATTATCAAATGCTATTGATGGCCAGATTTCTTGAAGTGAATCAAAGAAAGTTATTGTTGAAAAAAGTGCAACACATACTTTCAGGTACAAACCAATAGGCGCCATCAACTGACTATGCAGTAGATTAGCAAAAGCATAGCTGACAGTAACATGGTCACACAAGTATTTCATAGAAATTTATGGAAATTATAAAATCTACAGCTAATCTATTTGCAATAAAACCTGTTTCTATTCAAAACAGAGATATGTTAAGTAGTACATTAGATTCATATTTATAAAATCTTAGTATCCAATCAAGTTAACACAGATCTGAAGTGACTTCAAATGTTGAATTTTCAAGTTCTTTCTCACTTAATCACTGCTTTTAAGACTTTTGTAGTGCCAAAAAGCTGCATTTTATGCAACCAATTAAATTCATGCAACTACAATTAGGGGTTACAAATTTTTTTTTTTATCTTGATGAGTGAGAAGACACCCATGGTTCATTCTAAATAAAGAGGCTACTGAAACAAACTATATACTATTTAACAAATGACCATATGTTACCTGTTGAACAAATCTCATTCACAGAAGTGAGATTTTAACAATGTCACTAGATACACCCTCAGTAATTTGCACTTTATCAAAAATATCCTCTCCTATCCATCAATAGTTCCCTTCGTTTTACCATATCTCAGTTTACTATAATTAGGGTCAAGACTGAGTTGTCTTTTTCTGCCCTATAGTTCTGCTTGTCAGGAAACAAAACATGCACATTTGCGATTGTTGTTGACATGGTGTTCGCAATTACATAAGAGGTACAAAATCATATGAACTGATAAAACTAGTTGGAGCTTAGAGGCGCTCTATTAACTGATGCTTTATATGATGATTTCGATATGCAATGTTAAAAGTTCTTTACCATAATACAAAGAGCGATACTTCCTTGTAATTCTCATTGAAATTCATTTTTTTTCAGAAGGATTTGTCTTGGGGCCTGGGGGTAACACTTAATTGACTTGGCTAAGAGTCTCCAATATACCAAAACAAATTTAGCACAAGGTTCAATGATACATGACAATGCCATTATTTTCATTTTGATTCATACAAACAGATGTAGATAAATGTCGATCAGTAACAGTCTTGATTTGGATATACACTACCATAATATAAATTTCATTTATAATTGTAGTACATCCAAGAAAATGCTCAGGCTGAATGTGTAAGAATGATCTTACCAATAATGTCTTCATGATTAAGAGTACGACCCTTCCATATTTGAATTTTTGTGGCACCAAAGCAGCAACACCGCATATCTGAGCGTACCATGGTGACAGCTATCAAACTGCAACCTGTAATTGCCACATGAATCAGTTCTCCACTATACACTACATGTCTATTAATATTCTCCTTGTATAAAAAGAGATGAATTGAATGCAGAGTGGCTGGTATGTTCTAGAATAGATGTTAAGTACTTAGAGCGAAAAGTTATTGCTTTAAGAATTCAATTGTGTGCAACCAAACTTATCCTCTTAATGATAAACTAAACTCAATTTACCCATCGAACTTCTAAAACGAACCCTGATCACAATATCATCCATTTATCCATGTTTTTATCATATATCTAGCTAAACTACACAAACATATCACAGCCTTCTCACAAAAATTCAAACTTTCCTTTACTAAATGACTAGAAACAGTATTTTAGAGCAAACTTTATAGAAAAATTAATTTAAAACAAACAAAAAAAAAGTTGAGAAGAATCAGAATCACTGGTGTAGTTGCCTTTAGGATGATAATTCTTCCCAAATGACATGTGCGAGTATATACGATTAAACTGATGCATACATGAATAAGATCAGAATATGAAAGCCATAGCAATTCCCAGTCCAAATCAACCAGCAATCTATCAAAACTGAAATGCAGTTGACCCCATTCTATCCACCTTGCGTTGATATGCCACTTGAAAACCCTCCTTCCCCAAACCCCCAAATCGAAATCAAAGAGAAAAAAAAATCAAGCTTTACCTCAAAGGTCTCACCTTTATAGCCTTTCTCATCTTCCTCTCCACATTTTCTCCTTCTTTCGCCATCCTTCACGACGATATCCGCCTTCCCACCGCCTCCGACTTTCCAATCTGTCAAGCAAAGAAGCTAATTCGCTAGCTCAATCTCTTCCCCAAAGACGCAAAATCGAAGCCGGTTGAAGATATCATGATATCTTAGCTCAGGCCAAAGCAAAGCTTCTCGAAGTAATCTTCAATGAACTCTTCTCGAAATCTTCATGCTGTGAGATGGCCGATTTCAGCCGGCAGACTTCAGATTTTTACAGCTCCAAATCCATGAAGATTTTTACAGCTCCAAGTCATCTTCAATCGAATCCTGTTCTTGTGGAGGAGGCTCCTCCTAGTCCTCTCGATTTCTCTCTCCCTCAATCTCTCATTCCCAGAGAGATATGACAACAACAAGAGGAATGAGAAGAGTTGTGTCTTTGTTTTGCGTTTGGTGAGAGAGACGAAAGATATTCTAAAAATTTGAGCAGGTTTATTTTTAACTCCCGCTCTTCTGTATGTTTATAACGTTTTAATATAGAAGTGTCATTAAAAATAGGCTTTTATAGCACAAACTCAAAAAACACTATAATGAAAAGCTATCAATAGTCACTTGTGTTGTAGTGGACATCCTCAAACACATCGAAAATTCTTTGTTGCACCGGAGGTTTGCCTGGTATTTAGCCTGGTGTAAACCCCTCACCGTTCATTTTGCCTCGAGATGGGTGTAGAACATATCGCGAGGCTAAATGGATGGTGGGGGGTAGCACCAGGCTAAACACCAGGCTAACCCCCAGTGCGCTGTAGCAATGCTCCAAACACATTATTTACATAAGTAACAATCCCAAGACACTATTGATCCACAGTCCATCCCCAACACACTCCATTCCCAACTGTCGATGCCCCAAAACTTTCCGATTCTTTGTCATCCGCACTGTAGAGGCATCCAAGACATATTGTATGTCCTTATCAACATCTTCAATTACTTTCTTCTTCTCATCAACAGGGAGGGGAATCTGCAATACCCCAAATGTTAAATGCCAAGACACGGCTGTATCTTGTTTTGAATCCTTCTGCGATTGTTATATACTGTAACAAGAATTACTTTGTCTACTAGTACAGTGTCATCTTGCTTTCCTGGCGAGAGCTAGCAGAAATAACTCCATCAGTTACTAATCTTGTCATTAGTTATCTTACTACTAACCCAAAAACTGTCCATTAGGAGATCAAAAGGTCTGAGCTAGCAGTAATATCTCATGAATCTTGCAGTAATTAGTACAATTGTTCCACAAAAGCATCCTAATCATTGCCATAAAAGGAAAACAACATAGTTTTATCAAAAAAGAAGAAGAAAAATGAAACAACATAGCAAACAAAGAATGGTGGGATCATTTATCTCTTCCTAAGATAATTAAATCTTTTATAATTCTAAATTTCCTAGAAGCAAACTGTTATATGGTTGAGTTTTTCATCGCACTTGTCCTTTTGAAACGCCATACTAAAGAACGTCAGCAATAAAATAGAATGGGATGGTAAAGTTGAAACAGAAAACACGCACTATCTTTGTAGTGATGGTTAGTGAAGTTATTTCATTCCTCGACAAAACAGGAAAAACATTCGTAACGGGAACCAAATATTTATACTTACAGAGAGGATCTTTAAGAAACTTTTGATTATTGGTTCCAACATCTAGCATCACTGGAAGTATCTACAATGAAAAATAACAGTAAACTGAGACAACTTGTAATGGTATATGCAGCAGTATTTGAAAGCTGAAAGACAATATATTTAAGAGAAATAGAGAGAGGGTACATACTTTGCGTGGGTTCACGCCGGCTGCAGAAACATATATATCGAGTTTCCTGATGGGCATTCCAATTCCCTGAACTCCAAGATCCCCAAGTCCAAGAATGCGGCTTCCGTCTGTCACCACTATCAATTCAACCTGTAACAAACGGAAGATAAACCAAAAATGTGAAAAGTATTAAAGAGTGCATACAGTAACTGTTCTCATTATGGAACAGCCAATCCCAAAAAATTCATCAACATTCATAAAGGAATGACGATATTGTGGCAGAAGCGAACAAAAATCTAATTAAACACTAGAAATCAAACAGTGTCAATTGAAATAACAGTCCTTATTAAATCTCTATTTTATTTCATCTTATATGAAGCCAAAGTTTTTACCTTCCACAAAAGTCTGACTTCTACATTTGTTCTAATAATATCTAGAAGCGTAAAAATAAACTTATAAAATCACCTTATGATGCAATACCTTATGTTCAAGGGAACTTGGAATTCTAGTTCACAAATTCCTCAACTCCTGAGTGAACTAAAAGCGAGACAAGCTCGCACCTTATGTAAGAACATTTTAAGAATAAATGTTATTATGAAAGAGCAATGAAATAGTCTTAGCAAGTTACATGTTAATGTGATTCCAATTCCAAGTACTAAGAAACAAAAAACCAGGTTACAAAATTAGTTTCCATGAAGTGAACATTACATGAAATCCGTAAAAGGAACAAACCTCCATGAGCAAACTAGAACACCAAATCCTCTTGACACCTTACTAACCTGTTCAGATGGCCAGTTATAGGTCATGGACATCATCTCTCCTTTATCCTTTGCACTAAAATGCATCCCACGTGGGCGTTTAAACAAGCCTCCGTAGTTTTGACATACCAACCCCACAATCGGATTGTATACTATTGGAGCAAATTTTTCAATGTTTTCAATAAGGATCTGGAGAAACCAAGTAAATGGATTAGTTTAAGCTGATGAATTTCCAAAAGTCTAATGAAGTTTTAAGCTTTTATCCAGCAAACTTACTTTGTAATATAGTGTCTCATTCCTGTCATGCAATCTGTTCAGGACCCTCCATTGCGCTAATGATGATACCTCATCTGGTTGGTATAGAGTATTCTTCACCACTGACTGGTATGATTCCACTACAGTTTGAAACAATAAAAATTTCACCTTAAATCAATTGCCTTACAAACTACTACACAGTTATAGATAACAAAATTTTGACAGTGGTGAAACTCATGAACCATGATCTCAACCATCTGCCCGCAACCATCTGTATATACATACAAGATCTCAACAAATTTCTTATTTTCGATACTTAATAAGCATCAAGACCGAAGGAAAAAGGAATACTTGACGACCAAAAAAAAACTGTCAGATTTGAGAAAATTGAGAATTCTTAGTGGAGATGATTCACTCACCATGATGATTCTTAGTGGAGATGATCCATTGATACCCTTGCAGAAAATTGATCAAAGCCCTGCTTTGCTTGCCATTGATCTTGCTTTTAAAATATGCAGCACTATGTCCAACACATTTCAAGGTCCGAAGCCAGCACACTGTCCAAGCTCGCAGCAGAACGGCCCTAGAAATAAAATGTTTTGCTGCTATGCGACTATGGCACTCCAAATCAAAGACAAAACCCTGCATATTATCACCAATGCATTCGTGATAGCTGAAGTGAACCTGAACTACCAGATAGTATGTGTCAAAATGACCAAATAAGTATATGTAAAGTGCTAAAAGAGAATTATCAAACATGGCTTAAGACCACTGCCAAGAAGATGCTAAATTATATTTCAAATCTCACATAATTTGTTAACGCTTCAAATGAGATGTACCAGAAGTGAATGAAGATACGTCCAAGATTGAAGGCTCTTGATACATTTGCAGTGGATATGAAAGTCAAAGGGAACCCCAACAAAATCTGGAAAACAAAAAACATCAGACACTTTGTAACAAGTATTCAGATATGAGAATTTCAACACTAGTTGCTAAAGGCAGGGAATGTATGTTTCACTCTATATGACTAGGCATCCATTGACATATTGTAGGGTAAACTAGATAATGGTGCATCTTCAATACTTTATTGGTTATACTCATTTGACATTTCTCAGGACTATACTAAATGGAGAGATACGACTCCCTAATATCAAATTATAATAGCTTTACCTTGATTAACATCAATAATCTCCTTGTTGCTAAGCAATTCAACAGTCATATTGTCCATTGATCTAAGACCACAACCAATCAATAGTGCAGCATGTACCACAACCAACCAACCAATTCAACAGTCAAGCATGTTAGAGTCTGTAAAACAACCATGTACAACTATCAACTTCTGTTCCATTAGTGAGACCACCTACATCTGTTCTAGCTGACCCGAATCACCTTCATGAAATATTCCTACTCTCCAACTTTTCAACCCCAAGCTAATGGATCACATGCCATCCATCTAAATGAACACAAATGACAGTCAAAATAGAAAGTCCCAAAACTTGGCAATTTTATTCAATGAACTATGGTTTCAAATCCAAAACTTCAACTCTTCAATGCTCGTATCATGGAAAAAAATCAACTAATGAGCAACTGACAAGCACAACCAAATGAAGTATCTGATAACCAGAAACACATGATTTTGAAATTTCAGAATCTTAACAGATGACAACAAAAAATTGACCTGTTGAGCGAAGCTGGAAAGTAGCAAGGACATTTGAGAAAACTCTCTCCTCGCCTTATCTGGATTAAAGAACTGGCCAACTGCCATCGCTATTGTAGATGGAGGCTTATTAATTTAATCCATCCTGCAAAAGAAAATGCAAGTATATATCAGATTCAATACTCAAGTTAAACCTCTTCCATGGATGTATCCACTCAAAGAACAAGAAAAAAGAGGATCAACGATATGAAATCAGTTCACTGTAATAAAATGCACTACTAAAAAGCATTCAAAAGAATGCCACCATGACAAAAAATCATCATATGGAGCTTAGTACCAGAGTTGTCGCAACTGAGATAGTTAGAAGCTTGAAGCCATGGATGTCGTCAGGACCCAACCAAATAACAGAGGATGGAGGTGCTTGTTGAGTCAGGCTGCCTGGTTCGATCTGGTAGATCAACATTTCATATCAACCAACTATAATAGTTTTTATACCAAACCCAGCAGACTAAAATGAATCATCACTCAATGTAAATTCAGAATTTGGCTACTCTACTTTTGGTGAGATGCAACAAATATGACTGAAGTATTTCACATACATCTTTATCAAGTAAACATAATACCTGCCTTGGTGCTGGAAGGCGTACCATCTTGGGTGTAACATCTATAACTCTTTTATCTATAAGTACTTCTGATGTTATATTTCCTTTCTCAGGCCATAGATGAAGTCTTAGTCCAGAACAAGGAGTCAAATTTGTAACAAACAGGAAGTGGTTTCTTCCATCTGAACCCTTTCCATGGAAATCAAACTGTAAGTACTTTCTATTAGTAGAAATGCAAAAACAAATTTCATCTCTTACACTATATTAACGTTTTAAATATTAGCAATCAAAATAATGCACAATTTTACAAAATGAGGAATCAGTTATGTAGGTATCAATGGCTTGAAGAGCTTGGGAGGCTTACGCCTCCAGGCAAGGATTACTTGCAACACCCTAAATGCTCACACCATGACTTATGTACATCACAGATTTGCGCCTCTATGGCATATTTACACTTTAGGAACAAGGAGCACACCTTAGCTGAAGCAGTCTCATTTTATCCAATCAAAAGGATTATGAGATGTAGATTTGATATATTATGTTCATATGTTCTCTAACTTTACATTAAAGGCTTACACCTCAAGGCATAGAGAGCTTAAATGCCTCACATCACGCCTTAACGTCTAAACAGTAGTCTGTCATTGAATTTGATTGAACCATCTTGTACTAGTACAGAAGAAACACAAAATCAATGGAAAAAAACCCGTTAAGGAATATGAAAACAAATCCTGATGGGGAAAATCCATGAAGCAAAACTACTAGATCAAAGAGAATTGAACAAGAAAAAGGTATCACAGTGCATATTCTTCATAAAGCATGCAAAAATATCACAGTGCATATCCATTTCTATTAAAAAATCGCTACCAACCTGAATACGAGCTCCAGACCTGCTTTGCATGTTCTTGATGGTCTCACCTCCTTTACCAATAATAACGCCAACCTGTATGACATCATTCCAAACCATGAGCAGAGAGAACCAAATGAATGCTAAGAATGAAAAAGGCAGGACATAGCTGGATAAACTGTTACCTTTCCATTTGGAATTGTTATCTGTTTGCTCGTGCTCTGACCATAAATTCCATACAATATTTACAAGATCTTCTTCCATACAATATTTACAAGATCTTCTTCCATACAATATTTACAAGATCATAAATTCACTACTGATTAAGATTACTAGCTTATCTCATTACAACAGCTGTTTTCATATGGAATGAATATGGGTAAACAGTTGGGATGAATGATCACTGAAACTCAAAATAGACTTCCATTTAAAACTTGAAAAACTTTAAAACTTTGGGTACACAGTACATTCTACAAAACTTAGCCAAAGCAAAGTAGACTAATCATTCACCTCCAAACGACGCAGTGACAGCAGTAGAGCCAGCCACTGATCCTGCAGCACTTGCTGTAGCTGCAAACCCAATTGCTCCAATCACGGGGATCAGAGTTTCTAATGTAGGTGCTAAAGCACTGAATCCTGCAGCTATTGCTGGAGCAGCCAGACCTGTGAAAGAAAGATGTACAGAATGATAAAAAACCATAGTACCATTAAAAATTTATTATCAAGTTGAAATTACCAATTTGCTAAATCCTAGAAACACTGTTAGATATGTCATACCGCCCCAGTTAATGCAGCGTCCACGTTTCCAACTATCCCATGAGCTTTCCGAAGATTTGGGATCACCCTCTTTGTGTTCTTTATCTTGATCACCTTTTTTTAACATTGCCATGGCAGCGCAAGCAACCATTACCTCCATAGCTTCCTACAGAAATGAAAGCTTTCTATTCAAAATTGAATGGTGAAGAAAAAAAGAAACTCAGAAGTGAAATAAAATGGAGTTCACTATGCCTACCATTCAGCTGTACCCCAAGTAAAAACAGGCTAATCATGATATTCTGACATAAACCATACCTCAATACCTGACTCCGGAGCTGCATTTATACTAAAATTGAAGCATACCTCAATACCTACCTCCGATCATTAGTTGATTTAGTCCCGAATTTCATACTCAAATTGAAGCTGAAGTAGAAAAGCTTCAACATACTCATGCAAGCATATTCAGCTGCTGCATACCCATGCAAGCATACCCAATTGTAAGTACTTGAACAACAGGGACTAATCAGTGCCAAAATGACCAAATGCATTTAAAAGGTAAAAAATCTCAATAGGAAAAGTGGACCTGTGATTCCAACTGCTGATTTTTCAGTCTCCAATCTTCAGATGGTGTCCTGATTTCCTTTTGCAATTTGTCTCTCTCATCATCCTTTGAAGTTAAGCGCTTAATAAAACACTCTAAACATTTTGGAGAAATCTCCTCATATTATTCCAACCAATCTCCTCATATCTATCTCTCAAAACTCCCTAAAAACCTATTTAGATGAATACAACTCCCTAAAATGCAAAATCAATTGACATCTGAAGCAGTGAAACATCTTATTATGCAATACATAAACTAACATTTAACAGTATTCTACAGCATTACGCAACAACAACATTACAACATTACAACATTACGCAACAACATTACATCAGTAACAACAACATTACATGTGCAGCATTAACAACAACGGTAACAACATTACACAATAACATTACAACATTAACATTCCTATAACATACGTACATATGCATGAATACAAGTGGATCTACAAAATTGGTAGTAGTTCAAGCATATATTCAGGAATTCAAGACCAAGAAAGATATTCATTCAGGCATTCAAATATATATTACAAGTCTCGATCAATGCTTATCGAAGCTCTAAATCATAACAACTTTGTCTGCTGGCCATGCTACTGTAGTACCAATGGCATCTTCAATAAATTCCAGCTCAGATGTAGGCCTCCAAAGAGATGCAGTAGGAACTTTTGGACTATCTACCCAAACTTTAATAGCATTATGACCCAAGGGAATGTGATGAACAACCTGATTTGGATCACTTGAAAATCAACGTCCTTCAGCAACTACTTGTCCCGAACCACTAACATCCAACAACTTGCAGTTTTTCTTTGAGCCGATGTTCACACTCTAACAACAAGTCAAACAAGACAAATACATTAAACTGAGGAATCACTTTACTAATAGATTCCTAAAGATATATATAGTTACTTCAATTATGCATTAGTGTATGCAAATCACATTTAACTTACCAAATGATATGATGCATTTTCGACTTCCAGATTTTCAGGTACTTTTTCCAAATCAACTTTGTCTGTTAGCCAAGCTATAGTAGAACCAACGGCATCTTTAATGCATGTCATATTAGATGTAGGCCTCCATAAAAATGCTTTATGATTTTTTGAAATATCTACTCAAACAATCATGGCATTAGGTCCAAGAGGAATATCACTGATCAGCGTTTTTGGATCACTCGAATGCTAACGTCCTTCCGCCACTATTTCATATTTTCCACTCCAATCAAACAATGTGCACTTGTTCGTTGAATTGTTGTACTTGCTATATCAAGAAAGAATGCATAAAAATTAGGAATCATATACACAAGAATACAACTATTTAAGTTACACAAATACATGATATAAATACCAAAGCAATCAATAATTATCTTACCAAAGGCGTGTCAATATTATCTTGTTGAACAGAATCTTGATCAAGTAGCAAAATAACTCTCTCGGCAGGCCATGCTATCGATTTACCTTGAGCTTGTTCTATACAAGTAGGCCTCCATAGGGAAGCATCTGGTTTAGTTGGGATATCAACACAGACTTTGATTGCATTAGGACCCATATGAATTTTATTTACAAGAGCATTAGGATCCCTTGATATCAAATGTCCTTCAGCAACGATTTCCTTTGTTCCACTCCAATCTAACAACTGGCATTTCTCTAGTGACTTGGTGTTGAGACTCTGCAATTAATCAATACAAACATTACAATTGAAGCAAGTTTATATTGAAGATTAATGCCACAATTTTGAAACTAATTGTCGTACCACTGCAGATGTTTTTTCTTCTTCTCCACTTTGCTCGATCTAACAACACAGCAAATAGTTAATAAAAAAAATTCAATGACTAAGCTGAAATTTTACTTATTTACTGATCACAACATGTATCAAACTTGCCTTGTTTTTCAATAATGTGTTCACCAATTTCTCCAAATGTTGGATCTTGTCGTGCATGAGAGTTTGTTGCTCTTGCATCTTGGCCACATGTTTGTCCTTAGTTTGAAGGAATGCCAATTTACTGATGGTCATTCCTCTTCCCATTCCTCTTAGTCGTCTAGGTTTTTCATTTTCTAAGACTTTGGAAAGAGCATCTTCGATCACATTTGTTGTCGAGTTAGATGGTGAATCACTTTCAGCTTCGATTAGCTTCTCCTATATAATTCAACACATATAATAGTATAGTGTATGGTTTCAGAACTATACAAAATTACACATAATTCTACATTACAAATAACATTTCATTCACAATGGTTTCGGAAACTCCTGTATTTACTGGTTTACCGTCTTTTTTGGTGCGCGACTTAATCCATACTTTAACCCTAGAAACAAAAGATGGCTCGGTACTATTCTTTTTCTATAAGAAAAAGAAATTGATATCAGGTTCTGAAAAATTAGTAATTGGACCTACAAAATTATTTTGACCACAACATAAGAATGCATATAAATATGAAATATGTATCACCATATCTTCTGCTAATCGAGCCAATCCTTTTTGGCTGCATGTGTGTGGGATTTGCTTACGCCTAATTGATTTATAATTATCACTTACAGCCTGAAATTGTATTACTTTAGCATGATTTTAACTGAATTATAATGTTTCACCATATATTATAATATTACAACTAGTTTTAAAACATACCTTAAATGCTGGACTAGTTTTTGTCTTGATGAACTTTATCCACTCTGCTCTACTTTGAATGTTTTTAGGCTGAAGCTCAAGTCTTTCTTCCTCATTAGTTGCTTCTTGTATTTGGGTGACTAACCGTGATTTTGAGGCCCTCCATATACATCCCATCGATTTAAATACGATAGCCTTTTGCCATTCTATATCCAAGTCGAATCTTGCCTGGAGTTTATATAAAATTATCACTAAGTAACTCAATACTGGTAATTTTACTATAAGAGTTCTATCACAACTTGTGTAAACTGAAATGTACATGTCATTGAATTGTAAGAGTTCATAATACCTGAATTGATCTCCACAAGATTACTTTTATGTCATTACCAAGCTTCCTCCAATCGCATAATGTTACAGGTACGTGCTCTCGTACAAGTGGGCCTAAAAAAGAAGACAAACTAAGTGACCCCTCTCCACATGGTTCACCTTTATCAGTAAATTCAACATGAACTCGACTTGCAGCCTCTACAGCAATATCTCTCATTTTGGTTGGACCCCTAGCTTTCTTAACTCCTATCGGGTCTGCAACTGACTCTTGTGCTTCTGGTGCATTTTTTTCGACCACTTCTTTGGTCGCCGATGGTTGTATATGTTGGAGATTAGGTTCATGACTCTCATGTTGTTGGATCAAAGTCTGTTGACATGCTTCTGGACATTCTGATACATTCTTATCCGCTCCTTCAGAGACCTTGGATGTTTTTGTGGGTATCAAAGCACGTTTCCTTTTGTGAGATATGTCGTTCTTCTTGGCTTCAACAACCATTGTTGTTCACCAGTTTAAGAAAAAAAAAGTTGATCATTTCAGTATATGTAATGCATTAATAAGCTTAATCATATAATGAAAAAAAAAAAAAAAAGGCAACATATGAAATATGTGTAACTAATACATAAAAACAACGACACTTTTGATAAAGCAGCCAAAACACAAGCTAAATAAATATGAAGGTTAAGAACATATATTACACAAATATGCCCTCACAATTCTCCCTCACATATCTAACTTCACCACTAGACTCCTCAATGTCAACTTCTAGTGGTATTGAAGTTTCTGCACTTTCGCCATTGGCCTCTAACTCATGGAAACCTCTTGGTGGTGCCTTCATTACAACATACCAATTAGAAGAATCATCTTCTCTTGAATAAAATACTTGTTTTGCTTGAGATGCTAAAACATATGGATCTCTTGCAAATGATACTTGACTTTGATGGAGGTTCACGAGGGTTAATCCATCTTCAACTTTAACACCATTACCTTTGTTTGCCCAATGACACCTAAAAACCAGAACGTAGAATACATGATAGTCTAGTAATATTATATCTGTCAATACTCCATAGTAAGTAACCCAATCAAGCACTTGTGCAATATCTTTTGCGCTTGCCCTACACATGCTGGTTGCCTCATAAATAATCTCACTATTTTGGGTTTCTCGGTCGACATCTTTTGTGTGAAAACGTTGCCCATTGATAATATACCCAGAAAAAGACAATGCACTATTCCGTGGACCATATGCAATCCATTTCAATGTGTCCGAGTCAGCTTTTGAATCAATAGGAATCTGTTAAAGTGCAAAAATTAAATGAAGAGATACAAAGTAAGTAGTTATAAAATTAAACACAAACTAAGGTAATAAAAACCTGGAAGATTTAATCGAACCTTATTTTTTTTCCATTCTGCAAATTTTTCAGTATGTTTATTCAAAAGTAAGGTTGCATCGCGTGTAAGATGTTTGTTTGATTCTTGTAAAACCTCCAAGTGCATGCTAGTAGGAGAGAAAACTGAATAAGTAAAATGGTTATGGTGTAACGATAGAGATCTAACATCTTTGAATTTCATTTTACTTGCTCTAAATATAGATCCACCACCGCTGTATTCATCAACACAACTTGATGTGCAAGTTTTTTTTTTCTCTATCGCTTAGTGTGATCGATGTGGCTCTAGAAATTGGACGGCCTTCCAGAATAACTTCATTTGCAAAATCATTATTGCGAACTTCTTTTTCCTCCACTTGTATTGTTTTTTTCAAAAATTCGCTACAAAAACTTATGCACTCTTCTGCAACATATGATTCAGCGATACACCCCTTTGGCCGTGCAGGGTTCCTAACGTAACTTTGTAGTGTTTTCATATATCTGTACATAAATAACTTAGTCAGTTATTCAACATATTATGTTTCAAACATAACTATTCAGACTAAAAAAAAGGAATGATTCCTTACCTCTCAAAGGGATACATCAGACGAAAATGAACAGGTCCACATAATCTAGCTTCTCTTCCTAGACGAACCGTTAAGTGTACCATAATATCAAAAAAAGAAGGTGGAAAAAACCTTTCAAGCATGCACACAGTTTCAATGATGTCTTCCTCCAATATTTCTAATTTCTCTCTATCTATAACACGCTGACACAACCTATTGAAGAATGCACATAACCGAAGTACTGCATTTCTAGGCCCTTTTAGAAGTAGTCCTCGTAAAGCAATCGGCAACAACTGTTGCATTAGAACATGATAATCATGGGACTTCAGGCGATTGACCTTGCATTCCTCACAAGATACACACCTCCCAATGTTTGAACAATAGCCATCAGCTCCCTTGAAGTCATATAATCTCTTGCAAATTTTCTTCTTTTTAGACCTTGAAAATGTCCATGGAGTAGGTGGAAGGTATGTTCTACTTCCATGAGGTTGTGGATGCAGGTCCTTCCATATTTGCATATCATGTAAGTCCTTACGAGCATTAACCCCATTTTTTGACTTTCCACAGTGCAACATTGTGCCTATAATGCTTTCACAAACATTTTTTTCGTCATGCATTATGTCTAAATTATGTCGTAATGGAAGTTCCTAGAAAAACATGAACGTAACCATTAATACTTATTTTTTTAGACCATTACTGAATATAAAAAAAACTAAGCGATTAAAGACATAAAAACTAACCTCCCAATATGGTAAATCGAAAAAAATTGACCTTTTCTTCCACCTTGATAGCTCATCATGATCACCGTCATTGCCATCAACATCGTCATCACCATTATCATCAGCATCAGCATCAGCATCTTTAGCATTATCATTTCTTTTTCTTTTTTTTTGTTATGACATTTTCCAAAATCATTTGGAAAATTCTTAAGAGCAATAGAAATGTTCCGACCAGACAAGACTCTAGGCTTCCTTCCATGTTCCACATTGTTATCAAACCAAACCTTCTTTCCTCGATATTCATGTGTAGGTGACAGAAATTTCCTATGACCCATGTATGCAAATTTCTTACTGCGCGTTAACCATCTGTAGTGCATATTTTTGCCACAATTAGGACATGCCTTTTTACCTTTTGTACAACATCCATCGAGGTTTCCATATGCTGGAAAATCACTTATGGTCCATAGCAAAAGTGCTATGAGATTAAAAATATTTCCACCAAACGCATCATAGGCTTCCACTCCATTGTGCCACAAATGTTGCAAGTCTTCTATAAGTGGCTGTAAGTAGACGTCTATGTCTTTTCCAGGTTGCTTTGGACCCGGAATCAGTAGCGTTAACATGATATTCTCTTACTTCATGCACAACGCAAGAGGCAAATTGTAGTTAACTAGCATCACTGGCCAACAACTGTATTTAGAGCTTAACATGGAAAAAGGATTAAAACCATCAGTAGAAAGACCAAGTCTGAGATTGCGTTGATCAGCTCCAAATGATTCCCATTTATCAGTAACCAATTCCCATGTTACGGAATCAACAGGGTGCCGCATTTTCCATCTTTGCTTTTATTATTGAAATGCCACCTTAAATCTGTAGCCATTTTTTCAGACCTAAACATCCTTTTGAATCTTGAAATTATAGGAAAGTACCTCAAAACTTTAACTGGAATACCTTTTCTAATCTCTTTGGTCCTCTTATTTTTCTTCCATCTTGAAGCGCCACATTTAGGACAATTATCCAAGTTCTTGTACTCTTTTCTAAATAGTCTGCAATCATTCTCACAAGCATGAATCTTTTCATAACCAATCTCAAATGACTTGAGAAAATTTTTAACCGAGTAAAACGACTTCAAAAGTACATTGTCCTATGGAAGCATGCCTGCCAATGTCTCAAGAAGCTCACTAAAACTTTTATCAGACCATCCACTTTGAGTTTTAAATCGATATAAAGCTACAATGGCTGATAACTTGTTATAATTTGAACAGTTCGGGTACAAAGGGGTTTCTGCATCTTTTAGTTTTGCTACAAAATCGTCAGCATGTATGTATTTAGTAGGTTCAATGTAGTCTTCATTAACCAACTGAGTAGGCTTCATATATTCTTCATCAAAAAAGTGGGCAGCTCTATATAAAAGTTATATGTCTCGTCGTTCCACATTTTTTCAGGAAAGTTTTCATCAATAATTATCTGCTCCCCATGCTCATATCAATCTTTACTTTGTTTTTACTTCACATCCATTCCCCTTGTAACCAAATGTTCTACAACAGTACTGCCACATTGATGCTCTACATTGCGACAATCTATGCAAGGGCATAAGATCATTTTAGGATTTCCCAAGTTGTTTGTAACCATTTTCACAAAATTCCATGCTCCTTTCTCGTACTCAGGATCAGCTCTATGACAAGAAATACAAGAAAAATCTATTGCTCTAAGACCTCTGACATTTCTAATTCTATAATAAATATCTAACTATGCACAACTAATTTTGTACCTGTGAAGACCCACCCAACATTTATCCAGCATCATATATTCTTGTAGTACTCTGCCCAACAAATTCTAAAATTCAAACAAATAACTACTTAAATCTTCATGGGGTAACTGAAAGTTTCATATATATATATAAGCAGTACTTGAAGGAAAGTCGAATTTCATACTAAATAGATATTCATATCCGTTCTGAAAGCATTACAAACTGGCAACATAAATGTTAAACGTAAAGACAGAAATTAAATTCAAACAACGCTACGGCATAAATGTGATGAAGGGGTACAAATTGGACAAATTTTGGCCTTTTCATAGCACTAAGTGAAACAATGTTATTGTCATATGCTATTAATGAGCAATTGTTGTGTAGTAGTGAATGCCATCTTTTCAAAGAAATCGTAATTATAATGCGTTCATAATATATGTTATGAACTTTTGAATGATACCCGCTATGGCATCATTTCCTTGCATACATGACAGTGACCTAAAAACTATAACTAGATCAACCTAGAAAATGAATCAAAACACCATCTTTCAAAGAATAAAAAAATTGTATTACTCAAATAACACAATTTACATAACTTTTGAATAGTATTCCCTTTGCAATATCATTTCCATGCATATATAATTGACCTAAAAAAATTTACACCTATCTCCTAGTGATCACTTGCTGACTGTGTGTGTGTGTGTGTGCATTTTTTTTTTCTTAAAGGATCACTTGCAGAGTGTTAATATGGCCATTTTCATGTTTTGTTGTTTGTTTTGGATTCAGAGTGTTAATATGGTATGTATGTTTGCATAAATAAATTAATGAGGTACAAAAATTGGCTCCAGAGCCTAAATAAATAAATATCACTCTCCCGCTCATCCCGCTCACTGTTTTCCTTAGCGTTTTAAAAGGGTAACGAAATTAAACTTGGTTTTTGATAGCACAAGTCTAAAAAACATTGTGTGCATGTGCTATTAATAAGCACTTGTGTTGTAGTGGTGGTTGCAGGGCTACGTATGCAGATAGTTTTGGTTCTGCAATATGCAAGGGATGGTATACAGGTTGTTCCAGCTCTATTTCATCTGATAGAGTAGAATTCAGCTGCAGGGGACGGGGACGTTGCATGCTCAGCTGCAGTTCATGCACCTTGCTGCTGTCTCGTGTTGGGAGCTGGAGGGGATTTGAAGCAGGTTCTATTTCTGCTGGTTGTGGCACAGGTAACTCAGGCAGGTTGCAGGTTCTATTTCAGTCTTGTTATATGTTATTTTTTACAATGTTTGATGCTTGGAAGAGTTTTGCAAGACTTGGGCAGAGTATGTTTTGGGAATGTATTCACTTGGTGAATAAGGTCTAGCTTCGGTGAAGTAGGCTCCTGCTGAGTAGCATGTAGTCTATCTGAGTAGTTTCTTGATGCCTAAGGCCCTTGGTGAATTAGGCGTAATGTCTTTGGTGAATTAGGCCTAAGATCTTGGTTTTTTTTCCTAAGGTTCTTCAAGGATTTCTTTGAATTTCTTTGTTAGTTTTTTGGTGATTTAGGCCTAGATACTAGGTTTTTGTCTTTCTTTCGGGTAAAGTCGTAATGTACCCCCGACTTGTGTAAAATCTTTTGATCAATTAATAAAGGTCTGACATCCCATAGTTGCGCCTCCATCCTAGAGGTTAAAACAAATTATGATTAACCATATAAGACTATACCAAGGCATGGAAGTTGAGGGCATATATAAAGCATTGTAATTTGCTTTTAATGTGTATTTACAGGTGCATTCAACTATCCAACGCATGGTGTTAACCCACCTCATTTTTTCCACCTCTTCCAACCAAGCAACTATATCTTCACTATATATAAGGCTGAATTGTCGGAGGGACACTGTCCATTATCAATAATGGTTGAGACCTTGGCTTCTTTATCAAATGTGGAATTATAAGTGAGGTATTGCAAAAATCTGTCTTTTAATACACCAAGTGGATGCCAAAGTCGTAATGTACCTCCATTATATATATTATTTTTTTGGAGAAGTAATAAAGGTCTAGTATCCAAAGTTGCCCCTCAACACTGGAGGTTTAATTAAAAAGAAATCGTGCCAAAAATTGGTTCTCTCAGCTCCATTACTAATTAACATTTTTTGCCATACTAGTGTCAGTCCTATCTCTTAAAAATGTTCCTCCAACACCAAAAGCAATTTTGGGGTGGCTCCATAGAACAACATTTTTTTTCCATGGGGTTTTGTAACCCATGTCAACCATAAGTTATCTGGATGGTGAAATAGGTTCCAAATATGTCTCAGGTTAGCAGCTTTACTGCAAATTCTAAGATTTCTGTTTGCAAGCCCTCCTTCCTTGAATGGTTTGCAAATTTGATTCCAACCCACCATCGCTTGTTTCTTATTGTCACCTGTATTGCTCCATAAAAGTCTTCAGCAAATATACTAAATTTTATCATGAATTTTCGCTGGTAGCATGAATAATGAGGTCCAGAACACCATAATGTTAAGAACTGCACGCTCTAATAAGTACTCTCCCTGCGTAGGATAAGAAACGCCCTTTCCATGAGTTTACGTTTTTTTTTTTCCAATGCTACTGAAGGCAATCATATATCTCAATCAGGTAGAGATGAGTGGAAGACGTAGAGATGAGTGGAAGGGCCAAATATCTCACTGGCAAAGTTCCCAAAGGAATACCAAGGACATTTGCTATCTCATTTTTTTTTCTCTAAAGCACATTCCTGAAGCAAAGAGATTGCTCTTGTTAATATTTAACCGTGAGACCTGTTGCTCTTTTGAAAATGTTGAGAGCTGCAATAATAGCTTGAGCAGATTCAATATCTCCCTTGGGAAATATTGAATTGTTTTGTTTGTCATCCGAATCTAGTAATCCTTGGGAATTGCCTATATATACAAGGAGATGTCGGAAAGCGAACAAGAAGTACATGGATATACCACACTCCAAAGAAAAAAGGAATGAACAAGAAGATTTGCGGACCAAACATCAGTTAGGTAATACTAATGTGTTAAATTGTAAGAATAAGAACGTAGCTGACCAATCATCCATGAACACAGAAGTAAGTGCCATGAGAGTCGAGCAGCTCTTTAACCCAAACGTGGTCAATGATTAAGTTCGGTTGTTGGAACATTAGAGGTCTTAAAAACTCACTCAAGCAGCAGGAAGTCAGGGAGTTTGTTACTAAGCAGAAATTACATATAGTAGGGATAGTTGAAACTAAGGTAAGGTTGAAACTAATGAGCATCTAGATAAAAAAGAATGATAAAGAAATATCTCTACTTTTTCTATATTAATTTAAGCATTGGTGTTCAGGGTGACGCTCCCTTGTAGGTTATGTTGAAGGCCTATTGCTTTCAATAGTTGAATATACCACACTCGTAAAACACAATGGAAAATACAAATGGCAATTCAAAATGTATTACAACAACATAACAATCAAAGAAAATAAATTAAAAAATCCCATTGCCAAGAGCATTAACCTAGTGTATAGTGTATAATTGTATGGAAAGTAGATTAAGCCATTTCAGTGATAAACCATCCTCAAAACTGGCTCCAATGCTCTTGGGAATGAGTCTTAACATGGTAAAACTCAAAGTCCACCTAATTTGTTAATCATACTATCTCTTTTTGTTTGGAAGTAATACATTCAAAGGAGGTAAGAGCCTATCTTTCTAATTTGCAAAAATCTATTAGTGGGAAAATAAAGTAGATCAAAGACACATTGTAAAATGAACAATTATTAGAGTGCCAACCCTTAATATGTCCTGGCTCAGATGTGTACTAAAACATCCAAGGCAAGGAATTACAGGCAGTTTTTTACTATTTAAAAGTTCCATATTGCTACTTGGAGGATAGTAAATTTGTTCTTGTTGAAGCGCCTCAGTCTCTTGGTCGGACATCAATATGTTAGTTCATATGTTTCTAATACCACCACACACGAGGATAAGACTATTACAAAAGAAAATTTTAGGTCTTTTGCTAATCTGTTATCAGACTAACTCCTTAGCAATCACCCATTTGCTCAATATGAAAATGTAAGAAAACGTCATTGTTTCTATATTTTACTTTTCATGAAAGAAGAACCATTCCTTCTTTATTTTCTAGGTTATTACTTTTTTTTTTTTCCAAATAATGTCAATAGTATATTCTTCTTTGACAACCCTAGCATAAGACAAACGAAGCAATATAAAGTTTCCAAATAACTTCATTTCACACATGATGTGGGTAAAGCCAGAGAGTACATATGTCATTTCTTACATGGACCACACTGAATGACTTCCTAAATCAGATGATATAGGAGTTATTGCGAACAACGAGAAGAAAAAAGAAAACAATATCAGAAGAATATCTCCACATTGAAATATAAAAATAAAGATATGAACAATGGAATTACCTTCCAATAAAGTTTAAGCATAAAGAGAAAACCATATTAGAGTGTTGCATTCATTCTTGGGTCGAATAAGAGCAATTCAAGAAAGACATTCAAGATGAAAAGATAATTACTTATTAAATAACAATAGCTGAGTAACTAACACGACTAATTCAAGCAAGCTGCAGCTGAAAACGTCTAAATGAGTGCATCATACTCAAACATAAAAACTTGATTATGTCATCACGAAGACATATAATTGGGTCCCCCATGGGTTGTCTCACCCACCCATGTAAAGTCCATGTCTCGACTTGGCCTACCTATGTTCCAACAGTTGGTGGTCCTACCCGACGTACCCATAATAGGTATGATTGATGGTGTGTAACACTTAACCTTTTCTTAAGATTTGTAATCGATGAGGTTAAGCAGTTGTCGTGGTGATTATATCGAATGGATACAAAGCACCGACGAAATACCATACAGACAATATGTCCAAGTCAGGACCAGGTATTCCTGAAATTATTTTGGTGATGTTGCCTTCAAATAAAGGGGATGAAACAAGTAGGACTCAATAGTGAATACTGGTACACTTCAGTGATTTAGCAAATTTTCTGGTCATACACCATAAGTTCAAATTCAAAATTTTAGTTTCAAACATTACATTCAAAAGGGAAATGAGGTTGAAGTTGAACCAAACCTTAAGAAGTGTTTGCAGAACTAACTTTCTTCCTCTCTACAACAAAACTAAGTCCAAAGCTTTATCCTTCAAAACCCACAGCTTCTGTATTTTCAATGACAATATGTTACAAAGACATACAAAGAAATTATCTCTTCAGAATTGCGCTAAAGGGCAAATATGCAAAAGAGAATGAAAGCTTAAAGAGGAGCAAAAACTTCAAAGGTCAATACTTTCTGAAACTTGTAAAAATGGAGAATTTCACACCAAACAAGACTCTTCCTTTAACACCTGCAAAACAACAAGAACACCCAGAAATCAGAATGAGAAGGAAACATAGAACCCTAAGAAATTTCAAGAGAAATGCAAGAATTTTACTCAAACAAACCCAAGGAAAAAAAATCAAAGAGTTTTCCCCAACTTTCACAAAAGCCTATCTTCAAAGCCAAAATGAGGAGGAAAGACAAGATTTTTAAATAAGGCAAATGGTTTTAAAACCCTCAAAATTTCATCAAAATGTGCTCATAATGAACAAAAACTCCCAAAATTCAGTAAGATTGAGACAAATATTGTCTTCCTTTTTTTTCAAGATAAAGCATGCAAATCACCCCCAAATTTCAAGAAAATCAAAGGGAATGTGGTCAAAGCACAATAATATCTCTCAAAATCCAGTAATGACAAAAAAGGGAATAAATTTTTCCAGAGAAATTACTGAATGTTTTTTTTTGTTATATATCTATTTGCTGCTCGTTTTAGGTTTTAGACTAAACCTCTTAAAAGGGGTTGTTGGTGCATACAATTTTTTGGACAATTTGTGTCAGATGACACTTACAGTACCACTTCTTTTTAATATACCGCAGCATCATGGGGTTTGTCCAAAGATCTAAACAAATGTATAAGATGCTAACAACATTTTAAGTGTTGCCCAACACCTTTAATAGGCTTCAAAAACAATGTCTAGACGAATAAAGAGATGCACAAGTTCAAATTTTTGGATGGATATTCTGTCCAAAATGTATAAAAAAAACACCAACTGTGGTAGAGTGTGTTGGAGTATGTTTTTCAGGATGTATAATCCCAACTGTGGTAGAAAATTCTCCCAACTGATTATAAAATCAAAATAATGTTTTAAACCAAGTAGAACCTAGTATTGACAGAGTTAACAGCATGCCAAGAGTTTCAAAAAAGAAAATACATCTCTAAGGCAGGAAGGATCACTCACACTTATCAAAAGCACTCTATCTGGTATACCAGTGTTTATGATGCCAACTTGCACCATGCCATATTCAGTAGTAGGAGCAACATGATTTGAGGTCAATAAGGTCTGTAAAATTATGACCCAGTTAAAATTGAAGAACAAGGTTATGAATCTGATGAATACAAAAGTCCTAAATTGAAGAATAACGCGACTCAAAATGAAGAACAACACAACTCAACCAAATTAATACTCGAATAAGGAAATCAAAGAGGAAAAGGAAAAAATTACAATTCCACAATTACCTATCTAAAAAATTGATCCTTCAAAGCCTTCAATCTACCAATCCATAATATCCATTACTTCAAAAACTAATACAAAATAAAAATCGTTAGGGTTTGCGGTGAAAGCAAAGCAGGAGAGAGTGAGTGTGTTGAGAATTAGAGACCAACCTGAAACGGAGAGTGAGAACACGTACGGCGAGAAGTAGAGCACGTTGGAGAGGGAGAGCACGGCGAAACAAGTAGTCGAAGAGGTGGTTGACAACTACAGGGAGAGCGATTGGAGAGGGAGAGCGATCGGAGAGGGAGAGTGATCGAAAAGGGAGAGCAGAACGGAGAGGGAGAGGGAGATGAGAGCAGTCAGAGAGGGAGACAGAGAAGGAGAGGAACTTCCTGTTTCCTTCCTTCTTTCTTTGTTTTGCTTTTTTTTTCAATTCGAGCGGGCACTTTGGCGCCCTGCGAATTGCAACTCCCGCCTACCCTTTCATAGCATTTTACAAATGAACAAAATTTGGCCTTTGATAGCATTTTATAAAGTTTGATAGCATTTTACAAAGTTTTATAGCATTTTACAAATCATTGAACAAATGAAGTTTTGCCTTTTCATAGCACTTTATGAAAAAATGCTATGGTCGTATGCTATTAATGACCATTTGTGTTGTAGTGATCATTGCTACGCTAAGCAAGTATTCGAAGATGAAGAGGAATCTGTTCCAAATCCGCCAAGTGACCATGTTGTTGAGGAACAATCAGCTTCTCGCCCACCCGAGCATGTTCCATCGAGTGACATCGTTGCTGACATAAATGTTGCTTCTTGAATACTTCATGTAATCCTTTCTGAAAGATCAATGAGAAGTTATTTTTCTTTTATTGTTTGTACACAATATGTATTCCCGTCTAACTTGTTAGACTTAGCCTTGTGCTTTCAACATTCCTGGTAAAATCCCGACTTGTTCGTCCGAATTTTTATAAATGTGCTTCGATGTCGATCTATTAGTCGTGTAAAAGCTTCTTATGAAATCCGACATTTTGCATCTAGATTTTGATGTTATAGTAGACAAGAAATTTTTTGTCTTGTACGTCCTGGTACTTTGTTACTTCATGGTTGATCAGACCAAAAGCATTGTGTTCATGATCGACTTGTTCGTCCTGACGCATGTATCTAGATTTTACTCGTACCTTGATACTTTGGTCGTGTTTTATTTTTTTTGAGTAAAACTTTTAGTCTGACTTCTTTGTCCCGAATAGACTTTTGTCGTTTGGAAGCAAAATGGGGGATGTAAAGGAGTTATATTGATAGTATATTTTCAGGCTGCTCTACATTCCACGATCGTGGTAGCTATTTCCCCTTCGTATTTTCCAACCAGTACCTCTCTGGTATGTTGATTTTTATTACTTTGTACGTCCCTTCCCAATTCGGATTCAATTTACCCGAGCCCAAATCCTTTGTGTTGAGTTGGATTTTCCAGAGTAACCAGTCACTAATATAGAAAGTACGGGGCTTTACCTTTTTGTTATAGTAACTGGCCATACATTGTTGGTAGGCTGCTGCTTTTATAAAAGTCATTTTTCACTTTTCCTCGAGAAGGTCTAATCCGACTCTCAGTGCTTCGTGATTGTCCTCTGCACGGAATTCTCTGATCCTGAATGTTGGCATGCCAATTGCTACAAGTATCATCGCTACAAACCCATAAGCGAGGGCGAAAGGAGTTTCTCCTTTTTTTTTCATTGTTCTGTATACCCAAAGGATGCTAGGCAGTTCGATCATCCATAATCCCGTCGATGCTTCGAGCCTCTTTTTGATTGCTTCTAGTATCGTTTTGTTGGCTACCTCAGCTTGCCCACTTGCCTATGGATGGGCAGGTGCTAAGAAGTGTTGTTGGATGTTCAGGCTTTCGCACAACTTTTTGACCTCCTTGCCTTCAAACTACTTCTCGTTGTCGGTGACAATTACTCTTGGGATTCCGAATCTGCATATTATGTCTTTCAAGAAAACTTTTTGACTTGGGCTTCTCCTATTTTTGCTAGAGGTTCTACTTCCGCCCACTTAGTGAAGTAATCCACTGCTACGAGGAGGAATTTATTTCCGTTGGACACAGGGAGCAATCCTACGATGTCCATTCCCCATTGAGCAAATGGTCAGGAGCTGTTGATCGAGATTAAATTTCGGCCCGACATGTGAGTATATGGGGCAAATCTATAGCACTTGTCACAAGTACGAACGAGTTTATTTACATCTGCTTGCATCGTGGGCCAATATGATCCCAAAGTCATCGCTTTGTGAGCTAGCATTCTTCCTCCTTGGTTATTTCCACACGTACCGTGGCGGGTTCCTCGTAAAACGTAATTGCATCGTTGGGTGAAAGGCATCTTAACAGCGGACTGGTTGTGGATCTCCTCTAGAGTTTGTCATAGATCATTATTTTGGTTTCATAGTTTTTGACCTCCATCTTATCTGTTGGAAATTTCCCGTTTGTTATATAGGCTAGAATTGGAGTCATCCAATTGCTTTCCTAATTTGTGGCACATGCCTCTTGTATTTGATTTTTCAGTATGGAACTCTCCTGCACGTGACGAGTGGATTCTCATTTTCTTTAGCTCGTGATGCTTCCTTTGCTAACTCGTCGGCTCTTTTGTTATCTGGCCCTGCACACCGCCGAATAGTCACGGTTTGGAAACCTTCTACCAGCTCAACAATCTTTTGGTGGCAAGCTTTCATTCGAGCGTCTTTGACTTGGAATTTGTTGTTCAGTTGATTGACCACAAATTTGGAGTCAGTGAAGACGTTGATCTCTTTTATTCCCAAGTGTTTTCCTAATTGTAGCCCGACTATCACTACTTTGTATTCGGCTCCATTGTTCGAGGTTTTGAAATTGAATTTTATCGCATTTACTAACATTATGCCTTCCAAATTGTATAGGATCATTCCGACTTAGCTCCCCGCCTCGTTGATGCTCCGTTGCAATGGAGGATCCATTCGTGGGTGTTTTGTTTGGTTTGCTCCTCCTCATAGTTGTTTTTCGACTAGTGGTCGCTGCTGCCAATGAAATCAGTCATGAAATCCGCCAATGCTTGGGCTTTTATTGCGGTTCTGGGGGCATAACTGATGTCGAACTAGCCAAGTTCCATTGCCTATTTCACCATTCTTCCGGATAGCTCGGGTTTGTGTAGTACCGACCAAAGTGGTTGTTCGGTCATGACAATGATCGTGTGTGCTTGGAAGTATGGTCGTAGCTTTCTCGAGGATACGATCAAGGTGAATGACAGTTTCTACAAGGCCGAGTAGTTGTTCTTTGCATCTACAAGCTTTTTGCTGATGTAATACACTGATTTTTGTGTGCCATTTTCTTCCTATATCGGTGTAAAAACTCACCACGTGGTCGGATATGGAGAAGTATAGGTATAGTATTTCCCACGTGGTTAGTTTTCATAACAACTTTTTACTTCCCATGTACACGTTCAAACTCTGAAAAGTTTTTTCTTACTTTTCGTTCCATTTGAATGACTTTTTCCTTTCAAGATCTTGAAAAGGGTAAACATTTGTCTGAGGAATTGAAAATGAATTCGTTTAAAGCTGTTATTCTGTCGTTAAGACTTTTTACGCCATTTATCTTCGTTCGTGACTAAATGTTGAAAAGTGCATGTATCTATTTTGGAACAACTTCGATTCCTATTTGGTTGATCATATATGTAAGGAACTTCCCTGGCTCAACTCCAAATGTGCATTTCTTCGGGTTCAGCTTCTTTTTGTACCTCCGGAGCTGCGAGAAGGCATGTTCGAGGTCTTTGATGTGGTCTATTCTGCATGAGCTTTTGACCAACATGTCGTTGATGTACACCTTCGTGGTTTTACCAATCTGGTATTTGAACATTTTGTTGACTAGCCATTGGTACGTAGCTCCTGCGTTCTTAAGTCCGAACGACATCACCTGATAGAAGTATGTGCCTCTCTATGTTATAAAATATGTCTTTTCTTGGTCAGGGGTACATTTGTGTCTAGTTGTATCCGGAATACGCATCCATGAAGCTTAGGAGTTCGTGTCCGGCACTAGAATCTACTATCTGGTCTATGCGCAAGAGCGAGAAACTGTCTTTTGGGCATGCTTTTTTTCAGATCATTGTAATCACACATACTCTCCACTTGCCATGTTTTCTTCTTCACCAACACCATGTTAGCTACCCAGTCCAGGTGTGAGATTATCTGATCATTTCTGCATTTATCAAATGGTGGTCACTTCCTTGTTTATTGCTTGGTTGCGTTCAAGGGCTACTAGTCTTTTCTTTTGCTGGATCAATTTTTTGTCTGGATTGACTTGAAATTTGTGAGTGATGATAGATGGGTCTATTCCCACCATATCTTTCATCGTCCAGGCAAAAACATCTTGGTTATCCTTCAACAATCGAACTAGCTTCATGGCGAGTTCTGGATGCATTTTGGTGCCAATCCGAACTGTTTTGTTTTCTTCGTCGTCCAAGTAGACCGTTGTTGTTTCTTCTTCTAGTTGTCCAGTGTTTGGTCAATCTCTTGGACTGGTTGGGGATGTATTATCATCCATGAGGTCAGGGGCTGTTTGACCAGATCGCTGCAGCGACTCCTTTGGTCGTTGCAATACTTGTTATTTGTGTGGAGCTTAAATTATTGCATAATGACATTCGCGCACAGCTAGCTGATCTCATTTGATTGTTACGACGCCATTGCCAATGTGGTACTTCAATCATTGATCCATGGTAGAGGATACCGCACCCATTTTATGTATCCAAGGCCTTCCGAGAAACATATTGTATGCAGATGGAACATCGACTACAAGGAAATCTGTCAACAAGACTCATTGTTTCCCTGGTTCTCCCACTTCTACTGGTAGTTGGATCATTCCAATTGGCTGGCATTGTTCTCTGGTGAAACCCACCATTGGTAGATTATTGGGTAAAAGCATTTCCTCAGTGAATCGCATCCTGCGGAATGCCGTTAAGTACAGAAGATTAGCCGAGTTGCCAGTGTTGAGTAGTACCCTTTTGATTTCCCATCTGGCTATTAATACTGAGATTACTAAAGCAACATTAAGTGGGAAACTGACTCATTCTGTGTCCTCGTTGGAGAATGTCAGAGTTTTCTATGTCGTTCAGGCTCGTCGTGCCGAAGGCTTATGGTATCTAATTTTTGCTCGTAAATCCAGGGTTGATCGCTTTCGAGATCGATTAGATAACTCTTCTTCTCCGATTGCGCCATGCAGGACATATATTAGCTCCCTCAATTGCCCTTCTGTTGCGGTTTTTCTCCTGTTGGACTCCTCAGCTTAATGAACTCCCCAAGTCGTCTTTTTTGGATGTGTCACTCGATTTCATCTTTTAAGTTGTGGCAGTCCTCGGTATCATGCCCGAAGTCACCGTGGAAAACAATACATGCTCTTACTTCGCCTGTCTAGATCTCCTTTCATTTTCGGTGGCCATCTAACATCTTCCATTTCACTATAGCCTTGAGGATCTCAACTCGACTAGTTTTCAAATTCATATATGATCTACCCATTGATTGTTCATGTTAGGATCCTCCAGGTTGTAGTCATCCAAGCTTTCATTGATCGAACTCAGAATCACCTCCGATTTGATGTCTTTTTGGTTGGTTGTTTTATTCTCTAGGATTGTCTTTGTTTCGTCCTTCTCGATCGGATGAAACGTGTCTTTTTTCTGACTCGTCCCACTTCCTGGTTGTTATCATCGCCTCGATGGTGATGTGCTTTTGAGCGGTTTTCCATAAAATTGCCATGTTCTTTGGGTATCCAGGTTCAAAACATCAAAAAGGTCTCTTTTCAGTCCAGCGGTGGCCGTGTCGTCGCTGCACCCGTCAATCATTGTTAACTCGTTAGTGAAACGAGTAACATATTCCCTTATTTTCTCATCGGGTTTATGTTTGATGTGTAGCAAGAAGTGCGACCCCTTTTTCATCCATTGACTGCCAATGAACCTTGTGATGAAGGCTGTGGCTAGTGCCTGGCATGAGTTTATTGATCTTGGTGGTAAGCTGTTGAACCAACTCATTGCTGCGGAAGTGAGACTGGTCGAAAATGTTCTGCATAAGATGGATTATGTGTTTTCTTTCAATGCCATCATGTGGTGAAAGTGTCACAAATGGTCTGTTGGGTTAGTGGTGCCATCATATGCTCTAAACTTCGATGTGGTGAGCTTCGTTGGTATGGGAGTCACCATAAGTGCGTCGGAGAATCGTGGCATGGCTAGTTCATACAGCACATTAGGATCTATGACTCCGATTTTGAATGGGATTTCAGCAAGGGTCCCGTCTTGAAATGGTTTGCCATTTTTGAGATTCACCTATCGAGGTTCTACAAGAACTTTGTTGGTCGATTTTTGTTGGGGTGGCGCTTGGATGGGGTCGGTGGATTGAGCACGCTCTTGGGTAAGCTTTTCTACCATTTTGATCATATGGTCCATCCGATCCATGAGTAAGTTTACACAAGGGTCTGTGGCGGCGTCTCTGGACGTCTAGGATGTTTGAGTGACCTCATGTTGCGTCTCTCTATTGTCGGGCATTGTCGTCCCGACTTTCGTCGCTGCATCTGCAGTGCGTGCCATTGGTGGTGCAGTTTCTCCGATGGGAGGATTGTATTGATTGTTGTCGTGTTGGGGGTCTAAAGAATGTGCCATTTGTTTTTAGGGCTTTTTAACCGTCAATCAAAACTGGGGAAATTTGTTATTATGGATTTTCTTCAAACAAAGAAAACTTTTCATTTCCCACGGACGATGCCAAACTGATGCATCCAAAATCCAGTTTTCAATAAGTAAAACTCGCAAAACAAATGCTAAATTGCCAAAAACCACCTTTTTGGTGGTCGAAGGCTGCTTAAGTCGGTAACTCAGTTGGAGATGGAGATAAACTAAATGATTTAGTCATTTTCCGCTCCTAGCTTTTACCTTGACCTACAAAACCTGCTAACCTGCACAAGGAACACACATGAGCCACAAACCACCGTTGTGGTTGCCGATGACACTCCGATGCTAAAGTCAGACAAGGATCTGAGGAAGGTGTAATGTTGTAAATAGGGAATTTTTAGCGTACCTTAGCATACCAACCTCACATCTTATTTATAATTCAGGAGTCCTCGTTCGACCAGGCCGTCGATGGCGTAGTTTAGGGAAGAAGATCTGCGTGGAAATCTTTTTCTAATTAGGAGTCGTGTTGTGGAGGGAAGTTTCCCTTTTAGCCATGTGCTCCTATCTACGCGGGAGATAGTTCCCATTCCGATAGTGGTCTATAAGTAGAACTATCCTTATGTGACATATACTCTGGAATTCGCTTCCTAGTTGGAAGCAAATAGTTGTTGTAGTTACCCATCCAAAGATGATCCTAGAGATACTTGCCTTTAGCAGAGCTTACGGGTATTGAGGATAGCTGTGAGACACATGGGCCTAGCAGGCTATAAGAATTCGGGTTCATTTGGAGGACTACATTGGGGGGGTTTATAATCGTACGGGTTGGACCAGTGTCGGGCTGATGCTAGGGCCTACATTTTCCTCGAGATCATCATGACACTTGTACGACATAGTTTTGGGACCGTTTCGGTGTTTCATCAGCTACTCCCTCGAGTGAGTTGGGCATATAGTCGGTTCATTGACTCTTTAAAAAACAATTGTACCGTCATGCTGATTAAGCCCAAAGCGTTGTCTCGAGCGATGCACAACATTTATGAGTACACGACTGCTCAAGGAGAAAAGGTACGATTCGCCTTCTCTATAAATATTCGCTGTTTTGATAAAGATTTCTTCAGTTTATATCTATGTAATTTCTTCAAACGATCGTGTTGCTATGAAGTTCAATTTGTCCATCTTAACAGTGGCAGACAATGTTGAACTTTCTTCTAAGGATCTGTTGTCCTTCACTTGCCTCAAACTCTTCGAGGATAGTCTGGTCGATGAAACCAAATTGATCAGGCTTCGAAGTCTGTACCATATTCCCGGGGATATGGAAATCGTTCCTGCATTTGAAGACTTAGCTCCGACCACACCCCTCAAGGGTATATAAGTTTGCACCAGGGCATGTTTGAGCAATGGCTCTTATTCCCAATGTCGGATGACGTATGGCGCTTCTTTCACTATTCACATGCCTCCTGCTCAAATTTTTCCGAGCGGGTTCAAAGTTCTGATTGTAATTCTCTTGAGGGCGCGTGATGTCGGCCTTAGTTTGACTCCGACGGTAATCCATCATATGACCACCGCTCGGTTGGATGCTAGGGGCCTTTGCGTACTGACTTGCCCTGCTTGCTTGCGTTTAATGGCGGATGACACTGAGCCTTGGGAGGGGTATTGGTTCTTGGCTTCGGTGAACTCTTCGTACTTCAAGCTTGGGAGTCGTAGGATCCCAAGATACTTCCAGTTTGACCTTCGTAAGTTTCTTAGTCGTTGGCTTATTTTTTCGATCCAAGACATGATGCTAGTTTGATGTCGTTGTCCTTTTTCAGGGAAGTTCGCAATTCCAACTCTTACTGAGGAGGAAAGACGGATAGAAAGGGAGTTCATCAACCTCCCACTGACGTCCGTCGAGGAGGTCATAATGCTAGGCAATGTTGTGTGTAACGGGCTGCTACGGTGTTCTCATGATGTTCTCGTTGCACCGGGTTCGCCAGCCAAAGGGGTTATCAGTCGTCATTCGAGGAAAAGAAGCCTGGCTATGCCTAGCCAGACCAGGGTAGCAGAATTGGAGGCGAGCATGCTTCCTGTTGCTATTTCGAGAAGGAGGCAGTCTTCTAATCCTACGGCCTCTGCCCTTGGGCAATCGCGTTCCGCTTAGGCGGCAGCTTCATAGGGTCGTCGTCTTCTACTTCATGTTGTTATTCCCCCTGTTGACTCAAAGGGAGAGACCATTGGTCCTCATATTAACGTTTCACGTCATCATGAGTTTGAGGTTGACGTTCATGCCCTTGAGTCACACAGTCCTGTTACGCTGCATCTCGAAGCTTGCGGGTGAGTCCTTGCCTTGGAGAAGGCCTTCGCGGATCTGAGGATGTTCTATTCGGATGCTTTCTACCGAGTGGACTCTCTTAACGGTTAGATGCAAAACGCCGGTACCGCCACGAATTTGGGTCTTGTGAAGGTCATTGTTTCAGCCTCTAAAGAGGACTTCGCTGGCACAAAATCCCAACTGAGGTTGGCCAAGTCAGATTTGGCATCAACCTGTTCTGAACTAGGACGAACTCGGGCCGAGTTGGAGCGCTTGGATGCGGCTGTGGACAAGTCTTCATCCGATCTGTGGGCCCAAGATGATAAAAGTAGGCGAGCGAAGACAGAATGGGCCATCGAACGATGACAGCGGGAGTTTGAAGTCGACGAAGGGCTTCACCGCGCTCATAAGGTGGTGCGCTTATTTTCATATAAGCGTTCGCATTATTCCGCCTTGGTGAATGCGGTGGATTTTGACATGCCGGGGCGGAGGCCGTTGATCTCGATGGAGGTTATTCGGGGTAGATTGCAGCTTATCAGAGAAGATCATACCGGTGTCGACCTTGACTTCACCCAATATAGGAGGGTTGCTTTCGGACCCATCTCTCTAGGAGAAGGTTTGGGCTCTGCATGACAAGCTGCTGAGGATGCATTTTCTCCTTAAAATAGTTGTAACGTCTTTCCCGAGACAGAAAAACAATTTTTTCTTTTAATGAAAGGATTGTTTTGTCCTTTAGTATCGAGTTTTTTTTAGACTCTTTGTAGATTGTTGAATCTGTACTATTGAGCAGAATGTTTATTTTTGTCAGTCGAGTTGTATCATAACTGACCTTTTTGGCTGATATTGTTTACTAGAGAATCATTATGATCCACAAATTGGTCGCTTAGTGGGTCTTCATTGTCGCGCATAAGAATGTTGAGGAAACATTGGCGTCGTCAATCGTCAACGGACTAGATGTTGAGTACTTGAAGTTATTGTCATCAGTTGTGGACTGGTCGAGCTTGCTTGGTAAATTCGGCAATCATTGTCTGTTGGAGAGCAATGGTCCCTTGGCAAGTCGTCATCATCAGGCGTGTTAGCGCTGACTAGACTCCCACTTCTTCAACTGTTGTTGCCCGAGCATATCGGACTAGGATTTGGGCACCGAAAGTCGTCGTCATCAGTCACTAGCTGACTAGGCTTACTTAGTAAGTTTGGCGATCATTGTCTATTGGAGAGCAATGATCCCTTGGCAAGTTGTCGTCATTAGGCGTGTGAGTGCTGACTAAACTCCCACTTCCTCGATCGTTGTTGCCCGCGCGGAGCGGAGTAGGCTTTGGGCACTAGAAGTCATCGTAATCAGTTGCGAGCTAACTAGGCTTACCTGGTAAGTTCTTTGATCATTGTCTGTTAGAGAGCAATGATCCTTTGGAAAGTCGCTGTCATCAAGCGTGTGAACGCTAACTAGACTCCCACTTCCTTGGCCGTTGTTGCCCGCACGCATCAGACTAGGCTTTGGGCAGCAGAAGTCGTCGTCATCTGTCGCAAACTGACTAGGCCTACTTGGTAAATTCAGCAATCATTGTCTGTTGGAGAGCAATGATCCCTTGGCGAGTCGTCGTCATCAGGCGGGTGAGTGCTGACTAGACTTCCACTTCCTCGGCCGTTGTTTCCCGTGCGCTGCGGACTAGGCTTTGGGCACCAAAAGCCGTCGACATCAGTCGTGAAATGACTATGCTTACCTGGTAAGTTCGGCGATCATTGTCTATTGGAGAGCAGCGATCCCTTGGTGAGTCATCGTCATCAGGCGAGTGAGTGTTGACTAGACTCCCACTTCCTCGACCGTTGTTTCCCATGCTTAACAAACTTGGCTTTGGGCACCAGAAGTCGTCGTCATCAGTCGCGAACTGACTAGGCTTACCTGGTAAGTTCTGCGATCATTGTCTGTTGGAGGGCAATGATCCCTTGGAGAGTCGTCGTCATCAGGCGTGTGAGCACTAACTAGACTCCCACTTCCTCGGCCATTGTTGCCCGTGTGTAGCGGACTGCGCTTTGGGCACCAGATGTCGTCGTCATTAGTCGCGAACTTACTAGGCTTACCTGGTAAGTTCGGCGATCATTGTCTGTTGGAGAGCAATGATCCTTTGGCGAGTTGTTATGATCAGAAGTATGAGTGTTGACTAGACTCCCACTTCCTTGGCCGTTGTTGCCTGTGCGCAGCGGACTGGGCTTTGGGGCTGACATTCGAGTCTAGTAGCAACGGGAATGATCGGGCATCATAACGAACAACTGTGGAAGTTCTAGTAAAAGCAAATGTTTTTATTTATTTTTTTGGATGTTCTACGTTCCATGGTCATTTAAGCCTGACGTCGTCTACGTCTTCCAGCCAGTACGTCTCTGGCATGTTGACCTTAGTTACTCTATAGGGTCCTTCCCAGTTTGAGTTTAGCTTTCCCGCGCCAACTTCTTTGGTGTTTTGTTGGGTTTCCCTTAGCACCCAGTCTCCCACCTTGAAAACGTTTGGATTGACCTTCGTGTTGTAGTATTGTGCCATTCATCGCTGGTAGGCGGCTATCTTGGCGGAGGCTAGATCCCATTTTTCATCAAGGAGGTTTAGCCCAACGTGCAAGGCTTTGTCATTACCGTCTGGTCTAAACTCTTCCATTCGAAAGGTTGGCACCTCGAGTTCTACCGTAACCATAGCTTCTGACCCGTATGCCAGAGCGAAAGGTGTCTCTCCGGTGGGATTCTTTTAGTTTTCTGATATGCCCAGAGTATCTTTGATAGCTCTCGAACCCATTTTCCTTTGGCCGCGTCAAACTTCCTTTTGATCGCCTCCAGGATTGTTCGGTTGGTAACCTCTGTTTGGCCGTTGGCTTGAGGGTGCCTTAGCGAGGAGAAATGGTGATTAATATTCAAACTCTTGCACAGTTTTTTAACCTTGATACCTTCAAACTGAGTTCCGTTGTCGATGACAACTGGGGATGCCAAATTTACAAACGATGGTGGTCCATATGAATTTTTCTATCTGGACCCGCCCTATTTTGGATAGGAGGTCAGCTTCGACCCACTTGGTGAAATAGTCGATAGACACAAAAATGAATTTTTTACCGGCTGATGTTGGGAGCGGTTCGACGATATCCATTCCCTATTGTGCGAATGGCCACAGACTAGTCATCCATGTCAGTGGCTGGGCGGGCATATGTGTGTATCGCGCGAACCTCTGACACTTGTCGCATTTGCGGACAATATCTTTGGCGTCTTGCTACATGGTCGGCCAATAGTATCCCAGAGTCAAAGCTTTGTGGGCAAGGGTTTCCCCGCCCAGATTATTTCTGCATATACCATTGTGGATGCTTCCCAAGACCTAATTTCCTTAGAAGGTAACAGACATCGGAGCAAGGGCCCTGTCATGGATCTCCTATATTACTTGTCGTTTAGGAGAGTGTACCTCGTTGCTCTATTTTTGAGTTTCCTAACTTCGACCTTCTCAGTCGATAGGGCTCCGGTTGCGTTGTGTTCGAGTATCGGAGTCATCCAATTTGGTTGCGCGTCTACGCGGGAGATAGTTCCCATTTCAAGAGTGGTCTATAGGTAGAAGTCTCTTTATGTGACATATACTCTTGAATATGCTTCCTAGTTGGAAGCAAATAGATGATGTAGTTGCTCGTTCGAAGCTTATCTTTGAGATACTTGCCTTTAGAAGAGCTTACGGGTATTGAGGATAGCTGTGAGACACATGGGCCTAGTAGGTTGTAAGAATTTGGGTCCGTTTGGAAGACTACATTGGGCGGGTTTAGAACCGCACGGGCCGGATCAGTGTCTTTATGGCCTACTTTTTCATCGAGATCATCAAGACACGTGTACGACATAGTTTTGGGACCGTTTCGGTGTATCATCAGCTACTCCCCCGAGTGAGTAGGGCATTTAGTCAGTTCACTGACTCTTTAAAAAGCAATTGTATCATCGTGATGATTGAGCCCGAAGCGTTGTCTCGAGCGGTTCACAACATTTATGAGTACACGACGGCTCAAGGAGAGAAGGTACGATTTGCCTTCTCTATAAATATTCCCTGCTTTGAGGAACATTTCTTCAGTTCTTATCTGTGTAATTTCTTCAAACGATCATGTTGCTGTGAAGTTCAATTTGTCCTCCTTAACAATGGCAGACAATGTTGAACTTCCTTCTAAGGGTCTGCTGTAACCACACGGAAGCGCTTTTTGCATCAAAAATCGATCATCGGACGGTTATCGGGGGTCAATGCTTTCTCCTCTAGTTGCATACTGTGGAACGCGTGGAGAAATACGACGTACAATGAGCTTCCAGTGTCCACCAAGGATCTCCTTACTTCCCAGCTTGTCAGAGAGATCGTTACTACCAGGGCATCATTGTGTGCAAGTTGTATACCCCAGGGGTCTTCTTCCGTAAACACTAAAGGCACTGAATGGTCATGTTTTTTAGTGTATGGTGATAGGTGTTCGCCGCGTGTTGCTTGGATCCTCATACCTCGGAGGGCTTTTTCTTGGACCTATTAGATAGTTCGGACTCGGAATAGGCTCTGTGAAGCACGCATATCCTATCACCTGATTTATCTCTGGGCCCGGCTTTGGTCCTAGTTGCCTGCTCTTCTTCTAGGGTGATGTAGCTATGCGCCTCCCTTGCCAAGTCTTCCATATTGGCTAGTGGGTTAAGGGTTAGGAAGTTATAGAACTTACCATTCCCAAGACCGTTGATGAAAGCTGAGACGGTCGTTGCACACTTTGACGACGGTTAGATCATTGCTAAAGCGAGTTAGATATGCCTTCAGTGTCTCTTCAGGCTTATGTTTCATCGATCTGAGCGTCTTCACTGAGAACAAAACTTGACGTATAAAAGGAGATCTTGGATCAGATCTGGGGTCTGTCAGCGCTGCTGCTATTTCGGGAGCGTCAGCTTGATGCCTACGCGTTATTTGGGTCGTCAAGAGCGGTGAAGCAGCGCCAGGCTGAGTGTCTGATGTTTCTCCTTGTTCTCCATTATTGTATGATCGGGTGGCCACCATCTCTTAGTATTTTGAATAGAGGTGATGCTAATGAAAGGTTAGGAACTTTGTCGTCCCCACAGACGGTGCCAAACTGATGCAGTCATTTTTTGCTCCCTTGATCTGCAAACCTGCTAACCTGCACTAGAAACGCATGTGAGCCACGGACCATCATTGTGGTGGCCGATGGTACTCTGATGCTAAAGTCTGACAGGGATCTGAGGAAGGTGTAATGTTGTAAACAGGGAATTTGTAGCATACCTTAGCTTACCAATCTCATGTCTTATTTATAAGTCCTGGTTCGACCAGGCCATCGATGACGTAGTTTAGGAAAGAAGATCTGCGTGGGGATCTTTCTCTAATTAGGAGTCGTGTTGTGGAAGGAAGTTTCCTTGTTAGCCATACTCCTAGAAACGCAAGAGATAGTTCCCATTCCGAGAGTGGTCTATAGGTAGAAGTCTCTTTATGTGACATATACTTTGAATCCGCTTCCTAGTTGGAAGCAAATAGTTGTTGTAGTTGCCCGTTCGAAACTGATCCTCGAGATACTTGCCTTTAGCAGGGGTTACGGGTATTAAGGATAGTTGTGAGACACGTGGGCCTAGCGGGCTGTAAGAATTCTGGTCCGTTTGGCAGATTACATTGGGCGGGTTTAGAACCGCACGGGCCGGGTCAATGTCGGGCTGATGCTAGGGCATACTTTTCCTCGAGATCATCATGACACATGTACGACATAGATTTGGGACCGTTTCGGTGTATCATCACTGGATATAACTCAATTAAAATTGCATACATTTGTTGAATGTTCCCTTTACTTTTTATAATGGTCGCAGTTAATTCCTTGCGTGACTTAAGCATGTGAAGAACAACTAGGGGAGATGTTCTCTGTAACAGTCTCCCCCTTTATGAAGACACGTTCGTGGAGGCGTCACTCCCTCCATGACTCTTTTTCTATATAACGTTCTTCCCCCTTAAGGGAGAACTTTATCGGGCCTAGTTTTGGGCCTATGATTATGATTTACTCTGGCGAACCCTATTTGGGCTTCCATGACTAAATTCATCTTCTTTGGGCTTTATGAATTTGCATGGTCTTGGGACACTTGATCCTCGTGATGGATGGTCTCTGCCACGTGTACAGCTGAGATGTCTGTCTTATTTGATGTATCATCAATCATAATAATAATAATAATAATAATAAGGGCATTAGCAGTTTACCGAGAAAAAAAACATTTTGACTACATATTTAGGAGCCAGTTAGTTTTCATTTGCAAATAAGGACCCTACTAAACAAAAACAAAAAACAAAAATGTTTGTTAATTTGTTTGAGCTCTGATGAAGTTGAAATTTGGATGAGAACTACAGATTAACACTTGAAATAATGTTTTAAAGTTTTAGCCTATGTTGGTGTGTGCTCATTGAGATACGAGTTTACGTCGACACCATTAATTATATTGAAATACAATCTTTGTCAGTGTTTAGCACCACTTTTTGGACGCATAGAGCTATGGGTGTTGATCACGCCCAAGGTGGGTACTCCCTCACTTCCCTATTACAATAGAGGAACTAAAAAATATCGCATTTAACATGTACTTCAAGGAGCATACATCCAAACTATCCAAAACTTTAACAAGGCTTATATATGGAACAATTTTGTCATGTGTATATAAGGCCCTTTGTTGTAAATGCAAACCAAGTGAGTCTTAAATGGGAAGTAAAAAATATAAACTAACCTTAGCCCAATTTCTAATAAATAAAATAGAATAACATACTCCAATGACCGTTTTACATTGAAGTTGTTGTTCTATTTTTCTAAATTCTCTCGATAAATTATTAAATAAATAAACTTGGAAGGTTAGTATGACAAATATGTACATCAAATTTTGACAAATTCAAAAGTATCAGGTTACAATTTTTTTTATTTAAACATGTTCAAAGTGCAAAGGGCCTCTAAAACTTTCTATAATTACACACAAAAAATTTCACATGTAAACAATGATATCCACCTGCACCCAAAAATATTGACAAACACACAAACACAAAAATTTGTGCGTAGAGACAACCCTTTACTTGGGGAAATTTTGTGTGTTTATCAATATTTTTGCAGATGGAGACCTAGATGTGGAATATTCGGCATGAGAATCATTGTTTACCTACACAAAATTTCGTGTGTTTATCATGGTTAACTGGTGGAAACTGCCACATGTACATGTTTATGGTAACTTTCATAACCATGTCACAATTTGAATGTGTTTAAGTCCAAGGAAAAAAAACTTTCATTGTTGTTTGGGTCCTTATCGACTCTCATATGTTGTATGAGTCATCATCTTCACTAAGATGATCTTAGATGAGTTTCACGTTGGGAAAACACTTATATGCCAATAATGGAGAAGGTGGAGATTTTTTATGGAGATATTCAAAATAAGAATTTGAAAAATGAACATGAGAGAAGGAAATCAAACAGATTCTTGACATTTTTGTAAGTTTCTCTATGGAAAACCCTAAATGAGATATGCTCGAGCAGAAAATAGAGAGAAAGGGCAGCTGAGGAACCCTTTAGAGAAAGCAATCAAAACATTTGGATCAAAAACTTTTTGGTGAAGAAGAATCTAAATTTCTCTCTCATTTCTTGTGAAAAAAAAAGTGTTTCTTTTGGGTGAGAGGAACATGTATGCGCGAATAGTAGCTCCCTTATAGTATTTCCATTTACATGGCATAAAGGTTCCCATCAACTAGATTAGATAGTTTTCCATGACTAACATGTACACATTCTCATAGTATGGACCCCTCAATTCTGCACCACTTTTTGATTCATGACCTCTCAACATATGATATTGTGTTGAAATAAACTCAATGAAACAAATATTATAACCATATGAAGAAGCTTTGCTCTCAGTAAGTTGTATTTCTTTCTGTTGATTTTATTCATTGTATCATGCACCTAATTACATATGAAACATGTTTGAGCCTATTTATAGGCAAAAAGATTTAGCTAAGGGGTGACACCTAGCTTTCAGACGAGGTAAGCTCATGCCACCTCATAACATGAGGTGGCAGGTGGACATCCACCATCTTCTAGCATATTCTACAATACTCCCCTTTGGATGTTCACCTTGCTAACCTCATAAAAACCTTGAAATGAAAATCCAATGAGAAAAAATTATATCATATATTGTAACCTTGAAGTCATGTTGAAGCACAAAATGTTGCCTCATTAAAACCTTGCTAGGAAAACCCAGTGGGACAAAACCTTAGCGAATGGAAAAGAGTACAGTGCGCAAATTGTCAAAAGTCAAAAGTCTTTGGCAAAATCAGGCCTTGTTATGGAATGCTCCTCCCAGATAAGCATAACAAAGGGATGAGATTGTAAACCGACTCAGTCTAGTACCATGCAAATGATTTCTAAAAGTGGCATTTAGACCGACGACTCTTCTGAAGTACATGAGTGTATCCTTATGCAAGGAAGGTTGTATTAACATCATTATTGCCTCATGAAAACTTTGCCAGTAAAACCCAATAGGATAAAACTTGGACAAAAAGAACAGAGTACAACATTTTTTACGAATATGGTAGGTGTGTTTGATGTTGCCTCATTAAAACCTTGACATGAAAACTCAGTGGGATAAAATCATGTCGAAGGAAAAAAAAAATACAACTATTGATTATGCATGCTACGCATAATGTTGCCTCGTTAAAACCTTGACAGAGAAACCTTTTAGGAAAAACCTAGTCGAAAGAAAAAAGTACAACGCGCATAAATCAAATATAACATATATCTATATGATCGTGAAACATCCTTTTGGACACTTTCATAGTATCCTTCTGGATGCACATCAAGGGGTATACTTTTGGATACTCCTCCTGATAATGACTCTTCCCCCTCCCATGATAATAGAATTTGAATTACTCTGATGATTAAGTTGGCGCGTGTCAATCTTGTAAACCAATTTGATGAAGAGATTTGCAGGGTTGTCACTATACTGAATCTGATTGACTTCAATCACATAGTTCTTCTAAAGTTCATGTGGGTAGAATAACTTTATTAGAATATGTTTAGTTCAATCTCCTTTGATGAAGCTCTCTTGCATTCGAATAATACATTCAACATTGCCATCATATAGTTTAGTCGGACTGACCAATAAGTTTGTTTAATAGACCTCAAAAAAATAGTTGTACTACAAATCATAAATATAGAATATTCATGTAAGCTACCTGTATAAGAATCAAACAAGAAACCTGAATCTGCGTAATCAACTACGTAAGAATGGTTAGATAAATCAAAGGAATAAAACAAGTTCATATCAATAGTCCCACAAACATATTTAAACACATGTTTAGCTATACTCAATTGTGTACGAATAGATGCAGAACTATATACAGAAAGATTATATCTCATCTTATATATTGTGCCAAAAATAATGCTCTAATGACACTTAAATATAGTAATTCATGATCAAGTATCCCATCATTTTTTTTTTCTTTCTGTCGATATGGATCTTTGTTTAAATCCAAATATTGGACAAACGGATAAAATTTGTCTATAGTAAAATGTTAGATTTGATTTTATTTTAAGTATAACACATGGACAAATGGATTATTTGTATATCCTTCCTTACACAGATATTCACTAAGACGGTTAAGGCACGTCTTACTTTTATCAAGTAAGGTAAGCCCTTCAGGGATTTTTCTGTAAATATTTGTATAGATCCCATGTAAATAAGTCATTATGACATTCATAAGTCGTATATCAAGTTTTCAAAAAACTTCAAGAATTTTGGAATGTTCTTATATCCATAACTAGGGAATATATTTCATCAAAAATTAAATATCGGGTTTCTGCAGGAACCCTTGTGCCCCGAGTCTTGTCTTATATCTGACAATCTCATTTTGTTTTCTTACATACACTAATTTCAAACCAACATGGTTTACATGTTTAGCTGTTTTTAATATAGGTCCAAAATACACCACGTTTCTCAAGGGTACCCAATTCCACTTGGACAACATCTTTCAATTTGTCCAATCATTTCATTTGTCGACGTTCATAGATTTTTTTCGTGGTTGAATATCATTATTTATATCATTTCCTTTTGATATTTCGGTAGCTACCATATATGTAAATTTTTCATCGACGATCATTTCATTTGATTCCACATTTCTCATTAATATATTAAGATCTCATTATTATCAGGTACCTGAGCCTCTTCCAAGGCTTTTAAACATAACCTTTTCAGGAGCATTATGCCACTTTGTTGGAGCTTTATGACCTCTTCAGAAGCGTAATATAATGATACTTCTGGATCTTCATAACCTCTTCTAGAGTGTCATGGCTTCTTCTAGAGCTTCATGATCTCTTCAGAAACATCATGTAATACTGCTTCTGGACCTCAATGACCTCTTCAGAAGCGTCATGTCATGCTCTTATAAAGCTTCATGTACAACTTCTTCTAGAGCCTTACAACTTCTGCAGGAGTTTCAAGAATTGTTTCTTCGAAAGCATTAGGACATGAAATTTTACTAATTCTCCTATTTCAGGAATTGAATCTTTGGAAGCTATAGGTTTGACACGCTTTTGGCATGCAATAGATTCACTAATTGCCTTATTCGAAGTTTATCCTTCAAGGAAACAAATTCAAGCAGGTGTCTACCACGCTTCTGACGTGTTGCAGATTCACTAGGTGCCTTATTTGAACTTTATCTTTCAGGGATACAAATTCGAGCAAGTATATTCATAGTTGGTACATATGACTTTGTCATTTTGGCAACATCAATAAATGCATCAAGTAAATAATTCATAATTTCCAGATGAGACCAAGTTGAATTATTCAACGATAATTCACATCGTTCCATACCACTATGTTATTCTGTAAGAATGCTATGTTGTTTTGTAAGAACTTGCCTATCTCCCCCTAACGGTGGGAATATAGTTCATAAAATTGAGAGTCTGCTAAGTTAGCAATAAAAATGGCACCAGTTAAAACTAACAGTCTGCATAATGGGCTAAGGCTAAGCAGTTTCGCAGTATGCAATATTGCATTTTCCTAAGCACTATAGGGTAATTTAGATTACATAAGTAAAGGTCTTTCAATAAGCTGAATACGTGTAACGTAAATTTGCACTAAAGTGTTTTGTCCATGTAGGACAAGACTGTTTAACGACTGTATTGGTGAGCAAAATGTCCATGCAAGTGGAGTGTGCATTAAGGTGGCTTATTTAAGCTTCAAGCGTAAAACGACATGAGATACAACAACTCTGAGAGTTGTATAATCCCAATAAATTAACGAAAAACCATTTCTAATCTAAGCTTCATAAAGGCGAAGAAAATTTATCCGAGCAGAACATCATGCTGATAACATGGTGAAATAAACCAAATGAAACAAATATTATAAAACATATGAAGAAGATTTGCTCTCAATAAGTTGTGTGTCTCTATCTCTCTTGATTTTATTCTATATATCATACACCTTACAAATGAAACTAATTTGAGCCTATTTATAGGCAAAAGGATTTAGCTAAGGGGTGACACCTAACTTTCAGTATGGTAAGCTCGTGCCACCTCATAGCATGTGGTGGCAAGTGGACATCCACCATCTTCTAGCATATTCTACAATAGGTAGCGCCTATTTGGCACCACATGTTGCACTCTCCCACATCACCCATAAAAACAATTATTCATTTTCTTCTTCTCTTACCCTTTTTTCTCAAGAACAAGAATAACAGCAACAACCTGGAAGGGGTGGCGAGGAAGGGGGCGATCGATTGCGAGGGACGATGAGACACGATTAGCGACGGCGAGAGATAGAAGAGATGGAGCGATAGCTACTATTGCCTCTCTCCATCTTCTTTTTCTCATTCCCCTCTCCATCTCCATCTTTGTTTTCTCCTCTTTCCCCTCTTCCAATTATCCCATTCCTCTTAGTCCCCCTCTCTTCTTTTCTCACTCTCTCTTCTTCTCGCACAGGTCGTTGCCCCTATCCCTCTCCTTCCCCTTCCCTTCGTGAAACTCTGTTTTTTTCGCTCTCGCGATGAACCGTGTGAGGATGGGTTCCCACTCGCACTCCTTCGCGACTTCTAGTCCTGTATTCGCAGGTACCTCTGCGGGGGTCAAATTTTTTTGCCCTTGCAATGGCCCGTGTGAGTGGGGAACCCATCCTCGCACAATCCATCAAGGGAGAAAAAAAGTGTCACGAGTGGAAGGAAAAGAAGAATAGGGAGAGAGGCGATGGTAGAATCGAGTGTTTTTTCGACTTCAAGGGGTGCCTCCGGATGGGGAGGGAAGAGAAGAGAAATGAGATAAGAAGATGCAGAGAAGAAGAAGAAGAAGGGTAGTGGTGAGAAGAGAGGTTGGGAGGGGAGAGGGAGAGGGAGCTCTGTATCGTTTTAAATTTGGGAGGTAATAAAGATTTAGGTTTTCTTTTCATAGATGGTGTGGAATAAAACAATGGTGTAGGATAGAAAGTACATGGTGTGAAAATGTAAAAATTAGATGGGGGCAGTGTAAGTTGTAGTGCCAAATAAGCGCTGACTGAACATTTTTTTTTTTTTTTTCTGTTCAAAACAAATTTATAAGTTGCCTTCTTACCAATCACCAAAAAATACTCTTGGCTTAGGGTTCCTTTGTTGTTGTACTCCTTTAGTTTAGTCCGTAAACCGTTGCAGTACACACCACCACATATCACTATTCCATCAAAGGTTTCCAATTTAGAGACCTCGTCCTTCTAAACTTTTGCTTTTATTAGGTGAGTTTTGAGAATAAGATGTAGCACCCAACCTCAACCTTTTTTGATCAAATATGATACATAGAAGTGATTTAATCTCCCCATCCCATTAATAGTAAAATGGTTTGTGAAAATTGCTTAGAAGCAATAGAGAATTGGTACCCACATTATTATGCTCAACTCCTATTAGGGGCATAAACATGATCGGATCAAATTAACCGTGTCACTTCTGATATTGGGCTTCATGTTTAGATCAGTAGGCAAGCAATTTGGATTCATTGAGCACCAACGTTGACTAACAAAAAATAAAATATTAAATAAGTAAATAAATTTTTATGTATAGTTCAGGATTAAGACGTATAATCGATTAATTTCCAGTATCATTGGATAACCGTACCCTAGCTAATTATTCAATACATATTGTTTTTTCTAGGACAATTTCGATGAAATATAAATATAAATCAAATCATGAAGTTAGGTGTAATGATTTATGACCTGAGAATGTGGTTGTCAATGATCTCGTCTTGCTTAAGCCATTTCTATTACCTATTCATGAGTCCTACTTAGCAAAGGATGCAAAGCAGCAAGCCTGGTATATGAGAAGGGCAAGAACTATTTTTAGGTCTTAATTGTTTTGTTTTTTTTTTTTCTAAAAAAATAATGCCCAATTATGTCCTCTATGTTTATAAATATGAATTTATAAACATTTATAAAACAGTGATTAGCAAATTGTTATAGATGAGGCGGGTTTTATAATATCATGCAATTGGCAAGGGTGAAGAAAATCAATCTCAATTTCACCAATTCAAGCTACTAATCTGAAATTAAATCCAAATCGATCCGTTGACACTCTTAACATGCTGCTATATCAAAAAATTAAACACCTTTAGAATGTCGTATCCAAGGGGAGAACATGCCATTTAATTTGGTTATCATTTTGTCAAACCAAACACTCAAGTAGACATGCAAACGAGGAGGAAATGGGGTTTTTATCATACCTTGATATATTGTATATTTGTTTTCTTGGGTCTTGATCCAACACGTGGGAACCTTTTTTGTGAGAAAGATGTAATAGAAAATTAAGTTTAAAACAAGGGCCTTAAAGTAAACAAAAGGTAAAAGTGCCTTCAGAGTATTTTTGTGTTTATTGGGTGGACACAATTAAAGAAAGCCTAGGTATGTATTCACACATCATGGTTACCTTATTGTTCACTTATTTTTCCCAATTAGACCCTCCTTCAAACTCTCAAACCTCTCCTCGTGATTACCTTATATTTTTGTTTATTGATAATACCCTTACTTATAATCAAGACTAGCTATTTGAGCCCGTGCTCAGCACCGGCACTGCTTTATAATATTATTTAATTAGATTATCTATAGTCAAGCTTTAAAATTTATTTAAATATAAAAATTACTCTTTTACTTAATAAATAAGCTTTGATCAATTATATACTTCATTTTAAAAGAGTTATGCAAAATAGTGAAAATAATTAAGGATACAATTAAAAAGCAAACACTGAAAATTATTATTGAAATAACCAAAAATATTAATTATGATTTAAAGATTAAAAAATTATGTGGAAACTCAAACTTTAAACTGAGAAAAATCAGCTTTTCTAATTGTCGAGGAAACGCGCGAGGGAAAGAGAGTGAGGGACCCATTCCCCTTGAGATGTGCGTTGTTGCTCATCTCGAGGGGGAGGGACCACCCATCCCTCGCTCCTCTCCCTTGCGCGTTTCCTAGACAATAAGAAAAGCCCAAGAAAAATAGATCCCTTAAAAACACAATTGTCATGAAAAAAATAAAAACACAAACACAAAATTAACTAAAACACAAACTACAAAATCTATAACACAAATTGAAAATAGGAGATTTGTCCCAAATATATATGATATCCAGAAAATTTTAATTAGATAAAGATTATATTAGAAAAGAATAGATGCAACCTTACAATGAGAACAAAAGAAAACGTTTTTTTGTAAAACATAAAACAGAAGAAGAAATGATGCAACTAGGAAAATTATTTCATGAATTTTGTGAAAAAATTACAACTAAATATGCATTTCTTTGATTGGTATGAAAATAATTATTCAAAGAATTTGGATGTCAAAACAAATACAAATACTTGAAAACTCAAAAATAATACAATTACAGTTTCTAAATACCTCATTTAGAACAAATCTATATTCAGAGTGGTGTTTTACTATTCATTGCTAACTGGGACAAACTTGAGGATTGGAGATAAAAGATAGCTAGGATTGAGAGTTGAGAATTGTTTTGAGGGTTGAAATTCATTTCCTATGATGACATGTTTGTAAATATAAAATATGTAGAAGGGGAAGAAAAAAAATGTTGGTGGAATGTTCATGTGGGGGAAAGAAAGTATTGTGTTTTTCTTTTTTCAAAAATGAAATTATCATAACTATCTACATAGTTGTTGGATTTTGGTAAACTTGGTATCTTTGAAATACATTTTTGAAGATCTTTTCAACAAAACCAATTATCAATACAAACAGTAAAAATAAAATACATTTTTGTTATAAAAAAAAGTTTAATGCATTTCATACCGTTAATATTTTCAAATTTTGTCAAATGAATAAAAATTGCTTTTCAAAGCATATTTAAACAAAGAATTTGAATTCTAACAAAACCAATAATCAATACAACCGCTAAAAAATTTTAAAATATGTTTTATTATTAAAAAAACTTCTAATGTCTTTCACGTTGTTAGTATTTTTCAATATCTTTCAAATAAATGAGATGATCCTACCAGAAAATAAGAATAAGAAATGAGTCAGACGTCTTAATGCACATTTAAACAAAAACTCTGAATTTATATTTTGACGAATTAAAAGTTAGGGAATGAACTTACTTTCAGCATTTAAAATTACTTACCCTAACTACATCAAATTTTGAACGAGTCTAACCCTATTTAAAGTATCTATTTTTATCTTAGAATATACTTAAACTTCAAAACTGACTAAGCCCAAAAATGGGGATGATGGTGGGGGTTTTCAGTACACGGTATTTACAAAAATAAATAAATAAATAAATAAATGCGTATATGGAGTGCCAACGACACGAAAAATACCCCAGTACATTACAAAACCCAATGTATAGAAGTAATAACTTCTCCTATCAAACATGCAACCTAAATCACAACAAATCAAGCACGAATCCAATATGTATTAGAAAGAATGATTGAACAAAATAATTATACGAATATATTGTTATGTACAATAGGTCAGAATATAGTCAATGAAAAACCCTCAAATACTCAAGATTCAATAATTAAACCAAAACCAACACCATATTTCAAACCATCCACAAATGATAAAAGGTATAATTTCGTCACAAGCCATTATAATAGACCAAATTAATAAAAAAAAACTAGCTCAATTAAAGGTTAATAGAACCCAATGTATAGAAGTAATAACTTCTCCTATCAAACATGCAACCTAAATCACAACAAATCAAACAGGAATCCAATATGTATTAGAAAGAATGATTGAACAAAATAATTATACGAATATATTGTTATGTACAATAGGTCAACATATAGTCAATGAAAAACCCTCAAATACTCAAGATTCAATAATTGAACCAAAACCAACACCATATTTCAAACCATCCACAAATGATAAAGGTATAATTTCGTCACAAGCCTTTATAATAGACCAAATTAATCAAAAACTAGCTCAATTAAAGGTTAATAGAATAGAACCCGCAAAACCAACATCTTCAAATACAAATCAACTTAATGACCTATCTCAACAATCAGATACAGAATAATCTAATTTTCATACAAAGCCTCAATAATATCAAAAGTTACAAATAATAGGTCAAACCCTTCTCCATAAAAAATTGCACATTTACCCACTACAAAAAATTATTATCCAAGACCCTATTTTCTAAATCTTCAATTTGAAGAAAAATGACAAAATGTAGCATCTCATTATTCAATTGGCTCAATCTATGAATGGAATATTGATGGACAAAGTGAGCAAAATATTATGGATACAACTTTAGAAATGACAATGTTAGCGTCAACACATAGGAATGAAGACAAAAATGATAACAAAATAGCAAAAATATTTAGAGCCGGTTTCACTGGACAATTAAAAGGATTGGGGAATACCAGTTATCCCCCATAGAACAAACAAGTATATTACAATCTGTCAAAATAGATCAATTAGGTCAACCCTTTTAAACTGAATTAGGGCATGCAATCCCTGATGGTGTTTCTACTCTCATTTTTGTAATACTCAAACATTTCATAGATTACCCAACACATTTTCAAGGAAAATCCAAAGAAATCTTTATGAATAAAAGGTGTCCAAGACTCCAAGATTTTAGGTGGTATAAAGATATGATCCTTTCAAAAGTTATCACAAGGCCAGAAGCAAATAATCCATTCTGGAAGGAAAGATTTTTATTTGGACTTCCATCAACCTTTGATGAAACAATTAGAAACAATCTTAGAAATCAATATAATGGAATAATTTCATACGATAGGTTAACTTACGGTGACCGAATAGCAAAAACAAATGAAGTAGCATTAACCCTTTGCAATGATCTCAAACTCAAAACCCAATTAAAACATCAAAATATAACATGAAAAACTACCAGATTTTTGTCAACATATATGTTAACAAACACCCACAAGTTCAAAATCATCTCCAAAACCCAATCCTTACTATAAAACAAATAGAAGATAACATGCAAAACTATCATATACATACAACCAACCACAAACATCCCAACCAATTTGTTTCACATGTGGAAAAGTTGGGCATTTTGCTAAAGACTGCAAATTAGAAAGAAAATTCAAAGAACTCAAAAGCATGTTTTACAAATTACTCATAGAATATTCAAACCTCGGAATTTGATTCTGACTCGTCTTCAAATAATCAAATGAACGTGTAACTGCAATGGAGTTTCATGAATCAATGTGTTATCCAAACAAAAAAAAGCAAATATTTTATTAGAGTTTATAGACAAAATAGAAAATCCTCAATTAAAACATAAATATTTAGTAAAAATCGAAGACTTTATAGCAAAACAAGAACAAACTTTCACCAAGTTAACAACCACCAACTTTATAATCTTTAAGAAATTATTGATAGATTCAAATCACCAAGTTAACAACCACTAACTTTACAAGACCTCCAATAGGAAATTAATAATCTTAAAACAGACATCCTTTAATTAAAACAAGAAAACTTACAAATGCAACAAGATTTATTATTTTTAAAATTCAGTAATTACCAAAAAAATAAAATATCATAAACATCTGTTAAATTCAAGGAAACCTTACAAGATGAGACTAAAAATAATGAAAATTTCTTACAAATATTTTCACAAATAAAGCGTTATAAATGGTATGTCAATATCACTTTAATAATCAACAAAGAATTTAAAATCAATACTACTACATTAGTAGATTATGGTGCATATTTAAATCGTGCCTCTGAATTCCTTCAAAACGCTTTGAGCAAACAAGTGAACGAATATATACTACAAATAGCCAACAATTAGAAGTCAATAATAAATTAACAAATACTCAAATTTATTATCAAAAATATTACATCAATCAAGAGTTCACCTTAGTAAAAAAAAATATATAGGACAAGAGGTTATATTAGGAACCCATTTTTTATCTACAATTTACCCTTTCCAAACAAAGGTTGAAGGCATAACTACAAAAAATAAGGTGAAACAAATGGTCAGTGATCTCACTATTCTATAAAAACAATTAATTACCAAAAACCCTCAACAAGATCTGTAACCAACTTTTGTCACTCAAGATCAGTAACCAGTCCAAGTCAAACTATCCTACCCTGCTAAGTCAAGCCAGTAAATTTTGTTTAAATTCCGATTTTTATTGTTTCCAAATTCCATTATTTCAAAAATCTGATAAGGTTTTCAATCGTTGATTCCCTATCAAAGGTTTAAATGCTTTCAAAAATTGCATGATTTAATATTGGTATCAAATTGTCAGTTTTTGCAGATGGAACAATCAAGATCGTTCAAAACAAACTATACTCTCAACAAATCGGAGAAATGTCTTGTTGATTATGTATGGACAACCTTCAAAAGTAGCAATGAAATCCAAATGAAAATCTTTTTAAACAGATTATACAAAAAACTTTACCAGGCTAAAGGCAAAAAGTCTGTCAATAGTGACAAATCCAAGGCTCGGTAATTACTGACCAATAATGCAATAGCCAGCTCCTCAAAGGGCGAAGCACATGCTGAAGCAACCTTGCCTAGTCCAATAGCGATGGCAATTCAAAACCCAAAAGGACAAGAACAGTTTGGACAGTCAAATGTTCAATCTAGCAACATAGGACTGAGTGTTGTAGATTACAGCTTAGTTGATTATGTTGAATCCAAAAAATGATGTTTCATGATTAATTGGTTAATCCATAATGAGCTCATTAACAATAAAGCATTGGAGGAATCCAATGTAACAATTTGTACTAATTTTTATGTAAAAATGTTTTATTTTTAGGTATAAAAGTAGATCTAAACTCAAAGGCATACTTCTATGAAATGGGATTCGTTGGTAGGATCCTCTCCAAGTCTCTCCAGAGGACGTTCATTGGTGTCCCCAAATTCTCAAAAACACAATAAAAATCTCACACACATGGTGTACCAAGGTAATGATAAAATAGAAATCGAGCTGATCGCAACTCCGCCCGAATAGATCAAAAAAGACAATAAAATCTTATTATCTCTAGGTTACAAGATATTGACTCTAAAAAATTGAAAGACTCAAATCCCAGACTTCCCTCATTAATATGAAGTTGTTCCTTAATTAGAAGTTCAAAGAGCTAAGACAGTCATGCACCTCAATATTCAAGCCAACAAAAAAACATTCAAGTCCCTGTAGATGGGTATAAAACTCTAATCTGTAGTACCAAGGGAAATCCATATGTTGTAGAAAATATATTTTTCTATCAAAATTTGATCAAAGATAGAAATTGGGGCCTAGCATTTCACACGACCAAGTACCTCAAAAAATTAGAACAAGAAAAAATTGTTCAAGACTATTATCAGGACCTTATCCAAAAAAAATCTCAAATTAGGATGGATAATCCAATCTCATAGATGATCCATCAATTCCAAGAACATGTGTCAAAATCAATAATGAAAACTTAACCCCATATGTTTTAACCAACAAATCCATTTCTCACCAAGCCATCAAATTCAATCAAGATTTTTTTTACCAATGTCATTTATCCACCAAATACAATTATCACAATCATCCAAAACCCATGGCCCACCTGTCATTTTCTATCCATCAAGAATGTTTTAAAAATCCAAATCTACCAAAAGTAACTTCCACTCAACTCCAATAATTTCCAACCAGCCAAATCCATCTCAATAATTTCCACCGCACTCAACCAAAGTTCCAATTATGTTGTCGAGCACTCATCGAGGAATCCAAAGCTTTTCCAAGTCTATTTAAAGAGAACGCAGCAAAGCTAGAGGGGATCACTCCTTCATACTACTTTCTTATATCATCTATCAAAAACCCCAAATCCTTCCAATTGTATCCCCTCAAAGATTTCAAGTGTGTATCAATTTGGAGTACTGTAAGTTTTACAGTTTTCCATTATTATCAATGTATTACAAGTTTTTCAATAAGTTTCAAAATTTTCATGCATCAAATTTACTATTCCGAATTTACTACTTAAATGCATTAGTTTTCTTTTAATTTTGGGTCTTACTACTCAAATGAATAGTAAATTTGATGAATGAAAAATTTGAAACTTATTGAAAAACTTGTAAGATAATAAATGAAAACTGTATAACTTACTAATGATACACCAAACCATTTTTTAATCCACATCGTACGCGTATCATAATTATCTTGTCATCAGAACAAAGCGGGTTTGATTGTTCACCAAATCTGGCAAGGCTCAGACAACATTAAGTCCAATTCAGCAGAATCCAGAAGGTTGGATCAAAGTTGCACCGCCCTATTAAGCACACACGTCACATGGTAAAGCCCAATACTCGTAAGGCCTAATCAGGAGAGTATCTGAGGGATCACCTAAGACGGGCATGCTAGCAACACATTGGTTTTGACTAGGAAACATATACCGGAGTATAAGTCGTGCATGGAAATTTCCTTGCATGGAAAACAATCCAAAAGGGAAACATCTACCGCAGATCTAAGACCACAAGTCAGAAGCTTTCCTTTGTTGAACAAGCCTCATTTTTTGTGGGAGCCTAGAAGTCCAGCCCATCTGGGTGTGTAGGGAAACTCTCCTACATGGACGACTCCCAACTAGAAAAGGATCTCCAGCAAGATCTCTTTTTCCAAACTACGCCACCAAAGGCTTAGCTGAACGAGGATTCTCGCATTATAAATAAGACACATAGTTGATGAGAAAAGGTACGCTACAGAACCCAATTTACAGCTTTAAGCCTTTCTCAAGCCTTGTCTGACTTTAGCATCAGAGTGCCATCGACCACCACAATGGTGGTCCTTAGCTCACGTGTGTTTCCTATGCAAGGTCCAAATCAAGGTCAAGGAGAGCAAGATTCGACTACATCAATTTGGCGCCATCTGTGGGGAACGACAAAGTTCCTTGAAAAAACAGTGATATCAACTTGCCTCACAGTACAGAGATATGGTGACCATGAGATCTCGCAACATCGAGACATCCGTGAGCGCTGAACGCTCGTACTACAAGAGCGTCGTCAGTTCTAACAAATCCGACATCACGGGAGGAACAAAATCAGACCCCACACTGGTGGCAGTTGCAGCGGACCCAAGGGTGAATCTACTGTCAACCCAGACGCAGTAGATTGCACGAGCGGTGGAGATGCTCACCCAGAAGAACCCTCCACCCACAGAAGGAGAATGGGGCAACGAAGAGCCTCGTCCCCAGAAAACACCAGTGAACACGTTCAAGAGAGTCATGCTGCCCCTGCAGGCTCTCAATAAACCAAAGGCTGAGACCCAACGTCTAAGGCTGATAGACAAGTCTCCAAGAACCCCATCCGGCTAGGGGCCACCAATCTTGACATGTTGTTCAACCTCATTGTCTCGCCGTTCATGGATCATATCATGAACGAGCCTTTGTCAAAGAAATTCACTCCGTCGAAGCTGGAGTTCTATGACGGGACGACAAACTTGTTCTATCACTGACGCAACTTCCAACATGTAATGGCGCTCAAATAAGGATTCGAATCAATAATGTGTCGGTCATTCCCCACCAGCCTAAAAAAGTCAGCGCTGACCTAGTTTCACAGCCTCCCTTCAAGGTCCATCGACTCATTCAGGACACTGGCAAAAGAATTCCTTACACGCTTTGTGCATACAACGAATCAGAAAGGGCTGCATTATCTGTTCACCCTCAGATAGAAGCCAAACGAGACGTTAAGGGAATACGTCACAAACTTTAACAATGAATTGACTCTCATCGACGGCTGCAATAACAACACTGCGGTCACAACCTTCTTCTCAGGTCCGAGGAGAGACAAATTCTATGATTTTATCACTCTGGACCCTCCAACTAATATGGCAGACTTACATAAAAATGCCTAGAGATACATCACTCTCAATAAAATGTTTAGATCTAGAAATAAGAAAGAGAGGAAGAAATAGGATGACAACGACAGAAATAGGAAACGCAACGACAGCAAGCCCGACTCTAGCCATGCAAGACAAGATAATGCCTCAAACTATGTTGGGTCTAAATCCACCACTCCATCAACTCCAGCCTTTCCGACGTCTTCAACTCTATCAAGGATTGGGAAGAGCTAAAATGGCCCGTCAAACAGCGAAGAGATCCCTCAATGCGCGATAACAACAAATATTGCTCATTTTACAAGGAGGGCCGCCACGACACTGAGGACTGCAAGAGTCTCAGGAGTTATATCAAATATTAGATCCGAAAGGGGAAGCTCAAATGAGTTCTTGAGCCCGGACAAAAGGCAGGATCGGGTAAAGGAAATGGAAGATTTCATTAAGAAGATAGAGAAAAAAGTTCTAGGCGTCATATATGTGCTTCATGGAGTCAATTTCGAATGTGAGCAGTCTAACAAGTCCCCCAATAGAACACTTCTCGAAATGCAGACACAACCTACTTGTGGAGAAAGACAAGTGAAGTATACACACATTCAGAGCCCCATCCCACTACTGACTTTCATGGACCAGGACCTTCAAGGCGTTCGTTCTCCTCACAATGACGCCCTAGTCATCTTGGTCCTCGTTTCAAAGTGGGAAGTAAAAAGAGCATTGGTGGACACAGGAAGCTCTTTAAACGTCTTGTTTCTCAAGGCTTTCCGCAATATGCAACTGAAGGAGGCAGACTTAACGCCCGCCAACCATCCCATGGTCAGGTTCAGTGGAGAGAGATGCTTCCCTATTGGGACGATCAACTTAATGGTAGCAGCAAAAGAGCTACAATTACGAAAGTATCTTGTCCAGGAGTTCATGGTGGGTCGATGTTCCGTCTGCCTACAACATCATCCTGGGAAGGCCTCGGCTTCACGATATGGAAGCAGTAGTTTCTACTTTGCACAAATGCATCAAGTACACAACCAACCAGGCCCAAGGAACTATTTGTGGAGATCGCAGCGCTGAAGTAGCTAGATTGCTAACAAAACAGCTCAAGCCCGCGGGATAGACATACCAAACACCGGGCCCAGATTCGAGGGGAGAATTACCCGATGCAGGCAGAGACAAAACTCTGATATCTAAGGCTTATCTATTCAGTGAGCCAAAATTCAGTACTGGAACCACCATCAAGTCCAGGACAAAGCTAAGTAATAACACTTCAGCAAACAAGCGCCTCCTCCGAATGCTGACAGACAGGGAGGAATGGCCTGCCCGCTCGAAGTTTGCCCTTCAGTAACTTTGCTAACATTGTCGACATGTGACGCTCCACCAAAATAGCTACATAGTCTGAGCCAGGACCGTGTGCATCTCTTTCAGGGTCAGATTAGCTTAGTTTCTATTTAAAATCAAACTATCTTATTATTTTGAATCATTTTTTTTCAGTTTAGAAGAATTATTCGCACAAGACATATTCAAGGAATAAAACAGACTTTTTTTATTACAATAAAAATTATCACAAAGCTTGCTTGACTTACTAGTACAAAGGTTTATACACTACAAGTATCTTAGTCTGACGCAAGTATTTATCTGCTCAAACGCATGTCAAGACTCTGCTCCTCCAATCTATATTTGGAAAGGATTCGAAAGTGAAAGTAAAGTACTTGAAAAAGGCTGCAAGTACATGTATAATTATATGTCCACCAATCTGCCTCGTTAAGAGGAACAGAAAGGAAGCAGAAGAAAGCAGATGATAATGTCCCCTGAACGAGGGATGACTTGGGTGACGCAATGTAAGCACCCCAGGTCACGCTCGTCAGAGTTTCGCTCCGCCTATATGTCTTCCAGCTGTGGCATCACGCGTAAAGCCCAGCAGGAACAAGCCACCCAGGTTGGCTGCGGGTGTTATCCCTGAGATCGAATGGCGCGAGACTCCATCAGAACACTAGAAGATGAAAAACAAACTTGACCCCTGAGGGGAGTACGTAACTCTTCTTTGCAATGTAAGAAAAAATAATAAGGTCTCATGGAACCAATTGGATGCTCACCCAAACCATGTGGCACCACATAAAAGTAGGTCTTGTCAAGACTCATCGCTGCAAATGTCAGAACATTCAAAGACTCCAACAACGAATATCTTCCTTTAGCCTTTGGAAAACCCAAAGCATATATTCTAAGGAGATGCATTTCAGGAACATTTTCTACAACATGCATGGCAATGCTTGAAATGTTGAACTCCAACCTATATATAAGCACAACGGTTCATGAAATGAAATCAATCAACAATTATGTCAGCATTAAATGTCGTACGGGAAATAGGGAGGCGACGGTTCCAATTGCAACTGTACGAGTCCACATTAATCGAATTAATGGCATTACATGCAACCCCATTAACTAGGGGGCAATCTATACTAAACCGTCTCGCAATCTTTTTCGTACATCTAGCGTGTTGATCTTTACTACATGGCCCACCAACTAATGGGCCCAAGCGAGTACCCCGCCAGATCCGGCCCAATACAGTATGAAGGCCTTAAGCACCCATGCAATGCAGAACACACCTACAACGATATTATCAATAAATCCAAGGTATCCAGATTTTTATCTAGCGTTCATTGAACTTGAATAAACTCAATTCGATCAATTTTTATGAAGATATGACTTAAGAATCAATGATCCAACTTTCGTATCGGACTACTAGGCGAATTAAGCAAGTCAGATTTACATGCCCGAGGCCAAGTGGAAGCCTAACCCTAGTCAGTTTTGACTGATGGCGATGGCTTCTGATATGCTCTAACGCCTAGTCCGCCAAAAGTGGATGACAACGGCTTAGAGAGTGGGGGCTTAGTCAGCGCTCTAAATCTTGATCGAGATGGCTTGCCAAGGACTATTTTCCAATTAAGGAAAATTGTTACCAAACCTGACCAAAGCTTAGTTAGTGACAACTGATTATGATGGCTTCTGGTCCGCTTTAAGCCTAGTCCGCCAATAGCGTATGATGACGACTTAGAAAGGGGGAGTCTAGTCAGCACTCTCGACATCCGATTATGATGGCTTGCCAAGGGTCACCGTCCTTTCGTAGACAACGATTGTCAAATGCGACCAAAGTTTAGTCAGTAGGCCACTGATGATGATAGCTTCTGGTCTGCTTTAAGCCTAGTCCGTCGAGCGCAGATTACGATGGCTTAGAAAGTAGGAGTCTAATCATTGCTCATGCAACCTGATGACGATGGCTTGACAGGGATCATCGTCCAACTGCAAACAATGATCGCCGAACCCTATCACTTTAACACCTAGTCCGCCAAGCACGAATGACGATGGGTTAGAAAGGGGGAGTCTAGTCAGTACTCATGCAGCCTGATGATGATGGCTTACCAGTGTTCATCGTCTAACTACAGACAATGATCGTTGAACCCTGTCAATCTAACACCTAGTCTGCCGAGCGTGGATGATGATGGGTTAGAAAGTGGGAGTCTAGTCAATGCTCATGCAACCTGATGACGATAGCTTGCCAGGGATCATCGTCCAATTGCAGACAATGATCGCCGAACACGACCAAAGTTTAGTCAGTTATAACTGATGACAACAACTTCAAGTCTCCCTTACAGCCTAGTCCGCCTCAGCGGTTTAAAAGCCTAGTTAGAGCCCAATAAGCTCAACTCGGAGAACCCACAAGCACAATCGTCCGATTATTTGCAGCGATGCACACGCATGACCACAGTCTGACCAATTCACTTATAGTAGCAACGACGACTGCTGGTCTGATCCACAGCCTGGCCCGCATATGGTGGATCTCAAATACGGCAGATCGATTGTACAACTTCCCGGCTCAATACATTTCTTGTCTAAAAGCTAGTAGCACGGTGAAACAAAGCAGAAAAAAGCTAGCAGGGAAAGTAGAGGAACGCATAAGTACAAAAGGATGTTTAACATGTTATTCCTCATTGATAAATCAAGAGTACAAAATTCACTCCTCATCAGGAGAATGTTCATATACAACAGAACAAGATTTGGCAGGAGAAGAAATAGGGAATGCGTCCACACATGCTGCTGCTTGGACGCCTTGGTTTTCATCACCTTTTTCTTCCTACTGATATGTTTTTAAAGGTATAAGAAATATCAACCTCCAACTGTCAGGTCTGGTTGCTCATCTTCAACAAATCCGAAGTGAACAAACTGATCCGTGCATCTGGATGGAGGTTTTCAGGGACCAGAATGACTCCAGCACCACCCTTCGCTGTCTTCACTGCATCGGGGCCCTCGCCCACCACTTTCCCCTTGCTTTCAATGATCGAATCTCATCACAAATCGACTCGGAAGTAGTAGACAGGGAAGAAGGAAGAGAGTTATCTTTTGGACCAGTCACCACCTCAATGTGAGGTTGCGATCGTGATGGAGGACAATACTAGCGACGGGAGGTGACTTTTCCTCGTATGGGTGACTATCAGACGACTTTTCACCAAGCTAGGGAGACTCACAATCCAAAGAGGGGTTGTACTTAAAGTCCTTCAATGAGAAAGGACGAGTTAAACCCGCATCAAACGAATGTGCCATGCTCCAACCTGCCCAACAACGTATCAGTTATGGATTGCTCAACACTCAAGTTGTCTTTAACAACACTTAGTTCATGTTTTGCCAGAAGGAGTTGTTCTTCTATTGTTCGCACAATCTTGGCATTGGAGTCAATGTTGACCTCTAGCTGCTGACATCGGGCAATCCACTCGGATTCCTTTGTGGCCTTCTCAGTGTTCAAAGCTTGCAATTCAGCCTACATCTTGGAAGTAGCCTCTTGAGCAAAATGTAAGTCACGATGGACAAGGTTCAAGTCTTCCTTGAACCTGTTCCGTGAGGACATTGTTTCAGCCAACTCAGACTCAAGCGTTTCCAAGTAAATCCTTTTAGCCTCCAATCTTGTCTTCCAGACCTCTTGACCAACAACCGATTGAGCAAGCCTCCCTTCCTTAAGTTGCCTCTTCAGTGATTCAATTTCATGGAGAGCATTGGAGTACAACTTCTACAAGTGTGCAAAGACTCGCTCAATGGTATACACCGTCTCACAGGCAGCCTCAACCTCCATACTAGCGATGATGACTTGGTTAAGATATGACATCCCAAGGATGAGATATTTCTGCCCCTTGTCCATACGCTCTCTCAGTGTATCGCCTGTTGGCATCAGAGCATAATTCGCCAGCCGATCATTCCACCTACTGATATGCTTCTTCAAGGCATAAGAAATATCATCCTCTTGGTACCAAGCCTGGTTGCTCATCTTTAACACATTCGGAGTGAACAAATTGATTCGTGCATCCGGATGGAGGTCTTCAGTGACTGGAATCACTCCAGCACCACCGTTAACTGTCTTCACTGCATCGAGGCCCTCATCCATTGCTTTCCCTTTGCTTTCAACGATCGGCTCTCTTTCACAAACTGACTCAGAAGCAGTAAAAGGGAAAAAGGAAGAAAATTATCTCTTGGACCTGTCACCACCTCAATGTGAGCTCGAGATCAGGTCGGAGGACAATACGGGTGACGCGGAGGAGACTTCTTGCCATAGGGGCAACTATCAAACGACTTTTCATAAAACTGGGGAGACTCGCAATCCAAATAGGGGTAATACTTAAAAATCTTCAATGAGAAATGACGAGTCAAACCCGTATCGGACAAAGCCGCCATGCTCCAACATGCCCGACAGTGTATCAGTTTTGGATTGCTCGGCACTCAAGTTGTCCTTCGCAGCATTTATTTCATGTTGCGCCGGAAAGAGCTGCTCTTCTGATGTTCGCACATTTTTGGCATTGGAGTCAACGTCGACATCTAGCTACTGACATCGGGCAGTCCACTCGAATTCCTTTGTGGCTTCTCAACGTTCAGAGCTTGAACATCAGCCTGAACCTTGGCAGTAGCCTCCTGAGCAAAATGTAAGGCACAACGGACAAGGTTCATATCTTCCTCAAATCTATCCTCGAAGACATTGTTTCAGCCAAACTCAAGCATTTCAAAAAGAATCCTCTGAGCCTCCAATCTTGTCTTCCAGACTTCCTGACCAATAGCCAATTGAGCAAACCTCCATTCCTTAAGTTGCCTCTTCAATGATTCAATTTCATGAAGAGCATCGGAGTATGACTTCAGCAAGTGTGCAAAGACTTCCTCCATGGTATACACCCTCTCACGGGCAGCCTCAACCTTCATCCCAGCAACGATGACTTGGTTAAGATATGACAACCCAAGGAAAAGATATTCTCCCCTTTGTCCATACGCTTTCCCAGTGTATCGCCTGTTGGTATCAGAACACAATTTGCCAGCCAATCATTCCACCTACTGATATGTTTTTTTGAGGCACAAGAAATATGAGCCTCCTGATGTCAAGCCTGGTTGCACATTTTCAACACATTTGGAGCAAACAAACTGATTCGTGCATTCGTCCATAATCACTCCAACGCCACCGTTCACTGTCTTCACTGCATTGGGGGCCTCGTCCACCGCTTTTCCATTGCTCTCAACGATCGACTCTCTATCAAAAACCGACTCGGTAGCAGTAGATGGGGAAGAAGGAAGAGAGTTATCTCTTGGACCCGTCACCACCTCAATGTGAGGTAGAGATCAGGATGGAGAACAATACAGGCGACGAGGAGGAGACTTCTCGCCGTAGGGGCGACTATCAGACGACTTTTCACCAAGCTGGGGAGAATCATAATCCAAATAGGGGTTGTACTTAAAGTCCTTCAATGAGAAAAGACGAATCAAACCCGCATCAAACGAATTTGTCATGCCCGCTTGTAGCTTCAGGTTGTTCATAACCTTCGCCTGATCGGTGCTCAACTTCGTTACATCCTCAACTCCCACCATCTGCAGATATTCCTTATCCAAATCAGGAAGAGAAATATGGGTCCTTGCCTGAGCGTCTTGTTCCTCGGACACAACAACTTCCGCTCCAATAGATGAATCAAGAACCTGCCCAACAGCTTGGTGTCCCTCTTAAAGGGCCAACCGCTCACTAACGAGTTTGGTGGCAGCACAAGGCTTCTTAAAACGTATACTAAAAGAAAATATTTCATTCAGCTCCGCCCTTCTTGACGGGCTTGGAATCTGAACTCTCAGAAGCTTCTTCTTATTTGAAGAGGGCTCCCCTTCGGACTTTGACTTTGAAACTCTGAAAAGAGAGGGAGCCTCGTGCCCATGGACCCACAATCCACTGTGCTTGATGTTAGAAGATTGAAGAACATCCGCTACTCGCATTCGAGACATGTCACAAAATTTATCTAAAACTGTTTTCTCCTCCGAAAGAAGAGGCGTAGTTGAGAACTTCCCTACAGAAAACACAAATGACATTTCAATATGTGATTAGCACTGATAAAATTGAGAACATAACTAAACTTACTCAGTTGCTGGAACTTTCATTCGATCGGGTGACCAGCAAACTCAAAATACTCCAAGTCCACAGGAGCAATGAAACGATACTTTTGCTAGAGCTTGAAGTCGCCAGGCAAATTGCAAAAATAGTCCGGTGACGTTAACACACACACAACATGCTCATTTATCCGAGGAGAAATAAGCAGTTGAATCACCTTCGGAGACACTCGAATACCAACGTCCTTCGCCCTAATCACATTGGCAATCATCGTCCTATACCCGTTCGACACTAGTTGAGCGGGTGCAATGCCAAGGTAAGCCAAAAAGATCCATATTTCTTTGATGATAGGAAAATGGTCACCCGATTGAAGCATACCTTGATGCAAGCAGATAAATCCCTCTGGAGGAGATTACGGCATCTGACCGGTGCCCAATGTGTATAGCACTTGATCATCAGGGATCCCATATGACACATGGAGGCTTTCCAGATTCAACTAAGATAATGACCTCTCCTCGAAGAACTTACGACCCTTAGCAAAAAGTTCATCATAAAGTTGATTCTGGCCCACCATTGAAGAACGTAAAAACTTTCGATCGTGGAAGTTGGATAAAATCAAAAGTATGGAAAGTTAAACGACATAATAGAGTCTCCAAGATCGAAGAGTAAAGAAAATAAACTCTGCAGAGAAGGGGATTTATATAGATAATGGAATTCTCGCATTTTCTCGAGCAGATGTACGCCCATTTAATGAAGCGCGTCGCTCAAGGAGACAATTCAGATTCAAACCAATCATGACCACTTAGGTCCTCTACGACATGACTTGATGGACCGATGAACTGGCCCACCAACTCGGGGAGAGTAGTTGATGATACACGAAACCGTCATTTAATCGACATCTTAGGCGTGTCATGATGATCTCATCAGCAGAGCAAAGTAGGCCAGATTGCCCAACAAATATGGTAAGGCGCAGACAACATTAAGCCCAATTTGGTAGAATCTAGAAGGGTGGATCCAATTTGCAGCGCCCTATTAAGCCTACATGTCACATGGTAAAGTGTAAGGCCTAATCAGACAAGTATCTAGGGGATCGCCTAAGACAAACAAGCCAGCAACACATTGGTTCCGACGAGGAAACATATACCAGAGTATAATTCATGCATGGAAACTACCTTGCATGGACAGTACTCCAAAAGGGAAACCTCTCCCGCAGATCTTGGAGCACAAGTCCTGTAGGGAAGCTCTTCTATATGGATGACTCCCAACTAGGAAAGGATCACCAGCAAGATCTCTTTCCCCAAACTACGCCACCAAAGGCCTAGCCGAATGAGGACTCTTGCATTATAAATAAGATACATAGTTGATGAGAAAATGTATATTACATAAGCCAATTTACAACTTTAAGCTTTTCTCAAGCATTGTCTGACTTTAGCATTGGCGTGCCATCGACCACCATAACAGTGGTCCTTAGCTCACGTGCATTCCCTATGTTGGTCCAGGTCAAGGTCAATGAGAGTAGGATTCGACTACATCACTTACAATGTTCCAAATTGATACACACTTGAATACTTGAAATCTTTGAGAGCATACAATTGGAAGGTTTTGGGATTTTGAGAGGTGGTCTATGAAAGTGGTCTGAATGAGTAATGCATCCTGGCTTTGGTGTTTACTCTTTAAATAGACTTGGAGAAGCTTTGGATTCTTCGATGAGTGTCCGACAATTAATTATAACTTTAGTTGATTGCGGTATAAATAATTGAAATGGATTTGGCTAGTTGTGAATTATTGAAGTTGAGTGGAAGTTACTTTTGGTAGCTTTAGATATTGGCAATATTATTGATGGATGGAAAATGACATGAGGGCGATAGAAAAGATGGGTTTTGGATGACTGTGATTATTGTAGTTGGTGGATAAGGACATGAAATTGGTAAATTTGGTGAATTAGAAAGACTTGATAGAAATTGATGGTTTGGTGAAGGATTTGATGGAAAATGATATTTGGTTTGTGGACTAACATTTGGCAAAGAAATTTTGTTGGGATAAGTTTTTGGCATAATTATAGATCACATTGTTGATACCAAAGTGGCCCAAAGCAATCATCTTCACTGGCATTGTTTGGAGCTTTTGCAATGTCATTGTCGTCAAAAATTTGATGAAGAGATTTGAACAATTGCTTCTTGGTAGTCGCTGATAGAATTTGATTTTTGAGAGTTCTGATTGATCGTTTCTGACTGATCGTTTCTGACTAGATGTACTTGTTTTCCTTTGAGATTGAAATTTTTTTCCATTGCTAGCTTAGTAACATTTGAATAATCAAAACTTGTCCACCATTTGACTCTGAATCGTTGGCACGGAGAGAAGGGAACTTGGGCAGACTGGCATATACCTGGACATAGAACAAATACATAATCCCAACAACATATCCATGATAGGGAAAATTTTGCAATAAACTACAAAAATGGTATTTGGCCTTCTTGTGGATGCGGGAGCTTGATATTTGTATTGTAAATCTTTCATCAATCTTCTACTTGAGGAGGAAGAATTTCTTTAGCTGATCCATATAGGTTCCACCATTGATGAGAGAACCGGTTTAAAAAGTAACCATTGAACTTTGGATAAAATAGAAACAAATCATGAATGGGAACAATTTAGAGTTTCAAAGAAAAAACTTTCATCCAAGCCTTTTGATAATCAAAATAATTGTAATATTGTGGATTGAATGGTTTGGCTGAATTTTTTAGGGGTGAATGGATTTTGATTCCATTCTTCTGGAGAAATAATCTAAAGGATTTGGCATTTTGAATGGGTTTTTTTTAAGGATCATGTTTGTTTTTATTAAGATTGAGTCTGTGTCTACTAGAAAAACTGATAGAATAATCTGGATTTGTGAGGGTCATCAGAGAGAAAATGGGCAGTTGGGGAAAAAGTTGAATAAGCCATCTTGATTTGTTGGTCATTTAGATTTTCAAAATATGGCTCTATAAGACATATTGGTTCAAGGGTTGATTTTGTGGCATAATGAGAAGTTTGTTGTTTTGTGGGATTTGAGAACGAAGGTTTTGTTTTGAAGAATTGGTTCTGGGTCTAAAAATTGGCTTTGGAGGGATTCGAAACTATTTTGATGTTTGATAACCATTGCATATGAAATCTTGTTTGTTGGTTTTGGGTTTTCTATAGAAACTAATTTGGGGAAGTCATCTTTTTGACATTGCACAACTTGATTTGGAAGTATATTTTGAGGAAGAAACCACTGGATGGTCATCTTATTTGCAGTGGCTTGGTCTTATTTCCAGTAACTTGATGAATGAAAAGGGAAGAATTTATTTACTTGGTGAGGAGGGCTTTGAATAAGAGCGATTTCTTCTGGTGGTTGTCTCTCCTGAAGAAATTTGTGAGTTAAAAAATCAGGCAAAGAATTAGAAGTACCTTTTATAAATTCGATTTGGAAATCAAAAGTAGACAAAATCCCTTGCCATCTAGCAAAATTTTGTTTTTAAAAAAGATTTTGAACACTTTTCGAAAATTTCTTTTGCAGAGTGACAGTCAATGCGTAGTAAAAATGGTTGATTATAAATGTCATCTTAAAATTTCAAAATACAGCAAACAATTTATAAAATGTATTTTTTGAGAGTGGATTAGTTCATTTGGGTTTTATTCCAAAACCCTAAATGGAAACGAACTAATTGTTTTTTGCCATCTCATTTATGTTTAACGATGTCATCATATCCTATATTGGAGGCATCTGTTCCTACAATTTTAAAAGCATGAGGATTTAAAATTCCTAAACATGGTAGACTCTTAATGGTTGACTTGACTTGTCCAACAATATGAGTATGGACCTTGGACCATGGAGGATGATTTTTGCAAAGTCTTGAATATTATGGTTTGACTAGATGATTAAGATTTTTGTAAAAGTCTGAAATCTATTAAGGCTTCCTAATTTTTTTTATAATTGATTTTTATCTTTAATTTCATCTGGAAATTTATCAGCGAATTCTATAGAACAGTCTATTAGGATAATTGTTCCTTGATTGATTCTATGTCCTAAAAACCTAACATTTGTTTGAAATAGATGTATTTTTGTTGGAGATAAGACTAAACCATTTCTTTTTATAATTTGGAAGAATATTCCTAAATGCATCCATTGTTCTGCGATTGTTTTGGAAAATATTAGTATATCATTTATATATACAATTGAAAAGGTAGTGTATGGATTGAATATGTTATTCATAATATTTTGAAATTCAGAATGAGAGTTGTTGAGACCAAATGACATTACATTCTATTCATAATGGCCAAAGGGGACATTTAAGGTAGTTTTGTATCGGTTTTCTTGAGTTATTTGAATTTGCCAAAATCCTGACTTTAGATCAAACTTTGAAAATAATGTAGCTTGGTGTAATCTATTAATTAATTTTATTTTATTTGGGATTGGATATCTAATCCATTTTAGAACATTGTTTATGGGTTTATAATTATGACCAATCTTGGTGCTACACGTTCTATCTCAACAACTTTTTTTAACATAAAATGTTAAGCAGCTCCATAGGGATTTACTTTTCCTAATTAATTTTTTTATTGATTAAAAGATTAATCTCTTATTTACAATTTCTATTAATTCTGTATTCATTTGAATGGTTCTGGTTTTAGTTGGAATCTTCTTTTCAGTGAAACCATCTTCATAAGGAAGGCTGATTGAATGTTGTTTCCTTTCCCAGAAAGCATTTGGTAAATCTGAGCAAACTTCTATTCTTTTGTCTTTTGTTGGTTTATTAAGATTTTTAATCTTTGGTTTTACTAAAAAGGAGAATATAACTTCTTATCCTTAACTTTTTGTAATTATTTCTTCCTCATTCCCCTGGAACGGATAGATTATTGTTAGGAAAGATGTTACTAGTATAATTTCTTGTCCCGTGTCCTTAACTAACAAAAATTCTTGATCAATACAATTTTTTTGCTGACATATGTGTGCAATTGACAATTTATAACTAACTTGTAATTGTTGTCGATTTGCAGCATATAGTTGTTGCTTTTTTTTTCTTTTTTTTTGATGAGATTATTTCTTCAGAGACACAGTTTAAATCTGTGCCTGAGTCTACTAAAGCACTTGTAGTTACTCTATATTCTTTGTTTATTACTAAATTTATATTGATATACCCATTTGTGGAATTTTATTTGTGAAAACAAATAATTTGGAGAATATTCTTTTCCATGAGATATATCATTGTCTTTTTGTTGGTTATTATTTTTCATTTGATGGATTTATTTTTTTAAGATATTGACTTTTTTTTGTAAATCTTGTACGGTTAAAGGCGATTGGACAGATTTTATACTTAATATTCATTAGTTGTCTTTTCCTTTTGTTGTGATATCATGTTAATATATGGATTTATTTCATTATGGTCTTAGTCTGTTATTTGATCATTAGTAGATGGAGGATCTCGTAAAGAGTCTGAATTATAATTTAGTTTAGATTTTTTTTTCTAATTTTGAGTTTTGAATATTTTGAGTCAATCACAGGTTTTAATTTTGTTAAGCTTTGATTAATTTGGTTTTCAAATGCTTGCTGTGAAAATAATATATTTGAGGTGTTCTCATAAAATTGTTATCATACCAATCAAAGAAATGCATATTAACTTGTAATTTTCACAGAATTCATAAAATAATTTTCCTAATTGCATTCTTTCTTCTTCTATCTTATGTTTTACAAAAAATTGCTTTCTTTTGTTCTCATTGTAAGGTTGCATATATTCTTTTCTAATATAATCTTTATCTAATTTAAATTCTCTGGATATCATATATATTTGTGACGGATCTCCTATTTTCAATTGTGTTGGTGATTTTTTTTACTTGATTTTCTATTATTTCTTATTGTGGATCATTTGTGTAAATTGGTTGAGGAATTTGAGGAAATTGGGGATTTTGCCTCATTTTTGTTAGATTTATGTTTGTTAGCGATGGAGTTCCTAAAGATTTAGGAGTTGTTATATCGAAAGATATTGTTGATCTTGGTGATTGGAGATCGGCTATTGAAAGTTTGGTTCTTCTTGTAGATGTGAACTATAACTCAACAATTTCATCTTTGTGAGACACTATTTGTGATAATTAATTTGGTGGAGGAGGCATTGGTTTGATTTGGACTTGCCACGTGGTTGGAAGGGTGACTTGATCCCAACGAATAGTCTTTGGGACTATGATGTTTGTTTTTTCTTTATTTGTTTGTAAAACGGGGAAAAGACAGTCTCCTTTTGTGGTTTCTACTTTTGCTCGAGGGATAATTTGTGTTTTCATAACTTTGTGTGTATACGATACAATAATGCTAATGGTACTGAACCTGGTAGCATATCATATCTAAAAGTTTGGATAAAAAAGGTATATAGGAAAGTTTGGATAAACAATTGAAATAAATTGGTCCTAATCTTAGCGATGTGTCTACTACACCTAAGAGAGAGTCTTGGAATTTGTTATGCCTACAGTCTCTGAGGCAAATCAAGGTTGAGGCATCCATATATGTTCTTGGAAGGAGTTTGATTCCTATTTGGATTAATCATATGTGGATATGATTGAATTGATCTTGTTTGTGTTTTTCTAATGTTTTGGGAGTAAATAATTGAATTGGTTCTTGAGAAGGATTCAAGGGTAGTGTTTCTTCTATTACTTTGATGAATTGTTTAGTATGTTGGCTAAAGATTTGGGTATGTTCTTCATAGATATCTTTTTGGGGAATTTTAGGAATTGACCATTGTTACAATTTTTGTTCTGTTTCAAATACTTGGCATTCTAAACTATTAACTAAGTTTGATATTATTTGTCTAGAAGATGAAGAACGGGTTATACTTGATAAAAAAAAAAAAAAACATTTGGACAATAAATTTCTAATGGGAGTAATGAGTTCACCTCAGTGGGACCGCCTAGACGGGACCACCAAAGCGGGACCATTGGCGAGACCACCTAGCCTAACAACGCTTATTCAGGGCTACAAAGGCGCTTCTCAGCTAAACCAACGCCCGACTACCTAGGATGTGATGTCTAACAACACTCGACTACCTAAGCTTTTTAAGGCCTACCAACGCATGCTCCGTAGGGTTTTAGGGCCTACCAACGTTCTCTTGGCTAGACCACTATTCCTCTAGAAATTTAATAGACAAATGACTCTGATTCCAGTTGATGTAGTCGATTTATGCTCTCATTCCTTGCTGCTTACCTAAACTTGCACAGGTAGCAAACATGAGCCAAGGTGGTGGAATTGGCGGTGCTTTGCTGGTTTGAGCGTTCGAAAGCTCGACAACATCTCCATTGTTGAGAGAACTCATCGTCACCATCTCATAGATTCTCTAGAAAAGGTGGAACTACTGTTCTTGTTGAGGAACTTTGTTGATCCCCACGGACGGCACCAAACTAATGTAGTCAATTTCTGCTATCCTTCCTTGCTGTTTACCTAAACCTGCACAGGCAGCAAACATGAGACAAGGACCACCATGTGGTGGCCGATGACAATCTGATGTTTAAGTTAGATAAGGCTTAGGAGAGGCTTAAAACTGTAAACTGGGTTATATTGTGTGCCTTTAGTTCATCGACCCTATCTCCCTTTCATAGTGAAGGAGTCATCGTTCAGCTAGGCCTTTGGTGACGTAGTTTAGGAAAGTGATTTTGTTGTGGAGACTTTTTCTGATTGGGAGCTGTCCATGTGGGATAGTTTCCCTACATGACTTATGCTCCTAGATTTGCAAGAGATATTTCCCTTTCTGAGTGTTGTCCATGCAAGGAAGTTTCCTTGCACGACTTATACTCCAATATATATTTTCTAGTTGAATCTGATGTGTTGCTGGTCTACCTGTCTTGGGTAGATCTCTTAGATACTTGTCTTAAAAGTATTATGAGTATTGGGTCTGACCGCGTGATGTGTGGGCTTACTGGTTCATTTTAACTCGGACCCAACAGTCTGGATTCTGCCAATGATGGGCTTATTGTTGTTTGGGCCTCACTGGATTGAACATGCAATCAAGCTTGCTTCGTTTTGTTGACAAGATTATCATGATATGTGTACGGTGCTGATCAGAGTATGGTTTAATGTATCATCAGCTACTGATGGAGATTTTATTAACCTAAATTAATGAGTTAATAAACCCTATTTGTCATACCGCAAGTGCACGGCTGTCTAACTAGTAGACAGTGGCAAATACGGGTCGATCCCATGAGGATTGATGAAACAGTCGAATTCTAAGACTTATTTAAACTAATTTAGAGTTGGGGGTTGCAGCAGATGAAAATTACTAAATTAAGAGAACTAAATTGATAACTAAAATTGAACTGGTAAGATGATAAGAGAATGGACCAAAACACCGAATCCACCACATGTCCTTCGAGATTCGTGTACTCTAAATTATTGTTTTCAAGAATCAACACGACTAACCTAAAGATTAATCTACATTTGCAATTGCTTTCAGCAAAGGCATAAACCCCTAGCATTGCATGTCTTTCTACGGCTCACACAATCACAGGTTTATTTTAACTAATTCTAAACCCCTAGCATTGCATGTCTTCTTACGACACACACAATCACATATTCAAATTAATTGATTAAAGTAGGCTTTGAATATCGACAAAGGGAACTTCTAACTACTGATTAGTCTAGATAATTATTCCGGATATAATCGGTGAAAGCAAATTATTGAAATTCTGAAATCAACTGTGTTTAACATTCAAACATATGGTAAACAATAAATTCAGGTACGACAAGCTCTAGGAAACCATGTGGTTTCATCTTCGCCTCGGCACGGGGTCTAGAAGATCATGATGGATGACGTCACAACACTGGTGTAGGTGGAATCCATCAACTCCTGCACAACACTGGTGTAGGTGAAAAACATTTAATTCCCGCCAGAAAAGTTGTGCCTTCGTCTCCAATGAGCCGCTCGTCGTCCTGCTTCTTCGCGAGTTTCTTCTCTGCTTCGTACCTGCAAAAGAGAGGGAGGGATGGAAGAACAAAGAGAGAGAACGAAGAGACACAAGGAGGAAAAGGACGAAGGAGGTGAACTGAGAGTCCTCCCTGTTTCTCTATTTTGTGACGGGTACGTGAGAGAGAAAATTGGACGAGAGAGGAGGGGAACAGGGAGCTCGAAATGGTGGTTCGTGATGGTCTGGTGGCGTTGAGTCGAAGGAACAGAGAGAGTGAGAGAGAGGGACTGGGTTCATGAGAGGGAGAGAAGCAGGAGAGGAACAGGGGCGGTGGAGGTCTATTGCGAGGTGGCGCGGTGGTGCGCTGGGCGGTGGCCATGCGTGGGTTGTTTGGCTTGATGGAGCAGGAAGGAAATAGACGTGGAGGACAGGGAAGTGCTCCTTGTTTCGTGCGCAAGGACGTGATGGATGATAGTAGTGTTCGGCGGTGTGGCTACTGGACGGTGGCGAGGTGAATAAAGAAATAAGAAATCAGGGGAAGAAGAGGGGCGGTGATGGCTTCTTTGGCTGAAACGAAGGAACAGAGAGGGAGAGGAACGTGACGAGGAGGACAGGGAGGTGCTCCCTGTTTTGTTGCGCGAAGACGTGAGGTTTGATGGTGGAGGAAGAGTAGGAGGTGGTGATGGCGAGATGATCGCGCTGTCGGTCCTCCTATCTAGCGTAGATCGCCGGCAGGGTTGATGTGGCGTGGTGGCTGGAAAAAGAGAGAAGGAGACAGAAACATGGAAAAGGAGATAAACCACCAAAAGGGGAGAGGATAAGGAGATGAAGAGAGAGGAAGCCTAAATAAGGTTCTCCTTGTTAGGTTGGGTTTGGGTTTCTTGGTTAACTTTTGGATTTGAGATTAGGTTAAATTTGGTGGACCTAGGTTTGTTTGGGTTAGGTTTAGACATGTGACCCGCTACTTTGTACCACCACTAGAATCAACCATATGATCATTACCAGAGAGTTTGCTTTGGGTTTTCAAAAGCTGAAGGAAGATCTCCTCCACTGGAGTCTTCGAATGTTCTAACATTTGCATCGATGAGTCTTAATTAGACTTGTTGTTATGCGGTGTCTCCTGATCTAAGTGGTCACTGAATTGATCTCATGAGATTTTGTAATATCTTCTTACATTGCGAAGAAGAATTATGGACTTCCTCTCAAGGGTCAGGTCTGTCATCTATCTTTCGGTGCTCGAACACACTCTCATCCATTTACTATTATCGAAAAATGGTCCTTGCAGCTAGTTTATGGTTGATGGAAGCGTTGGAGGTCATGACTCCCATTCCTGGGGTGGCACCTCTGCCTCCCCGCAAGCATTACACGTTTGAGAGTCTCCCTCGCTTGGCAGCACTATGAAACCTCGATACTCCGCTGATCCAAGGACGTTTTCACCAGCTTTTTGTTGTTTTCCTCTGTTCCTCCTCATAAGATAGATTGAATCGAGGTTTTTTTTTCGAATTGTCTTTGTGGGGTGATTCGACAGAGCGATGAATTGAGTGTGTTCATTCACCTTCTGCTCCGGGTGTTTTACTCTTTCCACCTTTTCTTCTGGAGGCGAAATAGCATATCAGAATCTCTACCCTTGTTTCATCGAATAAATGTTTGCATCGGACTTGGATACTTGTAGTGTATAAACTGATGTACTAGTTGGTCAGCAAGCTTTGTAATAACTTTCATTGCAATCAATAAAATCTGTTTTATTTCTGGAATGTGTCATGTACGAACAACTCTTCTACACTGAAATGAAAAACAAAAAACAAAAAACAAAATCAAAGCAATAAATAATTTAACTTCGAGCGGAGATTAAGCTAATCCGGCCCTGAAAGAGGCGCAAATGGTCTTGGCTTGGATTATGTTGTTGATAAGCATATAAATGAGATCATTTATGCCCCTAGATATACAATTGCTAGGTCCAATATCTAATAAAAATATCTCATTACGTGTGTTGTGTGTATTTTGTAGAAATTCAAACACTAATCTCAAATCATACACAAAGTGGCACAATAAGGCTAAGATCAACGAGTAGAAAAGCCCATTGGAAGTTCACACATGCATCATCAAATATTAAAGATTTTCAAGTCCAAAGTCCCATGAAGTCAAGCCCATAAAGTATCATCAACTACGGATCTCGAGAAAATCAACTTGAAGATTTGGACATCCACATGGAAACTTCATCATAGCCAAAAAATCTCTACAAACTCCACTATCCATTCTAACATTTGTACTTCATCACTTTTACACTCCACCTTATTTCACTCCAACACTCTTCCTTATTTCACTCCAACACTCCACCTTCCACCCCATTATCTTTACACATAAGTCTCACCCTTTTTCATCTATAAATACCCCCACACATGAACACACTTAGGAGACTTTGAAACACTTTGAAGCGAGAAATAGTTAAAGTAGTTGTAGTTTAGAGAAAAATAAGTGAAGTTTGGCCTAGAGCTAACCATGTTTGGCTAACATCTCACCTTAGGGTGTGGGTGAGCCCATGGGTGGATAGCTCCAAGATGACTCTCTTTTAGATTAGTTATTTTCATTTTCATGTATTAGAGAAGTGTGTGTAGTTAGATTGGTCTTGTAGCTTGGTTGTATCACGAATCTATAAGTTAGATGTTTTGGGTTTCATCATATGAATTTAATTCATACTTTCTTCTTCTACTTCTTAAGCTCAAGATTAGATAACTTTACAATGTTTTACATATTATTAGTCTAAGTTTCAATGTGATTTGCTAGATATTTGATGTTTTATTTAAGTATGAATTCCTTGTATGCTTTTAAATCCACATTTGATTCTTAGGTTACTAATATAACTTAAGCTTGAAATCAATTTACTCATAATGCCATATTTTCCATCCTAAGGTGAGATGAGAATATACCTTAGGATGGGTTAATGAATTTAAAAAGATTAATCTGAGAGTACCCTAATGGTGCCCTCAACTCATGATGGAAAACTCAAAGCCCTAACTCGCACATTTAAGTTGTACTTTGCATTTTTATTTTAAATATATCACCAATCACTTCTTTTCTAACTAGGTTAATGATATTCACATAATATACCTCCTCATTTATATTTGTTAGTGTTTCAAATAGTGTATTTTAGTTTAATTATTTTATTTTTGTATTTTTGTAGGATTTGGAGTTTAAATGACAAGTGCATTAGCGTGGCGAATTTGGAAATTCATAGACAAATTGACGAAGTGGAGCGGGAGACGCTCAAGCCAAAGATTAATAAAGAGAACCAAAGAAAAAACAAAGGAAGTAATTTTTGAATTTTGGTGGAACAAAGGAGTAATATGGATGAACACAGCCAAACCCACCTTCCCTGTTATTAGAACAGAATCGAAACAAAGGGGTGGGACCCCTTTGTTTCCAATTATATTTGGTTTCCAATTTGTATTTAGTTTCCAATTTGTATTTGATTTTAAATTGTATTTGGTTTCCAATTGGGTTTCCAATAAGGAGTTGTTTCTTTCCACCATAAATACAGCAACACACAACGGGCAGGAACAGCAAAGAGCGCATCGCTAATCCACCACGCGCTGCCATGTAGATGAAGCTCCACACCGCTATTGTTGTCATCACCTTCACCATGTGTCACTAAACTCCACGCAAGGCGAAGAGATGAACTCCTAGATGTAACGCACTTAATTGGTATTTGATTTGTTTTATGCTTTCACGATGAATGATGGTATTTATGATTTTCATTTTTATTTAATATAGGAGTTTATGTTATTTTAGTGACAAAGATTTCATTAACTTCTTCGTAGATTATTATTCCGGTGGTTGTCTTTTTCTTCTCCATGTAAGTCTAGTCATGCTTTTTTTTATGTGTGGAATTTTAAATATCAATTAATTCCGATAGGTTAATTATATGTGATTGTCTTTTATTACGTTATTGTCTCCGGATATATCGTAAATTTAGGATATCATATATGACCAATCTTTGTGTTTTCTAAAAAAGTGAAATCTAAAATCCATTTACATTAGAATATATTGGAGCATTAAAGACTATTTTTCCGATTATGTTGTTTGGGATGTGAAACACGTAATTGAGTTATCATAGCGAATCAATACTAGTTGGCGCGTGAAATCTATGAGGGATTCTTGGAACCTTATGATTTTTCTAAACTTGATTTTTATTAAACTAAATTCAATTTCATATTTTAAAATTGCTAGAATTTCTTAAATTTAGTTTCACGTAGTTCTTCTTCCTTGACCTTGTTTTGTAGATCGTTTTTCCTCATGGGATCGACACTCCAATCTTTACTGCAATTGACCGCATGTACTGTTTGGGCGTAATCAAATTTTGGCGTCGTTGCCGAGGACAAGCGTTATTCTACAAGGGAGGTTTCGGGTATTATCTTTTTTGCTCATTGTTTTATTTTATTTTTAGGTTTTAGGTCCATTTTATTTTTTATTTTTTATTTTATTTCTTAAAAATAATAATAATAAATTGCAAAAAACAAAAAATGACATTAGGGGAATGTGAGTTGGAATAGAGACCACTTAGGGAGACTAATTAGGGTCCCAAATTTAGAACACCCACAAATTCACATTGAGACTAAATTAAGTCCTACTTCTAATTCTAGCACCATGAGTAATCACGAAGATGACCATGTTCGGTCGCTAAAGGACTATCTCCACCCCTCGCGCACTGCTACTCCATCATGTATCATGTTTGCACCAAATACACCAAAGCTAGATTTTAAGCCGGGTATGATACAATTATTACCCACTTTTCATGGCCTAAGGAGTGAGAATCCTTATGTTCACATTAGGGAATTCGAGGAAGTTGTGGCCACTTTCTACAACAGAGTTGAGGCTGTAGACTCGGTTAGACTAAGGTTTTTTCCTTTGCTTAATTGGGAAAAATGTCATTTCATGGTTCCCTATGGAATAGTTCTGCGACACATAGTTTCTGATAAAGGAATCGAGGTTGATAAAGCAAAATTTGAATTGATTTCTAAGTTACCTACACCTAAAAGTGTCAAGGACGTGAGATTATTTCTAGGGCACGCGAGTTTTTATAGGAGGTTCATACAGAATTTTTCTGCCATCTCTAGACCATTAAGTATCCTCCTGGTCAAAGACGTCGTGTTCCAATGGACACAAGAGTGTGAGGAAGCCTTCCGAACACTCATTGATAGGCTCATCTCTGCCCCCATCACGCAGCCACCAAATTGGAATTTACCATTTGAGATAATGTGTGATGCAAGTAACTATGTTGTGGGGGCAGTCTTGGGACAACGAAGGGAAGGAAAACCCTTTGTTGTTTACTATGCTAGTCGAACACGTAGTGATGCTCAAATGAATTATTCGACTACTGAAAAAGAGTTGCTAGTCGTAGTTTTTGCTTTAGATAAATTTCGTGCTTATTTGATTGGTACACCTATCACTGTTTTTACTGACCATGCGGCTCTTAAGTTCCTTCTTTCTAAAAAGGATGCTAAGGCAAGATTGATTAGGTGGATTTTACTTCTGCAGGAATTTGATCTAACTATAAAGGATAAGAAGGGGGTCGAGAATGTTGTGGCGGAACACTTGTCTCGTCTGGAATTCAATGACTCTGCCAATGGCCCACCCATCCGTGATGACTTACCTGATGAACACCTATTCGCCGTCACTCAAGTACCATGGTATGCGCACATTGTTAATTACTTGATTTTCGGTGAAGTTCCATCATCATGGAGTGCTCAAGATAAGCGCAAATTTTTTGTCAAGGCAAGCAATTTTTATTAGGATGATCCTTATCTATATAAGTATTGCCCCGACCAAATCATGAGGCGTTGTATCCTTGAAGGTGAGATTGAAAGTGTCTTACATTTTTGTCATAGTGCAGCTTGTGGATGCCATTTTTCTATGAAAAGACCGCTGCAAAAATTTTATAGTCGAGATTATATTGGCCTACATTGTTTAAGAACACTAACAATTATTATCGCTCTTGTGATAGATGCCAGAAGTTAGGTGCACTGTCCCAAAGACACATGATGCCCCTTAACCCCATTCTAGTCATTGAGATATTTGATTGTTGGGGGATTGATTTTATGGGACCCTTTCCACCTTCTTTAGGATATTTGTATATTTTGTTTGCAGTGGACTATGTGTCCAAATGGGTAGAGGCTATGGCATGCTGGAACAATGACAACAACACAGTTGTCAGGTTTATCAAAGAACACATTTTATCCCGTTTCGGTACACCATGAGCCATTATTAGTGATCAGGGGACTCATTTCTGTAATCGCTCTTTTGAGGCTTTGATGCGCAGGTATGGAGCTCATCACAAGGTCACAAATGCCTATCATCCGCAGACAAATGGCCAAGCCGAGCTGGCAAACCGAGAAGTGAAACAAAGATAAGATGGTGAATCCTTATAGGAAGGATTGGTCCTTGCACCATCCTGATGCACTTGGGCTTACCGTACCGCTTATAAAACAATTCTTGAGATGTCTCGGTATCAGCTTATATATGGAATAGCCGACATTTACCTCTTGAGTTAGAACATCGCGCTTATTGGGCTGTCAAAATCACTAACTTTGATCTCAATGATGCAGGTATTCAGCGGAAATTTCAGTTAGCTGAAATTGAGGAGTTGCGGAATGATGCCTATGAAAATTTCCGAATATACAAGGCGAAGATGAAAGCAGCTCATGATAAGCAAATTCTGAGGAAACATTTCGAGCCCAATCAACGAGTCTATCTCTATAACTCACAACTTCATCTTCATCATAGCAAGCTAAGATCGAGATGGACGGGCCCATTCATGGTAAAACAAGTCTTTCCCAATGGTTTCATAGAAAATGAAGATCCAAAAAATGGGAGAGTATTTAGAGTAAATGGGCAACGTTTGAAGCACTATGTGGAGCGAGTAGAGGTGCCAGAGGAGATCTCTCTGGTTGCCCCTGTCTACTTGATTTGATGTTCTCCACCCTATCTTTAGTTTAGGTTTTTTATTTTATTTTTTTTAGTTTAAGATTTTGCTTTTATGTTTTTTTTTAGTGTTTCAGGTTATTTTAGGTGTTGCTGTTGGAGTCACTCGGAGCCCCTCATCCCATGTGTTCTTTCTCTCGTCAGTATGATTTTCTTATTTTTTCGTGACTGTGAGGACATTGTCTATTTGAAATTGATAAAGCTTCACCATGGTAATATCACTCTAACCCTCCTCTTTTCTTTTTTCTTCATTTGTCATGATTATTATTTTAAACATTGAGGACAATGTTTGTTTAGGTTTGGGGGTGATGTGGTTTATTAGATTTTTTTGTGCAATTTTCAAAAATCTTTGAGCTTAAAACGTATTTTAAAAACATATTTTACAATTAAACCGAGTCTTTTGTTTTTTGTGTTCTACTCAATCTCCATTGAATACTTAGATGGTTACGGTAATTGTGCAAAATTTTTATGAAAATGCATTTGAAATCTGAACTCTTGGTGAATTAAAAAAAAGGCGGGGGGGGGGGGGGGGGGGGGGGTTGAGTATTTTTAATTTTAGAGAATATTTTTGTTGCCTTTAATTTTGAGAAAACACATACTAACACGTGTCACATAGTTATATTAGTAGAAAACATGATATTTGATATTATCCTTATGTTAGATGTATTTCGTGAGACTTTTCAACTCAACTATTCGTGCACTATAAGCCAAATCAACATGATTTGAAGCTGATTAGTGAGATATTGAACTAGAAAACCTTAGAATAATAGTGGAGACTTAACCCTTGTGAGTTTTGAGCTATCTTTATTTCTTGGGGGTTATTAAATACACTCTGATTTTTCTTGAATCCGCATTATTTCGTTGATGATCTCATTATTCTTGACTTTCTTATTGGTTGATTTAAGAACGACATAAAAATTGAATTTTTACACTAGAACTTCTTGCTTTATTTAGTTGAGATGTCCTAGTACCAACTAGAACTTATGAAGTGATATAGGCATTTCTTTCTTTAAACCATTTTTTATAGCCTTTTAACCTACCCAATAATAAATATCCATTTGCAGCCCTTTGAGCCTTTAAATAGTCTTCTCTTTGTTATTCCCATTCCCATTACCTACTCCAATAAAGGAGTAATACCTCCATTATTTTATCTTTACCCAATTTTCTGAGAATGTATACGGTGAGATATATTTATGGAATGGGCAAATAGAAAGAGTTGAAAATAGATATTTCATGCGCCCTCGAAGTAAAAGTGTTTGATTGTATAAACGGACAAAAAAATGTATGAAAAAAAAAAGTTGAAGAAAAAAAAAGGTTGAAGAAGAAACTAATGAAGAAAAAGTTAATGGTATACAACATTGATTTGTTCTTTAATGCCCTATGTGTTTATTCAAGGGTGTAGCCATTCTCAGGAAATTTTTGTATCCTTATTTGTCAATTATTGTTTGTCATAATCCAAGCCCCATTACAACCTAGTAAAGACCTAATTGATCTCAAGTGAAAGTTGGTTTAGTGGATGTGGAGATTGAATAGGCAAGAACTATGGTGTTTGATTCAACATTCACAAAAGTAATCAATATTCCTATCCATGAGATCATATTCATTTCACTCTTTGAAAATTCCTTTTTTCATGATAATTATATGTGAGACGTTTGCATTTTCCATAGTTTATATCATTTTCCTCACATATAAACTGAGTGCTCAATCTCTGAGTGTTTTATTTCTGAGTGACATGAGAGATTTGTAGTCGAATAGTACTTTCTAAAGGTTATCTCGTCACATCTTTACTATGAGATAAAGAGTTATGTTGATAAAGTTTCTCACACACACTTCGAGTTGAGAATGATTATGAAATTTATTTAACCTTTAGATACTATTAAATTATTGTACTCTATTGATATACTATTGTGACATTTTTAGTTTGTTGTTTTTCTTGAATTTTAAGCAATTAGAAAATTACTCTAAGGAAAATAAAGGAGAATGCTCATGTTTTTGCATTATGTTTTTAGAAAATAGATTTTGTTTTATTGAGTCAGTAATGTTTGGAGGTAACATTTATGGAAACCCTCACGAGACTATAACTCGTCAACTAGAGGTAATCTAGGGGTTTAAAGCCTTGTTGCACGTTAAGGTAAGTGCAATCGTGATTCCTACGAAAGTGAGTTAGGATTTTATTCTTAATTTTGTTTTGCTCGAGGACTAGCAAAATATAGGTTTAGGAGTATTTGATATTCACATAATTATTACATAATATACCTCCTCATTTATATTTGTTAGTGTTTCAAATAGTGTATTTTAGTTTGATTATTTTATTTTTGTATTTTTGTAGGATTTGGAGTTAAAATGACAAAAGTGCATTAGCGTGGTGAATTTGGAAATTCATAGACAAATTGACGAAGTGGAGCGGGAGACACTCAAGCCAAAGATTAATAAAGAGAACCAAAGAAAAAATAAAGGAAGTTAGTTTTGAATTTTGGTGGAACAAAGGAGTATTATGGATGAACATAGTCAAACCCACCTTCCCTGTTATTAGAACAGAATCTAAACAAAGGGGTCCCACCCCTTTGTTTCCAATTATATTTGTTTTCCAATTTTATTTGGTTTCCAATTGGGTTTCCAATAAGGAGTTGTTTCTTTCTACCATAAATACAACAACACACAACGGGCAGGAACATGCAGAGAACGCATGAACAGCAGAGAGCGCATCGCGAATCCATCACGCGCTGCCATGCAAATGAAGCTCCACATCGTTATTGTTGTCATCACCTTCACCATGTGTCACTAAACTCCACGCATTAAAGACTATTTTTCCGATTATGTTGTTTGGGATGTGAAACACGTAATTGAGTTATCATAGCGAATCAATACTGGTTGGCGCGTGAAATCTATAAGGGATTCTTGGAACCTTGTGATTTTTCTAAAATTGATTTTTATTAAACTAAATTCAATTTCATATTTTAAAATTGCTAGAATTTCTTAAATTTAGTTTCGCGTAGTTTTTCTTCCTTGACCTTGTTTTGTAGATCGTTTTTCCTTGTGGGATCGGCACCCCAATCTTTACTGCAATTGACCGCGTGTACTGTTAGGGCGTAATTAGTTAAATTTCAAAAGAGATTTAAATATTAGTTTTCCGAATTTTAAAGCTCTCCTTGTGGGATTCGACCCGTACTTGCCATTATCTAACTCAATAGATAATCGTGCACTTGCAATAAGATTTGAGATCTATCAAATTTTTGGCGCCATTGCCGAGGAGGGGGATGGATAACAAGTGTTAAAATCCATCTTTAAATTCTTATTACTAGTCTAGTTTATGATCATTTTCATAGTTTAGGTGCATTTGCATTGTTTTGATAACATTTGTAGTTTGGAAATTCTGATGCATCTTCATGTTTGCAATTTTTTGTGCATCTAATGTTTACTGTTTTATTTTTAAAAACATTTGGTTAATATACATGATCTGAACTTTCACGGACATCTTTCCATTTGTTCATTGGACTAAAGGTTAGTGAGAAAATAATTTTTGCACTTAGACTACCTGTGCTGGAATTTGTCTACTGCAGATGACTGATGTTTGGACACATGTTTCTACTAATTGAGAGTTTTGTTTTGTGTGTTTCCAAAATCCAAATTGTTCTACATCTTGTCTAGTATCTAGATCATTTTTTGGATTTTAATTTGAATAACTGGTCGAAACAAAATTTGAATTCTCATAGCAAATACACAATCTAGACAGTGTTTTGTTCACTTCAACTTTCCACTACTTTTTGGCATCCAAATGAATTTTTTTAGAAATTTTCTAAGAAAACTTTGGTTTGTTAGAAATCTGGGGAAACTTGTAACTTTGAATTTCATCAAGTATTGAACTATGCACGAGTTTTCAAAGTCAATCTATCTGTTCTTGAAATTTCAAACAATGCACTGTTTTGCCAAATTTGAATGATTTTCAAAACTTTTGTTCTATACTTTGTTTTCGAAGCGATTAATCATTCTACTAGGGAATAACTTTCAGGGTTTGTGCAAAAAGGATACTTGGAAAAGACTTTAGAAGACTTGGAAACACTTTGAAGAGAGAAATAGTTGAAGTAGTTGTAGTGTTAGAGTTTAGATAAATAAGTGGAGAGAAGGCCTACAGCTTACCATGTTTGGCTAACATCCCACTTTTGGGTATGGGTGAGCCCATTAGAAGATAGCTCAAAGATGGCTCTCTTTTAGATTAGTTATTTTCATTTTCATGTATCAGAGAAGCATGTGTAGTTAGATTGGTTTTGTAGCTTGGTTGTATCATGAATCTATGAGGTAAATTAGATGTTTTGTGTTTCTTCATATGAATTCAATTCATGTTTTCTTCTTCTACTTCTTAAGCTTAAGATTAGATAAGTTTCTATACTTGCAATTTCTCTAAGATGCCCCTTACAAGGTTTTACATATTATTAGTCAAAGTTTCATTGTGATTTGCTAGATATTTGGTGTTTCATTTAAGTATGGATTCCTTGTATGCATTTAAATCCACATTTGATTCTTGGGTTACTAATATAACTTAATCTTTAAATCAATTTGCTCATAATGCCATATTTTCCATCCTAAGGTGAGATGAGAATCTACTTTAGGATGTGCTAATGAAATTGGAAAATATTAATCTAAGAGTGGCCTAATAGTGCCATCCACTCATGGTGGTAAACTCAAAGCCCTAACACTCACATTTAGGTTTTACTTGCATTTTTATTTCAAACACTTCAACAACCACTTCTTTTTAAAATAGGTTAAGTTTCAAAAGAGATTTGAAAATTAATTTTTCGAATTTTATAGCTCTCCTTGTGGGATTCGACCTCATACTTTCCGTTATCTAACTCAATAGATAACCGTGCACTTGCGGTAAGATTTGAGATCGATCAAATTTTTGGCGCCGTTGTCCCTCTAGCAAATTTTTTTTTGTAAAAGCTAACGAAGTTACTACATGGTGGATTTCGTGCTGGCGAGCAGTTCCTTGCTAATTAATAGCTATTGGAGTTGGTACTTGTTTGCTGAAGTATTGTTACTTAGCTAATTGATAGTCTGGAGTGCCTCGCTAGCTTTGACTTCTGGATCTCTACATAGTTTGCTCCTTTGTTATTTAGGCTTATCCGCCTCATATAGTAATCCACTTTTTTTGTTTTGGCCTAATGCTGACATGTTGGTTTTGTGGGCCTAAGCTGTAACTGGCAACAGTTCAACTGCTCCAGGGCTGCACAATGGCAGTTTCTTGCTACTGACTGATCTCCTCGGACAATCCCTTGAGCACGGTTGGTTGTATATTTTATGCATTAGTGCAGGGTGGATACCACTGTTTCCATATGATATAGCCAGGGTCTTCCCAGAATGATGTTGTAGGTGGACGAGGCATCAACTACCATGAACTCTTGGACAAGGTATTTCCGTAGCTATGGCTCTTCTGTCACCACCATTAAATTAATTTTCCTTATGGGATAATATTTTCTTCGCTTAATCCGACCATAAGGTGGCTGGCGGGCATTAGGCCCTTTCGTATGTGGTGCACTTGTCGGTCCTCATACTGAGATGTTGTCCGCATCTTGGTCAGTGTCCCCTTACAGGACCTGTTTGATTGTTCTCCCTCGGGACCGACCCCATAAAGGACGTAGATGACGCCAGGAGCCTCCTTTTCGATCTCCTTGACAACGTTCGCTCTTTCCTTTGCTCAGCCCTGCCTCCCGACCGAGCCTAGGAACTCCTTGAATTTGCCTTTCCTTATCCAATACTCGACTTCTCCTATGAGGATTTTGCATCATGTCCACCTTCCTTGTGGTAGGTGCAGTATTTGTTGTTGTCTCCTTGCTGCTTAGGCGACCACTTCAGTTCTTCCCAATCCTTGGTGGAATCAAGGATGTCGGACAGACTGGTGTTGAGAGGGGTGACAGACCTGGATCCGACGTAATTCGAGGCCTTGTCCTACCCGGGGCGGCCCAAGTCAGCCTTGTTGTCTGTGCGCTTCCTCTTGTTACTGTCGTCCTTTTTTTTATTCCCTTATTTCCTATCTTTCGGGATAGGGGGTTTCTTGTCCGACTCTGCCTTTCTCTTCGCAGCCAACATTTCGTCTAGAGTGATGTATTTCTGGGCAACCTTGAGCAAGTCTGTCATATTGATTGCGGGGTTCAGGGTGAGGAAGTCATAGAGCTTGCCTCTTCTCAGGCCCGAAGTGAAAGTCATGACACTAGTGTCATCACTACAGCCATCGATGAGGGCTAGTTCATCATTAAAATGAGTGACATACTCCCTTAACGTCTCGTTCTGTTTTTGCTTTAGGGTCAGCAGATAATGCGGGTTCCTCCTAAGCCTCTGGCTACCCACGAAGCGTGTAAGGAACGCCAATGCCAACGACCGAAATGAATCAATGGATTTCGGAGGAAGGCTGTGGAACCACGTCAGTGTTGACGTCTTCAGGCTTGCAAGGAATTATAGGTACATTATTGCATCGGACCTTTTTTGAGTGTCATAACGTGTTGGAAGTGGCGCAAGTGATCGGTCGAGTCTCCCATCCCGTCAAAAAACTCCAACTTTGATTGGGTGTATTTCTTGGCAGTGGTTTGTCCATGATATGGTTCACGAGCGGAGGGATCGTGAGACTAAGCAACACATCTGGGTTTATGGCCTCGTTGCAGATGGGGTTGTGCAAGACTTGTTTGTCGGCTCTGGGCGCTAGGTCTATATTGATCGTGTCTCCGCCTCTTGTCCATTGAGAAGTTGTTGGGGTTGTGCGGCTTTTCTGAACATTTTCTCTGGAACTTTATGGGGAACGAGCCATTTGTTGCTCATGGTCCTCCTCTGCAGGTGGAGGATTCCGCTGTTTCAGAGCTTCCAGTGTTTCTGCGATCTGTTGCATCTGTGTTGATAGTAGGTCCACCATCGGGTCTACTGCGACCGCCACTAACGAGGGGGTCTGAGAAGGTTCCTCTCGTGGCGGTGGTGGAACTGGTGGTGCTTTGCTGGTTTGAGCATTCGAAGGCTCAACAGCATCTCCATTGTTGCAAGACCTTGTCGTCACCATCTCACTGATTCTCTGGAAATGGTGGAACTACAATTCTTGTTGAGGAACTCTATCGATCCCCACTGACGGCGCCAAACTAATGTAGTAGATTTATGTTCTCCTTCCTCCCTGCTTACCTAGACTGCACAGGCAGCAAACGTGAGCCAAGAACCACCGTGTGGTGGTTGATGGCACTCCAATGCTTAAGTTAAATAAGGCTTAGGAGAGGCTTAAAGCTGTAAATTAGGTTATATTGTGTATCTCTAGTTCATCGACTTTATCTTCCTTTTATAGTGAACGAGTCCTCATTCGGCTAGGCTTTAGTGGCATAGTTTAGGGAAAGTGATATTGTTGTGGAGATCATTTTCTGATTGGGAGTTGTCCATGTGGGATAGTTTCCCTACACGACTTGTGCTCCTAGATATGCGGGAGAGATTTTCCTTTCTGAGTGTTGTCCATGCAAGGAAGTTTCCTTGCCCGACTTATACTCCAATATATGTTTCCTAGTCGGATTTGATGTGTTGTTGACCTGCCTGCCTTGGGTAGATCTCTCATATACTTGTCTTAGAGGTTTTACGAGTATTGAGCCTGACCGCGTGATGTGTGGGCTCACTGGCTCATTGCAACTCGACCCGACTATCTGGATTCGGCCAATGATGGGCTTGCTGCTGTTTGGGCCTTTCTGGATTGAACGTGCTATCGAGCTTGCTTTGTTCTGTTGATAAGATTATCATGACACGTGTATGGTGTTGATCAGATGACTGTTTGATGTATCATCACTAGTGTTTTCCCAGGACTACGCCCAATAGAAAAAGGGCATCAAAGATAATTAATAGCTTAGGCTGCAAATAAACAGAAAATTTGATCCCTTAAAAACACAATTGTCAAGAAGAAGAAAAAAACACAAACACAACACAAAATGAATTAAAACACAAACTACAAGATCTACGTACCCCTAATAAAGGGAAATACATAAAATATAAAGTTGTAAAATCTAGATGTTTGGTGTCATTCAAATCGAAGAAGAGCAGAGAGAATGGAAGAGGAGCAGAGAAAAACTGAAAGAAGATGAAGTTATAGAAGGGCACTGATAGTAAAGCAAACAAATAATATTTCCTTGAGTTTGATACATCGAAATGAGGAAGTCTGGCACAAACAAACAATAATTACTTAAGTTTGCCACATCAAAAGATGAGGTTTGGCACATTAAGATTTATGGAAATAAGATGCGATATGGAGAGAGATTCAAATAATGGTTCGTGGAAAATATTTTTGAAGAAATTATGGAGCGTTTCTCTTTATATAGAGATTTTGTTTAGGTAAAGTATTGAGTTATTGGCTTAATTAGTGGGAGAAATTTATGGGGGTTACTATTTGTATAGATATTTAGTTTAGGTAAAATATTGAGTTAGTGCCTTAATCAAACTCATTGAGGACCCTGACCATGTCATTTGGAAGCACAACAAGAAGGGTCCATTCATCAACAAATCATTTTACATCTCTTTCCTTCAACATATCAAATCTTCTCAGCCTACCACCTTTAACCCCAATTCTACCTTATCCTCATCCGTCCTTAACCTCATTTGGAAAGCTCACATTTCCCATAGAACTCAAGTTTTTATGTGGAGAACTTAGAAAAGGATATTCCCTATTGGAGTAATCTTGAAAAAATACCATATTGCAGTGGACATCTCTTGCCCAATTTGTTGCATTAATGAAGAACATTCAAGATCTCTTTTTTAAATGCAAACCTCTCCCTCCAAGTATGGGCCCAATCACCCATTCCTATCAGATGGCAACCTGCCAACTTTGTCGATGTATACCAAGCTTTTGAATACTTAAAAGAATCTCGAGTCTTCTAGTCAGAATGTCTCCCATAACATCTTCATTACAACTGCTACAATACTGATGTAGAACATATAGCTCAAATAATTGAAGATATGATGGACGGGTGAAAGACAAAAGACATAACCGGAATATACAGAAAGTTGTTTCTTCTTTTATATCAGCTCCCCCCCCCCCCCTGATTTGGCGTTCAAGCTCGGAATGAGGCATGCAATATCTTTTCGAAAAATGAAAACCGCGTTATGGGTACAACTCAAAGCTATGCTATGATGTATGGTGGATTTTAGGCATTTGAGATCGTTTACGTTTCCAAAACAATACTTTACTATTTTGGAATAAAAGTTTAGTTTTTATTTTCCAAATATTATTTTAGTTTAGTTTCTAATAGAATTATAGTTTTCATTTCCCAATAGACATTGGATTTCCAAAGGTTATTAAGACAATCCAAGGTTGAATTAGGTTTTTTGCTCTCATGCATTGTTTAAGGAATTATTCAATCAATTATTATTCAAGGAAACATTTATGTTCTATCGTTTCTGGTGGATTCTAGATTATTTTTGCTTGTGATGCGTCAAGTGGTATCAAAGTAGGTTTCTCCCATCTTGTTATCTTTAATTCGTATCCATAGGTAAACATGGTGGAAATGACATTCCTATTACTCGAGCAAATTTGGGTGCCTAGAATGCTCGCATAAATGCACTGACCATCCAATTCAGGGAGACTTGTGAGTTACTAGGAAAAGTTGTCAGAGGTAACAATGGAGGAGATAACAGAGGCAATAACTGAAGAGGCAATCATGGAGAAAACAGAAAAATACTTCATATTCAGGAGAGTGCGTCTGAATCAGAAAACGAAGTCAAGGAACCACCGCCAAACAATTATCTGAATCATCAGAATAACTGTTACTGCCATAATAATTTTGACGATTATTGGATCAAAGCTGACATGCCAAACTTTTCTGAAAATTTAAAAGTTGAATATTTTCTTGACTGAGTGGTGGAAATAAAGAGGCTTTTAGAGATCATGGGGGGTTCCGAAAGCGAAAATGGTTGTTTTTCGATTGAATGCTTCTGTAGCTATTTGGTGGGATCAACTATAGAATACCTGTCAAATACAAGGAACGAATTGAGTTCGAACATGGAGGAAGATGAAACAACTTTTGATGGATCAATTTTTACCTACTTATTATGAACAGATTTTATATCGTGTGTACATCAACTGTGTACAAGGGATGTGAACGGACTAAAACCTTACATTCAAAAAAAGATTGGGTTGCAAAATTTTTGGACCCTAAAATAGGCCATTAACATGGGTTGATAGCAAAATTAATGGAAAATTAGAGGCGTCAGACTTCTTTTTGGAGGAATACGACAGAATATTTCGATGGCCCTATTGTTTTAGCTGCAGATAAAGAGAAACCCATGCAGCATAATCCTAAGGATCGAAACCTGCAAATTTTTATTTTCCGAGGATCTAGGAAAGGGAGTAGTAATACTATTAGCAGAGGCCAAGGATTGTGATTTCGTGAAATCTCCCCAAGTTTTTCGTTTTTCTAAGATTCCGAAAAGAAAAGAGATGAAATGCATATTTACATTATTTCGTTGGGTTTTTTTGTAAAATTCGTGGTTTTTTCATAATTCATGGTTTTTTTTTTTGCTAAAAGCACAAAATACATTTTTTTTATCGAATTATTCTGACCCGATTCGAAATTGTTCCAGTAGCAAGAAGCTTTCGATTTGAAGAACTAAAGCAAGCTCTCATCGCCTTTCCTCCTCGATTGCATAAGCAAATCTAATTGCCTTTCGCCTCCGATGATCTCTTGAAGAAGAAGAACTGAAGAAGAATCATCTTTGGATCTCTAAAGAAGAACTGAAGAAGAAGCATCTTCAGATAAGCTGCTTCAGATCTCTGAAGAATAAGAAGAACTGAAGAGCAAACAGTTACCATCACCTATCTTCTATGTAAATTGAAGACCCGTTACAGAACTGAGTCAAAATTGTGGACGCAATAGTAGACCTAAAGAAGAAGAAGAACTAATCTATGTGCTCAATATGCTCCATCGAACAGATGCAGACTCACAAACGATATGCTATTGTTTGACCCATTTTGATTTTTTGGACTAGTGACTTGTCGTTCTCTCTGAAGAAAAAAAAAAGTAGAAGAGAAGAGAAGGTGAGAGATGACTGTGATTTAATTAAATAAAAAAGTGATAGTGGAAATGGTTTTTGTTATGTGGAGATGAAATGAAGTTGTATTTTAGTTTAAAGCGACGTGTGACATGTGTCTAATGGTGCTCGGTAAAGCATGTCTCACACTTTGACTTTAGCCATGGGTAGTGATGCATTCATTTTTTGCTCCAAGCTTTGACTTTATCCTTGACCTAGAAGAATGTTGATCTATATAAGGAACACACGTGAGCTATGGACCACTGTTGTGGTGGCCGATGGCACTCCGATGCTAAAGTCAGACAGGGATCTGAATGTGTAATGATGTAAACAGGGAATTTGTAGTGTACCTTAGCTCACCAACCTCATGTCTTATTTATAGTGCAGGAGTCATGGTTCGATCAGGCCATTGATGGCAAAGTTTAGGGAAGAAGATCTGCGTGGAGATCTTTCTGTAATTAGGAGTTGTGATGTGGAGGGAGGTTTCCCTGTTAGCCATGTGCTCCTTGATACACGAGAGATAGTTCCCATTCCGAGAATAGTCTATAGGTAGAGGTCTCATTACGTGACATATACTTTGGAATCCGCTTCCTAGTTGGAAGCAAATAGCTGATGTAGTTGCCCGTCCGAAGTTGATCCTCGAGATACTTGCCTTTAGCAAGGCTTACGGGTATTGAGGATAGCTGTGAGACATGTGGACCTAACGAGCTGTAAGAATTCTGGTCCATTTGGCAGACTGCATTGGGCGGGTTCGAAACCGCATGGGGCGGATCAGTGTTGGGCTAACGCTAGGGCATTTTTTTTAGATCATCATGACACATGTATGGCGTAGAGTCGGGACCAATTTGGTGTATCATCAGCTACTCCCCCCGAGTTAGTGGCCCTTCATATCGGTTCGCTAACTCATTTCTTGAAAAATACGCCGCTCATAATGATTGAATCTGAATCGTTGCTTGAGCCACGTGTTTTATTACGGCTCGGTGGAAAAGAGGCGGAAACCCAATCCTTATTTAGGTCATCCTTTGTGCGGAGAGTAACTCTTATATTTTCTTGCTCTTAAAGATCTTGTTTTGTTTGTCTTCTGATTGAAAAGATTGTCTCATCTTCTCCATGGCTCAACAAAACCTTATTGATGACGCAACTCTAGCCAAGGGTCTTGACTTTTTCAAAGACAGGTTGCTTTCTTAATCGGGCTAGCGGAAATCCGTACAAAGTTCGTGATCCCTAAGGATCTGCCATTGTATGCTCTGAAGGATGAGCAGACGCCAATGTTGCCACTGGCGGAGTTCATTTGTTTGCATTGTGGGATGCTCCAAACCGGAGTACGTTTTCCTGTTTTGGATGTGATTTGGTACTTCTTGGAATTCCTCCGGCCCAATTGGGGTCTAATGGATACATGATCATTCTTCTCATTCTGATTAGGACGAAGGAAATTGGCATTCGCGTGACTCACGAGTTATCCAGTTACTAACTTCTCCTTGGTTGAAGAATAGCGCTGTCTGTAAAATGATGTGTCGACTTGCTTTGCGAATATGCTCGATGACTTCAAGTTCTGGCAGAAATATTGCTTCTTGGCCCCTGCGGATTCAAAATACTTCCAGTTCAAGGGTCGTTCGCTCGAGCGGGAGTTCAAGCCACTTCGTAAGTACAACTTTTTCTTCTGATTCTGTTGCGCTTGATTGCGTACTAATCGTTACTTGTGTTTCTTCGCAGGATGGTTTCTCACTACTCCTCTTACCCTAGAGGAGCAAAACACTATGGAGACATTTTGCAGTTTGTCAACGCAGAATGTGGTGGACGTCATATGTGTCGCCAATTTTATTTGCAGTAGGTTGTGGGACAACTGGCATGTGACGATCGAATTTCACCACGGCCAGGTGACCATTGCTGGGACGAAAGTTGAGGCGGCCCCGTGAGAGGGTGTACACCATGGAACGTGTCTTCTCACACATGCAAATGTTGTATGCTGACGCATTTTACGAGATTGAGCTGCTGAGGAAGCAAGCCGAGGAGAGGAGGCTGGAACGGTCGTCTACTGATGCTAAGGCTCTGGGGGTTTACCCGAACGCCTTTGAGTCTGATCTAGTAGAGGCGAGGGCCGTGAGAGACATTTCAGCAGGAGTTGGATATGGCCCGCCGTGATCTGAAGGTTGCGCAGGATGCTGCGGCTTAGGCGCATTCGGAGCTGTGATCCCTTGCGGAGGAGAATGCCTTGAAGGAGGCCGATTGGGTTGTTCAGAAACAACAATTGGAGTTCAATGTGGAGTCAATGCTCAAGAGGCGAGGAAGGTTGAGGACTAGCTTGAATTGGATAAACATGAGCTTAGTGCTGTGAAAAACAGTTTGACTACGAAGCAATCTCAGGTTGATGCGTTGACATGTAAGTTGGAGCTGTTGGAGCGTGAACTTGCTGACGCGCGCGAGGAAGGGCTCATCCAGGAACAAGGCAAGTGCAAATTTTGTTGGGTTGTACATGATAGATTAGAGCCGCTTGCGCTGATGGAAGAGGAACAACCGAAATGGAACCTTGATTACTATAAGAAAATGTTGTATGTAGACTTTCAGTGGACCTTGCGTCGTCAGACGAAGAGGGTGATCTAGATCAGGTTGCTCAGACTACAACGCGTAAGGGTGCGACTCTTACTGCCTCCTCTGTCAAGCTTAGCTCTTCTAATTCTGTACCACCTCCTGATAAGGAGTGAACTTTGTACACTTGCACCTTTTTTGTTTCAACTGTTTAATGAAAACAGGTTGTCGTTGAATACGCTTTGTGTCTGATTTGTGTTTGCTATCCCTATTGTGTGTTTTTTGTTTTGCCTTGTCGTTTTATTTTGGCATAGGGGTTGGATCAATAGGAAGTCGAATGGTCTGTCTGCTATTGAGAGTTTGACCATTTGCATTGCAAGTGACTCAGAGTCACTGTTGCATAGTCATGTCCAATAGTGGGCGTTCCGTGAATGGTTAATGAGCGGGTTGCGCTGCCCAGTTGTGGCCCATTATCAAGGTAAGTTGCTGGAGGCTTGTTTGGTCTATCTGACTGTCGGTTGCAATTACTGGCATGAGTAAACTGTGGTAATCGAGCACACACATCCGAGTCAGGTTTCATAAGCTCGGGCTGACATTCCATGTGGGACTCGTTCGCGCGTTGACGGGACGATTTGTGGGTCGACATGAGTGTCCTTTGTTGGTAATAGAATGCCAGCCTTGTGAGCGTAAATACGTCGTTTGAGCTGTGAGCGTGAAGACGCCATTTGAGTTGTGAGCCTGAAGATGATGTTTAAGTTGTGAGTGTGAAGACGTTGTTTGAGCTATGAGCGTGAAGACGTTGTTTGAGCTGTGAGCGTGAATACGTTGTTTAAGCTGTGAGCGTGAAAATGCAATTTGAACTGTGAGCGCAAAGACGTTGTTTAAATTGTGAGCTTGAAGACGTTGTTTGAGCTGTGAGCGTGAAGACGTTGTTTAAGCTGTGAGCGTGAAGACGCCATTTGAGTTGTGAGCGCGAAGACGTTGTTTAAGCTATGAGCGTGAAGATGTTGTTTAAGCTATGATTTATCTTTGAGTCGTTGTTTCAAAAGATAGCGGCGGTCACATGGCGAGCCGTATAGGGCTCCCACATTCCATACCATCTATGTCCGAGCATGATGGACTACAGGTTTGGGGAGTGAGGGTTCGACGATCATGGTACGTTGAAGAACAATGATCCCGTAGCGAGGTGTCGACATCAGTTCTAGACTGACTAGCCTCCCACCTTTCAAACCATATACACCCGTACTTAGCGGGCTACAAGTTTGAAATGACGGGGTTCAGCGATTAGGCTGAAAAGCAGTGATCCTGTGGCAAGCCGTCGAAATCAGTTCGGGACTGACTAGGAACCTTCCAAATCATCTACACCCATGCGCATCAAGCTAAAAATTTGGGAGTTTTTGGCGACCATGGTCTGTAGAAGAGCAGTAGTCCTGTGCCAAGCCATCAGAATCAGTTTGGGACCGACTAGGCTACCTTCTAAACCATCTGATGCAATCATTTTTCGCTCCCTGCTTCGACCTTGACCTGTGAACCTGCTGACCTGCACAAGGAACGCACGTGAGCCACAACCACCTTTGTCGTGGTCGATGACACTCCGATGCTAAAATCAGACAAGGATCTGAGGAAGGTGTAATGCTGTAAACAGGGAATTTGTAGTGTACCTTAGCTCACCAACCTTATGTCTTATTTATAGTGCAAGAGTCCTGGTTCGACCATGCCATCGATGACGTAGTTTAGGGAAGAAGATTTGTGTGGAGATCTTTATGTAATTAGGAGTTGTGTTGTGGAGGGAAGTTTCCCTGTTAGCCATGTACTCCTAGATACGCGGGAGATAGTTCCCAAGCCGAGAGTGGTCTATAGGTAGAAGTCTCCTTATGTGACATATACTCTGGAATCCGCTTCCTAATTGGAAGCAAATAGCTGCTGTAGTTGCCCGTCCGAAGCTGATTCTCGAGATACTTGCCTTTAGCAAGGCTTACGGGTATTGAGGATAGTTGTGAGACACATGGGCCTAGTGAGCTGTAAGAATTTGGTTCCATTTGACAGACTGCATTGGGTGGGTTCAGAACTGCATGGGCCGGATCAGTGTTGGGCTAACGTTGGGGCCTATCTTTTTCTTGATATCATCATGACACATGCACAACGTACAGCCGGGACCGTTTTGGTGTACCATTAGGTAGTATGCTGAGGTTTTTTGTTTTGTTTTTTTTTTTCCCTTTTCCTATGCTTTTATCCTTTAGCCATAGTTATTTTGAATTTTTCTGCTTTTCATCAGTAGGTATTTCTTTATATTTATATTTATAGTGGGTTTTTATCTTTGTTTGCAATAAAAAAATTTAATTTTGGGTAGTTGATATTTAGGCTTCAATTAGTATGTTTAATAGGTTTATTTACTTGCACTTAAAAATGTTCACATATTTCATATACCCTCAAAATTTATTTTATATGTTTCATGTATCCTCGAAAATTTTACTTTTTCTTTACACACTGAAATATTTCTTAAAATCAGGAGACCGAAATTAACTCGAAAAACGAAATCACAATCCTTGGGAGAGACAGAACATAAATCAAACCCGTAAGGAGAATCCATATGCCAAACCTACAACAGACATTTGTTATAGGTGCAACAAACCTAGGCATCGTTCCAACGACTGCCCTGAGAGAAAACAAACCAATTTATAGGAGGCTGACAGTGAAAATCATGACGAAAAAGAAAAATAAGAGGATTTCAATGATGACTATGTATAGGCTAAATTCGCAGTAGAGGAGTGCATGGAAATGATTGCTTTGGTCTTACATTGAGTGTTGTTGACACCAAAAGAAAAAGGGCAACGACATAACATTTTTTCGTTACTTTGTTCAGTCAAGAATAAGCTCTACGTTATGATTGTAGACAATGGAAGCTGCAAAAATTTTGTGTCAAAAAAATTGGTGGAGTATTTACAGTTGCTTACAGAGCCACATAATGCACCATATTCACTTGGTTGGGTGAAGAAAAGACCATCCGGTCGTGTTGCTGAGACATGTTGTGTGTCATTATTCATTGGTAATCATTACAAAGATGATATATTATGTGATATGATCAATATGGATGCTTGCCATATTTTATTGCGCCATCCTTGATAATATAATGTGGATACTACATTGAAGAGTTGCGACACTGCTGTGATTTTTAGTTGGAAAAATCATAAAATTTATATGGCTACTATATCAGAATCTGGGAGTTTGCTTAAAGGAAAAAGTTCTAGCTTTCTAACTTTGACTGACAGTGAACGTGAGATTACTGAGTTAATAAAAAAATCTAATATTTTATATTCAGTGGTAGTAAAAGGATTGTTGGTAGCAAACAAAATAAGAAAAATACAATTTCTATTGAAGTGCAACAATTGTTGGGCGAATTTGAGGAAATTATTTTAGAAGAGTTCCCTTAAGGACTTCCCCCTATGAGAGATATACATCATCAAATAGATTTTGTCCCCGGTGTTAGCCTACCGAATCTGTCTCATTATCGTATTAGGCCAAAGGAGAATAAAATTATGCGAGAATAGATTGAAGAGTTGTTGCGAAAGGAATTTATAAGAGAGAGTATGAGTCCATATGCAGTACCCGTTCTTCTAGTTACGAATAATCATAATATTTGGCGATTGTGTGTCGATAGCCGACAATGATTTCATATACCTCGTTTAGAAGGCATATTGAATGTGCTTGAGGGTTCGAAGGTATTCACCAAGCCAGACCTACGAAGTGAATATCACCAGATTTGAATCAAGCTTGGAGATGAATGGAAAATATCTTTCAAGAGCAATGATGGATTGTACGAGTAGTTGGTGATGTCATTCGGATTGTCCAACGCACCTAGCACCTTTATGAGACTTATGAATTAGGTTCTTCGTCCCTTTCTTGGTTCCTTTGTAGTAGTTTACGTTGATGATATTTTAAATCCACAACAAAACCAAAATAGAATGCCTAGTTCATTTGAAGAAAGTCTTAGGTGTATTGAAAGAAAATAAGTTGTTTCTGAATCTGAACAAATGTACCTTTTCCACACATAAAGTGTTATTTTTGGATTTTGTTATTGGTGATGTTGAAATACAAGTGGATGATGAAAAGGTGAAAGCAATCCGTGAATGGCCAACTCCGAACTCAGTTTATGAAGTGAGAAGTTTTCGCGGGTTGACAACTTTTTACAAGTGATTCGTGAGGCATTTAAGTACCATTCAAGCAACTATCACAGAATGTTTGAAGAAAGACAAGTTCAGTTGAGGGGACGAGTAGGAAAATTGTATTGCCCTTATCAAAGAAAAACTTTGCACCGCTACGGTTCTAGTTATCCCTAATTTTGAGAAAGTTTTCGAGGTCGAATGTGATGCTAGTAGGAATTGTGCTCAATCAAAAAAAGAAACCAAGAACCTTCTTTTTTGAAAAATTAAGCAAAACCAGCTAGAAATGATTTTAGTACCCAATTCACCAATTAAGTACGACAAAGATATATTTTATTCGGTGATATGAATGACAATAAAATGTCCCAGGAATGAAAACATCTCTGACATTTCTTCAGTATAACTACGATATCGATCTTTAACCAAAAAAAAAAAAAACTATGATATCGACATACATATCTAAACCACCACCACCGCCGCATAATGTATAATTACGTATCTTGATCGAATACAATGTGTTAATAAATGATAAAAGGGATGATGGTTCAAAAAATGTGTATAAATAGTATTGGGTATTGCTTAGCATGGTGAGACATTCCCATCTGTAGAATAGGTCCTCCTGCGTGACTATAGTTCTCGTATCGAAGGCATGAACCCGTCTAAATGGCGAGGAAACCAGCGAGGGAGAGGGGTGCAACCCTCCACCCCCCTCGGGATGCGCGAAGGCACACATCTCGAGAGGGATGGAGGGTTGCATCCCTCCCCCTCGCTGGTTTCCTCGCCAATTAGAATTCCCGCGAAGGCATACACAGAGACGCCATGTCATGGTACAACAAATTATTATGGGGCAAATTGATAGCTTGGTACAATTATTTCAGTGTACACTACAATGTCTAGGTAATAACAACTGTTATGAGCTACCTATATTTAAAGGGCAATTTAGGTAATTAAAACGGGCACACTATAGCCACTATAGAACCTGTGGGTGTAATTTAAGCTGACTACGAGGACGGTTAGTTCCTCCAAAATGATATTTGCGTCATTCAGATTCCATTAAAGCGGGACCCACCGAAGTTGTGAACCCACCCCCCAGCAGAGAGATGCTGTTTGTTGGTGTTGCCGCTAGTTTTTCACTCTCTCCTAGGGATGGCAACGAGGCGGATTGGGGCGGATTTGGACAAATCCATCCCCGCCCTGCTGGGGATCACGAATATCCAAATCCGCCCCGAATATCCGTTTACAAAATTATTTGAAAACCATCTCCGCCCCGTACGGATTGGCGGATATCCGCCCCGCCCACATATCCGATAAAAAATTTTCTCATTCATAAAATTTACATAACAGTTAAGATTGCAAAAAATTATAAAAAAAATCATTCAATAAATTAAAGAGATTACAAAAATTATAAATAAAATTACAGAGATTCAGGGATTACAAAAAATTTTCATTCATACATAAACAAACACAGTAAAAGTTACTTCTACACAAAAAAAAATACATCATTCATTAATACAAAAATTATTACAAAAAAAACATACAACAAATTACAAAAAAAATAAAAAAAAAATTTTGATCTAAAAAAAATACTCTCTGATATCTGATCTGAGCTCAGATCTCGGATCTAATGGGGAGAGGAAGGCGGATGTCTTCGAGATCAGATCAGAGATTATCACGGATCAGATCAGATCATCTCATCGCAGATCTCATCAGATCAGGATCAGAGATCACGGATCAGATCTCACAGATCAGATCTGAGAGATCAGAACTGAGATCTCAGAGATCAGATCTGAGAGATCAAATCTGGGATCTGAGATCTCAGAGATCAGATCTGAGATGAAGGGACGAAGAGGACCAGGGGAAGGGAGGGGATCACCGCGAGAAGGAAGATCGTCGTCGCAGCAGGGAGGAGGAAGGAGGGAGGAGGAAGGAGGAAGACCGTCGCAGTAGGGAGGAAGAGGGAGGAGGATGAAGCTTCCTTGCGAAATCTCAGCAGAAGAAGGGATGAGGATTAATCCCTTCATCTTCGAGGGTCTGTGAGAAGGAGAAGAAGGACGAAGACGACCCTTCGAGCTTCGGCCCTTCGGGCTTCGGCCTCGGCCACGGCCACGGCCTCCGCCTCCGCCGTTGCTAATTGCTGTGAGAGACAGAGAGAGAGGGGAAGAATGTGAGTGAGAGGAGGAGAATCCATTTCTCTTTTATATAGTAAATGTATATTTGTAATTTCACTAATTAATCGAGGGTATTTTAGTAATTTTCCTAATTAAACGGATATTCGCGGGGCGGATATGGCTAAATCCGTATCCGCCCCAAATAGTAAACGGATATTTTTTGGATACCCGAAATCACCCAAAAACCCATTCAGCCATATCTAAATCCGCCCCATACGAATTGGGTGGGGCGGATATCCGTAAAAATCCGCCCCAGTGCCAACCCTACTCTCTCCCTTCGGTCTTCATAAAGCAGACTCATCAGTGGACCCCTTTTCCTCTTTCTTTCTCCGTATTTCTTTTCAAAAACTGCTCTCTCTTTCTCATAAAAATAATTTCACCTTTAAATCAAAACCTCTCCTTGGCTTGCTCTGGTTTTTGGATCTTTTAATGGTGTGAAGAGTTTGAAAGAAGAAGCAAGCAAGGAAGGAATGAATCATGGCTTCAAGTGGTTTGAGAAATGGTGGTAGTTCGAAGGGATCGGTGAAGTTAGAGAGACCACTTTCAGTAAATTCGAATGTGAAGTCTTCAAATATCAAGTCCAAGTCCACTTCAACTCAAGCATCCGGTGGAGGAGCTCGTCGAAGTCCCTCTTTTGGAGGCTCACCCGGTGGAATCAAAGACGATGCAGGAGGTTACTCTTACTCTTCCAACATTATTTCCATTTCTTTCACTCCCATCTTACTCATTCTAATGGGAGAAATGCAAGATCTGTGTGAAGCTATTCATAAGCTTTTCCATTTCTTTTTTGCAAAATTGGGTTTACATTAGGGGTTGGAAATAGAGTAGAGTTTCAACTTTCATGAAGCAAATACATGGATTGGTTCTTCGAACTAACAAATTTTTTTTGTTTGGGTTGTTTGAGACTTTATGCTTTTTGTTTGTTTTGATTTGGTCGCTGATATGCACAGTTTTGACTTATGGATGAGTGAAAGTGGATCTATTTTTATCACCTTCAGTGCAATTCAAAATTTTCATTTTGATCTATGAAATTTGATATCTCAACCTTGCAAAAATCTGTAATTTCTGTGGATCCTGAATTTATTTTGAACACATTTGGTAAGATTACAGAGTTGTCGAATAAAGCTTGAGAAAATGACATTAAAAAACTTATACACATTCCTTAGAAATATCAAATCCTTGTTATGTGTACAAATAATCATTGTTTCAGAAGAAAGGGCATTGAATTAATGCATAAAAGTGCAGCAGAAACAGAGATAACATCATCTCTCAAAACAATTAATGACATGAAAGTTAGGACCTTCTCTATGAGAGAAAGAGAATACAATCTAATGAAATCTCCGATGAAGCCCTTCAATCACTCAAGTCGCTTGTGCTCGACCCACCTGGAGTGAACCACAAATTACCTTGTTGTTAAACCATTTGCTTTTTCTCAATGCCTTGAATTTCTGGCAAAAAAAGCTTAGAATCCCTTCGTTTATAGAAAACTAAATAGTCAAAAAGTGCAGTGGGTGCACCACCACAAAGGAGAAGCTAGATACTTTATGGAGAATGATTTTAAAAGACTAGGGGTGGAAATACATGTTGCATTAACATTATTTTAATGCATGTTTTAGTATTGTGGTTATTTTAAGCAGAAGCTAGATTCTTTAGTTATTAGTTTAGTACTGTAGTTATCATGTTGCATTAACATTATTTACAAATCTTAATGCATGCAGTCTTACATAATCCCAAGGAAGCACGAACTCTTCGAAAACTTGTCGTATCTGTGTCCGACGCGTATCCGACACACGACACTCGCTCGACACGCTTCCGACACGCGTCGGACACTTGGTCAATGTGTTGGCAGGCGTCAGATACATGGTCATGACACTGTCAAGACTCGAAAATCAACTTTATTTTATTTTTTTTACTTTTAGATGTTTGCAAATAACTACGTAATATAATGGTTGTTGATCCATTAAAGTGAATGACTATTTTAATTAAGATTTAACATAAATAGGGCAAAAAGTCACTAAAGCATAGAGGTAGTCTATGCTTCTTAATATTTGCTTCCTATTTTTCTCTCATTTGCTTATTCTCTCCTCTACTTTTTCTCTACTATACTTTTTCTCTACTTTAATTTTTTTTCTTGCAATAGTGTCATCTTCTTCAAGACACTCTAAGAAGATACTTTATTAGATTATTATTTATATTTATATGACTTATTAAAAAAATAGTATGACGTGTCGACGTGTCCCCGAGTCCTAGTTTTTGGAAAATTGTCGAGTCGACGTGTCGTGTCGTGTCCAACACGACGCGCGTGTCCGTATCCGTGCATCCGTGCATAATCCATTTAGTCTTATAAACGTAGTTATCAAAATTTGTATCGGAAGCCTAAATTTAAGATATACTTATTGAAATGTATTATGTATTGTACAGATAAGTATGATTATAAATGTATTATTACTTGTGCATATTATTAGAAAATTCAGTTAACTGTGTAAATCCAACTTGGTTATTAGACGAGTTAAAACAATTGTGCTAAATATGGGTTCACATGACATGACCCATTTTGTAGGTTGGTTTATAGTTGAGTCTCCCTGACACGACCATTGTAGTTAAGGCGTTGAGGCGGACGGGCCTGAAAATGCCTCAGGCGTGAGGTGGTAGGCGAGGCAGACGCCTCACTTCACTGAGGCAATCTTATTTTTATAATAAATTGAAACATAACAACATAGTAATATGTTACGATCCTAGTCATGGACCTTTCCCTCCTGGACAACTCGGGCTTTTGGGAGAGTTGGTTGGTTCATGACAATTGGTATCAGAGCCAAACTCCACATCCAAGGTTCGATTCCCGGCAGGAGCGACCTATAGGTTGGATTAAAATAATTTAGAATTATGCATGGGCATAGTGCTAAATTGTTGAATACTGGTAGGTGAGAGAAGCTCATCGGGCCAGTGTCGATAGAGTGGGCTGACAAGGACGTCGACTTTGGAAGCGTGGGGCAATGTTACGATCCTAGTCATGAACCTTACCCTCCTGAAAAGCTCGGGCTTTTGGGAGAGTTGGTTGGTTCATGACATAATATACATCATCATTTTGATAAGTATCATAAGCATATATGTACAAAAAGTGACACAAAGAATCGAAATGCAAATATAATAAAATTGCATAGCATAGCAAAAATATGCACTACATAAGTGTCAAGTAATTTGCAAACATCCACTAAATTATTAAAAATCCATAATCTTGAAGGATTAGAAACTTTAGAATATTGAGCATTTGTTAGAAGAAATTGTTGGAATGGTTGGTAAAAATCCACTATTGGTATTCCAAAAGCATAAAAGTCATTGATATGTTTTCTCCAAAAATATTAAAAAAAAAGTGACATATTTATAAAAAATTAAAAACGTTTTATCTTGTTTGTTATTTAGGCTAAAAATGGGCTGGCAACAACCATTTTTGGCCCGGGGCGGTCCGAGGCTGACACCTCATTTCACCGTACTGCATTGCCTCACTTTGAGGTGAAACTCTGTAAAAACGCCTTGAGGCGCGCCTAGGCGGTCGCCTTGACTACACTGGACACGACTACTGAAGCGATTGTTCAGATTGGGAAAAATTTGAACTACAGGACTTAGAGATGATACACATCTGATCCGACCTGACACAACCCTTTGCTATCTCTATAAACAACCCTTTGCTATCTCTATAATGTATATAGTGGCAAATCCCCTTCAATGAGGGCCATTAGGAATTTATTGCTCGTGGTGATAAAGTTGCACTTCAGTTATGTCCAATTGTAATCAGGAATAAGAGAAATCTGTTTTGATTGGAAGATTGTAACTTTGGCTTGTCTCTTATTTGGAACTGATGAGAACCCCAAGACTATAACGAAAGGTTCGTGCAATCTAAAACTCGCAATATCTTATGTTCTATGTTAACTTTTTTTAAGGATTAGCTTCTTTCACCAATAAATCTATTTTATAGACTGCGTCACTTCCCTTAGTTAAACAAGTCTGACTCTCTCGTCCCTTGCTGTAGCCCATGATTGCATTCTACATCAGGACTTTCTATCCTCGAGAAAATCATGGCTAAACTTGGACAAGGTTTTTGAAATAGAAAATAATGAAGCAAACAATAACATTTCCCCTCATACAACTGATTAGTCAAGTAAAAATTGACTTCTCTCCCCAAACACCCTTAACTGCAAAGATGTAAGTCTTTCACCTCTCTCTCTGACTCTCTGTCCAATTTATAAAATTAACATTCCAGTTAAGAAGTTTTTGGCCGGTGGTAGAAGAGCAACATCATTTCTCTGAAGATGAGAGCATTTCCTGAATATCACTTGCAGCTTATTCTATGCCAAACCCAGAGAAGTTCACCAACAGCTTTGCACATTCCATGAGCTGAGGTTCAGAGAACCCTGTGTGGAACTTCAGTGTTTCTGTCCACAGAGAAGTTTTGTTCAGCCCAGGCTGCACTTAGCCACATGCACTGCAGAAGCAGATACCATGGATGGGCTGTGCACGTTGCTCGCATAGTGCATCAGTACAAGTTCTGCCAGAAAGTACACCATATGATGTTGGAATCAGCAAGTGATCCTAGTTGAATGCTTGTCCTCTTTGCCTATCCAATTGGGTATTAAGTTGATAATTTTCTTTTGCATTGTGCATTTGCCTTGCACATATATACTTTATATTGGAAGAACCAGGAGTTAGTTGGGTCATGCCTTTCATGGCAACATAATTGTACTTGAATGATGGTTATTAGTTATCCCTACAAAATTAAGAAATTATGTCCTCTTCTCCTTAGTTATAAAGCGGGCAATGTTATTAGATGTTAGAGTGATCAGGCATAGGACTCAAGGTATAAGTAAGCATTTCATGGCTGATTTATTTAATATATTATTAGAATTGAAGATTTGAATTTTGAAGTCATATAGACACGCAAATTATAAATCAAAATTCCAAATTCATACTAAAATTTTGAAATAAACTCACTTTTGGTTGATAGGCTACTAAGCCTTGTGATTGGTGAGATGAAAAAGGTAAGAAAATGACAATCGGACTTGGCTTATCTTTTGGCCATATAGGCCAGGTCTAAGATGGTCTAATAAATTTGAATCATCATATCATGTAACCGAAGCAAGCGACCCCAAAACAGTGTGCAACTAAGTTGCATTCCTTGGCCTGGAAGCGTACATGTGTAAAGGCATCAACATCCAGTCCTCTGCCACAAGCTTTTTATGTAAGCCTTTGGAAAGTAAACCTCGCCTTGTAGCGTTAGTCTCCCTCTCATTTTAAAGACAATGATTGGGAAGTATAATGTACTAATGTGGGAAGTACATTGGGTAACTCTGAGAAGGAAAGAAGAGTGGAAAAATGATTTATGGAAACTAGAGCCGTATTCCTTTAGTTGGTCAATTTGTGCACAGACTCCATGCGTTTATGCTTGTAGGACTTCTTCGTGAATCGAAATCTATGGAATTATGCTTGTAGGGCTTCTTTGTGAATCAGAGTGCATTGGGAATTGCTGAGCATGGGTTAAGTAATGAATTGACTTGAGGAAGCAGCATATGTAGATTAAGCTTTTGCTTTAGCCTTTTATTCTGTTGAGAAGCTTTTTTGGCCTAGTAATTGTAGTTGACATTTTTGGTCTTTATGGACATCTCATTTTTTCAGATAAATACTAGATAAAAATAGTAGTTTGTGCATCAGAAGATATCTTTACAAGGATTGAATGCATTTAGAGTTTTAGACATCATCTTTGATGTTTAATTTTTAGAAATTGTTAATCTCAAGAACCAAGAGTGTCTCAGCTTTTACAATTGGGGTGTATCGGCTTACATTCGACAACATCAAATAGTCAAACAGTAGAATGTTTGTCTTACAAGTTTTGGGTATATGTTGATTTGTGCTTTGGTTTCTTACTTCTTCTAATGCTGAAATGGTTGGAATAGTGTCTGGAAGAGTTCGAGTGGCTGTACGGCTACGTCCCCGAAATACAGAGGAACTGATGGCAGATGCAGATTTTGCTGATTGTGTTGAATTGCAGCCCGAGGTGTTTAACTGTTAATGAATTATTTAAGTTTTTCAGTGCTGCCTTATAAGACAACCATTAGATGCAATTTGGTCATGATTTCATAGTGGTTTGTTGTTTATTCTTTGTTTCCAGCTTAAAAGGTTGAAGCTTTGCAAAAATAACTGGGACTCAGATACCTACGAATTTGATGAAGTTCTCACTGAATTTGCTTCACAAAAGCGCGTCTACGAGGTTGTAGCCAAACCAGTAGTGGAGGTTTGTATCTTAAGCAATATTTTTGGTTTTTCTAAATATTCTTGCAATCACATTTTGCAACTCATGATTCCTTATGGTTCATAGGTAGCTTGATGCACGGTGTTCAAATTTGGGTAATGGATTGATATATCTAGGATGCTATGTATAATTAAAAAGGCAAGAGAAAGTGTGTGTAGGCAGATGAGGTGCATCCAAATGTCTCATCCTGTGATGATCTAATCTCTTAGGCGAGCCAGGAAAGTGACTTGGTTCCTATTGCAAGAAAGATCAATTGGTCATTTTTCTGCTATTTAGCACCCTTTTATAATCTCCTCTTGTGATCTCCAATGCATTCTTTTTCATTCTTAAGTCCTGGTTAAAGTCCCAAAAGCTTTCCTTCAAGATACAGTAGTTAAGAGCTCTCACCTAGAAGTTAACCCTCCACACTGTTTGGATATGTTTTAGCGAAGTCGTATCTAGATTCGTATCTGCACTAAAATCTGGTTTTGGATCTGGAACTATCTTGATCCAATGCATTTTATGTCTCACTTAACTTTAAACACCCTCACTAAGGTAAAGCCTTAATTTTTGTGCAGAGCGTCCTGGATGGTTACAATGGAACAGTGATGGCTTATGGACAGACAGGAACAGGCAAGACGTTTACACTAGGACGGCTTGGAGAGGAAGATACTGCTGCACGTGGCATTATGGTGCGTTCCATGGAGGATATTCTCTCAGATGTTTCTCCAGAGACAGATTCTGTGTCAGTCTCTTACTTGCAGGTAAGAACTTTAACACATGGACAGGAGTTCCCTGCAAATTTGTTGACATTAACGTCTCATTCCATGAAAGTCATGATAGAACTAGGTGGATAATTGCATACTTCCCTGATGTTAGTTAGTCTGATATAGTCGATTATGTTTGTTAGTCGTTAGTTAAGTTTCAACACGTCTATTCATCTTACATGTAGTTATCTTGTGATCTTTAATTAATATTCTAATCAGCACTATTATCTGCAGCTATATATGGAAACCATTCAAGACCTTCTTGATCCTACAAATGATAACATTTCTATCGTTGAAGATCCTAAAACTGGAGATGTTTCCTTGCCTGGGGCAACCTTAGTGGATATAAGGAATCAGCACAGTTTTCTTGAAATGTTACGACTAGGAGAAGCTCACCGATTTGCTGCAAACACAAAGTTGAATACTGAATCTTCTCGGAGTCATGCTATTTTGATGGTAAATTATCTAATTCTTAAATTTGTAGGATTTCATCTATGCACTGTTTTGAAATATTTGGTAGAGTATGCTTAATTTCTCTCTTTGCACAGGTGCATGTTACGAAATCTGTTAAGGTAAAAGAAGCGTCTCTTCCTAGTGAAAATGGCAATGCTTCACACTTGGTCAAAAGTTTTAGGGCGCCACTTGTTCGAAAAGCGAAGCTAGTTGTGGTTGATCTCGCAGGGTCAGAGCGTATTGATAAATCAGGTGCCAAATACAACTTTTTGATATGAAATATTTATTTTTTCAAGTAGTTTTTTGGTATTCCATGCTGAGGAAGCATGTGTAATAGTGACAACAACAGCAGAATCATATGCCTGCTAGCATGAGCTACGAGCTCATGTAAACAGGGTGTTGGACCATCCTTTCAGCCTGACTTAAGCTGTGATCTCTATTAAATTGTTGACCTCCTAGCCACTTGGATGTATAGTAGGACAGATGAATTGCTGCAATTGTCACTAAAGAATGCTACCATATTGTCACTCGGAGGTGGGAGGCAATGGTTATAGATTAAAACAACCATGACTTTTTAATGCTCTCCTCTCTGGAGCCAAAGTACGGGTGACAATTACACATGCTTTTGGCTGTCATAAGCCATGCCTAGGGAATGGTACAAGTTACTATAATGCTGGTGTTTTCTGCAATTAGTCCATGAGTATTAAATCGGGTGCCAATAGGCTAAATCCAGTTTGTCCTTAGTGTGGCCCATGAACTGAAAACACGAGAATCGAAAGCTTAGTTTCAAACTGAGAATTTATAAAGATCTTCACAGAAAGTGGTCCACGATGCATTTGCTCTGCGGTCTGTTGATATATTTAGTCAGAAATGTTTGAAGAATTTCCAGTTACATGCCATGGAAGAAAGGAAAGTGGTCATGGAATGCTCATTTCCTATCAAATTTGCAGTTTTGGAGTAGGAGTTTGTGTTTGAAAACACGTTTTTAGTGTTAGTTACTGTCTTCAACTGATGTTTTTGTGAAGGATCTACATCAGTCGCAATGTTAAATGTGTTGACTTTTTGATTGCTGTGAAGCTGCACACATACTGTAATTTCTTGTAGTAGGAAGTATAGGTCAATGGAAAATCAGTCTTGATGGGTCTGCTCACTATCCACTTACCATACTAAAAAAAAAAACTCGACCCAATTGCCAGCTTTGTAAATTATATTTATTCTTATTGTTAATTACACCCTCGAAGGATGCCCACTATGGATTTTACTTCTTTTGAGTACCACTCCCGGGATCTCCTCAAATTTATCAGCCATTATGATACGTAGAACAATTCAGAGATTAGTGCGGAAATAATAAACAATAGAAGAAGACACGATCAAAGTTTTTTGTTTTTTTTTTTCAATCCTTCCACTATATTAATATAACAAGGATTCCAACCTCTCAAGAACAACTCTCGTGAGACTCCAACCTTTGCTATTTTACAAAGATCACAATACTCTCGAGGCTCCAACCTCTTAAGAACAAACTCTCTTGAGGCTCTAACTTCTCAATAACAAACTCTCTTGAAGCTCCTGCCTTTGCTATCTTACAAAGATTACAATACTCTCATGACCAAACTCTTGAGGCTCCAACCTCTAAAGAATAAATTCTCTTGGGGCTCAAATTTCTGAAACAAACTCTTTTGAAGCTCCAACCTTTGCTATCTTATTAATTAACAAAGATTACAATACTCCCTTGGGAACAAATTCTTCGAAAGACTTCTCCCTCAAGAAAAAAAAAATCTTTAGACTCTTTCAAGAATAACTTTCTTGAGAGCGATGCTGAACATGCTCGGAGTCTACATCTCTTACCTTTTTCCTTTATCCTGGATTTTTCAATGCCTCATGGATGCCTTGAACCTACATACAAAGTTACTATTTATAAACCAAACAAGTCCAAGGCAAACAAGTAAAGCCTACTTCTAATAGGAAAGTATTTCCATATTATTTTCATTGTCTCTCAAAGATAACTTTCTTGTTTTAACCTAGCAAAGAAAATCTACTACTAATAGGAAAATATTTCCATATTACTTTACTTGTCCCTCGAGGAGAAACTTTCCTTATTCTAATTACCTAATTCATCCTGAAAACTTTCCTTGTATTAATTGACCTAATTCAAATAGGAAACTTTCCAACAAGGAAATTTTTGTCTAACAAAGAAATTTTCCTCGTCCTAATAAATCTAAGAAATTCTATTTGGTTCTATCCAAATAGAAACTTTCACTAAGCTCCTAAGTGAAGATACTGTATCACATTATTTGCATCCAAAGAGTGTTTTAGGAGCCAAAATGCCACAACCGAGTGCATTGTTTGTCTCCTTGAATCTTCTCACCCCTAGATTGCCTTACTCGATTGGTTTGAGGTGGTATTTTCTCCTCTTTGTAGTTCTCCATAGAGTTTTTGACATTTTTCTTTCAACTTTATTAGCGACTGATGTTGGGATGTATTCGAATTCATCATTACGTGGGCAAGCTTGTGAATGTGAATTTGATCTGCACCAGACACCTCGCAGATGTTCATACTTCCAACTTGCGGGTTTTTTTCCAACTCTTCCTAGACCTTTCCCGAGCATGTATACTCTTATACTTGTCGCCTAGAGGTAGTCCAAGGTATCTAGATGGAAGCTTGGATAGTGTACTTCCTATTTTGATCTGTTAAATATCTGTAGCACATATTTGGCATTTAAGGAAGTTTATTAGCAAAAAAAAAAAAAAAAACACTCAAGGAAGTTACATCCTAATAGTATCTCAGTGCTTAGACTTGATTGAAGGATGGCCACTGAAGGACTGCTAACATTTGATCGTTTCCAGAGTTAATCAAAATTCCAGAGTTAATCAAAATTCCAGAGTCTGCCCATTCATTTCTTCTATTGCTGCCATTTAAATTAATGTCTCTGCTGTTGTTGAGAAAATTAGCAGGGAGAATGGTTCTCCCTTGTGAATCCCCATCTTTTTAAAGAAGCCTTGTGATTTTCTGTTGCAGCAAAGACTGAATCGAGCCATAGAGAGATATGTTCGAATTCACTGAGACCAATTTCTGAAAAAAAAACTAATGGACTCATAACTTAGACACTATATTTGTCGAAGACAAGTTGCATATTATGCCTGTTTTCTGCAGTCCGAGCTGTGTGGACGATGTTGTTCTTGACTGAAGGTCATCATTGAACTGCCTATCTTTGATTGCCAAACTCTGGTTATGAGATATTAAATTCATGAATGGAATTAAACTTACTAAGTACCTCGGTAATAGAAGATTCTGTGCTCCGATATTATATTCTATTCATCCACTATGTCTTAAGTAGCGAAGATGATGATCTGAAATAAGTCTATATAGCATTCAACTCATGAGGAGCCGAGTCTTTAAGAGGGCGAGATTGTAGTACAATTTTAGAGTAGAAATATGAATCCTATCTGAACATTTATTTATTTACTAGGATATTCCCCGTGCCTTTGGCACTCAAATTATTTGATAGAGTTTATTCTACTTTATTTTTCTAGCACCAACACCCCATCATATTTGTTCTACTTTATTTTCTAGCACCAACACCCCCATTAAGCTAATATATTATTGATGACCCTTAAGTTTTCATCCTTCATATTTACATGTCTAATTACCATCATCAATAATTGAAGAAAAATAAATAAATAACAAAATGTTGGGTATGGGAATCGAACCCATGCACTCTTATTGGAGATTGTTTGAAGGTAAGACAAAGGCTAATTTTAAGTCCTAATCATTAGATGAAACGAATCTCAACCGTCTTTTATCTCCAACCCCAAACACCATTTTCAATTGTAATATAGACTAGGGTATTCCTCGTGCCGTTGGCACCACCGTCCGATGTTAAATATTTTCATCGCGACTTATCTTTCACAGTGTCTCTCAGGGTTTTTAATGTGTTGAAAAATCTCCCGGTATGCTTCTGGGAACTTTAGCTCAATATGCTATTAACACCTGGTACGTGGGCTTAAACTAAACCATAATTTAAAAAAAAAGATTAAAAAGCTTACATATCCCTTCAATGTGTAATTAAAAAAATTTATGTAAATGAAACAAAATGAATATTTTTCACTATTTGAGACCGTTGGCACGACCATTCAATTTCTCATATTTTTTTAGAAATTTTTACAATTGCCCTTGTTTCTTAACATTTAATGAAACATAACCACAAAATCTACCTAACCAGATGACAATAATGTGTTTGAAACACGTAACTTATAGATTTGAAATAGGAAAGATTTGTAAAGATTATTAGGCTAGAGGTATGGAAAAAGAAAATAAAGAGTCATGCAAGATGTGCAATGCATGGTAAATATATATATGAATTGTTCTATAGAGGGAATTAATTGATACACTTGTTATTAATATGAAACTCAAATAAATAAGAATAATTGAGGAATGAATTTAGCACGGGCCCATTTATTCAAATAACAATTATATTATAAAAAAATTATCTAGTAAATATATATTGTCATTCAAAACATGTGTCACTAATCACACCCCAAGTTTCCGGTACATGTACCATTACCATTAAACATATTTTTTTAATATCTATCGTGGCATTCATCTTTTTAATATTCATTGTGGCATTATCTCAACCACAAGTATTTGTTGTTTCTGTAATGGTAGCTTAAACTAAATTAATCACAATTCTTTTGTGAAATTTTAACAGTCTAGCCTGTCATACTTTGTAAATTTTAATGTGTAATTCACTATGCAGTTAAACCGAAAAGCGTTCACAGTGTGGTCCAGGACCGAATTACGATTAAGCGGGATTAATCGAGAGTAATCGGATTTAATCGATCAACTTTAAATATTAATATATAATTTAGTTTTTACTAATTTACAGCTGAATTTAACACAAGTATGAAGTAACAACAAGTGATAGCAATTTAGTACTTAGCAATATCATTCTACCAGTAAATAGTAATATGTAAACTCTAAAACTAACATTCAATCATTAAAAAATAAATCGATATAAATTTATATTTGTAAAAATAAGTTGCATTCAATCATTCATAAATAAACCGATATAAGTTATATTAGTAAAAATAAGTTATAGCGATAAATCGGCGAGTTGGCTGGGCTAAATAATCGGTGACTCGCCGATTTTTCGGAGTCCGCTAAATCCCAACCGATTTCACCTAGTTCGGTTCGGTCAAACCCCGAATTACGATTAATCATCGATTAATCGGCGATTTTTCGCTGCATTAATAACATATTCATCAAATAAATAAATATAAATAATGAACCACTGTAGCATTATTCCACATGCTAAATGTTTGAGTAGGATAAATAAATAAATAAATATACTTAAATGCCTAATCACCACCATCAACATTTGAAAAAAAAATCAAAATGTTGGGTATGAGAATCGAACCCATGCACTCTTATTAGGAACTCACTGAAGGTAAGACATAAATGCTAACTTTAAGTTCCAACCATTAGATCTTTATGTTTGAATAAATCTCAGCCGTCTTTTATCTCCCAAATAGTGAAACACCCTTCTGCTTTGTAAGATAGATTTATTGAGCTGTCTTTAGGCATTTTTCCTAAACTGAATATATATAGATACTTGTTTGCTGATTAAAATTTATTTATCTATTTATTAGTTTTATTATAAAGTTTCCGTAGGAATATGATCTTTCTTCCTTCTTTGTTCTTGACAGGAAGTGAGGGACATACACTAGAAGAAGCCAAATCTATTAATCTGTCGTTAAGTGCATTAGGAAAGTGCATAAATGCACTTGCAGAAAACAGTCCACATGTGCCGGTTCGTGATTCAAAGCTTACAAGACTGCTTCGAGATTCATTTGGTGGTGAGATGATATTCCTGATTTTTTTTTTCTTTCCTCTTTATTCAAATGGATTTGCTATACAATGATTAAACCAAGCGTTCTTCAGTGGCTTTTGTTTGTTGAAAATGTCCAATGCACTTTGTTGCAGTATAGTCTTTGTGTCATTTTCACTGAAGCAGAGTTAAAAGTAACAAAGAACAAAAATGCACTTGTTAAGACAATACAATAAGATATAAAAAATTGGAAGACAGAAGTGTCCATATGGTACACCTGTATTGAGTGTTGTACCATGTGACATGTGATACATTTAGGTGTACTAAGTATCTGGCTATCATAGATGTTGGACTAAAACATGCATTTGCATGGTAAAGACTTCTTACTAGTTCCTTTGCTTTGAATGTGCTTTTGATAGGGCAATGCTTGATATTTGCTAAAATGTGACAGGCACAGCAAGAACCTCTTTGGTTGTAACTATTGGCCCGTCACCACCCCATCGAGGAGAGACAACAAGCACCATAATGTTTGGACAAAGGGTGCGTCCCTAGCCACTTTTATTCATTATTTTGTTGTTTCTTATGCTGCTCAGTCTTATTGCTGCACTTTGCACTTGCAAATTGCAGGGGAATTTATACCGAGTTGACCATAGGATTTCTTGCGTTTAGGCTTTTGACTGAACTAAGTATGGAATGTGAAATTTCATCGCATTTCAAGGCTGATAACAAACCATCACCTACATTTTATACTACTCCTGCTGCATTGTGTTTTTGCTCAGTGACATGATATTCCTTCATACTCGAGATGGACTTCTGCGAGTATATTTGGCACAAAGTGTGGTTTATTTTCCTTGGCAATATTGCTTTTGAATTGCATGGGATGTTAAATGTTCATTTAGGGATAACCATGAATGCTACTGGTATACCTTGCTCTTAAAGTTTGATTGATAGAGGTACCTTATTATTGGGTGATACTGAAAGTTCCGTTTCTCATAGGCTATGAAAGTGGAGAATATGGTGAAATTGAAGGAGGAATTTGATTACAAAAGTTTGTCTAGAAGGCTTGATATACAGCTGGACAAACTCATTGCAGAACATGAAAGGCAGCAAAAAGCTTTTCAGGATGAGGTTGAAAGAATAACTGCAGAAGCACAAAATCATATCTCTGAGGTGGAAAGAGACTATGCAGAGGCATTGGAGGTCAGTACACAAGAATCTTGCATATATCTATTGGGATTTTTGAAAGATGGAATGCAAATTGTCACCTTCTATATGGCTTACTATTGAACTCTTATAGAATTTGATTATCTATTGTCGCCTTTTAGTTTTCTGTCAGATAAATTGTCACGGTGACAGACGATTCTCTATCTTTAAATATATCCTTTGTAGTGGCGGTCAGGCGAGATTGAAGACCCTCCTCACCGCTTAAAGCGAGAGTGCAGCGATCCAAAAGAAAACTACCTAATGCTAAAAATCTATAAAATGTAAATAAGATGCATTTTCCCCATATATAAGTTTCTAAATATAAAATCTAGTTCTACATAGAAAAACTAGGTCATAGATTGATGGTATGATGTAGATGTTAGTGGGGATGTTGTTAGCAATATCACTCTATAATCTTAGTTAGTTTAGTTAATGAAAGTGGTGCACTTAACCTCTAAGGTAGGAAGTATTTAGGGAGTATTAGGGATTTGAGTTTCTCAATTTAATTATCTTAAAAGAAAACTAGGGTTCTTTTAGATGAACTTAATAGATTTTGTAAATTTTCTTTCGTTTGATTTGAGTAAAGCTGATTGCATGTGTAATTCCGTTGTGCCATTAAAGATGATTAGGCATACTCACAAGTAACAATAGAATAATCACAAAAAAATCTAGTAGTATAAAAATGGAAAAGAATTGTGACGCCTCCTTTTGGGTTGTAAAACTGATGAATTTCGTTGCATATACCTTGGCCTCCTTGATGGTAAGTTCAAAAACACCAAAATCTGGGATGACAAGGAAAAAATTGAAAACCGGTTGTCTACTTGCTAGTATTAGTCTTGTTCAAATCTCCCGACAATCGCGAGTTAACTCGCGATTTATAGCGAATCTCCCCCATCCTGAGTTGAATCGGGCCATGTCGTAATTATCATAAATCGTGACAAATCTTTGGCGAGTTAAATCTAAATTGCAGAATCACGATTGAGGAAAGAAATCGTCCGATTTTAGAGAAGAAGAAGAAGCCAGTCTCCCTAATTTCTTCTTCTTTTCCTTTTCTAGCTCTCTTCTCTTCCAGGAAAGAGTTTCCCCAATCATTTGATTGTGTTGTTGTCTTTGTGAGATCTGAACAGAGAGATATTTGAAGTGTGAACAGAGAAGAGGTAGAATAGAAGAAGAATCCCTGTAAATGAGATATTGGGAGATAGGTTCATTTAATCAAAGATATGATATTTAATGAAATTGAAATTGAGATAGTATGAGAGATGAAATGAAATTAAACGAATGATGAATTTTGGCTTCATTTAATTTCGTTTTCATTTGAGCTTCATTTAATTTCATTTGGGCTCATTTTTTCTTTTGGGCTTCATTTAATTAGTTTTTCCTTTTGGGCTTATTTTTTTGAAAGATATTTCTTTTGAATTTACAAATTCAATGAAAATGCACTCTTACATATTCATTTTTTTTATTTGGGTATAAATTATAGATATTTATTAATTTAAATACATATATTTATAATATTATGAATCTTACGATTTATGATTAAATCAAAATCTTACCCTTTCCGATTTACTATATGATTCCTGATTCACTAACAATGTCCCATCCACATGCTGTCTCTTTGTGTAATTCCTAACTCGGTTGCCATCATAATTGAAAGGATCATGCACAACTTCCTTTGGGATCATCTACACTCTCCAAGAAGTACCACCTCCTTCATTGGAAGGTCCGCCAACCAAAAACTCCTCGATGGCTAGGAATAAGGAGAATCAAGGAATTCAACAAGGCTATGCTTGTCAGGTGTTTAGGGATACTTCTTTCTCTTCTTGTATGTATGACTGGGGTGATGTGATTCACACTTAACTGAAAAGATAGATATGTTGATAGATTGTTCATGATTGGATACATTCTATACTTTTGCAGCCTTTAGGTATGGTCCTATTCCCTTCCCCGAAGGTTTTCGTTCATTTTAATAGAAATTCATAGACAAGTTTTTACTGATTAAAAAAAAAATCATATAAAGAAATTTGATAATATAAAGAGAACAGATTAGGAAAGAAATGTTTGTTGAATCAATGTTGACTCTGTTAACTAGTGAAAAATAGAATCTGCCTTAACATGAAAGGGTCTTGAATAAAGCAAGCGCATCCCACATTACACAAAAGCGTTTTGCTTCTCGCTTCAAATGAGTCAAGAGACTTGCTATAACAACACTGTTAATATCAGCATAGACGTAGACCTCCTGAAGTGAAGTTTCTTTGTTCATAAAGCTCCTCCAATGTTCTCCTTTCTTGCATACAAGCACACTTCCGTCATGTAACCTGCCTACCTGAACACAAACACATCCTTCTAAGATGTAAAACAAACAATTGGGCATACTCAAATTAATCAGTTAAAGGACGTATCTGAAAGTAGGTTTCCATAGCAATACTATAAATCTTAGATGATCCAACTACCTTCAATTTTTGCTCGTTTCAGTGAAACTAATAGATTAGATAATGAAGGGTCGTGGAGAGGGGGTAACAGAGAATCAATGAGGAAGAATAGGAGAATCAATGAGGAAGAATAGGAGATGGCGACAAAAAATGAACAGTTTGGAATTGTGTAATGTGTTCGGTCGACATTCAATCTTCCCTGTGACGGGTATATTTTTAAGTTGTTTAGACCCTTTGGTTTAGGATTTGTGAATTATGGGCATTTTGTTTCACTATGAGCTTTATGGGTGGCAAGTCAACGTGGTTGACTAGTACTGGCACCCAAACAAGATTATGAATAACTAATAAGGGCCAAAAGGTAAAAACCCCTTAATTTATGGAAAAGTTGCTTATTCTCAAGTATAACTATTGGATACTTCACTATTCATTTGTATTTATAAAATCACACAATGTTTGATATGGTTTAACCTCTTTGCACTTTACATACATTTTCTAATTCATATATATACGTGTGTGATATGAATAGAATGAGCAGCTGAAATACCAAAAAGAGTACAAGGAGTCAATAAAGAAACTTGAAGAACGTATGAATCAACGAAAGAGAGACGGCGAATTAAGTGGCATCAAATCTGGAGATCCAGGCTCAAATGAGGTAAGATCAGTCTCCCTAATTTCTTCTTCTTTTAATAGAATTAAAATTGCAAAGAAACTTAAATTGCAAATAAACGATAAATGAAAGATAAAACAATAATTAAAAGAAATAAATCTACGACAAAAACGAATAAACAAAATATTTTTTTTTCATCAATCAACCTATTAACAATGAACAACTTACGTCCCTTTTACATCTTTTACATCTGACCTAACTTCTAAAACAAGAAACAAAGCCTATACCTAATTGGAAACTAAAACCATAACAATTATGGACTGTTAATAAAGAGACCCTATTACAATATATCTAATAATACTATTACTAAAAAGAAAACCCAATTACATCGACCTCCCCGGGTTGAAGAAACTTGTCTTGAGCTTAAAGTCAAAGAAATATGATGAACACAAAATATAGGGCGAAGTGCACTCAAAGCAGTCGACCTCTAACCCTGCTACGATAGACACTGGCTAAAAATCGAGGAACCAACTCATAAAAAACCAAAGTGACTCAAAGAATCGAAAGGTGCAATAAACTTGAGAAGACGTTTGTGCATAAGCTCGTGCCACAAAAATGTTCCAATACAGATCAACATAATTCTCGTCACTTAATGTGTTTGCCGCTGTAGGAACATCCTTTAGTTGCTAAAAAAATGGGAAAGAAGACGCACAAGTCATATGAAAAACAATATGGTTCATCCTGCTCTCTGTGCCTCTGTTCAAGTTCTTCTTCCCCCTATATTTTTTTATTGCGAAACACTCTAATTCCATCGTCAATCTTCTGATTCCATCGTTCTATCCTTTCTCTTAAATTTCTCTTGCGCTTCTGGGCAAGTTCATTTGCTTCCAATTGTGTCTACGCTCTATAATCTTCCGTTGGTGCTTTTCCTTCCCCTTTGCTGCTTCTCGTTCTCTCCAATTTTTGAAAAATGTGTATCTACAAAATCTCGCAATAACTTCTCTTTGTCTCAATCTGTATCACAGTGGAGGGGGTAGTGGGGTGTAAAACAAACTGGTTCAAGTTGGGTTTAAGAGGGGACACAAATTGTTCGTGGTGGAAAATAGTAAATTTGTGGATAATCACTATAAGACAGCGCAGGGTATTGGGCTATTCTTGGGCTTGGGTTAAATTGGTGTTGGTAAGGGGATGGGGAGTAAGACGAGTATGGGTCACTTTTTTTTTAAATTTTCACTGGGGTGCTTTCATAATACTTTGGGTGGAAATAGGCAATGGGATCGAGGATTACCAAATACAATAATGACAGTACTTGTTTGAAAAAGTTGGAAAAAAAGTCTTTTTCTCCATCCGATTGAAACAGGAAGGGGGTTAGGGCTGCGGTGGGGAAAGGGGTTGGCTGCTAGGACGTGCAATGACACGGCGGTGGGGGGTTGCGGCAGTGGTGTTGGACGGTGGTGGTGATGGAAGGGAGGACGAGAGGGGGTGGTTGTGCTGTGTTTGCCACGCGGAGTCGACCGATCTGTTGAGGGGCTACCTTTTACAGATGGTGATGGAAGGCTACGGAAGGTTGATGATGTGTTGGCGGCTTGGATCAAATCAATTAAGACAGTGGGGTCGGAGACGACATTGGCGGTTGATGAACGAATGGGGATTTCATGTTATTTTTGCGTGGTGTGGTTCAGGTTGTCTGTGATTGACGGAAGGTTGTTTTGATACCGGATTGGTTGTGACAAAGTCGGTGGGGTCAGAGATGGCATCGGCGGTTGACGAACTTGAATGTGGATTTCATAAGTTATTTTTGTTTTTTTCCTCTATTTCTCTTCACAACTTCTCTTTCAGTCGTTAATCTTCTTCCTTCGAATCATTTTTTAATGAACAAAATAAGTAGAACTGTTTCGGCTCTGATACCGGTTGATAGAATTAAAACTGCAAATAAACGATAACTGAAATATAAAGCAGAATTAAAAGAAATAAAATCTACAATAAAAACGAATAAACAAAATAAAATTATTTTCATCAATCACCTATTAACAATGAACAACCTACGTCCCTTTTTATAACTGATCTAACTTCTCCCTAAATCTAATTAGAAACTAAAACCCTAACCATTATGGACTCGTACTAAAGAGGCCATATTACAATATGACTAATAATACAATTACTAAAAGAAATCCAACGTCTCTTTATGTGGGTCTGCCAATATTTATTTCCTTTTTCATAATTGTTTCCAAGTAGAACATGGTGTAAGAGAGAAATTAAGTGTTTAATGGAGTTCGTCTGTGTGAGGTGTGGTATAATTGTTGAATGGGTTTAAGATGTAAATCAACTACAACCGATAGATATTCATGTGCTGATGAACTAAAGTAGAATCATGAAACACTTGGTCACTGTAGGGAAATTAAAAAAGTATAAAAATGTTTTAAAAAATACACCATCAGTTACAAGTCTTACTATAGAGCTAGCACCCGTTGGCCTCTCTTCTTCTTTGGCTTATGTTGGGAAATTAAAATTTCATGATATGTACCACTAGTGCATCATGCCATCATTGATGATAATCGAACCCTTGAAAGCACTTGGATCGTGATTAGATCGATGCCACATCATATCTTTTTTCGAAATGTCAAAATTGTTGTTATCAAATATGATTGTTTTGCTTTACATTATATATGGATAAAAGAAAAACGAGACATTGTGTGTCGTCCGGCTCCTCAGAAAAAGATGTTAGGATTGGCTGACTCATCCTCGGAATCCTAAAATAAAACAGAGACAGTTTGGAAAACTTTGTTTCTGTGACATATCTCATCAGACTGAATATTAATAGAATGGACAACTTTGGTATAGAGATATTTATCAAGGATAAAGAAACTATAATACATCATCTCCATAATATTAATGTCAGGTAAGACGTATTTTTGTCTTGGAGACAAGATAGTCAAGGGCTCAGATTGATTTGATCCAAGGCTAAGGCTAAAAGTGTTTTTACATCAATCCAAGGGTTGAAATTGAAAGTTATGATGTTGAGATCAATTTACTCTGAGATTAAGGGTCAACAATCACTTAAGCCTAATGGCATGATTCATAAACAAAATGTACTTAAAAGGAAAATAGAAACTGAACAAAAAAAATGAAATCCATGTTGAAAGATATATGATATACATGTGGTAGTGATGGAAAGTTGTTTCTTTTATTTTAAACTTATGATTATCATAACTATTTATATAATTGTCCAATTTCGATAAACTTATATTGTTGAAATGCATTTTTCAAGATCTTTCAAATGAAACTAATGGTCAATACAATTGGTAGAACTTTTTAAATGTATATTTTATTAAGGTACCTAATAATGCATGTTGAAGTATTTTAATATTTTTCAAAGAAAAAGCACGAACTCCATATTATGAGGAAATGGAGATTTAAGGGAGAACCCACTCGATGTGAAACCCACATGACAAATATTTTCGATTTAAAATGTGATTTCTTCCCAAACAATCAATTTTTTTACCGAGTTGGCTGAGGTTATCACGTCCTAAAACCCTTTTAGTTTGCATGCTAAAATAGATAGTTTCATTGAAGACGCTTTTAAAATTTAGTTGATGTAGACAAATTTGATAGGGAGATGTTCAGCTAAACAGAAGTAAATTAGTGCCATAAGCATGGGTAGTATGCTATAAAAGTGAACATGGATAGCCTCAATTTCTGTGGGCTTTTTTAGTAGTATGCTATAAAAGTGAACATGGATAGCCTCAATTTCTGTGGGCTTTTTTAGTAGGGATTCTAGTAGAAAGCCCCGTCATATTGCCTTGGAGAAGGAACAATCAAGGACAGATGATAGATTTAATTCGAACTTTGGTGAATGCTCTACCATGGACCTCAGATTGGAATGTTTTTAATTCGAACTTTGGTAGATGATGATACATAAAAACGATCACACCCCTGAGCCATACACGTGTCATAATGTTCTCGAGGAATTACGGGCCCTAGCATCAGCCCAATACTAATTCGGCTTAAGTGGTTCTAAACCCGCCTAATTTAGTCCGCCAGGCAGACCTGAACTCTTACAGCATGCTAAGCCCACACGTTTCACAGCTATCCTTAATACCCGTAAATCTTATTAAGGTAAGTATCTCGAGGATCAGCTTCGGACGAGCAACTACAACAGTTTTCTGCTTTCAACTAGGAAGCAAATACCATTGTACATTCCACACAGAGAATCTTTCTTCTACGGATTACTCTGGTATTGTGAACTATCTCCTACGTATCTAGGAGTACAAGGCTAACATAGAACTTCCCTCCTACAATACGATTCCTAATTAGAGAATGATCTCCACAAAGATCTTCCTAAACTAGTGTTCGATGGCCTGTAAAACCAAGACTCCTTACACTATAAATAATACATGAGGTTGGTAAGCTAAGGTACACTACAAATTTCCGGTTTACAGTATTACGCCTTCCTCAGATCCCTGTCTAACTTTAGCATCGGAGTGCCATCTGCCACCACAACGGTTGTCCGCGGCTCACGTGCGTTACTTGTGCAGGTCAGCAGGAGCTAGGTCAAAGCAGTGGAGCGGAAAATGACTTCATCAGTTTGGCACCGTCCGTGGGGATGACTGAGTTCTTAATTTTTCATTAGCGTCGTCTCCTTTCAAAACCCAGAAAGATGGTGACCACAAAGGTCACGCAACAAGGGAGAACAGCGGCCCCGGTCATACACGAGCTGCAGACTCGCCCCCGCACTGACGACAGCGACAATGGACCCCTGAATCGATAGGCTGTCATCTCAAATAGAGCAGATAACCAAGGCGGTGGAGGCTCTCACATGACAAAATCCACCACCTGCCATTGGAGACCAGGAGCATCATGGGCCTCCGTTTTCGGAGGATGGCAGGGAGCAAGCACAGGAAAGCCAAGCCCCCGCCAATTCTCATTGGACTAAGGGAGGCTGCGTGGGTAACGCTGAGCCCGCCGCCAGGGCATAAAGGCTCGACCCAGGGAACCCCCTCCGCAGAGGGGCGCACAATCCGGATGTACTGTACCGCCTCTTCGTCCCACCATTTGTGGATTGGATCATGAATGAGGCATTTCCGAGGAAGTTCACTCCCTCGAAGCTCGACTTCTAGGACGGAACCACCGATCCTTTCGACCACCTGCGCCATTATCGGCATGTAATGGCTCTTAAAGAAGGATCCGACTCTGTCATGTGCAAAACCTTTTCCACTAGTATGAACAGCTCTGCATTGACGTGGTTCCACAACCTTCCGCCGAAGTCAATCGACTCCTTCAAGACACTAGCAAAGGAGTTGCTGACACGTTTCGTAGGGAGCCAACGTTTTTGAAAAGGCCCACACTACTCTCTAAAATAGAGGTCCCACGAGACAATCAGAGTGTATGTCACGCGCTTCAACAATGAACTAACTCTCATCGACGGATGCAGTGACGACATGGCCGTAACAACCTTCACAGTGGGCCTCAAGGAAGGAAAACTCTACGAAGACCTCACCTTGAGCCCCTACTAGACATGACAGAGCTCCTCAAGAGCGCTTAGAAGCATATTACCTTGGAGGAGCTGAGAACCGTGAAAAGGGAAACTGAAGGCGAGAAGAAGCCCTCCTCTCTGAAGGACAAGGAGGGAAAGAGACGCGAGGACGAGGAATGGAGCAAGAGAAAGCACAATGACAACAGGTCAGACCCTAGTCGGCCCAGGCTAGAGAAAAATCCAACTACGTTGGATCCAAGACTGTGACACCCCTCAATGCTCGCCTATCAGACGTACTAAACTCCATGAAGAATTGGGAGGATCTAAAGTGACCCCAAAGCAACACGGGGACCCCGCCAAGCGTGTTGACAAGTACTACACGTACCACAAGGAGAGTGGCCACGATACCAACGACTGCAAGAGTCTGAGCTATGAAGTTGAATACTAGATCCGCAGAGGCAAACTGAAAGAATTCTTGAACTCCGAAAAGCATCCAAAACAAATCGGGGACAGAGGGGAGTCAGTTAAAGAGATAGAGGACACACAGAGATAATCTGTCCTTCATGGGGTCGGACTGAATGAAGACCAGTCGTACAAGTCTAGCAAGCGGACCTTACTGGAGATGCAGACAACTCGCGAACGAGGACAAACACATCTGCCACTCAAGGATTCAGAGCCCCATTCCCACCTTGACATTTACGGATAGAGACCTCGAAGGAGTCCGAGCGCCACATAATGACGCCCTAGTCATCTTGGTCTCCATAGCAAGGTGGGGGGTAAAGAGAGCTCTAGTGGATACACGTAGCTTGCTCAACGTCCTGTTCTACAACGCGTTCCGCAGTATGGACCTCAAGGAGGAAAACTTGACGTCCTCAAACTATCCGCTGATTGGATTCAGTGGAGAGAAACGTTTTCCAATAAGGAAGATAAGGTTGGCAACAGTGGCAGGAGAGTCACAGCTAAGAAAAGTCCTGTTTATGGGCTTCATGGTTGTAGTCGCACCATTGACCTACAACCTTTTCTTGGGAAGACCGTGGCTCCACCAGATGGAGGTAGTAGTCTCCACCCTTTACCAGTGTGTTAAGTACACTGCTAACCACTCAGAAGGGACAATACGCAGAGACCAACCTACGGCATGAGGCTGCCATTACATACTCCCAGATCTAAATACACGAGGCAGAGAGACTGCCATTACATTCTCGAGGCACGGGGCTGCCATTACATACACGAGGCGCGAGGCAAAGACCAACCTACGGCACGCAGAAACAAATAGAATGCTCCCAGATCCAGCTACATACTGCGGGGTAGCCTGATCCAGTGCCGGGCCAAGCAACAATGGAGGCATCGCCTTCAAACAATGCGGGAGCTGTTTGCTGTAACGCCAAGCAGAACCGAGAGGAAATGGCAAGCGGGAACACATCCCCCGACCTCCAGTCGGCGCGAAAATCAGCCCCGCTACAAGGTATACTCTTCAGTAACCTCTGTAACGCTACCAAATTTCAACGATCCACAAGGGCAATCCGAATTCACTTCAAGGCCAAGAGCAATTCCTCTCGCTCAACAGTTAGTCTGCTTTCAGTTGTTTATTTCCCTTTCCATAGTCAATGTAGAGTTTTAATTCTTAAAGACTTATGTGATTTGCAATCCTTTAATAAATAATGGAAAAATTAAGAAAACAAACTTTATTGATTATTGAAAAGATGTAACAAGCGCCATGATGCGGACACAAAATACTACATACTGTAGGCATCTGATCAACATGGATTAAAGACTTGCCTAAAAAGTCCGAGAGGTATCCGAAAAAAGCCATTGCGAGCAATTTGCAAGTGACAACAAAGACATCCAATGCACCTCGCTCGACTCCTTCCCAAGATCAAGGAAAATGTGTAGAGGGAGTTGAAAGGGCTGAATGGCTGATTGCTCCGTCGAATCACCCAGGTAAGCGACTATACGACAGCGTTGTAGACCTTACAACGGACTGCTGATTTCCTCAAGAGACATCCCATCCCCTTGCATACTTCCTCAAACGGTTCTTGGCCTCCTGAGGGGGTTGGAAAAAGGCGGATGAGGATGGCCACTGGCGATGAAGCAGTCAAGGTCTCACAATGCTGTCAAGCGAGAGCACCTTTCGCATACGCGGTTGCCGGGGTGGCTGAGAGCTACCACCACCGGAAGCACCGTGCATCCCTAACACTTCGATCAACCATAAATAGAATACACGCGGACGCAAACGGCACGAAGTAAGACCAAAGCGTCTCCCTTGATAGCAAACCCGTACTACTGTGCAATATGAGAAGAAATTACGAGATCTCAGCAGACCAACTACGCGCCCACCCACATCAGGTGACCATGCATAATATCGATTATGATCGTGCATGATCGTTGCAAATGTCAGAACATTCAGAGACTCCGACAATGGAGATTCACCTTCAGCCTTTAGAAAATCCAAAGCATTTTCTTCAAGCAAGATCTCAAACATTTCCTTCCAGCATTTACAGGAGAAAAACTCTGCGAAAGATAGTGCCTACAACGATTTGAAAACACCATTATATAGGCGTAATACTTTACCAAACGGGCCTCCTACATTAAGTGCCAAGCATAAAATATCGTGTAGGAAATGAAGAAACGACGGTTCCCAAGGAAAGTGCGCAGACCAGTTCGCTTAATTAATGACACTGCATGCAACCCCATCAATTCAGGGGAGTAACCGGTACTCAATCGTCCCGCAATCTACGCCGTACACGTGTCACCGCGGGATCTATGACGTACACATAGCGCAACCGCACAGGAAACTCTAATTCTTCTTATGCGGGCCCAAAGGCTTGATCCACTCGGCTCACCATTCAAACAATATTCTGCTACATGCTAGGCATGAGCGTAAATCCAAAGCAGCCTTGACGCACGGATCGTATGTACGGATCGTTGTTTGTTTTAGGGTAATGTTGTCCACACAGTGCACGACACTAGCGGACATTGGTTCTCACAACCTCAGACGGGCGGAACCCCTCTCCAATCGAGCAAGCTTAGTCAACCTAAATTGATGACGACCTTTTGGTATACCCGACACCTAGTCCGCTCAGCGCGGAACTCGATGGTCTAGGAAGTGGGAGTCTAATCAACGCTATCACGCCTGGTGAAGACTTGCCAGGGATCATTGCCCCCTTCACGGTAAATGATCGCCGAACTCAGTCAAGTAAGCCTAGCTGATGATGACTGGTAATGAAAGCTTCTGATCAAAGCCCAGACCTGTAGCCCCCACTGTCGGGTGTAGATGGTTTGGAAAGTGGGAGCCTAGTCAGTCCCGAACTGATTTCGATGGCTCGCCACGGGACCACCATTTTTTAGCATGGAAGCCAAATTACCAACCCTGGACTTGTAGCAACCATTGCGCGGATGTAGATAATTTAGAAGATGAGAGCCTAGTCACTTTCGAACTGATTTCGACGCTCGCCATGGGACCACTGCTTTTCAGCGTTTCCGTCGAATCACCAATCCTGGACTTGTAGCCCCCACTACGCCGGTGTAGATAGTCTAGAAGGTGGGAGCCTAATCAGCCACGAACTGATTTCGACGGCTTGCCACGGGACCACTGCTTTTTAGCATGGCCGCCAAAAATTCCTAAATTTGTAGCTTGATGCGCACAGGTGTAGATAATTTAGAAGGTGGGAGATTAGTCAGTCTCGAATTGATCTCGATGGCTTGTCACGAGACCATTGCTTTTCAGCCTGGTCGTTAAACCCTTTTTACTTGAACTTGTAGCCCCCACCGCGCGGGGTGAGTGTAGATGGTTTGAAAGGTGAGAGACTAATCAGTCCTTAACTGATGTCTACGACTCGCCACGGGGCTAATGCTTTTCAGCATAGTCGCCAAACCTTCACTCCCAAAATCTGTAGCCCACATTGCTCGGGCATAGATAATTCAGAAGGTGAGAGCCCCAAGTAGCTCGCCACGCAACCACCGCTTTCCTTCGAAACAATCGCAAACATGATCTAGCTGAGTTAACATCTTCACGCTCAAACAGACTGACATTCTAATATTAGCAAAGGCCACTCACGCCGATACAAAGATCATACGGTTAGTGCCCAGATAAAAGCTACTTAGGATGCCAACCTGAGCTTACGGCGCCTGACTCGGTACGAACGCTGTGACACATACGCTCAACCATCACAATTCGCCCATATCAGCAGCTGCATCCGACCAATCAGACAAATGAGGTAAGCCTCAAGCAGCTTACCTTGGGGACAAGACAGCTCGGGCAACTCAACCCTCAACTAAATTGTTCGCAATATGCCCACTATCGAACATGACTACACAACGATGAGCCTAAGTCATTCGCTACGCAAAACGGTCAAACTCTCTATCGCAGACAGATTAGTCGATGTCCTATTGATTCAAGTGGCCTATGCCAAAGAAAAATGACAAGGCGAAACGAAAAACATGCAATAGAGAAAACAAACACGAAACGGATAAAACTGTTTTCATTAATGGTCAAAACGGAAAGGGGTACAAACACAGTTTACTCCTAAAGTACAGAAATAGAAGAGCTAAGCCTAGTGGAAGGAGCAGGAGTTGCGTCCACACATGTCATGACCTGGACATCAGGGCCCAAACTGTCTTTCTCGTCCGATGACATAGAGGTAACAGACAGGTCTACATATGACATCTTATAACGTCCGAGGTCCCACTCCGGATAGCAGCTCCAACCTGTTGTGTACAACCCAGCGAAACTCGCATTTGCCTTGTTTCTGAAGAAGCTTATCCTCTCGCACCTTCGCATCAACAAGTTCACGCTCCAATAGCTCCAACTTGCCAGTTAGCGCGTCGACGTGAAAATGCTTTGTGGCTAGACTGCTCTTCACAACACTAAGCTCGTGCCACTCCAATTCGAGCTAGTCCTCAACCTTCCTCGCCTCTCGAGCATAGAATTCCACATCGGATTCTAACTGTTGCTTCTGAGCAGCCCAGCCGACTTCCTTCGAAACATTTTCTTTAGCAAGAGACCGCAGTTCAGAACGTGCCTTAGCCGCAGCTTTTTGCATAACCTCTACGTCTCGGCGGGTCCGGTCCACTCCTGTTTGAGTTTATTTCTCGGACACCGCCTATAACAGATCGCGCTCAAGGACATCCAGACGAGCCCTTTGAGTCTTAGCGGCCATGGTTGACTGATTCGACCTCTTCTCGTCAGTTTGCTTCTGTAGCCGATCAATTTCATAAAGTGCATTAGAATACAGTGCCTGCATGTGCGAGATGACATGCTCCAAGGTGTATACCCTCTAGCGAGCCGCCTCGACTTCTGTCCCAGCAACGACCACATGACTCAAGTGAGACATACCCAACATAAGGTATTTCAAGCCCTTATCCATACACCCTTCTAGCGTATCCTCCTCGGGTTTTGGAGCGCAATCCATCAGCCAACTGTGACGCCTTCCTATATGCTTCCTCGAAGCATACTCTACGTCCACCTCTTGGTGCCAGACCTGTTAACTCATCTTTACCTAGTTCGGTGCAAACAGGCTGATCCGCGCATTCAGATGAAGCTTTTCCAGATCAGGAATTATGCCAGCACCGCCCTTCACGGTTGCCACTGCCCTTAGGCTCACCTCCGTGGCATTTCCTTTGTCACGCACAATCGACCCTTTGGTGCGAGACGGCTCGACGGGATCCGGAGGGAGAGGAGAAAGTGAATTATCCAAAGGACCCTCCAAGACTTCTAGCTGTGGCCTGGAACGAGATGGTGAACAATGCGGAATATGGAAAACTTGATCCACGACACCACGACCACTATCAGAAGCGCACCATTGGGACGATCAGATTCCACAGCCTTAGGTGGGTTTTCACAGAAGTCTTCTGTCAGAACAACCCCGCGCAAATCAGCAACAATAGAAGTCGCCATTGCGATCCGCACCAGATGATCATTCAAAGCTTCATCCTGCCCGTTATTGAGATTCAACCTGTCTTCAACCCCTGCAAACCGTAGGTAATCTTTCTCCAAGCCGAACACCTCAGTATCCGCCACGACAGGCTTAGTAGAATCGCGCTCTTCTCTCACTCGAGTGGGTCGTGCTGAAGGCAACCTAGTTCTAACACGGGACCTCTTCCTCATAAAAGAAGCAAACGTTTCAGACGGCTCCTCCACGTCAGGCAGAACGAGAGCTTTGGCCCCATCAGCCTTCATTTTCCTTGAAGGGGCCCCATCTTCCAACCTAATTCGCGATACTCATTACAGAGTGGGGGCAACGTGCCAGTTGTCCCACAACCCACTACGGATGAAGTTGGAAACTCTTATGACATCGACCATGTTCCACTTTGGCAAGCGGCGAAACGTCTCCATAGTGTTTTGCTCCTCTAAGGTAAGAGTAGTAAGAAACCTTACTGCGAAGAAACACAAACAATGATTAGCTAGCCCGCAATCAAGCATATCAAAGTCACGAGAAAGGGTTGAACTTACGAAGCGACCTGAACTCTCGCTCGAGCGGACGACCATTGCATTGAAAATACTTCGAAACCGCGGGGGCCAAAAAACAATACTTCTGCTAGAACTTGAAATCATCAGGCAGATTCACAGAGCAAGTCGGCGACGTTATCTTACAGACAACGTTACCCCTCAGTCGTGGAGAATTCAACAACTCAGGGAGAAATCAACAACTGAATTACTTGCGGAGTCATGCTGACGTCGGCCTCCTTAGCATTGATTAGAATCAGGAGGATGATCCTATATCCATTAGGCCCCAACTAGGTCAGAGGAATCCCCAGGAGATCCAAGAATTCCCAAATCACGTCCAGAATAGAAAAACACACTCCAGTTTGAAGCATCCCATGATTCAAGCAGATGAAACTGGCCGGAGGTGACATTGGCGTTTGGTCACCCGTCAGGACATACAACGGCAGGTCCTCATGGACCCCAAACTTTGTACAGATTTCGGCAAGGCCAGACTTGGACAACAACCTGTCTTCGAAAAACTTTAGGCCCTTGGCCAAAGTTGAGTCGTCAAGAAGGTTTTGTTGAGCTATAAAGAAGATGAACAATCTTTTCTAATCAGAGCAATATCTTTAACAACAAAGAAAGTAGAAGTGGTTGACTTTACATTGCGGATGACCTAAATAGAGATTGGGTTCCTACCTATTTTCCGCTGGACCGACGCACGTTCAATTAATGTAGTGCGCGGCTCAAGCAACGATTCAGATTCAATCATCATGAACGACGCATCCCTTCCTATGCAGTTAATTCAGAGTTATAACTCCGAAATAACATCGTTATAACGTATAACGGACTTGAGGAATATAACGGTTATATTTAACAGCAGGTTGTAACGGTAGCCGCTATAACGCTATTATAGCGGCCGTTATGCATTTAACGTTTTATTTTGTAACGCCTTTATAAATTTTGGTGCAATAAAAAAAACTGATCGTTTGCTTTTCTTTTTCAGATCCAGAAGAGAAGGGAAGAAGAACGAAAAAGAGAAGAAGGAACGAAAAAGAGAAGCGGAGAAGATAAGAGAAGAAGAAGATAAGGATTGAAGAACTAAAAGATCAATCACAAAGATCGATCGATCCTCTAGACCTGTGCAATCTTTGTGATTGAGGGATCCCCTACCGTACTGCTGTCGGTGATTGAGATCGATCGAACATATCGCCTGTGCGATCAATCTATTGGCTGTGTATCGATCGTGTTTGCGTGATCTGTTTGCGATATCTTTTTTCATGTCTGTTTGGGATCTGTACCGTACTGCTGAAGAAGAAGAAGAAGAAGAATTGTTGAAGAAGAACTAAGAACTGCTGAAGAAGAACTGTATTGCTGTGTTTGTACTGTTACGATCTATTTGTCATGTCTATTCGAAGGAAAAAGAAGAAGAAAGAATGGAAGAAGAGAAATGGGAAGAAGTTCCTCACCTATTAGTCTTCTATATTCTTCTCCCTTTATTTTATTCAAATCAATATACATAACCAAATTAATGTCAGCTACAAATGATGTACCATATTTATTCAATTGATGCACCTTTATTAAATTGATGTACCTTTATTCAATTGATGTCAACTACAAATGATGTACCCTTATTATTTTTCAATTAATGTATGTACCTTTATTATTTTTCCATTGATGCACCTTTATTTATTCAATTGAGGTTTGTGAGAGTCCAATTAATATTATCTACAAATTGTTACAAATTGATGTCTTCCAAATTGAAATTGTTATCTTCTAAATCGAGTTGACGAATGTTTTTGTATGCTTTTTCTCCTTTCAATTGATGTCTTGTAAATATTTGATTTTTAACCTTTTTTTTATTTTTACCCAATTTATTGATTATTAATGCTATATAATACATTAATACTTAGTAGGGGTATAAAAATGTATTTCATTATATACCATTATATCCCGATATATCATGTTATATCCTGTAACGCTCCTGGACTGTTACAGGTTCGTTACCGTTTTAACTGCATAGATCCCTTCAAGAGATGACTTAGCAAACCGATGTGACGACTTACTAACTCGGGGGGAGTAGCTGATGATACATAAAAATAGTCAAACCCCTGAGCCATATACGTGTCAACCCAACACTGATCCGGCCTAAGCATTCTAAGCTCGCCCAATTAAGTCCGCCAGGCGGACTCGAACTCTTACAGCATGTTAGGCCCATATGTCTCACATCTATCCTTAATACCCGTAAGTCCTAATGCAAGTATCTCGAGGATCAGCTTCGAACGAGCAACTACAACAGCTCTCTGCTTCCAACTAGGAAGCAAATACCAGAGTATATTCTACACAGGGAATCTTCTTTTTACGGATTACTCTTGTATTGGAAACTATCTCCCGCGTATCTAGAAGCACAAGGCTAACATGGAACTTCCCTCTTACAACACGACTCCTAATTAGAGAATGATCTCCTTCCTAAATTACGCATTCGATGGTCTGGTAGAACCAAGAATCCTTGCACTATAAATAAGACTAGGTTGGTAAGTTAAGGTACACTACAAATTCCCTGTTTACAACATTACGCCTTCCTCAAATCCCTATCTGACTTTAGCATCGAAGTGGTATCGGCCACCACAACGATGGTCCGTGGCTCACATGCGTTACTTGTGCAGGTCAACAGAAGCTAGGTCAAAGCAGGGGATCAGAAAACAATCGCATCAATAGATATGAAGTTACTTTGACGAAGAAGAATGGTTAAAGACTGATAGAAAGACAACCAAGAAGGGATCTCCTTTGTTCTGTGAAACTCACCTGTGTCCACCTTCAAGTATTCTAGAGTCCAGTAAATTCATAAGATTGATAATCTGCGAAGTTCCTTGCAATTGACTGCTCTCCATAGGTGCCAGTTCCATGGTTAACCCGGTGTACTAGCGTTAGCGTATTCTTAATTATTGAAATTGCATTTAGTGCCGGAAACTTTGCTTGATACTTTAACAATATATTTGATATCCAGGTTAGGTATCTGACTGGTGTATATGATAAATGAAGAGGTCATTTCTTTTAATGTCTGGCAGCTCTTCTTCAGGGATGCATATCCTGATGTCAGCACAAGCAAAGAACTTCTATATGGGGTCAACTGAACTGACAGCATTCTGCCATGCAAACAATATATTTAAAGCCATGTCTTTTGACAGTGACACATATATGTGAAGTACTAGTCCTTGCGTAAAGAGAATATAGATTTGAAGCCTTTGGCTTAAAACTTCGGTTGAAATTCATTTCTCCATCTGACCTTTTCCGCCTGCAAAATATCTAGGAAAAAATCAATGGGCTATGTAGTTCTATTATTTTTAAGAATAATTTGAGTCTCTCTGTTGATTTTATTTTCTTCATCTCTTTTCTTATTAAGTTGCTGCATTCATACCATTTTGATGTATATCTGACATCTGATTCTCGGGTATTTGACTCCATGTCGTTTTCATACTATTTTCTTTCTTACAAACAGATTTCGTTATTTATGGGCTACAGGGTCCAGAGGCATCAACTTCTGAGGAAATTGCTGAACTTAAACAGTCGCTTCAAAACGAAATTAACTCGAGGAGAGATGCTGAAGAGGAGATTAAAAATCTTAGAAGTCAATTAGTGCAGTGGAAAAGGTCAGAGGTATGACTTCCAGTCAGTTACTGATATGATTTTCAGCATTACTTAGTTTCTATCAAAAACTAAATTCTAAATGGCTCTTGATTTGGCAATAATAAAAGCTTATTGTGTTGTAGGCAGTGGGGAGTGCTGAAATCTTAAAGCTTCGGAGGATGCTGGAGAATGAGGCACATCAGAAAGAGAAATTTGAAGAAGAAATCACCGTACTGAGAAGCCAGTTGTTGCAGTTGAGTTTTGATGCTGATGAGGTATGCTTGGTTCATGTTTATATTCAAATGTTCTCGGGAGATCATGTTTCAATGGTATTGTGGAACAAAGAGTACTTGTTATGAGTAGGAAATGCTTATAGATGTTATGATGGGGTCACATCACTATATCAGTTTTTAACAGACATTATACCAACTGATCAAATAATTTTTGTTCCTCATTTTTCGAGCCTACTTCCCCCAGTCTGATTGTTGATCATCTCACTGTTTATTTTTCATTCTCATCACATACTATGTAGCTTTAGGGTAATTGAAGCCATGGACAAGAAACTTTGATTCAGGGTGGTAGAGTGATTATACATGTTTATCGTGTCTTCCTGAATACATGGGTGGTACTGGTGATAGTGCGTGCTCGGTGGCACCTGTAATGCCTAAGTGTGTTCTTCATCATCATTTTGTACCGAACATTTGTATTCTTTTTACAGACAAGGAGGAGTCTTGATAGAGGCGACTCAGGAAAAATCTTTACTGGCTTAGATTCCCTCATGTCTCAAGTTAGGCAATCACAACTGCAAGATCCGGGAAATGGTCAGAAGACTTCCATTGCAAAGCTCTTTGAACAAGGTAATGAATCTATCAAGTCAATATCTGAATTTTGTTTCACTTAGGTTGAATAATTGAGGTTGCCTCTTTCTTCTGTTTAATATTTTCTATATGACTTGTCAGTCGGGTTGCAAAAGATCTTATCGCTGCTTGAATCAGAAGATGCTGATGTTCGTATTCATGCAGTAAAAGTTGTAGCAAACCTGGCAGCAGAAGGTAGTTTTATAGACTCCTGCTTGATTTACATTCTGGCCCAGGATCTCTTGCATCGCAGTTGTCCCTCTTACACAAGATTGATCCAGTTACACTTGTAAATTTTGCTTCTGAAACTGTCAACAGTCCAGACCTTAATATAGTTAAAGAAGATAAAAGAAAGAAACGTATGATAGCTTCAACCTAGGTTTCGACCTCTCTAGGTTTTGTGTATATTAGAAGTTGTAGAACCATAATAGCAAGAAAATCCAAAATATTACAATAACTTCACCTCTCCTCTACTTTGAGCATGTATGCTGACCATGCCCAACTTTGGTACAAAAATAATCAAAGGACGAAGAGCTCCTTGCCAATGCTCTAGTAAAAGTACTACGCAATGGATGTTTAGATTTGAGATTGTTAGTTATAAGCTTGTTTTGAACAAATGACAATCCACCATGATAAGGACAATTACTAGCAACAAAGATGGCAATTTATTATCAAAGTACATAGGCGCAAAAGTCAAAATCATAATACCCATTTCTATCAGAAGTGACTCTTGTGTTATTAATAGGTGATTAATCCCCGATTAATCTCTTCTCGCTAGTAGAGCATTACAATTTTCAAATTAATCGTTTCAATAATCTCTAGCCCGAGTAATCGGTGATTTTTTGCCGATTAATCACGTTTAAAATTCACCAATTAATCGGTCTACGGTAAATATTATAAATAAGCGAGAGAAAATTAATGTTAATTTCTCTAATTTTGCCTTAACCTCATGAATACTCCAACCCATGGGGCAATAACAAGTGATGAAAATGTCTCATCATCATCAAAGCACATTCCCGATATTTTCGGGGTCTCCAAGCAATGCGGTCTTCCCACATATCCTTGCCTAATCCAAGCTCAAGTGATGAAAAGGTTTAAGATAAAAAAATAATATATATTATTTAAGAAAAGAGAAAAACGACCAAATGAAAATAACAAGCTAAGCCAAAGAATAATTTATCTAACGTTGAATTTTTAATTTTGTTATAATTTATCTTGAATTGTGGTATATGATGTCTTTACTTCAATATACATTAATTTTAAAAAGACTAAAAATTGTAGTAAACATATTATATAAGAGTAGAGAAAATGTGGGCCAATTAATTCTGATTAATATCGATAAATCTCATATAGCTCCTAAATTGATTAGGGTCCGATTAACGATTTAACTATATAAGTGACTCCCACATCATCAACTTGTAATATGAGCCTCATTTTTGTATTTCTCTAAGTTGAGACACCAATCAACAAAAAAACTTGGTAACTAATGATTTTGTCAGGCTTATAGTTGTATAACCATACTGCAAAAAGGGTGTATTTTTCACGTATTGAGGTTGATGTGGAGTATTCAAATATACTTATTCTCTTACTCGACTGTGGCTGTGGGTGTAATTGGTGTATGAAGAAGTTTCCATCCTGATGTCTTTATTCAAAAACTAAATTAAACCCCAAATACACTTCAAGACAGACAAAACTAATATGATGTTTTGTACATCTTGGTGATTAGTTATAGGGTCTACATGAGGATTATAAGTGGTGTTCTGCATGTATGATCCATGTTGTAGTTTGAATGTGCCTACCTCATTTTGTTCAATGACTTCCTATGATGCCATGTGATTCATCATCATTAAAGCTCATTCCCGATACTTTCAGCGTCGGCTACAAGGATTTTGGTTCTCCAAGCAATGCAGTCTTTCTCTATGACGTCTTCCTTTACCGCTTTCATTCAAGTTTTCAGCGGCCGTCCCCTTCGTCTACATCCTCCATTAACTTGCCAATCTAGACATTTCTAATTGGCGCCGTGTTTGATCTCCTCCGCATGTTACCAAACCACGTTAATGCCTTTATCTAATTTTGTCTTTTATGGGCGCTACACCGAAGTATCTCATAATTCTTTCATTCCTAATTTTATCTTTACCGGGTTTACCATACATCCATCTTAACATAAGCATTTCTGCTACCACCATCTCATGCGTAAGTTGTCCCGTAGTAGCCCAACATTCTAAATCGTATAGCATGACCAGTCGAACAATTGTCTTATAGCATTTCCCTTTTAACCTTGTAGACATTCTTCTATCGCATAATACTTTTGACGTCGTTCTCCATTTCGTCTAACCAATTTTAATCCTATGGTCTACATCTTCTCCAATAGCCCCATTCTTTTGAATTATAGATCCTAGATATTGAAAAACCTCACATTCTGGGACCTCCACGCCTTCGATTTCAATTTCAATTGCATTACTCTTTCCTCATGATTCACAACCAAAGTTGCATACTAGATATTTTGACTTCGAACAACTAATTCTAAAACCCTTACTCTCTAAAACCTCCCGCCACCTATCTAATTTCCGACCTAAACCTTCACTAGTCTTATCAATTAAGACAATATTATCTGCGAATAACATACACCAAGGTACATCTTAAAGATGTCTCGTCAACTCATCCATGACCAAAACAAAGAGATATGGACTTAAGGTCGACCCTTGATGTAGTCCTACTGACACTGGGAATTTGCTGGATATCTTCCCTACTGAGCGAACACTAGTTACAACCTCTTTATACATACCCTTAATGAGATTTACATAACATTGAAACACTTTCCTCCTTCTAAGCACTCACCAAATTAACTCCCTTGGGACCTATTGTAGCATTTCTCCAGATCAATAAAAACCATATGAAAATTGTTACGTTTCTCTCGACACTTTTCTATAATTTGCCTAAGCAAGAAGATGGCCTCCGTAATAGACCTATGATAGGATCTGATTTTGTATTATGGAATTCTGCAGATTGGAAGCAGTTCACTCAGAAGTGAACTCAGAATTTAAGACAGAAACCAAAGAAAGAAATAGATGGGAGACTTGAAGATTCAACAAGCAATTGTTGAAACAAAATTTGTATTGATGATGCTGAGCTTGCAATTACAAGATTCAACTCCGAAATAATGAAATACAATGTAATATGAACTGAATGAATGATAAAGGCTGTTCGAGATGCCTTGATCTCCTAGAGAGCATTTGCTCAGATGTACAACTTGTTTTTACAATGAAAAATCCATCCAATTCCATTGCTATTCTCCTATTTATAATAGTACCTCATAGAGGTCTTTGCAAAGCACTAACAGAACATTATTTCTAACCACTAACAGAGCACTGAAAAGCCCCTTCTATTAATCCATCTGCCAATCCATCTGCAACCCCTTGAGCACTTCCAATCTGTTAAACATTCTTGAAGGCCATTAACAACATTTGCATTCACTTTCATTTTGTTAAGCATTCCTGAAAGCCACTAACAACACTTACCTTCTATTAAACCATCCTATTCTTTCGCCTAGTGTATGTGAATCGTATAGGGGGCCCATCATTACTCCCTCTCCAAAAACGCACCTTGTCCGCAAGGTGAAAATCTGGAAATTGTTGTTGGAACCGATCAAAAGCTTCCCAAGTGGCCTCATAAGCAGGCAAACCCCTCCACTTGATTAATACTTCGAACTCACCTGGATTGCCCTTAACAGCCTGTCTGATATCCAAAACTGATTCAGGTTGGACCACTAACTCCAATTCATCTGTCAACTGAGAACTGAGAAGGGAGAGGAGTCATATGGGAACAAGGTCCCTTAGCACGTCGTAATTGGGACACATGAAACACAGGGTGAATTTGAGAAGAACCAGGCAAATCCAGTCTATAAGCTACTGACCCGACTCTGCTCAACACTGTATAAGGCCCATAAAATCTCGGTGACAACTTCTGATTGACCCGCCGCGCTAAAGATTTTTGTCGATATGGTCTGACTTTCAAAAACACTTTGTCGCCAACCTCAAAAACTTCATCCCTTCTGGATTTATCAGCAAACCTCTTCATTCTTTGTTGAGCACGCTGCAAGTTCATCCAAAGAGCTTCCAAAACACTGTCCCTATCAGATAAAAGCTGCTCTACTGATGACACTGCTGTCTTCCCAGCGGTATACCGAATCAATGGAGGAGGATCTCGCCCATACAGCACTTCAAAAGGAGTAAAACCTGTAGCGGAGTGACTTGACGTATTATACCAATACTCTGCCCAACACAACCACTTAGACCATTGTTTAGGTCTGTCAGAGGTGAAGCATCTGAGATACGTCTCTAGGCAGCGATTTATCACCTCAGATTGCCCATCCGTTTGAGGATGATGGGCAGTGCTATGCTTCAACTTCGTACCTTGTAAGCGGAACAATTCACGCCAAAATTGACTAAAAAAAATGCGATCTCGATCAGAGATAATGGACCTAGGAGTCCCATGAAGTCTGATGATATCTGTAGAAAATACTTTGGCGACTCCTTCGGCAGTAAACGGGTGCTTTAGTCCAGAAAAATGAGCATACTTACTGAGGCGATCAACCACGACCAATATAGTATTCATCATCCCGGAAATAGGCAACCCTTCAATAAAGTCCATTGTGACCTCATCCCAGACTTGAGTAGGCAGTGGAATGGGTTGAAGGAGCCCAGCTGGACTAATGGCCAAACTTTTATTTCGTTGACAGACTTCGCATTCACTGACTAACTTTCGGATGACGGCCTTCATTCCAACCTAATAAACTTCCTTGGCAATGCTCTGATAAGTCTTAGTCTCCCCAGAATGTTCCCCTACTGATGATTCATGGAATTCCCTAAAATTGTAGGAATAAAAGAAGAATTTTGTGGAAGAACTAACCTTTCTTTGTAATATAGTAAGTCTTGTATGATCCGAAAACCAGGGCGACCCGAACCATTGCGCACTGACTGAATGAGAAGTTGTAAGTCAGAGTCACCCAATATTTCAGCTTTTAAAGCATCCCAATTTCGCCATGAAGGCATACTGATCTGAGAACAAGAGAGGATGGGAGAAATCCTGGATAACGCATTTGCGACCCAGTTAGAAACCCCTGGCTTATACTGTATCTCAAACTGATAACCCATGAGTTTACTCACCCACTTTTGATACTCCGGACCAATCACGTTCTGTTCCATAAAAAATTTGAGACTTTTCTGATCCGTTCTCACAATGAACTTACGCCCCAACAAATAAGCTCGCCACCTTGTGATGGCAAACACTATTGCCATGAGTTCTTTTTCATATATCGGCTTGAGTCTAGCCCTTTGCCCCAACACTTGACTAAAGAAAGCAATAGGTCGTTGTAATTGCATAAGAACGACCCCCACTGCAAACTCGGAAGCATCTGTCTCGACAATAAACTCTCTGGAGAAATCCGGCATTGCCAATACAGGCGCCTTAGTCATGACCAACTTGAGTTTCTGAAATGCCATTGCAGCTTCCTGATTCCAAGCAAAGCAATCTTTTTTCAACTGTGACATCAACGACCAAGCGACCTGACTGTAACCTTGTATGAAATTTCGGTAGTATCCTGTAAGGCCCAGAAATCCCCTCAACTCAGTAATATTTCTCGGCTGAGGCCAATCCAACATAGCTTGGATTTTGGACTAATCCACCGATACGCCCTCACTTGATATCACATGACCCAAATAGTGTAACCTGGAACACCCGAACTCACATTTCTTCTTGTTCGCATACAGTGCCTATTTTTGTAAGACACCCAACACCACATCAAGATGCTCCACATGCTCTTCCAACCCCTTACTATAAACCAGAATATCGTCGAAGAACTAATACAAACTTACACAAATACGGTCGAAAGATTGAGTTCATCAGCGACTGAAAGGTGGCCGGCGCATTAGTGAGCCCAAATGGCATCACCAAAAACTCATGGTGCCCTTCATGAGTGCGAAATGCGGTTTTAGATGCATCTCCTTCCCGTATCCGAATCTGGTGGTAGCCGGCCTTAAGATCCAACTTCAAAAAAATTACTGACCCGTGAAGCTCATCCAGTAGCTCTTCTATAATTGGAATGGGAAAACGATCTGGTACCGTTTGTTTGTTCAGGGCCCTATAATCAACACAAAATAGCCATCCATCATTTTTCTTCTTCACTAGCAAGACCGGACTCGAAAAAGAGGACATACTCGGCCTTATAAGTCCCGCCTCCAACATTTTTGCAACCAATTTCTCGCTCTCATTTTTCTAAATTTGAGGGTAGCGATACGGCCTGACATTCACTGGATTAGAGCCTTCATGTAGAACAATGGAATGTTCGTAACCCCGTATGGGAGGCAGTCCTGATGGAGCCTGAAACACCTCCGGATACTTAGCCAATATGGTCGACACCACTGATGGAGCTTCTAAATCTTCTTCCAATACCATATCCACATTTCCCAATTCTATCAGAAATCCCTGTCCCTCCTGTTTTATAGTATGAAGCATTGTCTTCAAGGAGACTAGACTCCGTCCCAAAAATGGATCTCCCTTGAGAATAAGAGTATCCGACCCCATTTTAAAACGCAAAACTTGATCTTTCCAGTTAACCGAAATCGTACCTAATGTTTCCAACCACTGGATCCCCAATATGATGTCTGAACTCCCGAGCCCTAATGGAAGAAAATCTTCCACAATCTCAACTCCTTGCACCATCAACTGCACCCTTTGACAAATTCCGCTTCCTTGAACCGACTCACCTGATCCCATGGTTACCCCATACACCCCCGTAGACGTGATTGGCAACCTGACTCTATCAACTAATTTTTGAGAGATGAAATTATGAGTCGCATCGCTATCAACCAACACCACTACTGACTGACCTGAGATCTCCCCTTTCCATCTTCATGGTCTTTGGGTTTGTGAGTCCCATGACCGAACTTAATGAGACTTCAATGACTTGGCTGATCTCGGCCATGTCTAACTCTTTTGGTGCCTCGCCTTTTTGATCCTCTTCCTCTTCGGATTCATCTTCTTCTCGAGCAATAAGGATACTCACCTCTTTCCTCTTATGGCCCGGTGAGTATTTTTCATCACACTTGAAGCACAAATCCTTCTCGTGTTTGGCTTGATACTTTGCATCTGTAATCTTCTTGAACTCTCTGCCTGAAGATGATTTTCTCTCAAAGCTTCGAGAGGTGAAGGGATTTGGGTAGCGATGACTTAGGTCATTCGCTGGATTCCTTTCGAATTCTCTCGAAGGTCCCATCTTGTGATGCCCTAATGGATCAGACCCAAAATTCTTTTGCCCCACCATGGGCCGACTTTGGTTGTTTTGAAAGCCCAGTTTATAAGAGGTTAACAAAGCTTGTTTTTCCTCTACCCGATGGGCAAGATCCATCGCCCGACCCAAAGAACCCGGCTCCAGCATCCCCACCTCCGCCCGAATTGCGGGTTTCAAGCCATTAATGAACTTGCTCAGGTATGTCTTCAGTGAGTGTCTCTAATGGTGCCGCCAGGGTGACGAATTGCCTTCGGTACTCTGCCACTGATCCCTCTTGCTTAAGAGCAAGAAATTGTTCACAGAGGGATCCTTCTTGGGTGGTTCGAAATTGCATCAACAACAAACCCTTAAGCTCTTCCCAAAACAAGATCGGACGTCTTTTACTTTCCCATTGATACCAAAGAAGCGCATAAGCTTCAAACGATATGACCGCGGCTTCGATCTTTTCCTCATTCGAGTACCGATGTAGGGTGAAAAATCTTTCAGCTTTGAGGATCCACCCATCAGGGTTTGAGCCTTCAAAAATGGGCATGTCTAATCTTCTGGGTTTCCTATCAAACTGACCTCCTTGTGAAGAACCACCTATCCCACCATTGGGACTCTGTGTTTCCACATTGATTGGTGGAATTTGATCTCTCACTGTAGTCGAAGCTGCTTTCTGAGTGTCTTGTTGTGCCTTCATTATCTGATCCAATCTGTTCATCACTTCTTTAAAAACCCCATTCAAAGAATCTAGTTTTTCTTGCATACTTGCCATCGTTTCTTCCATAACTTCTATTCTTGAATTAGCACTAGCACCTTTTCTAGCCATCAATCCTAGGAATCGAAGTGCTCTGATACCAAGTTGATAGGATTTGACTTTGTTTTATGGAATTCTGCAGATTGGAAGCAGTTCACTCATAATTTAAGACAGAAACCAAAGAAAGAAATAGATGGGAGACTTGAAGATTCAACAAGCAATTGCTGAAACAAAATTTGTATTAATGATGCTGAACTTGCAATTACAAGATTCAACTCCAAAAGAATGAAATACAATGTAATATGAACTGAATGAATGATAAAGGTTGTTCGAGATGCCTTGATCTCCTAGAGAGCATTTGCTCAGATGTACAACTTGTTTTTACAATGAAAAATCCATCCAATTCCATTGCTATTCTCCTATTTATAATAGTACCTCACAGAGGTCTTTGCAAAGCACTACCAAAACATTATTTCTAACCACTAACAGAGCACTGAAAAGCCCCTTCTATTAATCCATCTGCAACCCCTTGAGCACTTCCAATCTGTTAAACATTCTTGAAGGCCATTAACAACATTTGCATTCACTTTCATTCTGTTAAGCATTCCTGAAAGCCACTAACAACACTTACCTTCTATTAAACCATCCTATTCTTTCGCCTAGTGTATGTGAATCGTATAGGGGGCCTATCGACCTACTCGGCATAAATTCAAATTGATTCTCTGAAACAGTGGTTAAACTCCTAAGTCTTCGTTCTATGACTCTCTCCCAAAGTTTTATTGTATGACTCAAAAGCTTTATCCCTCTATAGTTCAAGCAGTTCTGAATATCCCCCTTGTTCTTATAAATTGATACCACAATGTTGTGTCTCCATGAGTTTAACATTTTTCTAGTTTTCAAAATCCTATTAAAAAGCCTAGTTAACAATTGAATCCCAATTTCTCCCAGACATTTTCACGCTTCAGTTGGTATATCATCCGGTCCAACTGCTTTTCCTGTCTTCATTCTTTTCAAAGCCTCTCCTATTTCTTTGGCACTAACTCTGCGATGGAACACGCGATGCCTCCCTTCCTATGAAGCATACCCCTCTAAGTTTAACTCCCCTACACATGTCCCATTGAGTAGGTTTCAAAAGTAATCCCACCATCTATCTAAAATAGCTTTATTATACATTAAAACTCTTCCATTCTCATGCTTAATACACTTAATATGACTCAAATCCTTAGTCTTTCGTTATCTAACTTTAGCTATCTTGAAAAAATCCTTCTCCCCTTCTTTTGTACCTAGCCTATTATATAGATCATCATATGCTCTCATTTTAGATTCCCCTACTGCTTTACTACTCAACCTCTTAGCTTGCTTATAGAACTTATAAGACTCTGGGCATCTATCTATTTGCCACTCCTTAAAGCATCTTTTCTTTTCCGTAATGGCTTGTTGCACATCAGTGTTCCACCACCACGTCTCCTTATCATATACACTTCTTTTGGCCTCTCCTAACTCGTCATTCGCCAAATGTTAAAAAAGATCTGCGCTACTAGTCTTATCATTTAGTTTCAGATTCACCTAACCCTTTGAAATTGACTGGCTACCCAAAATCTTTTTCTAAATTGTTGGCACAAATATCCCTCTAAGGTCGACAACTTAATTCTCGGTCTAACTTGTTCTTTAGCAGTACGACCCCTACTCTTAAGACAAAAATCGGGAACTAACAACCTATGTTGGTTTGTCAGACACTCCCCTAATCTAACTTTACAATTTTTACACCCACCTAAATCGTGTCTCCTAATAAGAAAATAATCAATTTGACTTCGATTATGCCCACTCACAAAGTGATCTTTCTTCTTTATAAAAAGTATTGACAATTCCAAAATCCTTAGCTAAAGAAAAATCTAGAATAGAAATCCTCATACTGTTTTGATCCTCAAAGCCTTGACCTCCATGAACTAGGGCTGAACAAAAAACTGATCAAACCGATTAAACCGACCGACCCGATCTAAATCGAACCGATTGATTCGGTTTAAATTCGGTTCGGATTGGTTTCGATTTCAAAAAATTCAAAACCGAAGTGGTCGGTTCGGTTTTCGGTTTCTATGTGATTTAACCGACCAAACCGAACCGACCGAATATATATAATAAATAATATATATTTTATATATAAATAATACAATAGGTTTAAAATAGTCGGTCGGTTCGGTTTTATTTCGGTTTTGGATCGATTTTAGTCGGTTCGGTTACGGTTTGCATAAATTAGAATCGGTTCGGTTTCGAATCGGTTTTGTTAATGGTTGGTTCGGTTTCGGTTTGAAAATTTTAAAACCGACCTAAGTCGGTTCGGTTTTCAGCCCTACCATGAACCCTCTCATACCCAACTCTATCCTTACCGACATGGCCATTCAAATCCCCTCCTAGGAACACCCTATCGAAGGAGGAGATTCCATTAACTAACTCCTCTAAAGAGTGCCAAAAACCCTTCTTAGTCTCCTCGTCTAAACCCACTTGAGGCGCATATGCGCCAATAACATGCACTATCTCTAGTTCTAAAGCTAATTTAATACTTGATTCTATCCTCAAACCTCCTAACGCCGACTACTGCATCCTTAAAAACTTTATCTACCACTATTCCCACTCCATTCCTAGTTCTATCCTTTCCAGAATAGAAAAGTTTGAACACTCCTAAATCTCTAACCTTGTTCCCCTTTCACTTTGTCTCTTGGAGATAAGTTATGTTTACCTTCCTCCTACATAGGCATCCACTAGTTCTATTGACTTACTCGTTAAGGCTCTTACGTTCCAAGATGCTAATCTAATCATTTTATCTCTAGCTCTGGCCTGGACTAGCTTTTTTACCCGCCTCCGTCCAGAATGGTGCGAAAACCCTTGCCAGCCGGGCGCCGCTGCAGCATGCTTTGCTCATTTGTCACTACACCCGAGCGTAGGTGCAGCGCGTCGCTTATAACGGGGGACGCCCTATCTTTGTGCATTAATCTTTTTGAATCAAATTCCATGAAAAGGGATGTGACGGGTTTTTTTTTACAGTGGTTGTCATAAGCCTACACCAACCCTCCTTTATTCGGGCATGTGATTCTAGGTTTTAATTTTTTTTAGTATTCTTCTGGTGGTAGTTGCGATTGCGATTTGGTTGCAGAAAAATGTAGCAATATGTTTCAAGCTTAGTTGCATTTAGATATGAGCATATGTTTGTTACAATAAATAGTTTGTGTAATTATCAGTTAAAATTTTAATGTTATGAAAAGATAAGGGAATATTTGTTAATATTTAGATATGAGAAGAAAATACGAGCATTCTACTACTGTGTTAGTATACGTACAAATGACCAAAGGATAAAAACCTAAAGGGGTTTAACATTTAGGGAACATGGTTTGTTTGATTAGTGGAAAGTTCCTCGAGGGATAAGGACCAAATGATTCCTACCAAAGGCAATCTGTCAAAGAGTATTCAAAGTAGGTTTTGTACGTCCATCGGAAACCTGGATTGCCCAAGGTGACTTGTCTGACTTCGAAAAGGAAAGTATTTTCAGCTTTGGATCGTTGTACCGTTTTTCATGTTAGGATGTTTACTATGGCCACATTGATGATAGTATGATCTTCCTGACAACTGCCATGACCATGATAACCATATTGTACCAATGACGGACATTACAGGAGTGGTAGTTTGTTAGATATTGGACTGAATTTCATATCCTTAGCATCATTTTACATTTTGAATCCCTTCTCATTGAGATTTGTGAACCTTCACATTGATTGTTTTGATTGATGACTTTAAAGTTACTCCAACATACGTCACAACAGTTTATTATATATACATGCACGGTGGTTGTTGAGGAGGATCATCTCCGTAGCATAAATCACATCCCCACTACAAATCAGTCTATTCTAACATATCTAGTCATGTTATAGGTGGTTTCCAAGGTTAGGGTACAAATGAATGGTCCATTTTGCTTCAACTTGTAGCATATTCTCGTTGCATGCAATTCATCCCCACAAAAAACCATCGCATTTAGATCTCCTTACCCATTTATTTCCCTTCACAAATGTATTGTTGTCAAAATTTTGTTAGAAATTATGTATGTATGCGTGTGTAAAAGTCGTTTATTTGGATTTGTATAAAGCAAAGCACATTATTTGCAACAAGCCACAATAACAGTTTTCATGATTATAAAAACAAGAAAGAAGTAATATGGAGATGGTGTTGCTATTAGTGGTGATCTCTACTTGTCATTTGTTGTGCAGAAGCAAATCAACAGAAGATTGTAGAGGCTGGAGGCCTTACATCCTTGCTGATGCTTCTGAGAAGCTCGGAGGATGAGATGATCCGCAGAGTAGCTGCTGGTGCAATTGCTAACCTTGCAATGAATGGTAAAGAGCTGTAATACATCTTCGTTTCGTTTATTATGTGGTATAAAATAGAGTAAACTTCCCTTCATCCGTTGAATTCTGGTCTGCACGTTTCCCTTGACACCTGTTCAAATTTGTTCTGTTCCAACAGAAACTAATCAGGAGCTTATAATGGTTCAAGGAGGAATTAGTTTGTTGTCCATAACAGCAGCCGAGGCAGAGGATCCTCAGACTCTTCGGATGGTTGCTGGGGCCATTGCTAATCTTTGTGGGAATGGTAATATCTATCTTCCTTTCCCATTAAAGTGTTACTTTTTTTTTGTTAGTTTATCTTCCCTTGTGGCTCTTTCTGTCTACTTTCAAGTCTAAAACTAGAGGCATGGGTTTCTTATTTTTCTTTAAAAATTGTGCTTTGATTGTGGCCCCAGTCTTGTTCGTACATCCAAGTGAAGACTGGGATTATTTAATTGGTATGACCCAAACACGGGTCATTGACTGCGTTTCTGTCTTCAATTTCGATATTCAGAGCTTTGATGTGTGTAATTGAGCTCACTTCTTTCCGATTGTAATTTTGATAGACAAGATAGAAAAGACCTGATTCCAGAGTTAAACTACCATTGCCAGAAATCTTAGATGTTGAGGGTTTATACTAGAGATGGGTATTAGTTATGATGAAAAATTGAAGCAGAAATTCTTTTAGAAAGTGCCAAAGTGGATCTAATATCTCTTTTAGAGATGCGTATACTAGAGTCCTTGTCAATCAAGAGGATGGATTGATTTTAAAAGTTAGCGTTTGTTTTAAGAGCTGTTTTGACTTCATTGATCCTGAGCTGATATCTCTGCAAAAGGAGTTTTCTCTGGAGGGTTTTTTTTTTTTTAATTATAATTACGGACTATGGGAGATTTGTAGATGAAATTGTTAAAATGGGCTGGTTCTAACCAAACATATTAGGAAATACATCCTATTGTTAGGAAAATATCTTCCAGTATTAGGAAATACATCCTATTGTTAGGAAAATATATTTTAGTATATTGTGTTGCAAGTTTTATGGGGTTAGAAGTTTTATGGGGTTAGGAAACTTTCCGATGGCTAGTGATTTGTTTCTTTGGTTTGGGAGGTTTCCTAGTGTATGGTGGTTTCCTATTGTATTTTGACTACAGTATTTATATTGCTGATGAATGAATGAAAGAGGACAATTTGGCCTTAAACTTATCATGGTATCAGAGCCTACCTAAAACTTTGTTCTCTCTTGATTGCTTGCTATGGCTGGTGGAGAAACTTCTTCATCACCGCCTCCAAAGATCGAGGCTAATTCACCACAGTACTATTCAACTGTGTCCAGACCAGACCCATCCAGAGTGCCTTTCGCTTTTTCGAGGCCGGAGTATGCAGAATCCATTTCACAGAGTGTACCTAAGCCACGTGGTTCACGACACCGTGAAGGGTCTCGATCAGTGGCACAGCAGAAGCCTACTAAAACCTTGTTTGTGATAAACTTTGACCCTATTCACACCAGAACTCGGGATATTGCAAAACACTTTGAACCATATGGGAAGGTTGTGCACGTGAGAATTAGAAGGAACTTTGCTTTTGTGCAATTCAATAGACAGGAAGAAGCTACAAAAGCTCTTGAAAGCACCCACATGAGCCAAATTATGGGAAGGGTTGTTTCTGTTGAATATGCTCTGTTGAAAAGCTTGCAGCCAAGTGTAAAAGCTGCCCTTCTCGCAAAGATAAGGGAATACAAATCTGATCTGAACAATTTGAAACGTGAAGTAAAAAATCTTACTTCAGAAAATCAGGCTTCGCGAGAAGAGTTGTTAGAGTCTGGAATTGCAGATACGCAAATGGTGTCTGCCGACCAAAAAGGAAGATTGTTAATGTCGACAGAGAGATTAAAAAATCAGTCCTGTGACAAAATCAAGGAGAGTAGAAGAACTATGTTGGAGACAGAAGAGTTGGGTGTTTCAATCTTACAAGATTTGCATCAACAGCGTCAGTCCCTCCTTCATGCTCACAGCACGCTTCATGGTGTGGATGATAGCACATCTCTTGGGAAGCCGAACCCCACTCTTGCTGCGCAACCTCTTCCAGGTTTTTCTGTCGAACGATGGCAGGCTCTCAATCTTCACATCGGATCAGGTACTAATCGGTTGAATGGTAAGTGGATTATTGACACTGGGTGCTCCAATCATGTTACGGGAGATTTGTCGTATTTGTCGGATCTAAGAATTGTGACTCCCTGTTCTGTTGGCCTCCCAGATGGTCAAAACGTTGTTGCCTTGAAGGAAGGAATTGTCAAGCTTACTGACAAAATTATTCTTAACCATGTTCTTTATGTTCAAAAATTAAATTGTAATTTAATTTCGGCTTCACAATTGAGTGATGATATAAATTGTGAATTCATAACTAACTCCGACTTGTGTGCTATCCAGGACCGCCACACGAGGGAGGTGATTGGAACGGGTGACAGAAGGGATGGACTATACTACTTACGGGAGGAGACAAAGGTGAAAACAGTTTCAGTTGCTCCTTCAACTTCTTTGGAGCTATGGCATCGCAGATTGGGGCATCCTTCTGAGAAAGTGGTGAAGTTGCTTCCTTTTTTTAGCAATTCTAGTGGTAACTTGAATAAAGCATGTGAAGTTTGTCATCGTGCTAAACATTTTAGGGATAGTTTTTCGTTAAGTGACAATCACTCTACTCGCATTTTCGAGTTAGTCCATTGTGATTTATGGGGGCCATATGATACACCATCGTCTTGTGGGGCTCGCTATTTTTTGACACTAGTGGATGACTTCTCCCGCGCTGTGTGGATCTATCTGTTAGTTGATAAAACAGAAGTTTTTAAAATGTTTCTGTCCTTTATAGCTATGATTGATAGACAATTTTCTCAGAAATTGAAGATTGTTCGTAGTGATAATGGTACTGAATTTAATTGCCTAAAGGATTATTTTTTGGTCAATGGCATTCTGTTTCAAACTTCTTGTGTGGGGACTCCTCAACAAAATGGCCGGGCAGAAAGGAAACATAAACACATTTTGAATGTTGCTCGTGCCCTACGATTTCAGGGTGGTCTACCTCTTTATTTTTGGGGGGAATGTGCCCTTGCCGCTGCTCATATAATCAATCGGACACCTTCTAGTATTCTTGGCAATAAAACTCCATATGAAGTCTTGTTTGGTAGTCCGCCTTCCTTTGGTGAATTGCGTGTTTTCGGTTCTCTGTGCTTCGCTCATAATCAGAAGGCAAAGGGTGATAAGTTTGCCAGTAGGAGTCGTAAATGTGTCTTTGTGGAATATCCGTTTGGCAAGAAGGGTTGGTATTTGTTTGATTTGGACAAGCAAGATTTTTTTGTGTCAAGGGATGTCAAGTTTTATGAGAATGTGTTCCCATATCTTGATGTTGAGGCTCCTAATTTTGCTGCTCGCAATGACATTCATGGTGATTTGCATGAAGGGGTGGCTGTGGATTTTCCGGATTTTTTAGAAAATGCTGAGGAGGTGCAGCAAGTACGCCCTCCCACGCCCAGGGGTGCTCCAGACCAGCAGCCGCAGGCCACCGCACAGCTGCAGCCGCCGCCACAGGCCGCCACACCGTCCACACCCAGGCCTGCTCCAGCCCAGCAGCCGCGAGCCATACCACAGCCCACCGCCACGCAGTTGCAGCCCGTGCTCCCTGCACCGCAGCCACAGGTGTTGCCTACGCCTTCTCCTACGGATGATTCAGGGGGGGCAGTGTCGGGAGATGCTCCGCCAAGTGAGCATTTAGGTCGTGGCTTTCGAGAAAAGTATTCTTCGGTTAAGCTACGTGACTTTGTTACACACACTACGGTGAAGAAAAATAGTCCATCCTCCGCTTCACCTGCTTCTACATCTTCACCTCCCTCAGGTACACCTTATCCTATAGCACATTATGTTAGTTGTGACAGTTTTTCTGTGAAACACCGAAATTTTATTGCAGCTATTACAGCTGGAAGAGAGCCACAGTCTTTTAAGGAGGCTGTAAAAGATGCAGGGTGGCGCGCCGCTATGCAAGCGGAGATGCGGGCCTTGGAAGACAATGGTTGTATAAGATAAAATACAAATCTGATGCTAGTATTGAGAGATTGAAGGCTCGTTTGGTTGTTTTCGGTAATCATCAGACCGAAGGGATAGATTATGACGAGACATTCGCTCCAGTGGCAAAGATGACGACTGTTCGCGCATTCCTTGCAATTGCGGCTTCTAAAAATTGGGAGTTGCATCAGATGGATGTACACAATGCTTTTCTGCACGGGGATCTAGATGAGGAGGTCTATATGAAACTCCCTCCTGGCTTTACCTCTGATGAACCTGGTTTGGTGTGTCGGTTGCGTAAATCTCTATATGGATTGAAACAGGCTCCTCGATGTTGGTTTGCTAAGCTCGTGTCAGCTTTAAAAGGGTATGGTTTTTTACAGTCCTATTCTGATTATTCCCTTTTTACTTATAAGAAGGGGCCGGTTCAAATTAATGTGCTCGTGTATGTTGATGATTTAATACTCTCTGGGAATGATTCTGCTGCTTTGGCTCTGTTTAAAAGCTACCTTGGCTCCTGTTTTCATATGAAGGACCTCGGGGTCCTTAAATACTTCCTTGGTATTGAGGTTGCCCGCAGCTCTGCAGGGTTGTTTCTTTGTCAACGTAAATATGCACTTGATATTATTTCGGAGGTGGGTCTCTTGGGTTCGAAGCCCGCTATGTCTCCGATCGAACAAAACCATCAACTGGCGCGTGCCACGGGTTCTCTTCTCTCGAATCCTGAGTCTTATAGGCGTCTGGTGGGGCGTTTGGTCTATTTGGCGGTCACACGTCCTGATTTGACGTACTCGGTTCATGTGCTATCTCAGTTTATGCAGCAACCGCGACAGGAGCATTGGGATGCTGCATTGCGCGTTGTCCGCTATTTGAAAGGTACTCCGGGTTACGGTATTCTCCTGCGCTCGGATAGTGACTTGACTTTGCAAGGTTGGTGTGATTCTGATTGGGCCGCTTGCCCTATTACTCGGTGGTCCTTGACGGGGTGGTTGGTGTTTCTGGGCCATTCTCCGATTGCTTGGAAAACTAAGAAGCAACATACGGTTTCTCGTTCTTCGGCTGAGGCGGAATATCGCTCTATGGCCGCCATAACGTGTGAGTTGAAATGGTTGAAAGGTTTATTATTGAGTTTAGGGGTACTTCATCCCAAGGCCGTTCCCCTCTTTTGTGATAGTCAGTCTGCCATATACATTGCGCAGAACCCCGTCTTCCATGAACGTACGAAGCATATTGAAGTTGATTGTCACTTCGTTCGTGATGCTATTCAGGATGGTCTTATTGCTCCTTCGTATGTGCCGACGACTGATCAGTTCGCAGACATTTTCACAAAGGCCTTGGGCAAATCGCAGTTCGATTATCTCCTTGGCAAGTTGGGCATTCTTAACCCTCATGCTCCAACTTGAGGGGGGGTATTAGGAAATACATCCTATTGTTAGGAAAATATCTTCCAGTATTAGGAAATACATCCTATTGTTAGGAAAATATATTTTAGCATATTGTGTTGCAAGTTTTATGGGGTTAGAAGTTTTATGGGGTTAGGAAACTTTCCGATGGCTAGTGATTTGTTTCTTTGGTTTGGGAGGTTTCCTAGTGTATGGTGGTTTCCTATTGTATTTTGACTACAGTATTTATATTGCTGATGAATGAATGAAAGAGGACAATTTGGCCTTAAACTTATCAAAACAGGTGCTCTTCTTGGAAGATGGAAAAGACAGAAGAGACCATTAGCCATCTATTGTTTAGTTGTAGTTTTTGCAGTCTAGGTCTGGGCAACACCTGCAGACTCTACTAATGAAGCGCTGAATCAGTGGACTAAAAGAGAAGTTCTATATGGATCGATCATGTCTGAGGGAAGGTGAATTCGCGAGAGTCTTAGTTTGGAAAATGTTGAGGGAAAGAAATAGTTGAATTTTGTGGGAGAAAAGAAGACTATAGAGCAAGTTATTATGTGGTGGTATACTTCAAGTTTAATTTGAAGGTCATGCAATATTTAACATGTATGTATAAATGGTGCAGTACTGTAAAGATAATAGTTTTTGGTGGGGCTTTTGGTTAGAAGTCGGCAATGAAAGTGTTTCTCACAATTCCACTTTTCTTTCCTTCACATGGTTAGAATCTTATGATTGATAATTCATATCAACATTTGATTTGCCAAACTCAACAAATCTATATGATTCGTGTTTTTGAACTGGAAAAGATCTATCATCAGATTCAATTGATACACATTTACAGGAATCTGCAATTGACTTCATGTGAGGATTAGAAAAAACCTACATAACAAGGACCTCTGTTTGTAAAAAAAAAAATGCGTCAGGTACTCCCATTGGCCACTCCATGCTTATTATAATTTTTTTTTACATATTTTCAATTCTTTACAAATGTTACAACCATATTCTGGTACGGTAGTAGTACATAACCAGCAATATGGCCTACAAGTGAATAAATGAGTACAAGTGAATAAATGAGTAGTAATTCAAAACTTATTGCTGAAAAAATAAATAATACTAAAATATGCATTCGTGTCCCCAACATGTTTTTGAGTGGGAGAGTCTGTTCTCTTGTAATTGATCTTTGCTCTCTTGTTCCTCTGCCTAGTGACCTAGTCAGTCACCAGGCTCTCTCTTTTTGAATGAAATCTGTTTTGTTTTGTTGGTAAAAAAAAGTGCCTCTTTGTGTTTTTTTTTTTAATTTGTCCAACACCTTGTAAATGTGTCGAATACCGTAACCGTGTTCATATTGTTGTCACTTGTTACATAGGGGAAAAAAACCACGTGTTTTTAGGAAATCAAATGTCTTTATGGGCTATAGTGTTTTGTGAGAAAGTTTATTTGAATACTTTAGGGTTTATCATGACTCAGTTCATTTATTTATGTCTAACTTACCAACCATCATGGAATTCCTTATTGACTTTCTAGTTGTTTGTCCAGATAAGTTACAGACGAGGCTAAGAGGTGAAGGTGGCATAAAGGCATTACTAGGTATGGTTAGATGTGGACATCCAGATGTTCTTGCTCAAGTTGCACGTGGGATTGCAAATTTTGCAAAGTGTGAATCCCGAGCATCTACTCAAGGTAAATAATCTTATAGGATAGAATATTCCCTTCTATCCTAATTTCATTATTAGTTGAGTGTCTGGAGTTATTCTGTTTATACATAGAAACAAGGAAACAAAGGGTTGGTTTAGATTTCAAGCTTACAGCCTCTAATGGATGTACAATACTTAAGATTCCTCTCTATTATTGATTATAATGGGATTTGGTATTTGCTATGAAGAAAACCATCTGGCCTGCCAACTCCACATTTGAAGGACATTTAATGTTAACTATGCTATTGCTTTAAACCACAGGTACAAAAACTGGGAGATCTCTGCTAATTGATGATGGAGCACTTCCTTGGATAGTTCAGAATGCAAATAATGAAGCCTCACCAATCTGGCGCCATATTGAACTTGCTCTCTGCCACTTGGCACAACATGGTCAGTGGCCTTTTCTAGAAGTTAAAGAAAATTGATACAATGATTGAACTTATTTCAGTATATTTGATTACAATTTTTGCAGAGATTAACGCAGAAGATATGATTAGCAGCGGTGCCCTATGGGAGCTAGTTCGCATTTCGAGGGACTGCTCCCGAGAGGATATAAGGACTCTTGCGCAACAGACCCTGACATCAAGCCCCATATTCCAAGCTGAACTGCGGCGGCTACACATCGAGTGTTGATTTGATGTTATTGGTTGTTGCTTGTATGTCATTTTGTTGTGCCGGTTCAAACATGAAGAAAACAGTTTTGCAGAAGCAGATTCTGGCATGGATGCTTGATCATTCCAAGTGGAAGATGTTGTCTAAGAGATGAATAAGGTGGGATTGTTTTGAAGTTTTGTGCGAAGGGGTGTGTGTTTGGGTACATAGGTCATAATTTTAAGCTCGGTATGTCATTTGGATTGTAATTCTTTTTGTTTATTCAACACTAGGTTCCTACATGTAGAAATCTTTGTAATATAATTGGAAAAGTAGAAAAAAAATATAATGGAAATTGACTTTTAAGGTCTACTTTTTTCACAAAATAATCATTTAGATATCGTACTTGATGTAATGGTTAATTTGTGTCAACATTTATACTTTTATGACGGTTAAGGACTCTTTTATTAATCCATGTTAACCTAATGTTAACCTATAAAGTTATAAGACATCTTTACCCTTTTTAAATAAATAGAAAACCTATTTTTACACTTTTATGATCAATAAAGACTCTTTTATTAATGATTTTAATTATGATCAATTGCTTTCACTGGTTGGGCTAAGTTATATAAATTGATGAATTTTAATTTTTCATTTATACAATCACTTTCCAAAACATATCTAATGGAGTAAGAAATATCACAAATTTCTAATTAATTAATTAATTAACTAATTAATTAATTATTTGTTTATTTAATATTTTATTACTATTATTATTAATTACTATTGATGATACATAAAAATAGTCACATCCCTGAGCCATACATGTGACATGATGATCTCGATGAATTACGAACCTAGCGACAACTCAACACTGATCCGACCCAAGTAGTTTTAAGCCCGCCCAATTCAGTCCGCTAGACAGACTCGAACTCTTACAGCATGCTAGGCTAACATGTCTCACCACTATCCTCAATATCTGTAAGTCCTACTAAGGCAAGTATCTCAAGGATCAACTTCGGACGGGCAACTAGAACAGCTATTTGCTTCCAATTAGGAAGCAAATACTAGAATACATTCCACACAGAAAATCGTCCTTCAACAGATTGCTCTCGTTTTGGAACTATCTCTCGCGTATCTAGAAGCACAAAACTAATAGAGAACTTTCCTCCTACAGCACGACTCCTAGTTAGAAAATGATCTCCATGAATATCTCTTTCCTAAACTACGCCTTCGATGACCTAGTTGAACCATGACTTTTTGCACTATAAATAAAACATGAGGTTGGTATGCTAAAGTACGCTACAAATTCCATGTTACCGCATTACACCTTCCTCAGATCCTTGTCTGACTTTAGCATTGGAGTGCCATCGGCCACCACAACGACTATCTATGGCTCATGTGCATTGATTGTGTGGGTCAGCAAGAGCTAGGTCAGCAGGGAGCGAAAACGATTGCATCAGTTTGGCGTCGTCCATGGGGATGACAAAGTTCCTAGCTTATTCACCAGCATCATCTCCCTTCGAAATACAGAGAGATGGTGACCACCAGATCTCGTGATAACGAAGAGCATGAAGGAGCGTCTATCCCTCAGCCTGTCGCTCATTCACAACCCTCCATAATGCAGGTAACGCATGAGCATCAAGTTGGCGCTCCCGAAACAACGGCAACACCAATAAACCCCGAGCCAGATCCATGATCTCTTTTCATACACTAGGCTTTGCCAATGATAAAAACGCTCGCATCAATGAAGCAAATGCCTGACGAGACACTAAAGGCGTATTTATCTCGCTTTAACAGTGAGTTAACCATCGTCAACGTGTGCAACGACGCAACATTCGTCTCGGCTTTCATCGATGGACTGCGGAAAGGAAAGTTCTACAACTTTTTGACACTGGATCCTCTGGCAAGCATGATTAATTTGACAAATGAAGTGCGGAGCTTCATCACCCGAAGAGGAACCGAACCCGAGGAGCCATCAGTCAACAAAATATGTGTGCTTTGTTGAGCCCATTCCGAGTCTGAACTATCCAACAAGTCCAGGAAAAGGGCTCTCCCAGGTATGAGGATCCAAGCGATACGTAGCAAGTAGTCGATACTGCATGGTCGGAAGAGAGGCCCTTTCGCACCGCTAGTATTTACGAAAAAAGATCTCCAGGGCATATAACTCCCGCACATTGATGCCCTTGTGGTAACAATTTCCCTGGCGGTATGGGAGGTAAGAAGATCCTTTGTAGATATTGGGAGCTCGATGAAAGTCTTGTTCCTCCGTACGTTTTGCAACATGCAACTAGAAGAGACAGCGTTGACCCTTGATAGTCGTCCGATGATCGACTTCAGTGGCGAAAGATGATTCCACATGGGAAAAATACAGCTAACTACAACAGCGGGATAGCAGCTAGCTCAGAAAACCCGTTTCAAGAGTTCATAGTAATCGACGCGCCTTCGACGTATAATGTGGTCTTAGGGAGACCCTAGATACACCAGGTGGAAGCGGCGGTCTCCACCCTGCACCAGTGCGTCAAGTATTCAATGAACCGAGCAGTTGGTACATTGAGAGGAGATCAATTAGCTGTCTGGGAATGCTAGTATATGACAGCCTTGCCACTTGGCGATTCTCAAAAAGCAGCTAACCCTGCGGCTTAGATGACCCTCCATTCAACCCCAAGCATAGGAGGAGAACAACCGACACCGGACAACGAGGCACCAATAAGCCCTCGGGGCAGTCCCAATGCTAGACAGCCAGAGGAAGAGACCGTTACGGTCTACCACGACTGCCCTCAAAATAATAAGGCCATTCATATCGATTCCCACTTGAGCGTAGTGGTAAAGTAACTCACGGAGCTGCTGCAGCGTAACTAGGACATCTTTGCCTAGACCATGCGGGACATGGTGGGGATCGATCCGTCAATAATCATTCATCGCTTCAAGGTGGACCCCTCAAAGAAAACCTTTAGGTAGAAGAAGAGGCCCATGGCCCCCGAAAGAAACGCGATCATAAACGAGAAGGTACAACGTTTTCTCAACGCGGGCATGATCAAGGAAACATGAGATCCCGACTGGCTGGCAAATACATTCTCGTAAAAAACAAAAATCGGGAAATGGAGAGTGTGTAGACTACACCGACCTAAACAAAGCCTACCCAATCGACAACTTCCCGCTCTCCTACATCGATAAGATCGTAGACGCCATTTTCGGGCACGCTTGTGCAGCTTCATGTCGCCTATTCAGGCTACAATCAAATCTTGATTCACCCCCAAATCAAGAGAAAACCTCCTTCGTGATAGAAAGGGGGATATACTGCTATAAGGTGATGTCACTCGGCTTAAAAATTGCAGGCGCTACATACCAACAATTGGTTAATCGGATGTTCAAGGAACAAATCGACAGGAACATGGAGAAAATACCTCCACGGCCCTAACCATATGCACGACCTCGCTGAAGTGTTCAGCCAATTTAGAAAATACCAGATGAAGCTCAACCCACAAAAGTGCTCGTTTGGAGTCGAGGCTGAAAAATTCTGAGCTATATAGTAAACAAAAAGGGAATCGAGGCCGACCCAAAAAAGATTCAGGTCCTTCTCGACATGAAAGCTTCGACCAACATCAGAGACATTCAGAGCCTGACTAGAAGAGTAACAACAATCAATAGATTCATATCAAAATCTTCTGACAAATGCATGCCTTTCTTTAAGATACTAAGAGAGAGCAAAGGGTTCTCTTGGAACGAAGAGTGCAAACAAGCCTTTCAAAGCCTGAAAGCATACATGGGGAGTCCAGAGCTACTCTCAAAACCTGCGATAGGAGAAACACTTTACTTATACTTGTCTGTTTCTAAGCACGCTGTCAGTTCAGTCCTCATACGAGACGACAAAGGGACCCAAAGACCGGTGTACTACACGAGTAAAACCTTCGTAGAAGCGGAAACACACTACCCAAACCTGGAAAAGTTGGCCCTGGCACTGCTCACATCCTCCAGGAAACTGAAGCCCTATTTTCAGGCCCACTCCATAATGGTCCTGACCAAGCATCCACTTCACTCGGTATTGCATAAACCTGAGCTGTCTGGCAGGATATTGAAATGGTCGATAGAGCTCGGACAGTTTGACATAAACTACGCTCCAAGAACCACCATCAAAGCCTAGGCACTAGCAGATTTCATTGCTGACTTTACCGGCGGAGAAGAGCCGAAGTTAAACCACCAGCCATCGGGATCAGATCTCCAAGCATGGACCTTGCGCTGCGATGGATCCTCGACTGGTAGGGCAAGCGGAGCAGGGATCACACTCGGCTCCCGCAGCAGCTTCACCTTCGAAAAGACAGTCAGATTCGGCTTCCCCGCTTCAAACAACGAGGCTGAATATGAAACCCTCATGTTCGGCCTAAAGCTAGCTTTAGGGATCGGTGTAGATCGCCTAACGGCAACTCAAAACTAGTAGTCAACCAGGTCAAACAAGATTTCAATAGCAAGGATCCCCGCATGATAGCCTACCGCGACAAGGTACTTGGCATAATGGGCAGATTCAAGAGCTGCCAACTCACACAATGCCTCCGATACGACAACAAAAGAGCTAACACGCTAGCCAAAGAAGCCTCTGCTTCCGACGAAGCTTCTAGCGGCCTCATCGAATATCAAGAAAAATCAAGCCTTGACGAGGAAGAGCATAGAGATCGTCGAACTTACTAGGTAAGTTTAGTCTGTTCATGACTGATAACGACAGATCACGACAGTCGAGGAAGTGGGAGTCAATTCTTCTGGTGCCCAAAGCCTAATCCGCTCCGTGCGGATCACGACAGTCGAGGAAGTGGGAGTCTAATCAGCGCTTGTCCGTTGATGATGACGATTCGCCAAGGAATCATTGCTCTAAATACAAACAATGATCGTCAAACTTACCAGGTAAGCTTAGTCAGTTCGCGATTGACGACGACAACTTCTGGTGCCCAAAGCCTAATTAGCTCCGCGTGGATCACGAAGTCCGAGGAAGTGGGAGTCTAGTCAGCGCTTGTCGGCTGATGACGATGACTCACCAAGGGATCATCGCTCTCAATACAGACAATGATCGCCGAACTTACCAGGTAAGCTTAGTCCATTCAGGACTGATATCGACGGCTTTTGGTATCGAAAGCCTAATCCGCTCCGCGCGGATCACGTCGGCCGAGGAAGTGGGAGTCTAGTCAGTGCTTGTCCGTTGATGACGATGACTCGCCAAGGGATCATTGCTCTCAATACCGACAATGATCGCCGAACTTGCCTGGTAAGCTTAGTCAATTCGCGACTGATGACGACGATTTCTGGTGCCCAAAGCCTAATCCGCTCCACGCGGATCACGACGGTCGAGGAAATGCGAGTCTAGTCAGCGCTTGTTCGCTGACGAGGACGAATCGCCAAGGGATCATTGTTCTCAATACAGACAATGATCGCCGAACTTACCAGGTAAGCTTAGTTAGTTCGCGGTTGATGACGATTGCTTCTGGTGCCCAATGCCTAATCCACTCTGCACGGATCACGAGGGCTGAGGAAGTGGGAGTCTAGTCAGCGTTTGTCCGCTGATGGTGATTACTCGCCAAGGGATCATTGTTCTCAATATAGACAATGATCGCCGAACTTACTTGGTAAGCTTAGTTAGTTCGCGACTGATGACATCAACTTCTGGTGCCCAACTCCTAGTCCTTCCTGTGCGAGTAGCAACGGCCGGAAGAATATGAGCATAGTCAGTGTTTGTCCGCCAACGATTTAGGGAGTCATTACAGACAATGACCAAGGGAGCCTGGTCAACCCCTAACCAACAACGATTTCTGCTAGTTAACCCCTAATATGTCACAAGGTCAACAACAGCGACCCAAAGCAGTAATGTATTTTGACTGACGAAGACAAACACTCCGCCTAGCAGTACAAATTCTATGGTTTACGAAGCAACTAAAGTAAACACGACAATATGGGGCGAAACAACACTTTCATTCAAAAAATATATCTATATATTATCCGTCCAGGAAAGGACGTTACAATCACTTTAAGCAGAAGCCTCCTTCTCATAAGTTAGTCTCACCGTGCCAGAGCCCTCCCCTCGATTAATCAGCCCAAAGGCAACTCTCCTATAGCGAGCAAAATCAAGGTCAATACCAGGGTGTTCTCCTCTAATCAGCAACAGAAGCTTCAGTCTACCCTGAATACCTCGGACAAGATTAACGGCCTCCTGCATAACACGTCAAAGTATACCGCACCCAACATGGCTGCATAGTGCGAGCGCTCTTCCGCCTGCAATCGCTCAGCCTCCAGAACGCGGCGATGCCCCTCATCCACTGCGGCCTCCAGTTGCCGCCGTTCAACGACCCATTTTTTCTCCATCTGCTTCCTCTCGACTTCCTGAGCTTTTCGGTCAGAAGACCACCTTCCACAGCCGCATCCAAGTGCCCTAGTTCGGCCCTGGTCCATCTCAGTACATCACGAGTTGATGCCAAATCAGACTCGACAACCCTCAACTGAGCTCTCATTCCAGCAACTTCTGCTTCGGTGACAAAAGCCGTGGCCTCCATGCCCTCACGATTCGCGACAGTGTCAGGATTCTACAATCGACCATCTAGGAAGTCCACCCAATAAAGAGCATCCGAGTATGACATCCGTAGATTTGAAAATGCCTTATCCAAAGCAAGAACCCTCTCGCGGGCTTCGAGGTGCAGCGAAACAGGACTGTACGACTCAAGGGCACGAACAACCGTCTTGGGACTTCGATGACTCGAAACATCAACACGCGGCCCAATTTCTTCACCCTCTAGGTCAACGAGGGAAGCAGAAGCATCTGGAGAAAGGCCGCGACCCTCTGAGGGTGTCGCCTATGCAGACCGCGACATACCAAGTGGAGAAACCCCCCCGATAGAGTTTTGCTTCTTCCTCGAAATGACGGGAGGTACATTTTCCTCCAAGTCAGCAAGCTTGGATGGGTTGGGCAGAGCAAGACTTATCTTCCTCGTGCGACAAGAAACCACCTCCTCAGCTGGTGAACCTGAAATGGGGCGAGCATCATGAGAACACCGCAGCAGCCCATTGTGTACGACATTGCCTGACATTATGACCTCCTCAACGGATTCAAAGGGAGCTTGAGAAACACCCTCTCTATCCGTTTCTCTTCCTCGCTGAGAGACGAAGTAAGAAACCTCCCTGAAGCAAAGAAACCACGACAGAACCATCATTGCAGAAGGGACATACAAAAATATGCATGCACCGAAAACCAAGAAACTCACCAAGATCAAACTGAATGTATCGAGAAACTCTACGACTCCCAAGCTTGAATTAACAAAAATCTGCCGAAGCCAAGAGCCAATGCTTCTCCCAAGATTCAGTGTTGTCCGCTGCCAATTGCAGACAAGAAGGATATTTTAGCATGTAGATACCCCTGGGATCCAATCAAACCTTTGTCATGTGATGGATCACCGACGGGGTCAAACGAAGACTAGCATCATGAGCCCTCGAGAGAATCGCGAGCAGAATCTTGAACCTGCTCAGAACCATTTGGGCGGGATGCATACAAAAATGGATAAAGAAACGCCTAACATTATCGGGCACTGGAAACCGAATCCCAGACTCGAGAATGCCTCGATGCAAGCCTATGAACCAATGAGGAGGTACAATCGAGTCTAAAACTTCAAACGCGGGAACAATTTGCAAATCTCTCAGGATACGGTACAAACTACGGAGAAAGAAATTGATGCAAGTAAGGGATAACGGATCATTGGGAGAAAGTTCAACATTGTCAGTCATCAGTAGAAAGAACAAAGACTATGAGTCGAAAAAATAGCACAGATAAGAATGAGGAAATCCTCCTTAGAACGATAAATATTTATAAGGAAGGCAAATCACACTTTCCCTCCTTGAGTAGTCGCGTACCCATTAAATGTCATGCGCCGCTCGAGACGAACGCTTCGAGTCCAATCATCACGATGGTACAGTTGCCCTTTGAAAGAGTCAGTGGACCGACTTAACACCCCACGAACTCGGGGGGAATAGCTGATGATACATAAAAACGGTCACATCCTTGAGCCATACACGTATCATGATGATCTTGAGGAATTACGGGCCCCAGCGTTAGCCCAACACTTATCTGGTAGGCCTACATGTCTCACATTTATCCTTAATACCTGTAAGTGTTACTAAGGCAAGTATCTCAAGGACCAGCTTCAGACAGACAACTACAATAGCTTTTTGCTTCCAATTAGGAAGCAAATACCAGAGTACATTTCACACAAGGAATCTTCCTTCTACGGATTGCTCTCGTATTGGGAACTACCTCCTGCATATCTAGGAGCACAAGGCTAACATGGAACTTTCCTCCTACAACACGACTCATAATTAGAGAAGGATCTCTACGAAGATTTCCTTCCTAATTAAACTACACCTTCGATGGCTTGGTAGAACCAGGACTCCTTGCACTATAAATAAGACATGAGGTTGGTAAACTAAGGTCTACAAATTCCATGTTATAGCATTACACCTTCCTTAGATTGATGTCTGTCTTTAGCATCGGAGTGCCATCGGCCACCACAACGGTGGTTCATGGCTCATGTGCGTTGCTTGTGCAGGTCAGCAGGAGCTAGGTCAAAACGGGGAGTAGAATACGACTGCATCAACTATTATTATAATTGGCCGTTATAGCTCACTGCAATGATCAATCATAGTTTTTTGTTGTTCTTGGTAGTCTCCTCAACTTCAGCTATCACTTTTTAAAAAGATTTTGGCAACTTTGATGTATCCCCAATTACAAATATCTAAATCACTTCTCTGTTTCATAAATATTAATTTTTGTAAGAAATAAAAAACTTGAGTATTATAATTCATGTAGACTAATTTTCTTAATTATTTGACATTTCAAGTTTTGGGTTATTAACGATTTGAGTTAAAAGCATCTCCAAGGGTAAAAGCTAAACTCATCCCCTATTTTAACCAAAAGCTAATTTTAGGGGTCCCCTTATTTCTTCATCACTTCAACCACATTTTCTATTTTAACTTTTTCATCATTATTTAAATATATTTTTCATTAGTTTTAGAAATTTTCTATTTAAATTTTAATGATTAGAGGAAAAAGGAGAAAGAAAAGTGACTTTTAAAATATTTATTAGGATTTGGGAGATAGAATGGATGCCCCCAAATATAAGGAAAAAGAGAGGTAAAGTTAAAATTGGGGCTTGGATAGGGAATCTCTTGGAGCAAGGTTTTTCCTACATAAAACCCCGAAAATAACTTTTTGGCTAATTTAGGGGATCCGTTGGAGATGCTCTAAGCACTATGATATTTTTATAGCTGAAATCATGCCCACCAAAATAATAATAAATAAAAATAAAACAAGTTTGTGATATTTTTGGGTCTATTAAGAGGTAAAGACTGTGATCTACTTAGAACTGAAATCAACCCTCCCCCACACACCGACATACACAAAAGTTAATTTAAAAAAAATAAAATAACAATAATAAATAAATAATAAAAAAACATGTGGCTCTATTAGATATGTTTTTTAGAGTGATTGTAGAAATAAAATGCCAAAAATCATCAACTTATATAGCCTACGTACCCAACCAGTGAAAGTAATTGATTGATCATAATTAAAATCATTAATAAAATAGTCATTGTTGGTCATAAAAGTTTAAAAGTAGGTTTTTTATTTGTTTAGGAAGGATAAATATGTCTTATAACATTATGGATTAACCTGGGTTAATAAAAGAGTCATTGCTGGTTATAAAAGTAGGCACAAATTAGCCATTACATCAACTATGGTATCTAAAATGTGTATTTTTTTGAAAAAGTAGGTCTTAAAAATCATTTTTCGAAAAAAAATAACTTTTTACTAGCGATGTAAACCAAACAACAAATATCATTCGATTTAATTTATATTGTCATTTCATGTGTTTATCATCAATTTTCCTTATGATCTGTTTAAATCTTGATGAGAGGGCCTTGCTAATGCTCGATTAGTTTACCTTACTATTTTTCTGCCATTTTCGAGCTTGAATCATGAGTGTTGATTTATTTATTTTTGTCTTAAAATAATTTGCAGCCGAGTTGATCCACCTTTCTTTTGGGCCCTTATTGTTCCGTGGTTTGTACTTCAAATTTCAATGAGAATAAAAGAGAGATTTGAAGATCAATTGCCTTAACCCTATATAGCAAAGCAGCAGGCAGAGAGTTGAGCTATACTTGCAAGTATGTTGGTAGGGATTTTGTAGTTGACAGCTCCCTAATGCAGAATTTGTCGACCTCGATCTTTATTTGTTGGGATTTAACCAACTATGTGAATGAAAAAGAATAAGGAAAACAAGAGAGATTGTAATCTCTTGATAACACTAGAACTCTGATGTGTAGAGAACTCACTTGATTCACATTGATTGAAACCAAATAATACATGGGTTTAAATAGGACTCACATGACCACTTAGTAAAAGACACATCTCTTAGTAAAAGACACTTAGTAATACTAAAAGACACATTGGAACACCAAAAGACACAACTCTTCTAGAACAAGTCTAGATTAATTCTCTAACATCCCTCCTTAAGCTAGACTATCACCATTCCAAGCTTCTTCTTCAATTTGTTGAATGTGTCGGTCTTCAAAGCTTTAGTGAAAATATCGGCAACTTGATCTTGAGATCTGCAAAATTTCACATTGATATGTCCCTCCTTAACCAAGTCTCGAATGAAATGATATTTGATCCTTATATGCTTGCTTTTGCCATGAAAAACCGGATTCTTTGTAAGTGAAATAGCCGAACTGTTATCACAAAACAGTGTAGGAGAACTAACAAGTCCATGCTTAAGTTCACTCAAAACCCAAATCAACCAAAGTGCTTGACAAGATGCAAAAGCCAGTGAGACATATTCGGACTCGGTTGTAGAGAGAGTCACAATAGCTTGCTTTTTAGATGCCCATGAGATTGCGCCGGAACCAATATTAAAAACATATCCGGAAGTGCTTTTACTATCATCAACACTTCCTCCCCAATCACTATCACAATAACCTACCAAACTTGGTTCTTCCACTTTCGTGAATTGAATGCCTTCATGAATGGTTCCACTCACATACCTTAAGACTCTTTTTCCAGCTTCCCAATGATTTTGCCTAGGAGATTCCATGAATCTACTAAGCATACTCACCGCAAACATAAGATCGGGTCTAGTGGAAGTCAAGTACATAAGACTACCAACAAGACTTCTATAAAGAGTTCCATCAACATGCCTATTGTCTTCACATTTGCTTAGCTTCAAACCAGCCTCCATAGGTGTGCTAATTGGTAGTGCGCCCTCCATTCTAAACTTTCTTAATAACTCTTGTGCATACTTCCGTTGAGTGATGATAATCCCATCTCTTTGTTGTTTAACTTCAATGCCCAAAAAATAATGGAGTAGTCCCATGTCGGTCATCTCGAACTCATTCATCATAGCTTTCTTGAAATCTTCATTCATACTTGAACAACTTCCGGTGAAGATTAAATCATCAACATATAAGCATACTATCAAAAACTCACCATGAGATCCTTCCTTGGTGTATAGAGTATGTTCAAAGGGACATCTTTTAAAACCATTCTTCAAAAAATAGCCATCAATACGACTATACCATGCCCTTGGTGCTTGTTTAAGCCCATATAAGGCTTTTTCCAAATGACATACTTTCTTTTCTTCTCCAATTTTCACATAACCAGGTGGTTGAGTTATATAAACTTCCTCCTCAAGAAAGCCATTCAAGAATGCCGATTTGACATCCATTTGATAGACTTTCCATTCTCTTTGAGCTGCCAATGCAAGTACTGTTCGAATTGTTTCAAGGCGAGCCACGGGTGCAAATACTTCTTGGAAATCAACACCATACTTTTGTTTGTAGCCTTTCACCACCAAGCGTGTTTTGTGCTTATCAACCTCGCCTTTTGAGTTCAATTTTGTTTTGTAAACCCACTTCACATCAAGGGGTTTCTTGCCATTTGGGAGATCAACAAGTTCCCAAGTCTTGTTTCTTTGAATAGCATCAATTTCATTATCCATTGCAAGCTTCCACTTCTCATCTTTAGAAGCCTCTTCAAACATAAGTGGATCGGCATCAACAAACAAAGCAAAATTAACCAAATCATCATCCAAATTGGCCAAATCGTCACCCAAATTGCTACTTGTTTGTTCATAAAGATCTTGGATACTCCTTGTCTTCTTCGAAGGGGAACTTGAAGTTGAAGTTGAACTTGAAGATGAAGAGGGTGATGAAGTAGAATTGGGAGAAGAAGGTGGAACACCATCCTCTTCGTTTTCTTCAATTGGAGCTTCAATTTCTTCTTCGATTTCTATGCAACTTGAATTTTCTTTGGTTGCATTTTCTTTCCAATTCCAAGATTCTCCTTCATTGAACTTCACATCACGGCTTATAATAAGTTTCTTGGTGAGGGGATTATACAACTTGTATGCCTTGGAACATTCACTATATCCAACAAAAATGCATTTCTCGGACTTGTCATCTAGCTTCTTCCTTCTTTCATCCGGTACATGTGAATAGGCAATGCTTCCGAAAATTCTCAAGTGATCAAGACTTGGTTTGTGTCCGCTCCAAGCTTCTTGTGGCGTCTTATCTTGCACACTTTTAGAAGAGGAACGATTCAATAGATAAACAACACATGCTACCGCTTCCGCCCAAAAGGAATTTGGCAATCCCTTGGCCTTCAACATACTTCTAGCCAACTCCATAATTGTGTGATTTTTTCTTTCGGCGACTCCATTTTGTTGTGGGGTACCACAGACTGAAAATTGATGTCGAATACCATGCTCTTTTAAGAAATATCAAAGCCCATGATCAATATATTCTCCCCCTTGATCCGAGCGAAGAGTTTTCAATTGGAAACCACTTTGCTTTTCAACAAAAGCCTTGAAATTTTTGAAACAACCATATACTTCCGATTTTTGTTTTAGAAAGTATATCCAAGTCTTCCTACTATAGTCATCAATGAAGGTAACAAAATAACGATTACCGCCAATTGAAGTAGTATGCATTGCCCCACAAAGATCGGTGTGCACAAGCTCAAGTGGCTTTGATGCTCTCCATGCCTTCCCACTAGGAAAAGAATTCCTACTATGCTTCCCCAAGACACATCCTTCACATACTGTATCTTGAAGTTGAATTGTAGGCAAGCCCTCCACAAGATTCTTCTTGCCCATAAGAGATAGAGTTTTAAAACTCAACTGACCATATCGATAATGCCATAGCCAAGACTTGTCTTGAATAGTATATAAACAAGAATTAATGTTACTTTGGAAAGATAAAGGAAACATTTTGCTTTTGGTCATTCCCACTTTTCCAATGATAACATCATTCTTATCTTTGATCTCACACAAAGCTCCCTTGAAATTTACTTCATATCCCTTCAAAAGAAGTTGCCCAACACTTAAGAGATTGTGCTTAAGGCCTGGAACATAAAATATATTTGAGATCCGCTTTATTCCTTGCTTGGTTTTGACAAGAATATCACCCCTTCCTTTGACATGAAGCTTGTTGTCATCTCCGGTTCTAACTTCACTTTGAAATGTCTCATTTATCTCCACAAAGGCCTTCTTGTTCCCGGTCATGTGGTTGCTACAACCACTATCCACGAACCACACATCTTCTAAGGAAGCGCCATGAACATTGCATGTAAGGAAAATATTGTCTTCTTCCTCCTCATGCATAAAATTAGATTCTTTGTTGTCCTCCTCCATCTTCTTTCTACAATATTTCTTGACATGGCCATACATATGACAACGATAGCATTGAATATTTGATAAGGAAGATCTTTCTCTCCCTCTTCCTCGATAAGATGAAGCCTCACCATCATGAGATTTCTCTTGTCCACCATAGCCTATTCCTCTACCACGAGAAGTGGCTCTTCCACGACCTCTTCCTCTCAAGCCATCTTTAGAGGTATCTCTAAAAGAGACTTGCGTTTGAAAGGCTTGTTCAATAGAACTAGAATCATATTGCTTCATTCGTAGTTCATGGGATTGTAGTGATCCCAATAAACTCTCCACTGACAAAGAAGATAAATCCTTGGATTCTTCAATAGCAACAACACTAGACTCAAATTTTCGAGTCAAACTCCGAAGGATCTTTTCGACAATTCTTTGGTCTTCTAAATTCTCACCATTCAATCTCAATTGGTTGACAATTGAGATAACCCGATTGAAGTAGTCTTCAATAGTCTCGGACTCCTTCATTCTTAGTGTATCAAACTCCCCTCGAAGAGTTTGTAGACGCACCATCTTGACTTTGTCATCTCCTTTGTATGAAGAATAAAGAATATCCCAAGCTTGTTTAGCCGTTGTGGCTACTGAAATTCTGTCCAAAATAACTTCATCTACTGTTTGCATAATGAAATACTTGGCTTTGTAGTCTTTCTTGCGGTTAGACTTCAACTCGGCCAAGTTTTGTGCATTAAGAGTTGTTTCATCTTCGGGCTCTTGGAAACCAATCTCTACGATCTCCAATAGGTCTTGTGAACCAAATAGGGCCATCATCTTCATTCTCCAATGATTGTAGTTTTTACTGGTAAGAAAAGGAAGTGGAGGTTGGACGGAATTGTTGTTGTTGGACGCCATGGTTCTCTCAACTAGGCTCTGATACCAATTTGTTGGGATTTAACCAACTATGTGAATGAAAAAGAATAAGGAAAACAAGAGAGATTGTAATCTCTTGATAACACTAGAACTCTGATGTGTAGAGAACTCACTTGATTCACATTGATTGAAACCAAATAATACATGGGTTTAAATAGGACTCACATGACCACTTAGTAAAAGACACATCTCTTAGTAAAAGACACTTAAGTAATACTAAAAGACACATTGGAACACCAAAAGACACAACTCTTCTAGAACTAGTCTAGATTAATTCTCTAACATAGTTCTCCCAGAGGTGGTCTTCCAAGGGTATGCTGAGGAGGATTCAGATGGTTCTGTTATTTATTTGGTGGAATTCTGCCTAAACAATCTTATTCAGCTTGATCGAAAAGAGCCCTTGCATGCATGGCTCTTGTAATCACATAATAATCCAAGGTTGGGTCATTATGAAAATTGAAAAAAAGTAGAGATCCAGATGAGTTCAACAGCAATGTCTATTTTAGGATTTTTGACAGATTGAAGTCTTCCAGGTCGCACCTTAGTTCGGCTTTTAGTCATCAAAGATCCCACCTGTATCTCGTAGGTAGTTAGATTCCTCGTTCACTTTCAGTGAGGGGTAGCTGAAGGGAGGAAAGCCCATTGTACATTTCTGTGTAAAAGCAAGAGTACACTGATCATAGTCGGCCAGTCGGAAAAGTCGGCTCTAGAAGTTATGACAATCAATTTAAAGGGGAAGTATCTTCAAGTTAAAAACAAGATTGCAGGTTGGGATTTTCTCATCTTTGCTGTGGTTAGGCCCATTAGAACTCAACAAAAAAAAAAATTTGCCACTAACCAACTTAAAATAAAGCCTAACTATTGAGTGTCCGTTTCTCCATAGAAAAACAACAGAAACCTTTAGCTCTGTCTTTCCCAGTGTTTTCCACACAAAAAATAAAAATAGAAATACATTATTGACATTCACCATTTTATTTATGTATTTATTCATTATTATTTTTTATCAACATATCTGGGGATTGCATTTTTTTTTAAAATTAGGTCATTAATGACCATTTTATTTATTTTAATCCATGCCCAGAGGCTAATACGAACAAAACCCAAAGACAACTTTTACATCATTGTTGCCACCCAGGGTTAACCAAACCACGCCAAAGGCTACATTATTGTTGCCTCCACGCACCTCACATGAAGACTTACTTTCGCTTTGGTCATCTAAGCAGCTACACTCGAAGGCTAATTACTAATTAGTCGCTTCCACTTCATGTGAAGCCTTGTTTTCGCTTCGGTCCATCTCCTCACGTACCTCGCATGAAGACTTGCTTTCGCTTTGCTCATCCAAGTAGCGACATTCAATACTTGAAAGCTAATCAACGATAGAGCCCTGTACTCTTAATAATTGGGCGAAAACTTCATCCACGCACTTCGCATGAAGACTTGGACTCTGATCATCTACATTCAACCCCACATGAAGCGTTGCTTTCGCTTCAGTCCATCGCCTTACGTATCTCAAATGAAGACTTGTTTTCGCTCTGGTCATCTAAGCAGCTACACGCGGAGCTAATCATTCGTTTCCACCTCGCGTGAAGCGTTGCTTTTGTTTCGGTCTGTTGCCTTACATATCTTAAATGAATATTGGTTTTCTCTCTAGTCATAAGCGTTGCTTTTGCTTCGGTCCATCGCCTTACATATCTCAAATGAAGACTTGTTTTCTCTCTGGTCATCTAAGCTCTACACATGATGCTAATCAGTTATTTCCACCTCGCATGAAGCCTTATTTTCGGTTCGGTCCATCGCCTCCATGTACCTCGCATGCATTTTCGCTCTAGTCATCTAAGAAACTATACCTGAAGGCTAATTAGTCATTTCCCCCCTATTGTAAAGTCTTGCTTTCGCTTTAGTCCATCCCTCCACGTACCTTGCAAGGCCAGAGCAGTATGCTCCTAATAATCGGCCAAAAACTCCCTCCACGTACCATGCATAAAGACTTTCTTTCGCTCCTGTCGTCATGCTTCCACCTCGTGTAAAGCCTTGTTTTCGCTTTGGTCTATCGCCTTCATGTACCTCACAAGGGCGAAACATTGTGCTCTTAATTATTAGGCGATAATCGACAAATTCCTTCCATGTACCTCGCATGAAAACTTGCTTTCGCTCCAGCCATCTTAGCAACGTACATGAAGACTTTCTTTCGCTCCAGTCATTTAAGCGGCTACATTCAAAACTTGAATGCTAGTCAATAGCAGAGTACATGTACTCTTAATAATCGAGCGAAAATTCACAAAATCTTAATTAGTAAGTCTCGAACACACAACCTCTCACAAAGAGAGTAGATGTATGACAAACTAGTTTACTTTGGCTTTGGGCCTTTAAAATCTCACAGCTGCTGTTGCCTCTATCCAGCTCCATCTCATTGGCTTGATATTTCATGGAGTTAGATTCCATGCAACTAAACATGTCTTTAATCCATTACTACATTTTATTACTTTTGAAAATCCAAACAGAATATGTTGTAACCCAAAAGTATCAAGTTGATTTTTTACTATTAAATGAGTGTATTATATCAAGGAAGGAAGAAATTGTGTTAAGATACAGGGATTTTCATTCATGTTATTGTTAATCTGAACATCTCAGATGGCTGAGTTAAGATAGAAAACCCAAGCACTACCCATTTATTTATAGTGTCAAACAATCTATTGTCTGGACTGTTAGAGAAACAGGATCAATTCCAACCCGTCCGCTGAACTTAATTTGGATTATATTTTACGTTGTTGGTGGGTTTGGCACTGTAATTGCCATTCCTATCTTTCACCCTCTACCCTATTATGAACTACTTTACATTAATATTACATCATAAAATATTTCCATTTTACTTCTTTTTTAATGATCTAGGGAATTTAATCCATTATAATCTGACTTCTACTGTTAAAAGTAAGGCTCTTCTTTAGACCAACTTGAGTTCTTAATCTTTCCCCTATTATTTTACCACTCAAACATGTTTATTGTAATCATTTGTGTTGCATATAGAACTGGATTCTTTGCTCCTCTCTACTACTTATAATTTATTAAATATCCTGTTAAATAAAATAAAATTGAAGAAACCATAAGAACCAATCATTTCAAAAGTACTTGTCAAATATGAAAATATATACTTTTTTTTTGGATAGTATTTTCAAACTAAATTGTGTTCTTGGTTTGATTTATATATATAGAACCAATAGAATGTTTAAAAAGTATATTATCTCCTCAAAGGTATCATCTTTGTAATCATTTGTGTTGCATATAGAACTGGATTCTTTGCTCCTCTCTACTACTTATAATTTATTAAATATCTTGTTAAATAAATTTTTTTTTTGAAGAAACCATAAGAACCAATCATTTCCAAAGTACTTGTCAAATATGAAAATATATACTTTTTTTTTGGATAGTATTTTCAAACTAAATTGTGTTCTTGGTTTGATTTATATATATAGAACCAATAGAATGTTTAAAATGTATATTATCTCCTCAAAGGTATCATCTTTGTAATCATTTGTGTCGCATATAGAACTGGATTCTTTGCTCCTCTATACTACTTATAATTTATTAAATATCTTGTTAAATAAATTTTTTTTTTTTGAAGAAACCATAAGAACCAATCATTTCCAAAGTACTTGTCAAATATGAAAATATATACTTTTTTTTGGATAGTATTTTCAAACTAAATTGTGTTCTTGGTTTGATTTATATATATGGAACCAATAGAATGTTTAAAAAGTATATTATCTCCTCAAAGGTATCATCTTTGTAATCATTTGTGTTGCATATAGAACTAGATTCTTTGCTCCTCTCTACTACTTATAATTTATTAAATATCTTGTTAAATAATTTTTTTTTGAAGAAACCATAAGAACCAATCATTTCCAAAGTACTTGTCAAATATGAAAATATATACTTTTTTTGGATAGTATTTTCAAACTAAATTGTGTTCTTGGTTTGATTTATATATATAGAACCAATATAATGTTTAAAAAGTATATCATCTCCTCAAATGTATCATCTTTCTTTTTTTCTGATATTCAGGTCATTGAGGACAAGACCTTTACAAGATTATATTGCACAAATGCAAGCTAATTAACAAGTCAAGTGCAAGAAGATAGATATTTCACTTTTGAATTTTTAACATAAGTTTCCTAAGTAGTTCTCTTCCTTTAAAAGTGATGAAAACATAAGTTTCCTAAGTTCTCTTTCTTTAAAAGTGATGAAAGTTATACTTCTAATCACATCTAACAAATTGTTGATTCCAAACTTTTCAAAATAGAGTTGCCTAACAGAGATGAAAAAATTGAAATACAGAATAAATATGAATGGTTGAATGCAAAAGTAGAACTAACTGTATAGTCTATTTTGGGGAACGATGCTGCAACTAAGGATCCACCAGAGTTGTTATACAGGTAGTTTCGGCCAAATAGATTCTACAATATAAAGTAATCTAAATGTAAATTTGCAAAATATAGCATGATAAAGATATTGATTTATTGAAAAGATGAAAACTTACAGATGATAAAGAGTAGGAGAATACAAGCCTAGAATTCGTTTTGCCTCAAATGAGGAACGGCTAAGCCAATTTATAATAAGAAAGGAGAGGTGGAGGACCTCTATAATTACATAATTTGTCGTCTTGTGAGTAATTGGAGGGATTGAGTGCGAATATTATTCGCTTTTGATTATTGGGGATACAGTTGAAGATGCTTGACTGTTGAAGATGCCTTTTTGATTACCTTTGATGAGTGGAGAGCTTTGTGCTTTTGAATAATTGAAGTGGTTGAGTGCTTGAAATTGAAGATACCTTGCTTTTGCTAAAAGTAAATTTTTCAACATGTTGAGCTGGCGAAAATTTTATTGGTAGGGAACAACAATGATAGAGATTTGGCATTTGTGATGATGATTTTTTGAAAATAAATCAAACTATTGGCAGAGAGATGCCAAAACAGTCATCTTCATTGATAGGACCAGGAACTGTTGGATCATCATCATTGTCAGAGCTATCTGTTGAGCAGATTTGAGAGAGTGTTTCCAATGACTGAGCTTTTGTAGGCTTGCCTTGGAGTTGAGCTTTTATTTGTTGTTTGAGAAGCTTTGAATTGGATGAGGATTGATGAAGGGGATTCATTTGTAGAGTGTGGGCAAAGGTAACTTGAATCTGAAAGAACTTGTTCACTGCTTGTTTGGTGACACCGAAATGGTCAAATTGTGACCACCATTTGACTTTAAATCGCCGTCATTACCAGAGAGGAGATTTTGCTGACTAGCAAGGATTGAGAATAGGAGTTGAGACATAATCCCAACAACAGATCCATGCAAGATTGAACTTGATAAAAAACCAGAGTGAGGGGACTTGCTCTGCTGAAGGATTTGGACCTTGGAATTTGGATTTAAATAAAACCCATCCTTCATGAACTAGGGTAGGAAGGATGTCTTGGACAGGACCATAGAAGCTCCACCATGTATGTTGAAACCATAATGGAACTGATTTGGAGGAGAACTTCTTACAGAATAAGAAGAACCATGAATGAGAGCATTTGGGAGTAGGAAGCAAGAAAGGTCGATACCAAGCTTGTTTGTAATCAACATAATTATAAGAAACGGGACTGAAATTGACAGAATTTTTTTTATGATAACGAGGATGTTGTTTCCAATCAATTTCAGAGAGAATTTTGAGGATCTGACATTTGGAGTGAGTGATTTTGCTTGAATTGGAAGGATCTTTGTGATGAGTAATCAATACTGAATCAGTATCGACAAGAATAAACTCATAAAATTCAAGGATTTTGAGAATATCTGATTCTTCAAATTGGGCTAAAGGGTCGAGCAGATGTTTGGCTAAAAGATTTGGATCATCTACAAAGCACAAAGTCTTGGTTCGATCAAGGAAATTGGTTCAATATTTGTTTTTGTAACATAAGGATTTGGGGTTTTTTTATAAGGGTTTTTGGACAATTGACATTGAAGAAGCAAGTTCTTTTTACCTTGAAAGGGCGTTATAAGGATTTGAGAGGGAAAGAACATAAGATAGAGGATTCTTGAGTTTTGAAGTTTTCATAGCATACTGATCTTTTGACTAGGGTTGAGGAGAAGGGGGTTTCATTGAAGAAGATTGGGAACTCATAGCTGCTTTTGGATGTATTATCTTGTCAGAAAATCTGGCAGAGAATTGGATTATGCTTTTATATATTCTATCTGAAAATCAAAAGCAGAAAGTAATCCCTGCCAACGAGCAAAGATTTGTTTAGAAAGCAGATTTTGAACATCCTTTTTAAAAATTTCTTTTGCTGATTGACAATCAGTTCGTAATAAAAAAAGGTTGATTTAACAAATCATCTTGAAATTTCATGATGCATAAAACGATTGAAAGTAAATTTTTTTTTACAGTGGAATAATTTAATTGAGATTCATTCCATATGCCAGATTGAAAACGGACTAACTAGATAGACAGAGAATCTACGGTTTTTTGTTTCAGAATACCCCCATACCCAACATCAGAAGCATCAATTTCAACAATCTTGAAAGCAATAGGATTAGAAATACCAAGACAAGAATGCCACTTAACTCGGGTTCTAAATTGTCTAACAATTTGGGTGTGCACAGAGGTCCAAGGCTTAGGATTCTTTTTAAGCCGCCCATACAGTGGTTTGATCAGGACACGAAGATTTTGGTAAAATTCAGAAACATAGTTTAGACTACCTAAAAATCGTTGTAATTGATTTTTGTCTTTAATTTCATCTGAAAATTGGCCTATAAATTCAATTGTCCTATTAATAGGTGTAATAGTTCCAAAATGAATTTTGTGACATAAAAATCTAACATTAGTTTGAAATAAATCGAGTTTTGTAGGAGATAAAACTAAACCATTTGTTTTGATAATTTGATAAAATTGGTACAATTGTTTCCAATGTTCATCTAAAGTTTTTGAAAATATTAGTATGTCATCGATATACACAATTGAAAAGTGAGTAAAAGGGGTAAGAATATCATTCATAATATTTTGAAATTCGGATGGAACATTTTTTAGACCAAATGGCATAACAGTCCATTCATAAAGTCCAAAAGGGACATTAAAAGTCGTTTTATAACGATCTTGTGGATGGATTTGGATTTGCCAAAAACCAAATTTGAAATCAAGATTTGAAAATATGGTAGCTTGATGTAATCATTTAATAAGATCGTGTTTGTTAGGAATAGGTTATCTAATCCATTGTAAAGCTTCATTAAAGAGTTTATAGTTAATAACAAGTCTTGGTGATCCTCTTTCTAGTTCCGCTGCTTTACGAACATAAAAAGCAGAACAACTCCATGGAGATTTGCTTAGGGTGATTAATTTTTTTGAAATTAGATCTTGAATTTCTTACTTACAATATTCCATTAATTCAGTATTCATTTGAATAGGTCGAGCCTTTGTAGGAATCTTTGTTTCATAAAATTTGGTTCATAAGGTAATCTAATCATACGATGTTTTCTATGCCAGAAAGCATTGGGTAGATTAGAATAATGTTCTGATTGGAGTTTGAGTTTAAATTGTCCAATATCATGTTGTATTTTGCTGTCTTTTAATTGATGTTCAGTACGGTGATAGTCAATTTCTTCTTTTAGATAATTGAGTTGTTGAAATTTTTTAGTAACGAAATTAAAATAACAATTTGTTTGTTTTAGTATGTTGATATCAGTGACTCTGGGTTTTAATAAAAAAAGGGAAGATTATATTTTCTCCTAGGATATTCGTATAAATAAATTGTTGTCAAGAAAGGGGTTCAAAGAATGATGTCTTGACCCATATTTTTTATTAATAAAAATTATTCTTTAATACATTGTTTATTATAGCATATATGAGCCTTAGATAATTTGAATTGGATTAATAATTTTTCTCGTTTGGTTGCAAATAGTTGTTGTTTAGTTTTTTCAAAATACTTTGAAGGGATCATTCCTTTAGAGACACAATTGAGGTCTGCACCAGAATCAACTAATACAGTGGTATTAAAATGATATACGTTATTTATAACAAGAGTTATATTAATGTACCACTGATGAAATTTGATTTGATTGATTATATTTAGAAATTGAGGTTCTTCAGTGGCCAAAGGTAATTGTGTGGTTGAAATTTGTTGTGTAGAATTATTTTGGTGTGAAGTTGATGGTTGGTTAGAATAATCGATTTGTTGATATTGGAGAGTTAAAACTTCATATTCTAATTGAGAGTGAATATGTTCAAGTTGTTGTATTTCTTTTTTCATTGAATTTATTTCTTGCTGTAAATCTTGTATGGTAATAGGTTGATGCTTAGTAGTTTGAAATCTATTAAGAACTTCTTGATGATTATAAAAGGGTTTAATATTGTCAAAAAATTCTTTTTTAGAGATTATTTGTTCAATATGCTGTAAATATTCATGTTTAAGTTTAGGATCATCAATATGATCAACAAAATCTAATAATAAACTGGTTTCTTTATTTTTAGAGAGCATATTAATTGATTTACAAAAACATGGATCGATATCATGGAGTTCTGGCTCTTTTTGAGATTCAAAAGAAGTACAGAGTTGATAAGCTTGAGGGTCATCAGATAGTTCATCTGAATTAGATTTGTAATAATCAGAAGATTGTGAATTGATTAACAATTTTTCAAACATTTGTTTTATATCTTGTGGGCCTTTTAATTCTTTTATTTTTTGAAGTAATCAACAATTCTTTGCATAATGCCAAGGTTTGCCACATTTGAAACATATAGATTGTTTGGTGGAATGATTTGGTTGATTCTTAGTTTGTTAAGGTTTTTTAGTGTGATATTGTTTAGGTTTCTCATAATAATTGAGATATGTTTGTCTAGACTTATGATATCGTTTATGAGTAATGGATTGAAAATTTTGTTTTAATCTATTTTTTGTGGATGGGTTCATATCCATACTGTTGGCAGAAAAAACTAAGTTCTTTACGACTGGTCGTATTTTGGTTCTTTAATTGAGATCATTACATAAATTTAATGCAATCATCTCAATATGAGCAATTAACTCACCATAGGTGAGATTATCATAAGGAATGTCGCCATTATATTTTGTTCTTAAACTTGTTTTGACAATTTCAGCAAATGTTGAGGGAAGACTAGAAATAAAATTTTCTTTCCAGTAAGCATGACTGGCTTCTGGCCTAGTCTTAACCCTGCTTATGAAAATATTTTGATACCAATGAAAATCACTAAGTCTAGGACATCAGAGATTCATTAAAATATCTTTCGATTTTTCTTGGAAATGAATTGGATTGCCTATGAAGTGTTTTAGAATTGCAAATATTAGAGTAGCAACAACATTAGGAATAAGAGTTCCTTGTTCTGTTTTAATAGGATTACCTAGATTATCAATTTTTACTGCTTGAAGAATTTGTTGTTGTTAAGAGGAAGTGAGATAATTGTCCCACCATCCTTTAAGCTGACCGGTAAAACCAACGATTATAATTTGAGCAATTTGATTGTCATTTTTATTATCATTTCAATGATCACAAGCCAACATGGTCATCTCTAAAGTTTAATCTATAATATTTTGGGCGGTCAAACCATCTATATTCCATTCATAAATAAATCCAGTAGATTAATGGGTTGATGTTTGTAAAGACTTTTCTTCATATTGCATATCAGGTAATGAGGGACGAGGGTAAAAGTTTCTAGTAGTAGGAAATGGTTGGTCAGTCTTTGATAACATTGGTTAATCGTTGGTAACCCTGTGTAAGTCACTAATGTTCATATATGCTATACTAAACTATGTATTAAACAAAACTTTTTATTAATAAAAAAAATATGGGTCAAGACATCATTCTTAGAACCCCTTTCTTGACAACAATTTACCCTTTCCATGTTACTGAAAATGGTATTTATACGAATATCCTAGGAGAAAATATAATCTTCTCTTTTTTATTAAAACCTAGAGTCACTGATATCAACATACTAAAAAAAACAAATTGTTATCTTAATTTCATTACTAAAAAATTTCAACAACTCAATTATCTAAAATAAGAAATTGGCCATCACCGTACTGAACATCAATTAAAAGACAGCAAAATACAACATGATATTGGACAATTTAAACTCAAAATCCAATCAGAACTCTGTTCTAATCTACCTAATGCTTTCTGGCATAGAAAACATCATATGGTTAGATTACCTTATGAACCAAATTTTAATGAAACAAAGATTCCTACAAAGGCTCGACCTATTCAAATGAACACTGAATTAATGGAATATTGTAAGCAAGTAATTCAAGATCTAATTTCAAAAAAATTAATCACCCCAAGCAAATCTCTATGGAGTTGTTATGCCTTTTATGTTCGTAAAGCTGCAGAACAAGAAAGAGGATCACCAAGACTTGTTATTAACTATAAACCCCTTAATGAAGCTTTACAATGGATTAGATATCCTATTCCTAACAAACGCGATCTTATTAAACGATTACAACAAGCTACCATTTTTTCAAAATTTGATCTCAAATCTAGATTCTGGCAAATCCAAATCTATCCTCAAGATCGCTATAAAACAACCTTTAATGTTCCTTTTGGACAGTATGAATGGATTGTCATGCCATTTGGTCAAAAAAATGCTCCATCCGAATTTCAAAATATTATGAATGACATTTTTACCCCATTTACTCACTTTTCAATTTTTTCTAAAACCCTGGATGAGCATTGGAAACACTTGTATCAATTTTATCAAATTAAATGGATTAGTCTTATCACCCACAAAAATTGATCTATTTCAAAGTAATGTTCGATTTCTAGGTCATAAAATTTATTGGAACCATTACACCCATTCAAAGGGCAATTGAATTTGTAGACAAATTTCCAGATGAAATTAAAGACAAAAATCAATTACAACGATTTTTAATTAGTCTAAACTATGTTACTGAATTTTACCAAACATCTTCGTGTTCTGATCAAACCACTGTGTGAACGACTTAAAAAGAATCTTAAGCCTTGGACCTCAGTCCACACCCAAATTGTTAGACAAGTTAAAACCCGAGTTAAGTGTCTTCTTCGTCTTGGTATTTCTAGTCCTACTGCTTTCAAGATTGTTGAAGCTGATGCTTCTGATGTTGGGTATGGGGGTATTCCGAAACAAAAAACCGCAGATTATCTGTCTGTCCAGTTAGTTCGCTTTCATTCTGACATATAGAATAAATCTCAATTAAATTATTCCACTGTCAGAAAAGAATTACTTTCAGTCGTTTTATGCATCATGAAATTTCAAGATGATTTGTTAAATCAACCTTTTTTTTTATTATGAACTGATTGTCAATCAGGAAAAGAAATTTTAAAAAAGGATGTTCAAAATCTGGTTTCTAGACAAATCTTTGCTCGTTGACAGGGATTACTTTCTGCTTTTGATTTTCAGATAGAACATATAAAAGGAGAATCCAATTCTTAGCCAGATTTTCTGACAAAAGAATACATCCAAAAGCAGCTATGAGTTCCCAATCTTCTTCAACGAAACCTCCTTCTCATCAACCCTAGTCAAAAGATCAGTATGCTATGAAAACTTCAAAACTCAAGAATCCTCTATCTGATGTTCTTTCCCTCTCAAATCCTTATAACACACTTTCAAGAGAAGAAGAACTTGCTTCTTCAATGTCAATTGTCAAAAAACCCTTATCAAAAACCCAAAATCCTTATTGTACAAAAACAAATATTGAACCAATTTCCTTGATGAAACAATGTCTTTGCACTTTTGCAAATGATCCAAATCTCTTAGCCAAACATCTGCTCGACCCTTAAGCCCAATTTGAAGAATTAGATATTCTCAAAAACCCGTGAATTTATGAGTTTATTCTTGTCGATACTGATTCAGTATTGATTACTCATCACAAAGATCCTTCCAATTCATGCAAAATCACTTACTCCAAATGTCAAATCCTCAAAATCTTCTCTGAAATTGATTGGAAACATAAAAAGTTTTTTGTCAATTTCAATCCCCCTTCTTAAAATTATCTTGATTACAAACAAGCTTGGTATCGAGCTTTCTTGCTTCCTACTCCCAAATGCTCTCATTCACGGTTCTTCTTATTCAGTAAGAAGTTCTCCTCCAAATCAGTTCCATTATGGTTTCAGCATACATGGTGGAGCTTCTATGGTCCTGTCCAAGACATCCTTCCTACCCCACTTCATGAAGGATGGGTTTTAGTTAAATCGAAATTCCAAGGTCCAAATCCTTCAGCAGAGCAAGTCCCCTCACTCTGGTTTTTTTTTTTTTTATCAAGTTCAATCTTTCATGGATCTGTTGTTGGGATTATGTCTCGAATCCTATTCCCAATCCTTGCAAGTTAGCAAAATCTTCTTTCTGGTTATGCCGGCGATTTAAAGTCAAATGGTCACAATTTGACCATTCCGGTGTCACCAAAGAAGCAGTGAACAAGTTCTTTCAGATTCAAGTTACCTCTGCCCACGCTCCACAAATGAATCCTCTTCAGCAATCCTCATCCAAGTCAATGCTTCTCAAACAACAAATAAAAGCTCAATTCCAAGGCATGCCTACAAAAGCTCAGTTATTGGAAACTCTATCAAATTTGCTCAACTGATAGCTCGGAGGATGATGATGATCCAACAGTTCCTGGTCCTATCAATGAAGATTACTGCTTTGGCATCTCTCTGTCGACAATTTGATTCTATTTTCAAAAAAAAAAAAAAAAATCATCATCACAAATGCCAAATCTCTATCATAGTTGTTCCCCACCAATAAAGTTTTCGCCAGCTTAACATGTCGACAAATTTACTTTTAGCAAAAGCAAGGTATCTTCTACAGTTTCAAGCACTCAACTACTTCAATTATTCAAAAGCACAAAGCTCTCCACTCATCAAAGGCAATCAACAAGGCATCTTTAACAGTCTCCCCAATAGTCAAAAGCGAATAACACTTAATCCCTCCAATCACTTACAAGACGACAAATTATTTAATTACAGAGGTCCTTTACCTCTTCTTTCTTATTATAAATAGGCTAGTCGTTCCTCATTTGAGGCAGAATGAATTCTAGGCTTGTATTCTCCTACTCTTTATCATTTGCATCTTTTCCATCTTTTCAATAAATCAATATATTTTATCATCTTATATTTTGCAAATTTACAGTTAGATTACTCTATATTGTAGAATTTATTTGGTCGGAACTACCTGTATAACAACTCTAGTGGATCCTTAGTTGTAACATCGTTCCCCAAAATGAACTATACAATTAGTTCTACTTTTACATTAAACCATTCATATTTATTATGTATTTCAATTTTTACACCTTTGCTTGTATTCCTGGGTTAAATTATGGTATCAAAGCAAAACATATGATTTCTAAAGATACATTATTGGCAGATGTTTAATCCTAATGATACAATATTGGCAGAACATATGATTTATGTTTTCCCTCCATTAGAAGATGATTATATTGTATCCTAATTGGTCAGATGATTAATTGTATATTAATATAGGACCAGGGTCTTTAATTGTATAAAATATAGAATGATAAAATATTGTAAACATCTTCTTTTTCGGAGGGAAATAGTAGCGTTGGCAAGTTTTTGATAACATTGGTCAGTCGTTGGTAACCTTGTGTAAGCCGCTAAGTTGCGCAGTTTTAGGGTGAGGTGGTCCCATTGTAGATGGTTCCATTACCTGTAAACCCTTGATTTTCCCTAATAAAACATGTCTTTGCTGTCAAAATTTATCCAAGCTTCAAGCTCTAGGTCTAAAAATCCTGACATCCAGGATAGATTAGAATGTAGGATTCCGAAAGTAGAACAAAACCTTCAAAAATGATATGTTCCCCAAGTTTCTTTTAAACAAGTTTATGAAATTTCAAAATCTATATTTTCTCAAAAAACTGAAGATCTAATTGATATTGTAGAGAAAACAATACCAATGGATGGATCTTTGGAGTCTAAACAACTATTTTCAAAAGAAACATTATAATTTCTTCAAGAACAATAATACATATATATATCCATATTGGTTTAATCCAAGTTGGAATTAAGCCTCTAACTAGATCAGGGCTAGACACTTGTGCTCTTCTAGCACTGCGTGATAACGAATATGTTATTTCCAATCAATTTCAGAGAGGATTTTGAGGATATGTCATTTAGAGTGAGTGATTTTGCTTGAACTGGAAGGATCTTTGTGATGAGTAAATACAGAATCAATATCGACAAGAATAAACTCATAAAATTCACGGGTTTTGAGAATATCTGATTTAGAATAATGTGTGAACCTATATAAGTTTGATATCATTTACACTTGAATTTATCTATTTTAAATGTAAAAAAGGAAATCTAGTGTTATAACATGCATGTTGCTGATGAGGACAAGAAACATACATTTCAACCAATTAAGTACTAGCTTTGAATACAAGACCGTATCATTATAAATGATAAAGACATAATGTAGGATATCTTAAGCAAGTGTATATTCACCTTAATTACCTACTCTATTTTTATGTGGAAAGTTTTCAAATGGAGTGGCCAAACTTGAAACTGATATACCCAATGAAATGGATTTACCCATTAATGAAATGCACATATTTGATGAATAGGAATCCAATGACACAAGGAGGAGTGATTAATGGTCGTTGATGAATACAGGGACATGGCATCTGATCAATTAGTGTATGTGAAATTAAAGATAATCAATTGTGTTAAGCATCCATTAGCTAGCTAGGGTGAACAAGAAAGTGTGATTGAAGGGATGATGCCAAATCACGTACCTCAGTTTGGTCGGTTGTTTAATTAATTAACAATAATTCTAGCCACCTTGTTTGCTAGTCTCTTTTGAGCATTTTTTTTTAATTTTTTTTTACAATTTCACCATTTCTATAAATGGTGTTTGTGGTTGTGTTTTAAAAAAAATGAGTAAAAAGTGTAAAAAAACAAAAAAATGACTAAAAAAGACCAACAAACATGATCGGCTAAAATTACTCATTAATTAAACCCAATGGTAGTGAGCTGCTTTCAATTGGTCTTCCTCGGAGGATATGCTTGCAACAACGATCACTAGTCATCCTGAACCGAAAGCATATGAGAAAGTGAGAACATGCAAAACATTATTATAGCAGATTCCATCGAGCGAGGCCGTGGGTGCCAATCACATGCTCTTAATCCCTCCCCTCCAATTTTTTTTTCTCATCTTGGTCCTGGATTTTATTTTGATTAACTTTCTAAGCAAGGTGGTAATGTGTTGATTAGTTTAATAAAAAAAGAAGGGGTTGATTAAGAAATGCACTTCTAACTCTTTCTTTTATTGCTTTCTTCTTTATTTTATTTTCTCTCTAAAGGGGAGACTATAGACTTACTCTTGAAAAAACCAACTTTCCATCACAAAAATCAACAATTTAATCACTTGTTTTCTATCAACATGGAGTGGAGAGTCCATGACTTAGAAGCCTTGTGCAGTGTTTGATACCTTGAGGAATCTTCAATGCATTTGCTTGATACCCTAAAAGAGACAAATTCTGCAAGGACATGGACTTGCACGATTATTATTTTTGAGTCTTGGGAGAAGAAAACTTACCTAAATCTTGCTAATTAGAATACAAACTTTACAAAAAGATTGATCAACTATGTATATACTACTAATAGAGAAACAAAGAATTATATTGCCTATATTTATTCAACAAGTTGTTAATCGAAAAATGACTTTTAAGGACTTTTTTTTTATTTTTAATTTTTTTTATATATTATACCATTTAGATATCATAGTTGATGTAATGACTAATTTGTGTCTACTTTTATACTCTTATGACCAATAGTGGTTATTTTATTAATTAAAATTAACATATAAAGTTATAAGACATCTTTACCTTTCATAAAAAATAAAATACCCTAATTTTACATTTTTTATAACCAATAATGACATTTTTTAATTAATGATTCTAATTATGACCAACTAATTACTTTCACTGGTTGGGTAGGCTATATAAGTTGATAATTTTTGACATTTTATTTTTACAATCACTCTCCAAAACATATTTAATGAAGTCAGAAGTATCACATTTTTCTAATTAATTAATGAATTAATTTTATATTTTTTTACTATTATTACTCTTGGCCATTATAGCTCATCACAATTATCAGTCATAGTTTTTTATTGTTCTTTGTAGCCTACTCAACTTCAGCTATCACTTTTTGAAAGACTTTGGCTGCTTTGATGTATCCCCAATAACAGATAGTTGAATCCTTTATCTTTTTCACAAATATGAATTTTTGCAACAAAACAAAAAACTTGAATATTATTCATGTAGACTAATTTTCTTAATTTTTTGACATTTCAAATTTTGGATTATTAATGATTTGAGTTAAGAGGTAAGGACTTTGATATTTTTATAGCTGAAATCATGCCCACAAAAAAACATAAAACATAAAAAATAAAAAATAAAAAATAAAAAATAAAAAATAAAAAATAAAAAATAAAAAATAAAAAATAAAAAATAAAAAATAAAACGAGTTTGTCATATTTTGGCTCCATTAAGGAGTAAGGATTTTGATCTACCTAGAACTGAAACCCCTCTCCAACACACACAAAATTTAACAATAATAAAAATAGTAAATAAATAAATAATAATAAAAAACATGTGACACTTTGGCTCTATTAGATATGTTTTGGAGAGTGATTGTAGAGATAAAATGCAAGAAATCATCAACGTATATAGCCTACCCAACCAATGAAAGCAATTGGTTGATCATAATTAAATTCATTAATAAAATAGTCCATTGTTGGTCATAAAAGTGTAAAAGTAGATTTTTCTATTTGTTTAGGTTGGATAAATATGTCTTATAACTTTGGGTTGACTTGGGTCAATAAAAGATTCATTGTTGGTCATAAGAGTATAAAAGTATGCAAAAATTAATTATTACATCAACTACGATATCTAAAAGGTCTATTTTGTGAAAATATAGTCCTTAAAAGTAATTTTTCGGTTGTTAATTATATAAGTCTTCAAAGAAAGTGCTATTATGTAATGGGATAAAACCTATTGTGAAATTTGAAGATCAATTTCTATTATACCAAAAGTACACAAAAGACAACCGCAAGAAAGATTTTCTCTTATATAAAAATGAAATTTGATTCTTTTACAAAAACGAAATAATAATTGAAGCTTAAGATGAGTGAAACAATAAAGCTGTTGAAGGTGATGATTGGTTTGAATCATCAGCTGTAACAATAGAAGTTTGCTGAACAATGGTTTTTGAAGCAAAATGCTAAAAGGGCTTATTACTAAGATTGATATAGTCTCCATCTAGGATGCACGGACTTGGATATGCGTATTGTATCGGACACGGATACGATACGGCGACTCGGCAATTTTCAAAAAACTAGGATTCGGGGACTTGGCGACACGTCAAACCTTATTTTTATTTTTATATTTTATTAAAAATTTATTAACATAATGTCATAACTCATAAACAATAATTAATAATCTAATATATAAAACATCTAAATGCAATGAGCTTAATTAATGAAATTATTTGAATGAATGAAAAGTTTGGGTACATAAGTGAAAATTAGGGTAATTGATTCTAATATGGACCGGGTCTAACTTGGACCCTACTCAACACATCAATGGAATCCATATAGATAGCAATGATAATATCTATAGCAATGATATAGATAACAATGATAATATCTCATATAGATAGCAATGATAATAGGTAGCAATAATATCTCATATAGATATATCTCATATAGATAGCAATGATAATAGGTAGCAATAATATCTCATATAGATAGCAATGATAATATCTTCTGGTAGGTTGAAGAAAGGGAGGGAGAGCCTGCAAACCTCAAACACTGAATCGGTCTCCCAATAATCGGTTCATTAGGATTTTCAGGAAGGCCAAGAAGATCCATCCAAGTAGTACTGCTAATTCCTCTGCAAGCCATGGTGATTGAGGCGCAGGAGGTTGAAGAAAGCAGCGAAAGCTCCCAGACTCCCAGTCGACCTCTCTCCCTGTTCGATCTCCCCTCCCTGATCGATCTCTCTCCCTCCCTGCTAGATCTCTCTCCCTGCTCGATCGATCTCTCCCAGTCGATCGATCTCTCTCTCCCAGTCGATCGATCTCTCTGATCGATCTCTCCCTACTCGATCGATCTCTGATCTGCTCGATTGATGGATCTCTGGGAAGATTTCAGCCGTCCAATTTTATCAAGATCTGAAAACAAAAAAATTATTGGCAACTGAATCCTGACCGTGTCCAGACCGTATCCGGACCGGGTCAAGCCGTATCCTGACCAAGTCACGTTGACCGATACGTTGACCGCGTGTCGGATACGTATCGAACGTGAATCGCACGCGTATCCGTATCCGACTCGCGTATTTAGCAGTGTTCTAAAAATCGCTAGGCGCTGGGCGAGCGGCGAGCAGGTGCCTAGCGCCTAGGGGCCTAGGCGGTCTTAGGTTTTGTATTATAACTTTAATAATTTACAAAAGTTATGCATAATACCTTATCAATTACATCCAATTTAATGTCAATATACATATGCAAAATTTAAAAACATGAAAAATTAACAATCGTGAACAAAATTTATTAAAACTCAAATGACTGAAGTTGGTCATGATGGGTACTTTATATAAATTTGAATTTGTGTAATCTTTTATTTTTCTTCAAATTGCATGAATAACCTCAGTTATGTTTGATAAAATCTACATTAGTAAAATTGGTACCGGCAGATCCTTTGAGAATTCCATTAAGTAATCATCTTTCGCTACATTTAGACATATCATCATCATCAAAGCCCATTCCCGAGATTTTTTAAAAAAACAATTAAATAGTTTATTTCTAAAAAATAGGAAAAAAAAATAAAATAAGAACACAATCAACCTTATTAAAAAATAAAAAAATAAAAAATAAAAAAATAAAAAAATAAAAAAATAAAAATCTCCCAGACCGCCTAGACCCCGCCTAGAGTCCGCCTAGACCCCGCCTAGCCCGCCCAGACTGCCCAGACCGCCCAGACTGCCCGCCCAGGCATTAATCTGGGCGGTTTTCCACCTTCTAGCGCCTAGGCGCCGCCTAGACCGATTTTTAGAACACTGGCATTTAGGGGATTCGGAGGGTTTTACCGCGAGTTCGTTCTTCATTGGTCTCCATAGGGCATAGAGATTCGATCATACACATGATAAGAGAAGAAGAAGGTACTGCCTTAACTTTCAAGGATTAAAATGTCATTAGGTGAAAAATTATATACGAATTGTGTAATTAAAAAATTGTACTTATTTTTTATGCCAAACCACTCCCAGGGTAGAATTTGAGAAATCCTACAAGGGAGCATGTGATGTCCATATCCATGTCGATGTCGATGTCCATGCCCATCCTGTTACCCAATAAGGTGAAAGTCACTTGGGAGATTGAATTATAATTGGCACATGTTGGTAATGGTAAAAGACAGGAATCATAAAGGGGGTTGGATGGTGGGGAGATTTAGGGGGGTGTATTGTATCTGGATTTTGTGGGCAATTTAATAAATTCCATGGATTTTGAAAATCTAAGTGTATTCAATTTGGATTTTAAAAAGTCCACAAAAGTCTAGGGGTATTCAATCAGGATTTTAAAAAGTCTTTCTGAAATCCACAAAGTCTAGGGGTATTCAATATGGATTTCAGAAAGTCCACAAAAGTTTTAGGGTATTCAAAATATCATTCATATTTATGGATTTGAAAAATCATGGATTCTTATGGACTTTGTAGTGTTAGGTATAAATAACAAAGTTCAATAATTTGCCAGCCTCCATATCAAAGATTTCAACGTGAAAAAAAGTCTCCCAAAGTTCTTCCTTGTGTCAGCCGTGAAGAGGTTGGTTCCCATCCCCTTGTTTTCTCGATTTTTTTTCTATCTTTGCATAAAGTGTTCATAGTTGCATCGTTGATGATTTTGGGTTAGGGTTTGGATTAGGGTCTATAAATCTGGAAGTTGTTATATATTTTATATTATTCAATCAATCATAGGTTTTTTGGTTTGCATCAGATTAATGTGCTTGTATGAACTCAATATCGCACACCAAACAGAGTAGTTTTTCAGCTATTGTTTTAATTTTATTTCATTGGTAAACTTCTACAAATGGTTTATACAAAGCAAGAAGCTACTGCATTGCTGATGCTATCATGTATAAAATACCTTAATATATTCTCCTTAGCAGCATCAATAACCCGAATGATACCATTGCTTCCACCAGCAACCAATAACGGACTTCCATCAATATCACATGCCCAACTCACTGTATAGAACGACTCTTCCTTCTGAACTAGGACGCAAATAGGAAACCCAAAACATTCTTTAGAAACACAAAAGAACAAACACATTATTGTTCACAATCTTATAAGTTCAATCAACACACTATAACTATGACAAGAACATTGACATGAATTTAAGCTATACATGTTTACATCTTCATCAACGTATGATTGTAAAACAACAATTACACCCCCTTCTAGGCATTGATACACTGTCACCTTCACAAGAACAAAAAAAAAAAACTTATAAACAGTGATTGATGAAAATGCAGAGTTGCATTGTGAAATAATAGTAGAAATTAATGACCAGCAATCTAATTTGGTCCTGTTTTTATGCAACGAAAATGGATTGAATTCGAGAGAGAGTGAGATTACCCGATGGCCACCGACAGTTGCGAAGACATTGAAGTAACGGGAGTCAAGGAAGTTGAAAGTGATGGCATAGAGGGGGCGTTTGCCTTCCTGTAATCTGTTGGTGATTTTGTACTCTTTCTTCTTTGAAGGTGTTAATGACCCCACCACTGCTTCACACCCCAGTGGAGCTGTCTTTGCCATCACCCCCCAAGATAGATCAGATCAGTGCAATGGAGAAGAAGATCTATTTGTAAAGGGCGTGTGTGTGGGAGCTTCAGACTTTTAAATTTCCTCGACAAGGATTGCATAATTTGCAATAGAGAAGCAGATCTATTTGTAAAGGATTGCATAACTTTTTTCGACAAGAATGTCGTTCAGATGAATTTCCTCCTGAACCAGAAAATGATCCGGTAGAGAATGATGAAGATAATTTTGAATGGGATGATATTCAAACCCAAGAGCAGCAAAGAAAAAATGGTAATCAATGGAGAATGAGTATTGCTAATCAAATGTGGGCAACAGCTCTAGCAAACGTCAACGTTACTAACAATGATAATGAAGAAAGTGACCATGATCATGAAGGAGAAGAATGATCATAATACAATTTTATGGACGTTTACTTTTTATTTTAAAGATGTTAATTAACGACCTTTTCTTTTTCTAGTTTTTTTAGCACATGTATCTCTCACTTTTGTTAATTATATGCGGACGCTTTTTTGTTTCATCACTATTTACCAACTTCTTTTTTATCTTGCAAATAATTAGAAATCTGTAAAAGTCGTTCATACAAAGTCCGTGGATTTTCATAAATCTCTAGTAAGTCTGTAGCAAAAGTCTATGATTTAAGAAATCAGCAAAAGTCCGTGGACAATTTAAAGAGTCTGTGGACAATTTAAAGAGTCCGTGGACTTTTCAAATTATTTATCAATTCCATAAGAATCCATATACAATACACCCCCCTTAGAGTTAAGGAGTTATTGCTCGTTATAAAGAAGAAAGAAGAAGAAGGAGGAGAGAACATTGATTTCAGTTCTTAGGAGAGAAGTAAATAGGTTGAGTGATTAATGAGCTGCAATAAATCTTGTTGACTGGTCTCGAAAACGATGGATGGATGGAGTTGGCTTGGTTGGCTGGTTTTTTTTTTGTCACTCTCTCTAATTACAAGTTTTTGTTTAAAAAAATGAAGAAGACGAGAAGAATGCGGGCCGGTCGTCCGGGGGAAGACCCATCCCTTCCTTTTTAAGTCTTACCTAATCTAAACCCCCTATTAGACTCTTTCTTCATTCAATCACCTCCATCATATAATATTCACACATTACCCTTGGTGATACATTAAATAATTATCTAATTATAGTGGTACACGTGGCAAAGATTATCCATCACAAGAAACATGCACTTCAATCTCAACATGAATAATATGTCCAGTACTAGAAGCCTAGAGAGGCGGGCCCAATTATTAAAACCTAAAAAGGTATTTAATAATTGATACAGTCATTTTCCTCTTCCTGCTTTGACCTAGTCCCGCTGACCTGCTGACCTGCACAAGTAACGCACATGAGCAATGTACCACTGTTGTGTGGCCGATGGCATTTCGATGCTAAAGTCAGACAAGGATCTGGGGAAGGTGTAATGTTGTAAACAGAGAATTTGTAGCGTACCTTAGCTTACCAACCTCATGTCTTATTTATAGTGCAAAGAGTCCTGGTTCTACCAGGCCATCGAGGGCGTAGTTTAGGAAGGAAATCTTCGTGGATATCCTTATCTAATTAGGAGTCGTGTTGTAAGAGATAAGTTCTTTGTTAGCCTTGTGCTCCTAGATACGCGAGAGATAGTTTCCAATACGAGAGCAATCCATAGAACAGAGTTCCCCTGTGTGGAATGTACTCTAGTATTTACTTCCTAAATGGAAGCAGAAAGCCGTTGTAGTTGCCCGTCCGAAGCTGATCCTCGAGATACTTGCCTTAGTAGGACTTATGGTTATTGAGGATAGCTGTGAGACGTGTGGGCCTAGCATGTTGTAAAAGTTCGGGTTCGTCTGGCAGATTGAATTGGGCAGGCTTAGAACCGCTTGGGGTGGATCAGTGTTAGGCTGATGCTGGGGCCCATAGTTCCTCGAGATCATCTTGACACGTGTACGGCTCAGGGTGTGCCCATTTTTATGTATCATCAACTACTCTCCCAAGTTAGTGGGCCATCACATCGGTTCGCTAAGTCATCTCTTGAAGGGATACGCCGCTCATGATGATTGAGTCTGAATTGTTGTTTGAGTCGCGTACTGCATTAATTGAATGTGGGTCGGTCCAGCGAAAAAGAGGCGGGAACCCAATCTTTATTTAGGTCATCCGCAATGTAGAGTCTGACTCTTTTACTTTCTTTGTTGTTGAATATATCGCCCCGGTTAGAAAAGATTGTTCATCTTTTTCATGGCTCAACAAAACCTTCTTGATGATGCAACATTGGCCAAAGGCCTGGAGTTTTTTGAAAACAGGTTGCTGTCCGAGACCGGCTTTGCCAAAATTCGTACAAAGTTTGGGGTCTTTGAGGACCTGTCGTTGTATGTCCCGACAGGTGACCAAACGCCTATGTTGCCACCGGCACGGTTCATCATTTTGCATCGCGGGATGCTTCAAACTGGAGTGCGCTTTCCCGTTCTGGATGTAATATAGGAATTCTTGAATCTCTTGAGGATTCCTCAGGCCCAGTTGGGGCCTAATGGATATAGGATCATCCTCCTGATTTTGATCAGTGCTAAGAAGGCCCGCGTCAACATGAGTCCTCGAGTAATTCAGTTGTTGACTTCTCCCCGGGTGAAGGGTAACATTGTCTTTAAGTGACGTTGCCGACTTGCTATGTGAATCTGCCCGATGATTTCAAGTTATGACAGAAGTATTGCTTCTTGGCCCCTGCGAATTCGAAGTATTTTTGATGCAAGGGTCGTCTGCTTGAGCAAGACTTCAGGCCGCTTCATAAGTTCAACCCTTTCCCGTGACTTTGATATGCTTGATCGTGAGCTGGTTAATCATTGCTTGTGTTTCATTGCAGAAAAGTTTCTCACTACTCCTCTTACCTTAGACGAGCAAAACACCATGGAGACGTTCCGCGACTTGTCAAAGAGGAACTTGGTCGATGTCATAAGACTTTCCAACTTCATCCATAGTGGGTTGTAGGATAACTGGCATGTTTCCCCCACACTATACCAACTATTGCGAATTAAGTTGGAAGATGGGGCCTCTTCAAGGAAGAGGAACGTTGCTGGGGCCACAGTTTTCGTTCTGTCTGACGTGGATGAGCCATCTGAACCGCTTACCTCTTTTGTGAGGAAGCGGTATCGTGTTAGAACTGGGTTGCCTTTAGCACGATCAGCTCTAGTGAGAGAAGAACGCGAGTCTGCTAAGCCTGTTGGGGCGGAGACTCATGTGTCAGGCTTGGAGAAAGATTACCTACGGTTTGCAAGAGTTGTAGACAGGTCAAACCTTAACTTCGCGCAGGTCGAAACTTTAAATGATCGTCTGGTGTGGGTCACAATAGCGACTTTTGCTGGTGTTGATTCGCATGGGACTGTTCCGATAGAAGGCTCCTGTGAGGATTCACCTGAGGTTGTAGAATCTGATCGTCCTACTGGCGTGCAGTCTGAAAGTGGTCGTGGTGGAACAGGCCAAGTTTCATGTAGTTCGTATTGCTCACCGTCTTATTTCAGGCCACAGCTAGAATTGTTGGAGGGTCCTCTGGATGATTCGCTTCCTCTTTTCCCCCCGGCTTCCGTCGAGCCGTCACGATATAAAGGGTCGGCTACCGTCGAAAAGGGAAAAACCACTGAAGAGAACCTAAGGATAATGGCAACCGATAAGGGTGGTGCTGGCGTAATTCTTGATCCGAGAAATCTTCATTCGTATGCGCGGATAAGCCCGTTTGCACGGGACTTGGTAAAGATGAATTCACAGGTCTGGCACCAAGAGGTGGACGTAGTGTATGCTTCGAGAAAGCATATTAGCAGATGTCATAGCTGGCTAATGGATTGCGGTCCAAAATCCAAAGAGGATATGCTAGAAGGGTGCATGGACAAGGGCTTGAAGTACATTATGTTGGGTATGCTTCACTTGAGCCACGTGGTCGTTGCTGGGATGGAAGTCAATGCGGCTTGTGAGAGGGTATACACCTTGGATCGTGTCTTCTCGCACATGCATGCATTGTATTCTGATGCGCTTTATGAAATTGATCGGCTACAAAAAAAGGCTAAAGGGAAGAGGCTGGATCAGTCAACCGTGGCCGCTGAGACTCAAGGGGCTCGTCTGAATGTCCTTGAGTGTGATCTGTCAGAGGCGGTGTTCGAGATAGATAGACTTAAACAAGAGTTGCATCGGACCTGTCGAGACATAGAGATTGCGTAGGAAGCTGCGGCTAAGACGCGTTCTGAACTGTGGTATCTTGCTGAAGAGAATGCTTCGAAGGTAGCCGACTGGGCTGTTCAGAAGCAACAGTTAGAATCTGAGGTGGAGTTCTATGCTTGAGAAGTGAGGAAGGCCGAGGACCAGCTCGAATTGGAGTGACATGAGCTTAGTACTGTGAAGAACAGTTTGTCCACAGAGCATTCTTAGGGTCGACGTGCTGACTGGAAAGTTGGATCTATTGGAGCGTGAACTTGTTGATGATAAGGCACACGAGGAGGAGGTTCTTCAGGAACAAGGAAAATGCGAGTTCTGCTGGATTGTACCTGGCAGGTTGGAGCTGCTGGCACTGATGAAAGAGGAGCATAGAGTGGGATCTCGATCGTTATAATAAGATGTCGTATGTAGACTTTTCTGTTACCTCTGCGTCATCGAACAAGGAAGACAGTTTGGGCCCTGATGTCCAGGCTGTGGCGCGTGTGGACGCAACTCCTGCTCATTCTTCCACTAGGCTTAGCTCTTTTGTTTTTGTACCTTCTTTTGATAAGGAGTAAATTTTGTGTGTTTGTAACCCTTTCCGTTTTGACCATTAGTGAAAATAGTTTTATCCGTTTCATGCTTGTTGTCTCTATTGCATTATTTTCGTTTTGCCTTATCGTCTTACTTTGGCATAGGCTGGTTGAATCAATAGCACATTGACTGGTCTGTCTGGGATAGAGAGCTTGACCGTTTTGCATTGTGAATGACTCAGGGTCATTGCTGTGTAGTCATGTCTGATAGTAGGCATGTTGCAAACAGTTTAGCTAAGAGTTGATTTGCCCAAGCTGTGTCTTGTCCCGAAGTAAGTTGTTCAAGGCTTGCCTCACTTGTCTGATCGGTTGGCTGTGGCTGTTGCTATGGGCGAGTTGCGATGGCCGAGCGTATGTGTGAGAGCGTTCATCCCAAGTCAGGCGCCGTAAGCTCGGGTTGGCATCCTTTGTAGCTTTTATTTGGGCATTGGCCGTACAATCTTTATATCGGTGTAAACGACATTTGCTAATATTAGAATGTTAGCCCGTTTGAGTGTGGAGACGCTGACTAAGCTAGATTCATGTTTGCGATCGCTATAGGAGAACGGTGGTCACGTGGCGAGCTGCTTGGGGCTCCCACCTTCAGAACCATCTATGCTCGAGCAATGTGGCTTATAGATTTGGGGAGTGAAGGTTTGGCGACTATGCTGAAGAGCAGTAGTCTTGTGGCGAGTCGCCGACATCAGTTAAAGACTGACTAGTCTCCCATCTACCAAACCATCTACACCCTCCCCGTGCGGTGGGGCTACAAATTCGAGTAAAAGCGTTCGACGATCAGACTGAAAAGCAGTGGTCTCGTGGCAAGCCGTTGAGATCAGTTCGGGACCGACTAGGCTCCCACCTTCCAAATCATCTACCCTTGTGCGCGTCAAGCTACAAATTTTGGAGTTTTCGGTCCAGCGAAAAAGAGGCGGGAACCCAATCGTTATTTAGGTCATCCGCAATGTAGAGTCTGACTCTTTTACTTTCTTTGTTGTTGAATATACCGCCCTGGTTAGAAAAGATTATTCATCTTTTTCATGGCTCAACAAAACCTTCTTGATGATGCAACCTTGGCCAAAGGTCTGGAGTTTTTTGAAAACAGGTTGTTGTCCGAGACCGGCCTTGCCGAAATCCGTACGAAGTTTGGGCTCTTTGAGGACCTGTCGTTGTATGTGCTGACAGGTGACCAAACGCCAATGTTGCCACTGTCAGGGTTCATCTGTTTGCATTGCGGGATGCTTCAAACTGGAGTGCGCTTTCCCGTTCTAGTGTAATATAGGAATTCTTGAATCTCTTGAGGATTCCTCAGGCCCAGTTGGGGCCTAATGGATATAGGATCATCCTCCTGATTTTGATCAGTGCTAAGAAGGCCCGCGTCAGCATGAGTCCTCGAGTAATTCAGTTGTTGACTTCTCCCCGACTGAAGGGTAACACTATCTTTAAGTGACGTTGCCGACTTGCTTGTGAATCTGCTTGATGATTTCAAGTTCTGACAGAAGTATTGCTTCTTGGCCCCTGCGGATTCGAAGTATTTTCGATGCAAGGGTCGTCCGCTTGAGCAAGACTTTAGGCCGCTTCATAAGTTCAACCCTTTCCCGTGACTTTGACATGCTTGATCGTGGGCTGGTTAATCATTGCTTGTGTTTCATTGCAGAAAGGTTTCCCACTATTCCTCTTACCTTAGATGAGCAAAACACCATGGAGACGTTCCGCGAGTTGTCAAAGAGGAACTTGGTCGATGTCATAAGACTTTCCAACTTCATCCATAGTGGGCTGTAGGATAACTGACACGTTTCCCCCACTCTATACCAACTATTGCGAATTAAGTTGGAAGATGGGGCCTCTTCAAGGAAGAGGAAGGTTGCTGGGGCCAAAGTTTTCGTTATGTCTGATGTGGATGAGCCATCTGAAACGCTTACCTCTTTTGTGAGGAAGCGGTATCGTGTTAGAACTGGGTTGCCTTTAGCACGACCCGCTCTAGTGAGAGAATAACGCGAGTCTGCTAAGCCTGTTGGGGCGGAGACTCATGTGTCCGGCTTGGAGAAAGATTGCATGTGGTTTGCAAGTGTTGTAGACAGATCAAACCTTAACTTCGCGCAGGTCGAAGCTTTAAATGATCGTCTGGTGTGGGTCGCAATAACGGCTTTTGCCGGTGTTGATTCGCATCGGACTGTTCCGATAGAAGGCTCTTGTGAGGATTCACCTGAGGTTGTAGAATCTGATCGTCCTACTGGCGTGCAGTCTGAAAGTGGTCGTGGTGGCACAGGCCAAGTTTCATGTAGTTCGTATTGCTCACCGTCTTATGTAGGCCACAGCTAGAATTGTTGGAGGGTCCTCTGAATAATTCGCTTCCTCTTCTCCCTCCGGCTTCCGTCGAGCCGTCACGATATAAAGGGTCGGCTACTGTCGACAAGGGAAAAACCACTGAAAAGAACCTAAGGATAATGGCAACCGATAAGGGTGGTGCTGGCGTAATTCTTGATCCGAGAAATCTTCATTCGGATGCGCGGATAAGCCCGTTTGCACGGGACTTGTTAAAGATGAATTCACAGGTCTGGCACCAAGAGGTGGACGTAGTGTATCCTTCGAGAAAGCATATAAGCAGATGTCATAACTGGCTAATGGATTGCGCTCCAAAACCCAAAGAGGATATGCTAGAAGGGTGCATGGACAAGGGCTTGAAATACCTTATGTTGGGTATTCTTCACTTGAGCCACATGGTCGTTGCTGGGATGGAAGTCGATGCGGCTTGTGAGAGGGTATACACCTTGGATCGTGTCTTCTCGCACATGCAGGCATTGTATTCTGATGCGCTTTATGAAATTGATCAGCTACAAAAGCAGGCTGAAGGGAAGAGGCTGGATCAGTCAACCGTGGCCGCTAAGACTCAAGGGCTTGTCTGAATGTCCTTGAGTGTGATCTGTCAGAGGCGGTGTTCGAGATAGATAGACTCAAACAGGAGTTGGATCGGACCTGTCGAGACATAGAGGTTGCGTAGGAAGCTGCGGCTAAGACGAGTTCTGAACTGTGGTATCTTGCTGAAGAGAATGCTTTGAAGGTAGCCGACTGGGCTGCTAAGAAGCAACAGTTAGAATCTGAGGTGGAGTTTTATGCTCGAGAAGTGAGGAAGGCCGAGGACCAGCTCGAATTGGAGTGACATGAGCTTAGTACTGTGAAGAACAGTTTGGCCACAGAGCAGTATTAGGGTCGACGTGCTGACTGGAAAGTTGGATCTATTAGAGCGTGAACTTGTTGATGATAAGTCAAATGCGAGTTCTGCTGGATTGTACCTGGCAGGTTGGAGCTGCTAACACTGATGAAAAAGGAGCATAGAGTGGGATCTCGGTCGTTATAATAAGATGTCGTATGTATACTTTTCTGTTACCTCTGCGTCATCGAACGAGGAAGACAGTTTGGGCCCTGATGTCCTGGCTATGGCGCGTGTTGACGCAACTCCTGCTCATTCTTCCACTAGGCTTAGCTCTTTTGTTTTTGTACCTTCTCTTGATAAGGAGTAAATTTTTTGTGTTTGTACCCCTTTCCATTTTGACCATTAGTGAAAACAGTTTTATCCCTTTCGTGCTTGTTGTCTCTATTGCATATTTTTCGTTTTGCCTTATTGTCTTATTTTGGCATAGGCTGGTTGAATCAATAGCACATTGACTGGTCTGTCTGGGATAGAGAGCTTGACCGTTTTGCATTGTGAATGACTCAGGGTCATTGCTGTGTAGTCATGTCTGATAGTAGGCATGTTGCAAACAGTTTAGCTAAGAGTTGATGTTCCCAAGCTGTGTCTTGTCCCCAAGTTAGTTGTTTAAGGCTTGCCTCATTTGTCTGATCGGTTGGCAGTGGCTGTTGCTATGGGCGAGTTGCGATGGCCGAGCGTATGTGTGAGAGCGTTCATCCCTAGTCAGGCGCCGTAAGCTCGGGTTGGCATCCTATGTAGCTTTTATTTGGGCATTGGCAGTACAATCTTTATATCGGTGTAAACGACCTTTGTTAATATTAGAATGTCAGTCCGTTTGAGTGTGGAGACGCTGACTCAGCTAGATTCATGTTTGCGATCACTATCGAAGAACGGTGGTCGCGTGGCGAGCTGCTTGGGGCTCCCACCTTCAGAACCATCTATGCTCGAGCAATGTGGCCTATAGATTCGGGGAGTGGAGGTTTGGCGACTACGCTGAAGAGCAGTAGTCCCGTGGCGAGTCGCCGACATCAGTTAAAGACTGACTAGTCTCCCACCTTCTAAACCATCTACACCCTCCCCGCGCGGTGGGGCTACAAATTCGAGTAAAAGGGTTCGACGACCTGACTGAAAAGCAGTGGTCTCGTGGCAACCCGTTGAGATCAGTTCGGGACCGACTAGGCTCCCACCTTCCAAATCATCTACACTTGTGCGCGTCAAGCTACAAATTTTAGAGTTTTCGGCGGTTACACTGAAAAGCAGTGGTCCCATGGCAAGCCGTCAAAATAAGTTCACGGCTGACTAGGCTCCCACCTTCTAGACTATCTACACCTGCGCAATGGGAGCTACAAGTCCAGGGTTGGTGATTCGGTGGACGCGGTGAAAAACAGTTGTCCCATGGTGAGCCGTCAGAATCATTTTGGGACTGACTAGGCTCCCATCTTCTAAACTATCTACACCCGCGCATTGGGGGCTACAAGTCCAAGGTTGGTGATTCGGCGGCCACAGGGAAAAACAGTTGTCCCGTGGTGAGCTGTCGAAATCAGTTCGGGATTGACTAGGCTCCCACCTTCCAAACCATCTATACCCGCGCAGTGGGGGCTACAAGTTTGGCCTTTGATCAGAAGCTTTTGTTGCTAGTCGTCACTAGCTTGGCTTACCTGATTGGGTTCGACGATCATTGACCGTGAAAGGGGGACAATGATCCCTGGCAAGTCGTCGTCACCAGGCGTGATAGCGCTGATTAGACTCACACTTCCTAGACCATTGAGATCCGCGCTAGGCGGACTAGGTGTCGGGTGATACTAGAAGCCATCGTCATTAGCTTAGGTTGACTAAGCTTGCCCGATTGGAGAGGGGTTCCGCCCGTTTGAGGGCGTGAAAACCCATGTCCGCCAGTGTCGCGCATTGTGCAGACAACATTACCTTAAAACAAACAGCAATCCATAGGTACGGTCCGTGCGACGAGGCTGCTTTAGATTTGTGCTCGTGCCTAGCATGTAGCAAAATACTGTTTGAATGGTGGGCCTAGTGGATCGAGCCTTTGGGCTTGCAAAGGAAGAGTTAGGGTTTCCTGTTCGGTTGCGCTACGTGTATGGCATAAATCGCACGGTGACACATGTATGACGTAGATTGCGGGACGGTTGAGTATCGGTTACTCCCCCTGAATTAATGGGGTTGCGTGCAGTGTCATTAATTGAACGAACGTGGTATATGCACTTTCCTTGGGAACCACCGTCTCTTCATTTCCCACACGGTATTTTATGCTTAGTAGTTAATGTAGAAGGCTCATTTGGTGAACCATTCGCCTATATAATTGTGTTCTCCAATCGATGTAGGCATTATCTTTCGCAGAGCTCATTTCCTATAATGTTCTTGTTTGAAGAAAATGCTTTGGATTTTCCAAAGGCTGAAGGTGAATCACCATTGTCGGAGTCTCTGAATGTTCTGACATTTGCCCCAATCATGCACGATCAAAATCGCTGTTATGCGTGGTCACCTGTTGTGGGTGGGCATGTAGTTGACTTACCGAGATCTTGTATTTTCTTCTCATATTGAGGAGAAGTAGTACGGATTTGCTATCAAGGGAGACGCCTTGGTTTTATTTCGTGCCGTTTGCGTTCGTGTGTATACTATTTCCACTGCTAACTTATGGTCGATCGAAGTGTTAGGGGATGCGCGGTGTTTTCGTTGGTGGTAGCTCTCAGCCACTCCGGCTGCCGCGCATGTGAAAGGTGTCCTCGTTTGGCAGCATTGTGAGACCTTGACTGCTTTGTCGCCCGTGGCCATCCTCATCTGTTTTCTTCTATCTCCCTCAGGTGGCCGAAAACTATTTGAGGAAGTCATCAAGGAGGTGGGATATCTTTTGGAGAAGTCAATTATCCGATGCAAGGTCTACAATGCTATAGTAGGGGTGCTTTCCTGGGATGATTATAATGATCAATTTGGACGCTCAGTCCTTTCATCTCCCTCTGACACATTGTCTTTATCTTGGGAAGGGGTCGAGAGAAGTATGTTCACATGTCTTTGCCGTCACTTGCAAATAGCTTGCATGTCCTCTTTCAGACACCTTTACGTAGTTAGATCGTCTAAGCGAGTCTTTTACTTCATGTCGCACTGTACTCAGATGATTGTAGTATGTAGTTTATTGTATCTGCCACAGGGTGCTTGTTGTTACATCTTTCCAATAATCAATAGAGTTTGTTTTTGTAATTCTTCCTTTATTTCTTAAATGATTGTAAATCACATAAGTCTTTAAGAACTAAAACTCTACATTTACTATGAAAAGGGAAATAAACAACTGAAAGCTGACTAACTGTTGAGCGGGAGGAATTGATCATGGCCTTGAAGTGAATTCGGATTGCCCTTGTGGATCGTTCAGCAGACTGTCAAGGCACTTCAGAGGTTACTGAAGAGTAAATCTTGTAGAGGGGTCAATCTCCGTATCGACAGAACGTCGAGGGGATGTATTCCCTTTTGCCTTTGGCCTCTCCGTTTCGTTGGGCGGAAGAACAGACAACTCTCACATTGTTTGAAGGTGATGCCCCCGCTATTGCTTGGCCTTGCATTGGTTTAGGCTACCCCGCAGTATGTAGATGGATTTGATAGCATTTTATTTGTTTCAGCGTAATGGCAGCCTCGTGCCATAGGTTGGTCTTCCCGTATCGTCCATTTTGAGTAGTTAGCAGTGTACTTAACACACTGGTGAAGGGTGGAGACTACTGCCTCTATCTGGTGGAGCCATGGTCTTCCCAAGATAAGGTTGTAAGTTGACGGTGCGTATACGACCATGAAGTTCACTTCTTTTCACTGAATCCAATCAGTGGGTAGTCTGTGGACGTCAAGTTTTCCACCTTGATGTCCATATTGCGGAATGCGTTGTAGAACATACGTTGAGTGAGCTTCCTGTGTCCACCAGTGCTCTCTTTACCTCCCACCTTGCTATGGAGACCGAGATGATTAGGGCGTCGTTATGTGGCACTTGGACTTCTTTGAGGTCTTTGTCCATAAAGGTCAAGGTGGGAATGAGGCTCTGAATCCTTGAGTGGAGATGCATATGTCCTCATCCGCCAGTTGTGTCCTCATCTCCAGTAAAGTTCGCTTGCGAGACCTGTACGACTGGTCTTCAATCGGTCCGACTCCATGAAGGACATATATTATCCTTGGAGTCTCCTTCGCTATTTCTTTAACTGACTCCCCCTGTCCCCGATTCTTCATAGAGTTTAGTACGTCTGATAAGCGGGCATTGAGGGGTGTCATAGTCTCGGATCCAACGTAGTTGGATGTTATCTTCGGCCTGGACCGACCAGGGTCTAGCCTGATGTCACTGCACTTCATTTTGCTTCATTCCTCATCCTTGCATATCTTGCCCTCCATCTTGTCCTTAGGAGTGAAGGGCTTATTCTCGCATTCGGTTTCCCTCTTCATGGTTCTCAGCTCCTCCAAGGTAATATGCTTCTGAGTGCTCTTTCATGTCCAGAGGGGGCTCTAAGGTGAGGTCTTCGTAGAGCTTTCCTTCCTTGAGGCTCGCAGTGAAGGCTATTACGGCCGTGTCGTCGCTGCATTCGTCGATGAGAGTCAGTTCGTTATTGAAGCGAGTGACATACTCTTTGAGAGTCTCGTGGGACCTCTGCTTTAGAAAGAGTATGTAGTGTGGGCCTTTTCGGAACCGATGGCTCCCTACGAAATGTGTCAGGAACTCTTTTGCCAGTGTCTTGAAAGAGTCGAACGACTTCGGCGGAAGGCTACGGAACCACGTCAGTGCTAAGTTTTTCAGACTAGTAGGAAAAGTTCTGCACATGACAGACTCGAATCCTTCTTTAAGGGCCATTACGTGCTGGTAATGGCGTAGGTGGTCGAAAGGATCGGTGGTTCCGTCGTAGAAGTCGAGCTTCCTCGGAAAAACCTCATTCATGATCTGGTCCACAAATGGCGGAACGGAGAGGCAGTATAGCGTCCGGATCATGTGCCTGGCGCCGAGCTCAACATTAGCCGTGCAGCCTCCCTTAGTACAATGAGAACTGGCGGGGGCTTGGCTTTCCTGTGCTTGCTCCCTGCAATCCTCTAGAGATGGAGGCCCGTAATGCTTCTGGTCTCCATTGGCAGGTGGTGGATTTTGTCGCATGAGAGCCTCCACCGCCTTGGCCATTCGCATGAGAGCCTCCACAAAGCTTTCACATTAGGTTATTATTGGCCAACGATGCAAGCGGATGCTAAAAACCTAGTCGCCTCATACACCCACATGCTGGGACAAAATTTGATCATAATGAACAGCCCCTGGCCATTCGCACAAAGGGGAATGGACATCGTAGGACCATTCCCAGCGTCTGATAAGAATATTTTTCTCCTCGTCGCAGTATACTACTTCACCAAATGGGTAGAAGTAGAGCCCCTCACAAAGATAGGCGAAGCCCAAGTTGAGAAATTTCTTTGGAGAAAAATCATATGGAGATTTGGGATCCCAAGGGTTATCACCATGGACAATGGGAAGCAATTTGAAGGCAAGAAGGTTCAGGAGTTATGCGAAAATCTGAATATCCAACAACATTTCTTCGAGCCAGTTCATCCACAAGCAAACGGACAAGCCGAGGTCAGCAACAGGACAATCTTGGAAGCAATCAAAAGAAGTCTCGAAGCAGCAAAAGGGCTGTGGACATCCGAGTTACCTAGCGTCCTTTGGGCGTACAAAACAACAAAACAAACTCCGATAAGGAAAACACCTTTCGCCCTCACGTATGGGTCAGAAGCAATGATACCTGTGGAGATTAGAATGCCAACATTCCGAACCGAAGAATTCTGCAATGAGGACAACTTCGAGGTATTAAGAGTCGGACTAGATCTCTTCAAAGAAAAGCGAGAGGCAGCGTGCAAATCCGAAGTTTTAAAGTCGGAGACTGGGTGCTACAAAAAGTCTAACTTAACACGAAAGAGCCCGGCGCGGGCAAGTTGAACCCGAATTGGGAAGGACCGTACCGAGTAACAAAAATCAACAAACCAGGAACATACTGGTTGGAAAACAAAGAGGGCAAAATTATACTTCGACCAAGGAATGTAGAGCACTTGAAAATATATTATCAATAAAATCTTTTGCTCTCAATTTCGAGACAACGAGAATTTAATCGGGACAAGGAAATCAGATTAAAAAAATAACTTGAAAAAACACAAAAACAATAACTTCTGGCCTGATCAACCAGGAAGTAATAAAGTACCAGAAGATACGAGCCAAACTTTTTCGTCGACTGTAATGTGTGACATCTTAATCTAAATGTAAAACAGGATTCCATAAACTAGAGCTTCTATACGACTAGAACGTCGAGCATCGAAGCCATTCGTAAAAATCTGGACGAACTAGTCAGAAATCTCCAAGAAATGTCGTAAATAAAAGCTAACAAGCTATACATATTGGACACAACAAATGCAAAATAAAAAAAATTCCATCTATCTTCTACAAAAGGAGATTACAGAAAAGAATAAGCAAACAACAACTAAGAAAGATAATCAACGTCGTCAGCATTATCTCTAGACAACATAGGATCAGAAGGCTCCTCGATATCCGGATCACCCAGTGAATTCAGAACAACTTCCTCGACATCATCAAATTCCTGCTCAACAAAGCAACAATATTGGGTCATGTTCAAACCTTGCGTCTCCAGGAAATCGTAGCGACCCTCAATCACTCTTTTCCAATCCGTAGCCTCCGCCGCCTTCAGCTTCATTTGTAATGGTTAATAACACGGATCGGGTTGACGCTAACTTTCTGTCAATGCTCACAAGTTTAGCAGAGACCGGTGATTTGGTATCGACAAACTCGGAATTTAGCTGAGCGATTCGAATAGTAGAAGCCTTGAGCTTGGCAGAACATTCCTCGGCAGAACGAACAACCCCATCACGTCTCAGCAACATCAAGACGGAATCGCAACTTGCCCAATTCCACCTCAGATGTATCGAGGTCAGAAGCAAACGTATCACACATAACCTCAAGTTCCCTCAGTGACACCCGTGCAGAATCTGCAGTTCTCTCATGCTCTATGCACTGCGCCTTCAACAAATCCAATCGACAGAGAACATGAGAAATGACCTGAATGTTTCCTGCTAGTTTTCGCTTGATGTGCACAGCCTAGTCAAAAGACGCCTTATAATCCGACCCCATCACGGCAACATAAGTAAGGTGCGTCATCCCCTCCATAAGATGCTAGAGGTCATCGTCAATATAGCGACGTGGTTTTCGTATGGACACAGGAGCCATATTAGCCAACCACCCATGACAACAGCCAATGAAGTTGCGAGTGTTGTCTTGCACATCAGCTTCAGAAGGCCAGAAGGTCTCCCTGAGAATGTAAGAGCAGGACGAGACGCGGAAGGAGTGGCAGGTGATCCTAAGGTCCCAACCACGACAGAAGAATAGTGTGCTTGAAATCTCGAGCTCGGGCAGCAACTCAACCCTCCACAGATGGATCATACTCGAAGTCATCCAAGGTCTTGGTGCCTCCGGATTCTTCGACTGCCAAAGACCGAACTGAAACATTTTATTCTCAACGATGTGCGAATCATCGATAGACAGGCCGGTATAGGCGGGCAAACCATAAGAGGCAACAAGATATTTTTCACGGTTGTCTATAGGGCGAGAAACTTCTTTCTTACTCCTTTCGAGAACTTGGTTTACCACATCATATTCTAGAATAGAAGAATCATCCTCCGAACCACGACCTCCCTTCCAGAGAGAAGCAAGGCGAGGGGGAGCCCTAGCAGTGTCAAGAACTGAGGAAGCATGTCCTCTTCGACAACGATCGAAACTGGGAGCCAACATCTTGGAAGGGCTAGGAGGCCTAGGAACTTTACGTTTCCTCACAACCGAACCAGCACCCCCAAAATCTCATGTAATAACTGATGCAGCCGACCTACACGCTTATCAGCATAACCCTCTTGGTGGCGACGTCTGCATCACTAACACGCACAACAATCACTTTTGAAGTGTGACCCGCTTCACCTTATAAATATAAGCCACTATTGATAATGGCATCCGTAGTGAGAAAATCTTCCCCCGAGACCCGGGGAAGGTCGCCAAAGCAACTACAAAACTTCTGCTCCTCCAAAGACAACAAAAACTCATCTTTATTAAGCTTCCAAAATGATCGCAAAATCTGATTTCCGTGAAGTCTAAAGTGATTGGAAGAAAGGGATGCGTAGAACCAAGACCTCGACTAGTCCCCATACTTTTCTCGCAGGTCCTTGAAACAAGAAGGAGAACGTAGGCAACAGGTGCGATTGGGGTTCATGACAAACCCTGGCATTTATAGGAATACGAGTCGAGGCAACCCTTGCTAAGGTCAAAATCATTACCTTCCAACCATTAGGGACGAGTTGGGCTGGAGCAATACCAACTAGATCCAAATACTCTCAGATGATCCTAGGAATCGGAAGCCTGAGAGCAATTGGAACATACCAGAGTACAAAGCAATGTACCCATGTTTTGGACGCCAAGGTTTGTCACCTTCTTTGGGAAAAATGATTTCCAGATTAGTCGGCAATGAATAATCATGACGAATGTTGTCCAGAGCTGCGTGCCTTGCCCACTTAGGCAAAAAGAAAGCTTTGCAGGCATCCAAAACATCACTACTCAAAACCCTGGAGTTTGACATGATTAAAGAACGAACTCAAGGAATCAAAAACTGGAAAATAAGGAGGGGCAAAAGGAAGTGAGACGCACTCGAACTTCTCCTTTTATAGGGATGAGCAACGAAAGGACCGTTATTGGGAGAACATGCAAGACATGACAGCCGCACAAAATCCCAAAAAATCGGGTTTAAACAAACAAGCGGATGGAACGTCAGAGAGACAACAATAGCAATAGATTGCAAGAACACTAAATGTCTTGTAATGTTGAAATCGAAAGCAAAACCGCCACACAGTTAGTGGATACATGAACATACTCACTAACTAAGGGGGAGTAGTTGATGATACATCAAAATAGATCGATCATCATGGTCATACTCGAGGCATAGAGACTCATCACGAGGATATGGCATCCAGCTCATAAAGCCCAGGAAGAACACAACCAATTATAGAGGCCCAGACAAGGCTCACCAATAAGGAGACGTAAACAAGGCTCGAATCCAGGCCTGAATGAATCAGAGCTCGAATCTAGACCCAACACGAGTTCTCTCATAAAGAAGAGAAACGTTGCACCAAAAAGAGTCGTGGATGGAGTGACGCCTCCACGGACGTATATCCATTAAGGAGGAGATTGTTACGAGAAACATCTCCTTCCGTTGCGCCTCACTTGCTTAAATCACCCAGAGAGTTAACACAACCATTATAAAAGGTAAAAGGAACCTTCAACAAAGGTATGCAACTTTAACTGAGTTTTGTCCTGATTTACCTTCTTCCAACAGAGTTACTGACTTAAGCATCGGAGTGCCTTCGGCCGCCAAAAAGGTGTCCTTGGCAGTCTAACGGTTGTTTTGTAGGTCAAACTCAAAGAAGGACGATTTTTTGGACGCATCAGTTTGGCGCTGTACATGGTGAACGACGAGTTTCCTTTCAAAAATAAGATTCATAGAAGCAAAGCTCACACAATCTGATAGAAGATCAATGGAATACTCCACAAATCCTCAATCTGGCGATGAATGATACGACATGCTACCTAATATCGATCCGGACAACCGTCGAAACAACCGTACCTGCTGAAAAAAACTCCAACAAGTAATGGTGCAGACGTCTCTGACATCTTAGGGAATCCCCTCGGACCCCCGAGTAGAGATGCTTATGGCACAGATGAACCACGTAATCGAGATGGTAGACAGGATCATCCGAGACCTGAAGGGCAGCAAATTTCGAGAAGAAATCACCCAACTTAAGAGACACCGAAGTAACAGTAGTTCCAGATGTAATCAAGGAAAGTTCGAAAATCTACAACCGAAAAAGCCCAAATATGAGAGATCGTTCTCGACTTTGATAGTGAGTCATAATGAGAATTTTGAAGTTATGGTAGGAAGGGAAGATGTCAAATGGCCATAAAATATGAGAGGAGATCCGTAGAAGCGGAACAAGAACAATCACTGCCTCTTCCACAATGATTCCGACCACGGTACCGAAGATTGTCGTAGCCTGAAGGACGAGATTGAACGTCATACTAGAGAAGGATGACTCAAAGAATTTGTCGAACTCGATAACAAAACAATCATCTCAAAGGAGCGAATAAAGGAAACAATCTATGTCTTGCGCGATGCAGCCGAGGAAAAGGAACAATCCAATCGATCCCGAAAGTGTATAGTCAGAGACTTACGTACAAAGATCAGATTCCAAGAATCATTCGCACAGTGTGCAAAACCAATGCAAAAGACTCTAACCTTCTCAAACGAAGATGCTGATGGGGCTAATTTCCTGCACAATGATGCTTTATTGATCTCGGTCATGATAGCTAAGTGGGAAATCAAAAGAGTATTGGTCGACACTGGCAATTCCGCCAATCTCTTATACCTGACAGATTTTCGAAGGATGCGGCTCACCAATGATATGCTCTTACCGAGCGATCAATCTATGGTAGGTTTTAGCAAGGAACAATGTCACACGCTGGGAACGATTCAACTGTCGATTGAAGCAGGAGAGCCATAGAACCAACGAGTATTGTTGACATATTTTCTCGTCGTTGATGCTCCTGTTGCGTACAACATGGTACTTGGGAGACCGTGAATACACAAGATACCGCAGTCTCATCCACTATGCACCAATTCTTTAAATACCATATTGATAATGGTATCAAAATAATCAAAGGAGATCACCCAGCGGCCCAGGAGTGTCATTTTGCAGCAATAAAAACTCCCCATAAATAGCAATTACTGCAACGAATGGAAGAGCCTTCACAACAGCTTGATGAAAAGAGTTCATACTCTCCCGATGATAATACGGCTCCAACCAGTCCACAAGATTGACCTAACATCGGACAACTGGAAGAAGAAACAACCGAGGTCTACTTAGACAACGAAGCAGAAGAGCCGGTCCGAATTGGCACAAAGATTCACCCTGTACTCGCCAAAGAACTGATATAGCTGTTGCAAGATAACCAAGATGTTTTGGCATGGACAATGAAGGATATGGTGGGGTTAGATCCATCCATCATCTCTCACAAATTGCAAGTGAATCTAGATAAAAAACCGGTTCAACATAAAAGAAGATCGGTGGCCCCGGAGCGTAATCAGGCAATAAACGAAGAAATGCACCGACTACTCAGTGAATGAATGATAAGAGAAACTCACTACCCGGATTGGTTGGCAAACACGGTACTGGTAAAAAAGAATAACGGAAAATGGAGGGTGTGCGTGGACTACACTGATCTGAATAAAGCCTACCCTAAAGACAACTTTATACTTCCACGAATAGATTAGATAGTGGATGCAATCGCCGGGCACGAAATGCTGAGCTTCATGGATGCCTACTCTGGGTATTATCAGATAGAAATGTACCCTCTTGAGCAAGAAAAAACTTCTTTCATAATGGAAAGGGGTACATATCGTTATCGAGTAATGCCATACGGATTAAAGATGTGGAAGCAACGTATCAACGACTAGTGAACAGGGTGTTTATAGATTAGATCGGCAAAACGATGGAAGTTTACATCGACGATATGCGTGTTAAAAGCTCACGCATAGCAGACCACATCGCGAACTTGAACATGTTTTCTCCCAGCTGTGAAAGTACAAGATAAAGCTGAACCCGAAGAAATGCACCTTTGGAGTGGAGTCAAAGAAATTCTTTGGGTACATGGTCAACCAACAAGGAATTGAAGCCGATCCAAAGCAGATACAAGCGATTCTCAACATGCAGTCGCTGACAAACATAAAATGTATTCAAAGTCTTAACGGGAGGATAGCAGTTTTGAATCGATTTATCTCTAGATCATCAGACAAGTGTCTGCCTTTCTTCAACATCTTGAAGAGGAGCAAGACATTCGAGTGGAATGATGAATGCGAGGAAGCCTTTCAAAGCCTTAATACATACATGGGAAGCACAAAGCTATTAACAAAACTGAACACGAAAGAAAAATTATATCTGTATTTATCAGTGTCAATTCATGTGGTGAGTTTGACATTGATACAAGAAGAAAATGGCGTGCAAAAACAGTGTACTACATCAGCAAAACACTCGCAGATGCAGAAATCAACTATCCGGCCCTAGAGAAATTGGCACTTGCTCTAATCGTGTCATCAAGAAAATATCGACCATACTTCCAAGCACACCCAATCACGATTATGACAGAACAATTGCTTCGGTCGATGTTACACAAACCAGAGCTATCGAGAAGAATGGTAAAATAGCCAATAGAACTCGAACAATTTGACATCAGCTAAGCCCCCAGAACCGCTATCAAAGATTAGGCATTAGCGGATTTCATGGCCGAGTTCACAGGAAACAACAACCAACAGGAAGAAAAGAAAAAATAGGAAAAAACAACCCAAACCAATCTCCAACGGATGGATCCTCCGCTGTGATGGAGCGTCCAACGAGGCAGGAAGTGGAGCTAGACTAGTCTGTAGAGTAGGCTATAAGATTCAAACCCCTTCCTTCAGGGGCAGGGTAAACGGAATGAAGTACATAGAGCCTTATGATAGTCCTTATCCATGTAAAACTTAGCATTATTCAAGGTTAGCTTCTCCATTCTTCTTTCCAACCGAGAGGGCTCGCCTCAATTCCAGTATAGGGTAACCTTTCGGACCTAACACCACAAATCGCCATACAAAAAACTATGATTCAACTGGGACCCACTCTGATTGAAGGAAGGACTCTTATGTCATTTGGCGACGATCGGAGCGTTCTTTTGTTGCCTTCGTCCACTCAGTAAGAGTGTTCTCAAATCCAAAAGAAGGCCTTACTCAAAAAATACCACAACACGGGAAAAGCTACTAGTAGATAGCTAGTAGTAGATCCTATTCCTTTCCTAAATTAGCATATAATTGGAGGATAACAATCCCTTGTTTAAAGACCGAAGGGACTCCAACAATAGAGCTATTACTCATAGTAGTAGCCGCTGCTTTTACTAATGAAAAAGATTCCAGCCCCTTCCAGTTTTGAAGCAAGCTGTGTAAAATAGAAAAAAATAGAATAGAAGGCTCGTTTTCAGTCAATGGGGTGCTTTGTAAAAGCTTTGCTGCCTTCGTCCACTCAGTAAGAGTGTTCTCAAATCCAAAGGAAGGTCTTACTCAGAAAATACCACAACACAGGAAAAGCTACTAGTAGATCCTATTCCTTTCCTAAATTAGTATATAATTGGAGGATAACAATCCCTTGTTTAAAGATCGAAGGGACTCAAACAATAGAGTTGTTACTCGTAGTAGGAGCCACTGCTTGTTTGAGTTGACTTGCTTATCTTGTTCCACAGTCCTATAATCAAGATCGGACAAGACAAGTGTTTACAGTGAGTGATCTATGACTACCCTCGACTGGCACAACAAATCACATTTCATTGTGAAATAGGCACTCTGTCCGTAAAATGAGTTGACCACTCCTCGATCAATCCATTGCAATATTCCAGGCTAGGCATCAGGCTCGATTCGGGATCACTAATCACTAACAGAATAAAAAAGAAACTGAGTTTCCTTACTCAAAACAAAGAAAGTCTGGTAGAAGTCCTTCTAAGGAAATGGGAATCGTATTCTTAACCTAAGGATACAGAAAGTAAGACAACAAGACTTGAAGCCTGAAAAGAAGAAGTTTGCTCTTCTTTCCCATTTGCGTGCTATTTCTTCGGTTCAGGGCTAGTTTCAATCAACATAGACCTCAACTTTTTTCAAGCTTGGTAACCTTTAGTTTGATCAGGAAAACCAGCTATTTTGAAGGCATGGATCATTAAACATACCCAGGCTAACACTTCCCTTGCATCCCTCCCTCAATGATAGTAGCTAGGTGGGCTATTGGATACGAAACATAGAACTACTAGGCAAAGGAAAGAAACCTTTTTTCGGGTCTTGTCTGCTACGATCTCCCCATTTGGATATTTTTCGTTCTTGGTTGGTTTTGGCTAGCTATTTCCCGAAGGGTTAGCGAGTGCCTCTCGGGTGAGCGTTCTGAGATCGCAAATTCAAATTTGATTTCAACAACTAGTTCAGGGCTCCAACAAAAAAGTATTGTCCATTCTTTTTTAAAAAGATGAGTTTCGGAATTATTGGAATAATTATTTATAGAAGAAGAACATGTTCTGACATCCATAGCATGTCCGTAGTAGAAAAGCTAAAAAATAAAAGCTCGTGCAAGCAAGGAATTGAGAGAGATTGGGAGAACTAAATCGGCAGACTAATAGACTGAAAAATTGCCGAAGTAACAAAGTCAAGATCGAAAAAAAACACTTCAAGAGGTATTTTTACGAAAGTCGAGCAAGGGTGCCTAATCATTTTTCGAAAGACTAGAGAACTTGAAATCAACCACGGAGTCAACTAGCTTCGTGTGGTTTTTGAATTTGAGCTACCTGAGTAGTTTGTTTGTTTCTCTCCTCGTGAGATGGAGCTATACTCACACTCCTAGCTTACTTACTTAAGTTTGAGTTACACTTTTTACATATTCCTCCCCTTGTCTATGCTCCCCAAGATGAGTGATATGGTTAAGCATGCTGCTAAAAAGAAAGAAAATAGATGAAATGAACTGATCTCCCAGTTTTAGGTATAAGGTGTTGGACATATGACTCTTGAACATAGAAAAGAAGCGAACAAAGGTACACTCGTTTGCTGTCCTGTTCTCTGCCTCGAACTGGGATTGCTCGCCACCAAAAGAGAGAAAGAGATGGTTGGTTGAAAGGCCCTGGCATAGGAATCCAAAATTTATGGACTTGCTTCCCCATTTGTTTAGAGCAATGAGAAGGAACTGTTTAATCATTATGATAGAATTAGCCATATTTCACTTGATAGAAGTAGAGCGCCTAATTAAACCTATTATCCTTTTGCCTAGCAGGCAAAGATCTACCTCCATGAAAAGGAAAGACTGATTCGTTCGGATCGATATGAGGGTCCAACTACATTGCATTGTGAGAATCCATGTTGTATATTTGAAACAGGTTGACTCCCTTAACAAAGGTGTCGTAAGTCGCCTTTTTCTACCCATTTGCCCAAGTAAGATAGTTCTATCACTATATTTGATAAGCAATAGAGAAATGAAAAACTTCTTCATGATTTTTATCGTCTACTTTTTATTTTGAAAATGAGTTGGTTGAACTTGAAACTTTGCTCATTGAATGAGTAAACAATTGAATTGGATAGGATAGGGAAGGAACAACCGATTCCCCGAAACAAGATGCAACCAGCGTTGAGGAGCTCGATCTCTCTGGCATCTGTTTTTCTTGAGCTTAGGCCATAACACATCGGTCTCTGAGCTGGAGCGAGAAACCTATGTTAAGCATATCAACATCTCTCCCTTTCCGATTTGGTTGACTGAAGTCCACTTCTGTTTGGATGACAAATCCCTTTCCAAAAGAGAATGCGTAATTGGGGTCGACCAAATCGAAAAGCAAAATCGGAGGATTTCGAAGCCCAAGGCGCCCTGACCGATCGAGATAGCCTCGTGAGCATGATTCTGAGTCTCGTGGTTGAGATCTGTGAGTGGCTGGAGAAGCAAGGGTAGAAGGAGCAGAGGCAGTAACACCTATTTCCTTTCGATTGAGCAAACAACAATCCCTCTGGCGATTGTTCGTGGCAAGCTTGATTGAAAGCTAGGACATATTTGCAGATTCAGCCAAAAAAGACGATAAAATGAAAGAACTGAAATATTGAGATGTCACTTACGAGTGAAATCAGATTCATGTCAATTTTCACGGTAAAATGAAACGTATACCACACAATCTTAGCACAAGGGTCGATTTTGGCGGACCGTGCTCCACCACGTTGAACTCATGCGATTCCGACGTGCATAAAGGCCAGAGGCGAATCCTTGCTGCTCGGGTCAAATTTGAACCTCAACCAAGGAAAGAAATAGAACTACAATTCGAGTACGAAGTCTGGGGATTTCTTGGATAATTCTAGGCGAGGGAGTATTTTGATTGAGAGGAAGAGACACCAGAACTGGCCTCCACCACAAGTTTTTTTTAAGAGCAAGCCATTTTTTGCTCTATTGGTTTTCTTTCTCCCAAGTTGTCTCTCTTAGTCTGTTCCAAAGTAAGTATTGCATAGGTCTCATCTCCGATAGGAGAGTAAAATGCATTCTTTCCTCGAGGTAGGCAGGCATAACGTCGACCACAAACGAAGGATGGCCAGCAGACGGTGGATTAGGTGTGAACATTCAACCAAAGGCGTTTTAGAATCGCCAATAGCAAAGCATCATGTTCATCATAGTTCAAGCTACGTATGGCTATCGTACAACATATGTGGGTCTCAAACTCTATATAGCGGGTTTAGAGGGTATCCAGACATGCTGAACAAAAAACAAAAAAAAAATGCATGTTGTGGTGTGATCACGACATCAATGAGTGTGTTCTATCGTGGGTAATCACATAAATTGGGCAAGCAAAAAATGCGATGTAGTGTTGTTGAAGCGATGTCGTCATTACTAGCATTGAATCGACCATGGGTTGAAGTGTCGATGGATTAATTCTATTCGTCTTCTTTATTATTAAGAGAACCCCCACCCAAACCATTCTTAAGACCACCAAGCCCTTTCGAACGAGTTATACGGTAGAAACTTTCAACGATCACTTTCAGAGGCGGAGTTCGAATCATAACTTAACGTTGAAAACTGTGGGAAAGGCATTTAAAAAGGCAGCAGGATACCTTGATGCGAAAAGAGGGTCAACTATATTTAGCCGCATGGATTTTGCCACTCCCAGGTTTGAATCCTTTTATGTATTTAGCCCCGTCACGATTAAGGCGGTCATAATTCTTAATTCATGAATGAACCAAGTTCACCTATACGAGAGTGAGGAAGACATTTCCAACAAGAAACTTCCCATTGCTAATTTAATTTCTAGGATGGGTTTGGCTTTGCCTATAACTGATCACTTGCACCGACACCCACGAGATGTAGATATTCGCATCGAATTATACTTTGAATGGAAGTGGAGCTTTTTGTGGAAAAAAACCAATTGGTTCTCAATGACTAGCTTCGGATGTTGGAATATAATGGGGTACAACTCGGAAGGTATCATATTAGAGAACACGATAAAATTCAGGTTTAGAGCCTCATACAATGAAGCCTAATATGAAGCTGTGATAGCAGGGCTACAATTAGCAAAACACTTGGGAATAAAAGACATTTGAGTCTTTACTGATTCCAAGTTGGTGATCAATGGCAAATTTTCAAGTCAAAGATACCCGAATGAAAGCCTACCACCAGAAAACCACAGAGCAAGTAGAAGGCTTCCGATGAACTAGCAAAGAAAGCTTCGACAACAAAGGATAATGACAACCCACTCGTCATGACACAAGGAAGCTCCATACTCAAAAACCAATTGAAAGAAGCATGCGCTGTAAACAAGAAACCAACTAGACAACTCCAATCCTGGCGTATATATCAAATGAAGAACTCCCATTAAAGAAGATGGAAGCCAGAAAGCTACGATATCGGGCAGCAAGATACACAATGATCAATGACAAACTATACAAAAGATCTGCCACGAGCCCATTATTGAGGTGGCTTGCACCAGAAGATGCCGAATATGTTCTGCAAGAAATACACCACGACAAGTGCGGAAATCATCCAAGAGGGAGTACATTGGCCCACAAAGCTCTCACATTAGGTTATTATTGGCCAACGATGCAAGCGGATGCTAAAAACCTAGTTAGCAAATGCAACAAATGTCAAAGATTCGCCTCATACACCCACATGTTGAGACACAATTTGATCCCAATGAGTACCCCCTGGCCATTCGCACAATTGGGAATGGACATCGTAGTACCACTCCCAACGTCCGATTAGAAGAAATTTTTCCTCGTCACAGTATACTACTTCACCAAATGGGTAGAAGTAGAGCCCCTCATAAAGATAAAAGAAGCCCAAGTCGAGAAATTTCTTTGGAGAGACATCATATGCAGATTTGGGATCCCAAGGGTAATCGTCACGGACAATGGGAAGCAATTTGAAGGCAAAAAGGTTAAGGAGTTATGCAAAAATCTGAATATACAACAACATTTATCCGTGCCAACTCATCCACAAGCAAACAGACAAGCCTAGGCCACCAATAGGACAATCTTGGAGGCAATCAAAAGAAGACTCGAAGCACCAAAAGGGCTATGGACATCCGAGTTACCTGGCATCCTTTAGACGTACAGAACAATGAAACAAACTCTGACATGAAAAATACCTTTTGCCCTCGCGTACGGGTCAGAAACAATGATACCCATGGAGATCAATTTGCCAACATTTTGAACCGAAGAATTCCATGATGAGAACAATGTCGAGGCATTAAGAGTTGGGCTGGGTCTCCTCGAAGAAAAGCGATAAGCAACCTCCATTAAAACAACAACCTACAATAGCGCATGGTAGGATATTACAACAAAAAGGTGCAAACCCAAACTTTTAACGTTGGAGACTGGGTGATAAGAAAAGTCCAACTCAATACGAAAGAGCCTGGCGCGGGCAAGCTGAACCCAAACTCGGAAGGACCGTACAGAGTAACAAAAATCAACAGACCAAGAACATACTGGTTGGAAAAAAAAACGGGCAAAATGATACCTCGACCATGGAATGTACACTTGAAAAAATATTATCAATAAAATATTTTGCTTTCAATTTCGAGAATAAGAATTTAATTGGGACAAGGATATTGGGTTTAAAAAAAACCAACTCGAGAAAATACTCAGCACGGCTAGAGTATCGAGCAAAAACAAATACATGTACTAGACGAATGAGTCGAACATAAAACAATAACTTCTGGCTTGATTAACCACGAAGTAAGAAAGTACCAGGACATACGAACCATACTTTTACGTCTTCTATAATGTACGACATTGTAATTCGAATGTAAAACAAGATTTCGTAAACTAGAGCTTCTATACGACTAGAACGTCGAGCATTAAAGCCATTTGTAAAAATCTGGACGAACAAGTCAGAAATCTCCCAAAAATGTTGTAAATAAAAGCTAACAAGCTAGTCATACTGGACACAACATATGTGAAATAAAAATTTTCATTTATCTTCTACAAAAGGAGATTCCAGAAAAGAAGAAGCAAACAACAACTAAAAAAGAGAATCAACGTCTATAGCATTATCTCCAGGCAGCATAGAATCATAAGGCTCCCCGATATCTGTATCACTCAGTGAATTTGGAACAACTTCCTCGACATCATAAAATTCCTGCTCAGCAAAACAACAGTATTGGGTTGTGTGCAAACCTTGCGTCTCCAAGAAATCGTGGTGACTCTCGACCACTCTCTTCCAATCTGCGACCTTCACCGCCTTCAACTTCTCAGTAATGGTTGATGCTCAGCTCGGGTTGACGCTGACTCTCTGTCAACGCTCACAAGGTTAACATAGACCGCTGATTTGGTCTCGACAAACGTGGAATTCAGCTGAGCGATTCGAATAGTAGAAGCCTTGAGCTTGGTAGAACATTTCTCGGCAGAACAAACAGCCTCATCACGTTCAGCCTTTCGGTCAGACAATTCTTTCTTAGCAACATCTAGACGAGATCGCAACTTGTCCAATTCCAACTCGAACGTCTCGAGGTAAAAAGAAAACATATCACGCATAACATCGAGTTTCCTCAACGACACTTGCACATAATCTGCAACCCTTTCATGTTCTATGCACTGCGCCTTCATAAAATCCAATTGATGAAGAACATGAGAAAGGACCAGAATGTGCCCAACTGATTTTCGCTCGATGCACGCCGTCTGGTCACGAGAGACCATACAATTCGACTCCATCACGACATCATAAGTAAGGTGCGTCATCCCCTCCATAAGATGCTGGAGACCATCATCAATATGGCGACGCGGTTGTCGTACAAGCACAAAAGCCATATTAGCCAACCGCCCGTGACAACCACCAATGAGGTTGTTAGCACTGTCCTACACATCAGCCTTGGAAAGACAGAAGGTCTCCCCGAGAATAGTAGGATCAAGAAGAGACGCAGAAGGAGTAGTAGGTGATCATGAGGTCCCAGCCACGACAGAAGAAACAATGAGCTTGAAATCTCGAGCTCGAGCAGCAACTCGATCCTCCACTGACGGATCATACTCGAAGTCATCCAAGGTCTTGGTACCCCCTGAATTCTTTGACTGCCAAAGACTGAGTATGATCTGTTTTATTCTCAATGATAAGCGAATCATCGATAGATAGGTCGGTAGAGGCGGGCAAACCATAAGAGACAACAAGATCGTTTTCACGGTCGTCTATAGGGCAGGAGACTTTTTTCTCACTCCTTTCGAGAACTTGGTTTACCACATCGTCCTCCGGAACAGAAGAATCATCTTCAGAACCACGACCTCCCTTCCGGATAGAAGCAAGGCGAGGGGGAGCCCTAACAACGTCAAGAACTGAGCTAGCAAGTTTCTTCCTCTTTGACACACGGTCGGAACAGGGAGCCAACATCTTGGAAGGGCTGGGAGGCTTAGAAACTTCCCGTTTCCTCACACCTAAACTAGTACCCCAAAATCTCTGGTAATGACTGAAGTAGCCGACCTACGCGCTCATCAGCAGAACCCATTTGGTGGCGATGTTTGCATCACCAACAAGCACAACAGTCACTTTTGAATATAAGCCACTATGGATAATGGCATCCGTAGTGAGAAAATCTTTCACCGAGACACAGGGAAGGTCACAAACTGCTCCTCCAAAGACAATGACAACTCGACTTTCTTAAGCTCCTGGAACGATCGCAGAATCTGATTTCCGTTAAGTATAAAATGATTTGAGGAAAGGGATGCGTAGAACCAAGACCTCGATCAGCCCCATACTCCTCTCGCAGGTCCTTGAAACAAGAAGGAGAATACAGGCAACATGTGCGATTGGGGTTCACGACAAACCTCACCAAAAAGTGTAGAACCCTGACATTTATAGGAATACGAGCCGAGGCAGCCTTTGCTAAGATCAAAATAATTACCTTCCAACCATTATGACAAATACCAACTAGATCCAAATACTCCCATGGTACAGAGCAATGTACCCATGTTTTGGATGACAAAGACTGTCAATTTCTCGGGGAAAAATGATCTCCAGATTAGTCGACAACAAATAATCGTGACGAATGTTGTCTAGCGTTGCGTGCGTTGCCTGTTTAGGCAAAAAGAAAGCTGCACAGGCATCAAGAACATCACCGCTCAAGACCCTGGAGTTAGACATGATTACAGAATGAACTCAAGCAATAAAAAATTGGAAAATAAGAAGGTGCAAAAAGAAGTGAGACTCACTCGAACTTCTACTTTTATAGGGACGAGTGGCGAAAGGACTTGTTCTTGGGAGAACGTGCAAGACATGATTGCCGCACAAAATCCCAGAAATCGCGCCAAAACAAACAGACAAATGGAACTTCGGAGAGACAACAACAACAACAGATAACAAGAGCACTACATGTGCCGTAATGTTGACATCGAAAACAAAACCGCCACACAGTTAGTGGATACATGAACATACCCACAAACTAAGGGGGGAGTAATTGATGATACATTCCGATCATCACGGTCGTACACGTGGCAGAGACTCATCACAAGGATATTGCTTCCAGCCTATTGGGCCAGCTCATAAAGCCCAGGAAGAATAAAGCCAATTACAGAGGCCCAGAAAATGCCCGCAAATGAGGAGACGTAAACAGGGCTCGAATCCAAGCCTGAACAAATCTGAGCTCGAATCCAGGCTCGACACGAGTTTTCTCATAAAGAAGAGGAACCTTGGACTAAAAAGAGTCGTGGACGGTGTTACGCTTTCATGGACGTATCTCCATTAAGGAGGAGACTGTTACAAAAAACATTTCTTTCCATTGCGCCTCACATGCTTAAGTCACACAAAGAGTTAACCACGACCATTATAAAATGTAAAGGGAACATTTGACAAAGGTATGCAACTTTAACTGAGTTTTGTCCATATTTACTTCATTTTTCCAATTGAGTAACTAACTTAAGTATCGAAGTGCCTTCGGCCACCAAACAGATGGTCCTTGGCAGTCTAATTATTGTTTTGCAGGTCAAACTCACAGGAAGTCGATTTTTGGATGCCTCAAAAGGTATGCAAACACAACTAAACTATACTCTGTCCAAATTCATTCCATCCCACAGATTAATTGACTTAAGCATCAGATTGCCTTCGACCACAAAACAAGTGGTCTCTGGCAGTCTAACCCTATTTTGCAGGTCAAATCTCTAAGAGGACAAATTGGACGCATCAGTTTTGCATCGTCCGTGGGGAATGACAGTTTCCTTTTTTATTTAACAAATTTGTTGGTAGTTATTTAGCACAAATCAGTAATAAAAGGATTTAGTGCAAATGAAACCTCCTACAAATTTTCAGCTTAGAACAATTAAAGCAATCCTTCCACCGGTGAAACTAAACTACCGAGTAGGCATATCCCAAATCCAGCACTGAGAGAACCAGTTATACAAGGTAATGCAGTACCACCACAACATATGGTGGCCCAACAAACCCATACATTTGGCGGTACAAAGACAAATCCTTGTGTGGACCAATTCTTGGCCCAGATGGCTTATCTAGCTAAAGTGATCGAGAAACTCACTCAGGAACATGTTCCACCTGTCGAACACGCCATAATGCTACTTCAGGAAAATTCTGCCAACCACGTTCTAAGAGAACCAATAAGCTTTTGCGGAGTTTTGGAAAATGAACTTCGAAGAAAGTGAACCTCAAGGAGACATATCCCAGACTGATGGAATTCTTTCGCAAATTCCATTCAGGATTGGATTTACAAAACCTAATATGTTTTACGAGTTGGCCATGCCACCATTCTCCAACGCAATCATGAAGACTGCTCTGCCGAAAAAGCTCACTCTACTGAAGTTCGAAACTTATGATGGCACTATTGATCCATTGGACAATTTGCGTCACTGAAAGCACAGAGTTCATCATGTGCAGAACCTTTTCGACTAGCCTCACATCCACGACAATGAACAGGTTCAATAGCGTTCCGCCTAGACCGATTGATTTTTTTCAAGCATTGGCTATGACCTTCATCACAAGTTTAATTGGCAACCGATGGATGAGAAAAGGCCCTCATATTTTGTTTCACATCAAGCAAAACTCTGATGAAACTCTTAGGGAGTATGTTACGCATTTCACTGACGAGTTAACCATGATTGATGGATGTAGCAATGATACAGTTGTAACCAATTTCACATATGGGCTAAAAGGAGGACTAGTGTACAATTATCTGAACTTGGATCCTTTGAGGAGCATGGTGACCTTGCTGAAAAGTGCTAAAAAATACATCACTCTTGTGGAGATGTGAGACGCCAAGAGGAAAAATGAGTCCGAGAAAAGATCTTTCCCAACAAATCGGGAAAGAATAGAGGAAATAAGGAGAGATGATAGGCCACGGGAGGACAACTATCAATACAAAAGACATCGGACCAATGACAAATCTGAATTCAGTAAACAAGAACTCGAAAAGCTGCAATTCGAAAATGCTAGACACGAACGGTCAACACGAAATATAAGCCGTTCACTGTCTAAAAGCGAGTATGGCAACTATACTAAAGTCCAGGGCAAACTGCGAAAATGTCAAATGGTCATTCTAACTAAGGGGAGATCCAACTGGAAGAGATAAGAACAAATACCGTTGTTTCCTCAAGGACCACGAACATGATACTGAAAATTGCTACAATTTAAAAAATGAAATTGAGTACTGGATCCAGAGGGGATGACTCGTGAATTTGTTGAGCTGAAAAACAAACACCCTAAAGGAAAAGAGAAAGCAAACACCATCGCAGGGTCAAATAAATAGTCTAGAGAATTGATATACGTCTTACATGGCGTAGCCAGAGAAAGGGAACGATCTAACTGATTATGGAAGCGATCCATCTGTGACTTACAGACAAGAATACGACACTCAGACCTTCCCGCTCAATGCGCCAAAATTGACCACCCAACTGTGATTTTTTAGAGAAAGATGCACGGGGAGTTCATTTCCCCCATAATGATGCCCTGGTGATTTCAGTGTCTATAGCCAAGTGGAAAGTCAAAAGAGTGCTCATTGACACAGGTAGCTCAGCTAACCTCTTGTTCCTAACGGCGTTCCGCAAAATGCAGTTCAACAAAGAGGGACTTACACCCACTGACCAACCTATGGTGGGTTTCAGTGGTGAAAATGACACCCACTTGGACTAATCTTATTACCGATCGTGGCAGGAACGCCATGTAAACAATGGGTGAATTTTCTTCCACCATGCACCAATGTCAGTAGTATCACATTGGTAACAACATTGGGGGTCATCAAAGGAGTTTAGCCGGCTGCACGTGAATACCATTACGCAGCAATGAAAGCCCATAACAAATAGTAATCACGGTCAAGACGAGAGGAGCCATCACAACGGCATGGTCAACGAGAGATGGATCACGACCTCCTAGAGGATAATGCAGCTCCAACTAGTCCAAGAGGACGATCGAATACTGGCCAACCAAGAGAAGAGACCACACCGAACCATCTTGATGGTGAAGAAGGGAATAAAATAGTTCAAATCGGTACAAAACTTCACTTGGAGCTAGCCAAACAATTGATTCAGTTACTGAAGGATAACCAAGATGTCTTTGCCAGGAAATGAAGGACATGGTGGGCATTGAACCCTCCGTCATCACTCATAGGTTGCAAGTCAACCCGGATAAAATTCCAGTCCAATAGAAAAGAAGGCCAGTTTCCCCTGAGCATAATCAAGCCATCAACGACTAGGTGCATCGCTTATTAAATGCGAGGATGATCAAGGAATCCCACAAGCCAGGCTGGCTGGCGAATACAATTTGGTCAACAAGAAGAAAAGAAAATGGAGGGTATTCGTGGACTACCCAGACCTCAACAAAGCATGCCTGAATGATAACTTTCCACTTCCATGTATAGATCAGATAGTGGGCGTCACCTCTAGACACAAACTCTTAAGCTTCATGGATGCATATTCTAGTTACAACCAAATACAAATGCATTCACCGGATCAAGAAAAAACATCTTTCATAACCATAAAGAGGTATGTACTGCTACCGAGTGATGCCATTTGGCCTAAATAATAAGGGAGCTATGTACCATCGTCTTGTGAACAAAATGGTCAAAGATCAGATTGGCAAGACAATAGAGGTCTACATTGATGACATGCTAGTCAAAAGCCTACATAAAATTAGCCATATCAACAAGCCTTCTCCCAGTTTTGCAAGTACAAAATGAAGTTGAACCAAGAAAAGTATACATTCGGAATAGAGTCGGGAAGGTTCCTCGGGTACATGATCAATCAAAGAGGAATTGAAGCTGATCTGAAGCAGATACAAATGCTTCTCAATATGCAATCACTAGCCAACATCAAAGGTGTACAGAGCCTCAACGGTAGAGTAGCAGCCTTTAATAGGTTCATCTCCAAATCATTGGACAAGTGCCTTCCTTTCTTCAAGATCTTGAAAGGGAACAAAACGTTCAAATGGAATGAAGTCTGCGAAAAGGCTTTCCAATGCTTAAAGGTGTACATGGGGAGCACTGAGCTATTATCAAAGCCGAAGCCAGGTGAGACACTATAATTGTACCTGTCAGTATCAGAACACACAGTCAGATTAGTACTGATACATGCGGGAACATCACACAAAAGCCAGTATAGTATGTCAGCATAACATTTGCGGACGCAGAAGTTAATTGACCATTTATGGAGAAACTAGCACTCACCCTGGTCGTATCTTCTAGAAAATTGTGGTCGTACTTCCAGGCCCACGCCATCACTGTCATAATCGAACACATACTTCGGTCAGTACTACATAAACCATAGATGTCTAGAAAAATGATGAAATGGGTAGTAGAGCTTGGCCAGTTCGACATCAGCTATGCTCCCAAGACTGCAATAAAAGCTTAGGCATTAGCATATTTCATTGCTGAATTCACGGGTAGTAATGAGCATCATCCGAACAACAACAAGGAACAAGAAACTATTGAAGCCAATACGCAAGGATGGATCTTGTGTTGTGACTGAGCATCCAAGGAGAAGGAAAGCGGAGCTGGAATAACTTTGTACAACTCAGAAGGAGTAACGGTGGAAAATGCAATAAAATTCAGTTTCAAAGCCTCAAACAACGAAGCTGAGTATGAAGTAGTAATAGCCAGATTACAATTGGCTAAACACCTCGGAATAAAAGAAGGCAGTGTTTTCACCGACTCCAAATTGGTGGTCAATCAATTGAATGGCGAATTCCAAGTGAAAGATGCGCTAATGAAAGCATACGATCAAAAGGAAAGTGAACTGATTGAAAGCTTCAAAGCAATAATTGTTCAACGATGCGCAAGAACAGAAAATGAGAGGGTAGACAGCTTGGCTAAAGAAGCATCATGTGCTGAAGAAACTGATAATCCACTCATTACACTATAAGAAATCTCAATTCTATAGAACGAAACACAAGAAATATGTACAGCAGATCAGGAAAGCAATTGGATAACTCCAATCCTAACGAACATACAAAACAAAACACTACCAACAGATAAGATAGAGTCCGTAAACTACGAAATAGAGCATCATAGTACACACTGATTAGCGACAGACTCTACTGGAGGTTTGCCACAGGTCCGCTGCCACGAAGCCTTTCACTCATTGATACTGATTATGTTCTACGAGAAATTTATTTCGGCATATGCAGGAACCATCTAGGAGGGAGAACACTAGCGCACAAAGCTTTAACATTGGGATACTGTTGGCCAACAATGCAACAAGATGCAAATGAACTTGTTCAGACTTGTGAGAAATGTAAACAATTTGCTCCGTAAACACACATGCTAGGCCAAAACTTAATCTCGATAAGAAGTCCATTGCCAATCACACAATGGGGAATGGACATTGTTGCCCACTTCCAGTATCCGACAAAAAAGTTATCCTCGTGGTAGTAGACTACTTCACCAAGTGAGTAGAAGTAGAACCATTGGCGAAGATAGGAGAAGCTCATATTGACAACTTTTTATGGAAGGTCATAATATGCAGATTTAGAGTCCCCAGAGTAATTGTCACTAACAATGGAATCCAATTTGAAGGCAAAAAAGTGAAAAAAATTATGCGAAAACTTGAGCATCATGCAATACTTTTTGGGCATCTGCCCATCCACAATCAAATGAAAAAATGGAAATGACAAACCAAACAATAGAAGCAATCAAGAAAAAACTCAAAGCTTCAAAAGGACTGTGGGTATTCAAACTGCCAGGCATCCTCTAGGCCTATAGAACAATGAAGAGAATTCTGACCTAATAAACACCATTTGCCCTAGCTTGTGACTTCGAGGCAATGGTACCAGTAAAGATTGGCATGCCAACCTTCAAAACAGAAAAGTTCCAAATAGAAGGCAACAATGAAGCACTGCATGTCTGACTAGACCTTCTCGCTGAAAGCTGAGACAAAGCTTCAATCAAAGTTGCCGCCTACCAATAGAGAATGACCAGTTACAACAAAAAGTCAAACCCCGCACGTTTTGCATCGACGATTGAGTACTCAGAAAGATCCAACTCAACATAAAAAAAACTAGGCGCAGGGAAATTGAATCCAAACTAGGAAGGACCATAAAAAGTGGCAAAAATCAATAGACCAGGAACATATTGGTTAAAAAATTTGAAGGGAAAACAACTCAAGAGACCATGGAATGTCGAGCACTTAAAAATGTATTATAATTAAACTTCCAAATTCCATGAATCTTTCGTCTCTTGCTTCAGTAATCTAATCTGGTCAGAACGTCAAAGTCACACTAGGAGGTTATCTATAAATCTTCTTCTCCGATCACCACGTTAGACCACGAAGCATATTTAATAAGTCAGGACGTATAAGATAGACTTACTTAAAAATCTTTTGGTTCGATCATCATATCAGAGGATAGAGTGTATTTAATAAGTCAGGACGTATAAGTCAAACTTACTTATGAATCTTCTTGTCCGATCATCATGTCGGACCACAAAGTGTATCTAATAAGTCGGGACGTATAAGTCAGACTTACTTATAAATCTTCTGGTCCGATCACCATGTTAGACCATGAAGTGTATTTAGTAAGTCAGAATTTATAAGTCAGACTTACTTATAAATCCTCTGGTCCGGTCACGATGTTAGACCACAGAGTGTATTTAATAAGTCAGGACGTATAAATCTGACTTATTTGTAAATCTTCTGGTCCGATCATGTTGAACCACAAAGTGTATTTAATAAGTCAAATCGGACCAGAAAGTGTATTCAATAAGTCAGGACGTATAAGTCAGGCTTATAAATCTCTTGATCGGATCACCATGTCGGACCACAAAGTGTATTTAATAAGTCGGGACGTATAAGTCAGACTTACTTATAAATCTTCTGGTCCAATCACCATGTCGGACCACCAAGTGTATAAGTCATGACATCCAAGTCAGACTTAATCAACGTTTCTAGTCCAATCACCATATCAAACCACAACACATATCAAAGTAGTCTGGACATCAAAGTCAGACTTACATACAAATCTCCTTGTCCAATCAACATGACAGACAAAAAAACATATTAGAATTAGTCAGGACAATAAAGTCAGACCAAGTCGAAAAGTAGGAATTAAGCCAAGAAGAACGAATTCAGCCAAGAAGAACTATTAAGTCCAAGTTCATAGAATTATATAACTTTAAACTACTAAGTTAGATGAAAATGTATATGAAACTTGGACAACAAAGTCAGGTTATATTTACTATCTACGTATAAACCACAAGGTTAGCCTAGACATTAAAGCCAAGTTATGCTACGACATTTTCCAGGTCATAATCTATCAGAAGAGACATATAAGTCAAACAACGACTATTGTGAGAAAGGAAGATAGAGAAGCAAAAAACACACAAATATCAAAGAGGAAATATTCATTAACGATCTAATTTATTACATCGAGGGAGGAAATTACAGCAACAACAGTTGGAAAGGAGATAAAGGAATTAATTAAATCATCATTAGTAGGGACAGTTGGAGAAGGTTGAACATTGTCAGCAGGAGGAGATGGAGTCTTGTCTTCAGAAGGAGATGGAGCCTTTTCTTTAGCAACAAGAGTGGACGGTGGTGGAGTTCTATTTTCACCAATAGAGACAGTCGAATGAGACATGGGCTTGTCGACAACGGCAGGATTGGAAGGAAAAGAAGATGATTGACCTTCGTCAACTGGACCACTCAGAGCATTCAGAGCAGGTTCTTCCTCGTCTTCATCTTCAAAGACATAGTCAGCTACGACATGATAGTTTCACATATCCTAGCCTTCCTCCGACTCAATTTAATCAATGATTTCAATCCTTCCATTGACAACCTTAGTCCATTCCACCGCTTCTGCAGCTTTGGTATTATTCGTAGCTGCAGAAAGTTCATGATTGGTCTGAGCAAGTTTTCCTTCAACCGCGGAAAGCTTCTCCAAAATTTTTACTTTAATAGAAGCAAACTCAGAGGTCAGCTACCCCACTCGCTCCTCAGCAGTCTTACGACAAGAAGAATGCTCGTTGGGAATTTTCAATGCTTGATCACGACCAACCTTCTCATTGGATAACTCACTTTCAACAACAACCAACCGACCCTACAAGCTGTTCATCTCCTCCTCCGAAACATTAAGTTTAGAACAAATCTATCTTGGACAGACTCTGCTTCCTTCAACAAAGCCAAAGTTGCGCCAATTACCTTCTCCTGTTCAACATACTCCTCCTTCAGCTTATTGATGCAGAAAGATCCAAGTCAGATGATGCTGAGTTTTCAGATAGCACGTTGTTGGCATTGAGATACCTTGAGTTGGTAGATCAGCGTAAATATGGCATATAGTCGTGATCTTTTCCTAATTGGGGCAATTTTGGGTGCGTTTGGGTATTTTGGCCATAACTTTGGCTACGGGTATCAGAACCGCACATATGACCCTAATTCGAAAAGCTCTTTTCGTCGCGCATGTTGTGGCCACTGAGCTATGCTCGGTGCACATCTCTTCCGAGGTCAAAATTCACTATTTTCCATTCCGAATTCGCAATTTTAGTAATTTTTTTCCTTTTATGGTAATATTTCATTTATTGTTTAGGAAGTGATTCTGAACCCGATTTAGGCCAGATTTTTGGCAGATTACTTCTTTTATTACGTATTTATTTTGGCATGATTATTGGGATTTTTCTATTTTTGGTAAAATTTTGATAATGGCGAATTTTAGCTATAAAGCTCGGCTTGTGGACTGACTTTCGAGATACTTTTTGATTTGCTTAATTTTGAATTGAACATCAGAGGTGTTTCTCTGTGTTTTTTGGGCGATCCTCTTGTGTCTTTCTCTGTGAATTATTTGTTGAAACTAAACTGCAGAATAATCGCTATTTTGTCTGGTGTCAATTGGTATCAGAGCTTCAGCATCTTCTTGGGGTGAGATTTCATCAGTTTCCATGGTTGGTGGCTGTGGTCGTCGCGGGCGGGCTCTAGACGAGGAAGCCCCACACCGTGATCATAACGATCAGGATGTGATGATTGAGGATTTACAGAGGCAAGTTGCAGAGTTAACCCGGCATCTAACGATGCAGGATTTCGGTGATCGTGAGATGGAAGATCACGATTTCGATTCCAGTTTTGAAAACCAGTATCATAATCATGCTCGATTCTAGGAGCACCGTGGTCGGGAAGATCGTCATGGAGACCTCGGTTTCATAGTGGATCTGCCCGAGTTTTCTAGTACGTTACTAGCTGAAGGATTCGTCGATTGGTTGAATGAAGTAAAACTTATTTTTTAGCATACTCTGCCCGTGTCAAAGTGAAATTGTTCACCATCAAACTCAAAGGCAGAGCATCTGCGTGGTGGGAGCAGTTGAGGCGATCACGAGATAGGCAGGGCAAGGCCAAGATCACTGATTGGGAGAGGATGAAGAAGAAGATGAAGGGTCACTTCCTTCCTTTCTACTACACTCAAACCTTGTTTCAGTGACTTCATTCGTTGAGGCAAGGCACGAGATCGGTTGATGATTACACGAAGGAGTTCTATCAATTGATAGCCCGAAATGATTTATCTAAGACGGAAGAGCAGATGGTGGCACGGTATTTGGGGGGTTACGACAGCCCCTGCAGGATGTCCTCAGCCTTCACTCACTGTGGACTGTTTCTAAAGCATACCAGCGTGCACTTGCTGTGGAAAAATAGCAGAACATGAGGCCAATGATTTGAAGTGATCAAAGCAGTCGGCCAGTTCGCCCTCAAGAATTCCGTCCTGCCCAGCAGCCACCGCAGGGTAATTCTAACTCAAATATTAAATGTTTCAGATGTGGTGAACATGGACATAGAGCGACTGAGTATAAGAAGCCTGCTAGTCAGAAGGGCAACAATCTCCTGATTGAGGAAGACGTGGTAGATGAAACTGAGGAGCTTGGAGAGCCTGTGTATGATGATGATGAAGATGGAAATGTGCTGTATGGGGATGGCCATGAGACTCTTGTCGTTCGTAAGAGTCTACTGACTCCCAAGGGCGATTAAGGGGACGATTGGTTGAGAACCAATAATTTCCACACGATCTGTATAGTTGCAGATAAAATCTGCAAGATGATCATTGACAATGGCAATTGTGAGAACGTAGTGTCTGAAGAGGCTGTTCAAAAATTGCAGTTGAAGAGATCGTCATCCCAAGCCGTACAAATTGTCGTTGCTGAATAAAGGTCGTGAGGTAACAGTAGATAGGCGATGCTTAGTGTATTTTTCGATCGGCAGGAAATATTTTGATAATGCTTGGTGTGATGTTTTGTCTATGGATGTTTGTCATGTATTGTTAGGCAAACCTTGGCAGTATGATTGCAGTGTTATTCATGATGGGCGGAAAAATACATATTTCCTTAGCATCAAAGGGAAGAAGAGTGTGTTGGCACCTCGTCGGGAAGGAACTACTCCTACCCCGGTAGCCAATAATACTAACCTACTTTCTATGTCCAGGTTTTTAGTTGAGATTGAGCGTGAAGACGTGGTCTATGCTTTGCTGCCTTGTGGGAATAGTGCAGCAGACGTGAATCCAAATTTGCCAGCAAAAGTGCAGCAGCTGCTAGCAGAGTTTTCTGACCTGATGCCAGAGGATCTTCCTCCTGGACTGCTGCCAATGAGGGATATTCAACATCAGATTGACCTTGTTTCGGGGTCCAGTTTGCCTAATCGACCGGCTTATCGCCTCAGTCCCAAGGAATTTGAAGAGTTGCAGCGACAGGTGGTAGAGTTGTTGGAGAGGGGCTACATCCGTGAGAGTATGAGCTCATGTGTAGTTCCTGCTCTGCTGGTGTCGAAGAAAGATGGCTCTTGGTGTATGTCTATTGATAGCAGAGCCATCAACAAAATTACAGTAAAATACAGGTTTCCAATTCCCCGCTTGGATGATATGTTAGACCAACTGTCCGGTTCTAAGGTCTTCTAAAAAATTGACCTTAATAGCGGATACCACCATATCAGAATAAGGCCTGGAGATGAGTGGAAAACAACGTTTAAGACGCAACATGGGTTGTATGAGTGGATGGTCATGCCTTTTGGACTGTCCAACGTGCCCAAAAAATTTCTGAGATTTATGCATAAGGTTTTACGGCATTTCATGGGTAAATTCGTTGTAGTTTACTTCGACGACTTCCTCATTTTTAGCCCGACATGGGCGTCACATTTTGATCACCTCCGTGTTGTTTTTGATATGTTGAGGACAGAGTGCATGTTTGTCAATCAGAAGAAGTGTCCTTTTCACTACTTCTGTGACTTTTCTTGGTTTTGTTGTGTCTACTGATGGTGTTCATGCAGATCATTCGAAGATAGATGCGATCTTGGAGTGACCCAAACCAAAGACCTTACACGATGTCAGAAGTTTCCATGGATTGGCGTCTTTTTACCGTCGGTTCATTAGAAACTTCAGCACTCTGATTGCTCCTATCACAGAGTGCCTCAAGGGATGTGATTTCCAGTGGTCCGAGGAGGCGGATGCCAGATTTCAACTGGTCAAGCAGAAGATGACAGAGGCACCAGTTTTGGCACTTCCTGATTTTGAAAAGGTGTTTGAGGTAAACTGTGATGCATCTAGGGTTGGCATTGGTGGTGTTCTGAGTGAGGATGGGCACCCAATAGCTTTTTTTAGTGAGAAGCTATCAGGCTCAAAGAAGAATTATTCCACCTATGATCTAGAGTTTTAAGCCATAGTTCAGTCCTTGAAGCATTGGCGTCACTACCTAGTACAGAGGGAGTTCATTCTTCTCACTGATCATGAGGCCCTGAAGTACATCAATGTCCAACACAAGATGAATAGACGGCATGCCAAGTGGGTGGCATACTTGCAGAAGTTCACGTTTGCGCCGAGGCACCAAGTAGGGAGTCTGAACCGTGTCGTAGATGCACTGAGCCGTCGTATGTTACTCCTCACCACCATGAGCACCAGAGTTTCAGGATTTGAGGTTTTCTCTGATATGTATGCTGCAGATCCTTCATTCGCGAAGATAATTCAGGAGGTAACTGATGGTCAACGACATGACTTTATTTTGCATAATAGCTATCTGTTTCGTGGATTACAGTTGTGCATTCTAGATTGTTCACTAAGGAAGCAGATTATTAGTGAACTTCATAATGAGGGTCACTTTGGGTGAGATAAGACGTTTGCCTTCATCTCTTCTAACTATTATTGGCCCAAATTGACTAGTGACGAGGCTCATTATGTGGAGCGTTGTTATGTGTGTCAATGGTCCAAGGGAGTTCTCACTAATGCGGGTCTGTACACACCTTTACCTGTACCTGAAGCCCATTGGTTTGATGTCAGTATGGACTTTGTGTTGGGCTTACCCTGTACCCAACGGGCCTTGGATTCTATTTTGGTTGTGGTTGACAGGTTTTCCAAGATGACCCATTTTGTAGCTTGCAGAAAACAATGGATGCTGCCCGGATCGCCCATCTTTACTTCAGGGAGATTGTGCGTTTACATGGTGTTCCCCGATCCATTACTTCAGATCATGACACCAAGTTCATGAGTCATTTCTGGAGGAGTTTATGAAAGAAACTGAGGATTAAATTGAATTTTAGCAGCGCCTACCACCCCAAGACAGATGGTCATGTCGAGGTGGTGAACCGGAGTTTTGGGAACCTTTTGAGGAGTTTGGCAGGAACTAAACCGAAGCAGTGGGATTTGGCGTTACCTCAAGCATAATTTGCCTATAACAGGTCAAAGAACATAACCACAGGAATGAGCCCATTTGAGATTGTTTGTGATCAGAATCAATCCGGGGTGCTTGACTTAGCCCCTATTCCACGTGTGGGTCGTTTGAGTCACAAGGCAGATGCGATGGCAGAACATCTTAAAGGTATCCATGAGCTGATGAAGCTGGCCATTCATGAGAGTAATTCCAAGTACAAGGTTCAGGCCGACAGTCACCGTCGTCAGGTACTTTTTGATGTTGATGATTTTGTTTGGGCAGTATTAACCCATGATCGTTTTCCTGTTGGAGAATATAATAAGCTTAAGAAGCGGAAGATTGGACCCTGTGAGATCTTGCAGAAGATCAATGATAACGCCTACAGACTGCGCCTCCCCAGTCATTTGAGGACTTCTGATGTCTTTAATGTAAAACACCTGAGTCCTTGTTTTGTGGATTTCGATGAAGCTATTGTGAACTCGAGGACGAGTTCTTTCCAACCCGAGGCGACTGATACATGAGGATCCGAGTCAGATGATGCTGAGTTGTCAGATAGCACGTTTTTGGCACTGAGAACCTTGAGTTGAAAGATCAGTGCAAAGATGGCAGGTAGTCGTGATCTTTTCCTAATTGGGGCAATTTTGGGTGTGTTTCGATATTTTGGCCATAACTTTGGCTACGGGTATCAGAACCGCACAAATGACCCCAATTTGGAAAGCTCTTTTCGGCACGCGCATTGTGGTACCCAGCTACGCTCAGTGCAAATCTTTTCCGAGGTTAAAATTCACTATTTTCCCGTCTGAATCCACATCGTTTAGGAAGTGATTCTGAACCCGATTTGGGCCAGATTTTTGGAAGATTACTTCTTTTATTACGTATTTCAGTTTGGCATGATTATTGGGATTTTTCTATTTTTGGTAAAATTCTGATAATGGCGAATTTTAGCTATAAAGTCCGACTTGTGGGCTGACTTTCGAGATATTTTTGGATTTGCGTAACTTTGAATTGAACATCAGAAGTGTTTCTCTGTATTTTTTGGGCGATCCTCTTGTGTCTTTCCCTGTGAATAATCTGTTCAAACTAGCATGTAGAATAATTGCTATTCTGTCTGGCGTCACTTATCTTTTTGAAATAAAGCGTCTGACAGTTTTAACACCTGCTCCACCATTTTCTTCTCCAATACCAACACATTATCACATGCAGCTTGGTATTCAGACCCCATCATCCTAGCATAAGTAAGATGGTTTATCCCCTCCATTTTCTGTTGGTCTAGGTGCTTCCTAGGCGAATGCATTGGCATCAAGACTATTTCAATCAACCACTTATGCCACGAGTTGATGAGATTACATGCATTATCCTGCACGTCTATCACCGAATACCAGCTGAACTTCCCATCCAAATTAATATGGATCTCTCCAGAAACATGCTCCTTCCAACTGATATGTGGATGAACAGTGGGGTTCAGAAGAACTGAAGCTCCACCTCTAGTCACCGGTTTGATGACAGGAACGTCATTGATGATAGAAATATTACTCTTACCTTTCTTCTTCAAAACAACAAGGGCATGCTTCAGACGAGGAGGAAAAAAAAATTCCCTTAACCTCAAATCAACGGGACAAAGAGAAAGAAGAGGATGAGACTTAGAGCTCTGACCACAGTCAACTTTAACCTCGTCAAAAGTAGAAAAATAATTAAAATCTGCCAAGGTCTTCTTACTATTGGGATTCTGAGACTGTTCCATTGCAAGCTGTGTCATCTTATTTCTAATGACACGAGCATCATCATTCGAAACCTTGCTGAAATCGGGCAGGCTAGCAATAGAAAGAAGAGTCTTCTCATACTCACTTAACGGACAAAAGAATTCCACCTTACTTCTCTCCAAAACTCGATCAAGTTATTCAGCCTTTCTGAGCAGCAAGATGAGCACCATCCTCATCATCTTTACAAGAACAAGTTGGATAAGGAGCAATTTGAACATCCTCGAAGCAGAACCAGTAGGCCTCTTCCGTTTTAAAAGGCGGCCAAGACTACCAACTCAGTCATTACCAACCTCTTCAATGGGGTAGCAGGCCTTAGAGCCTTCCTCTTCTTGGTGGTCAGACCAACACCACCGATAGCGATAGGAGCAGTGAGATCCATAACTTTCTCGGTGGAGCTCACTTTCCCATCAACGCTAGCATTTCCAATGTTAGCAAAAACAATACGCCCTTCTGCCATGTCAAAAACGACAACAACAACACGGCAACAGTGACATCAGGATTACGATTCTCAAGAATCAAAGAATGTTCCAAAGCATTTAGGCTGTACAAACCACTCCATTCAACGACATCCGGCTTGAGGAATTCTTCCAATGGAACACAAGGAAGCAAGAAGAACTACTTCCTCACTTCCTTATGTGCATTAGTCAGATTCATATCATTCCATCTCCTGGGCTCCCTAAACGTCCTCAGAATGGGCATGTTGCCAAACATTAAATACCCAGACTTCATGGAGGTGTGAAACCACGACCTCTCCCAGGATATGTAATCATCGTTCAGCTTCCCCAAACAAGTAGGCAAATGAAGAAAGCAATCACGATTCGTGTAACCTTATAAGTCACAATAAAATGCAGTTTTTTCGTTCAAAGAAATATCGGACTACAGATCTCTCACCATGGTTCCAACCATTACCCTCCAGCTGTTGGGACTCATTTGAGCAGGAGGAATACCGACAAAATCCAAATAAGTCCAAAAGATTTCTGGAACTGCAAATCGAATACCATACCTGAACTGCATGGTAAAGTGTAATGTAACCAGGCCTTGGATGAGCATGGCCGTCATCCTTCCTGGGCATGGTCGTCATCCTTCCTGGGCAAAACTAGCTCCAAATAAGATGGAATAAAGGATGACTGACGAACATCATCAAAAGTTTCTCGAGTCACATGCTTAGGCTCGAAAAACATCTCACAGATAGTCAGATCGTTAGAACTAAAGGTTCTGTTGGAAGCCATGAAAAAGATTTTGACAATACAAAAAATGAAGAAAATAAGGAAAAGTGAGCTCTAAAAATGGAGATAGCGTAAAAAAGATAACACAGATCTCCGCCACCTTTTATAGGGTAGGGCAATGAAAAGACAACTAATAGGAAGAAGTGCAAAAGGATAACACAGATCTCAACCCTCTCTATCATTTTCTTTACATAGACAAGTCATCAAGACTTACTTTCTATATTATAGGATCAGTTTAGATTTAAGCTTGACTAAATCTCCTAGGTCTGTTGATCAAACTGGAAAGCTGAAACTTTGAATTTCACATGGTTTCAAAATTTTGAATTTGGAATATGATGTTATGCAAATATTTCCGGTTTTGGTTCAAATTCTAGTAGGCATTTGTTTCACTATGTACACATTAGCCATGTCGATGGAGTTGTTATGAAATTATTTACCAAATAAAAGGTTGTAAGTTACCAATTTCAAAATTTTTAATAGGCCAAACATGAGCCTCATCTACTAAACATACTACCCTTGAGAGCCGACCCATTGACACCCCTATTGCCTATACTCCTAATGGCTATAGGAGATATGCGATTGGGGTGAATGGGTTTCTTTTTCATCTCGTTGCCTCCCAGCCGCCAAGGAGACTCCTCCCTTGGATGAGATTGGGGGGAACTCGTATGAGGTGACTAAACCCTCTTTTGAGCAAATCCTTGGGAAGATTTCAGTGAAGGAAATCATTGAACCGCCTATGGAAGGTACTCGGTTTCGAAAAGAAGGTGATCAGACAACTGGATTGACGGGGCCGGATGAGGGTCGAGGGGAAACTTTTATGGAGAAAATCGTTATTTGGTCAAGTTTTCTAGTTATTGACCTAGGTTGGAAGATATTTGGGGCTCTATTCACAGAACATGGGGAATACTAGGCGACTTTTCGATGGGTTTACTCGACCCTCGTCATGTTCTAGTGAGACTTCAATTTGAGGCGGAAGAAAAAAAGTGATTTCTAGGGATTCTTTCCTGATTCGAGGAGTTAGGTTTAAAGCTTTTCGTTGGCAAGATGGTTAGATTTAAATCGGATCTGGTTTCGGTCCCGTTGTGGGTTGAGTTGCCAAACCTTCTTTTGCTTCTTTTTCACCCCCCTCTGTTGAAAGCAATAGGGAATTCCTTCGGGGATTTCCTGCGTATGGATGACCACACTAGATGCCTAACACATCTGGGTGCTGCCCGAATTTGCGTTGAGATGAGTTTGGCAGGAATTCTTATTGTAGGAGAATAACAGGGGCTTCTAGCAGAAAATTGAATATTCGGGTTTCAAATACTGTGATCATTGTGCGAAGATAGGGCATCAGGATGCTTATTGTAGGAGAAAGCTTGGTCATAAAGTAAGTGAACCTGCAATTCTAATAGGGAAAGAGGACAAGCTGAGAAAAACAGTGGGAACAAAAAGCAACCAAGCAAATCTATGTCCCAGTAGCCAGAAAGTAAAGAGATGTAAAGGCAGAAGTAGGCACAAAGAATAGCCAAGGAGTGGAGATTCAAGAAGATTGTGGAGGAAAAGTGACTGGTGGTAAAGGATCACCGCATGTTAATTTGGAAAATAAATACGAAGCTTTAGTATATGAACCGACGGATGAATGAGATATCTCAGGTCAAAACAAGATTTCTCCCGTGGAACAACTTACCTATGATGTGCAGCGTGATGCAAATGTCGGAGTTGGCATAGAAACAACGAGGAATGATCGTGAAGGACTTATGGAGGCTGAGTACACAATAAGTGATTCAAATAAAGCATTATTAGTGCAAGAGAAATCACAGGTTCAATCAGAAAAGGTGATTGTGGTCTCAGCAGGCATAGATGGGGCAAAATTGTAGGATCAAACTCTAAAACAGAGTTTTCAGCTGGTAAAAAAGATAGAAACGACTTTGTTCTAAAATCAAACTTTGTTTCTTTTGATTTGGGATCAGCAAGTAAGACGACAGGAAGAGGAAGAAAAACAGAAAATGTAATTTCTGTTCCCATGATCAGGGACATGGTGGTGAAAGGTTTCAATTAAGAGGTGCAGGCTAACGTAACGTCCCTGGTCGAGGTTAAGAGTAGCTCGCAGAGGAAAGGAATTGGTGAAGTTTCAAGGGATGAACACGATCAAAGTGCATAGAGCATTAGAAGCAACATGCATTCGACAAGCAAGGACTAAGAAGAATAGACATTTAGAATTCTGGAAATAGAGGAGGGTGACGGAATTGGGGAAGGGGGCGGTGATGAAATGGAGCCGGATCCGACGTTGAAGGTAACTAAAACTAATTCAGATTTTGGTAATGCATTGCTTGAAGCAGTCAAGACTATAAAGGGAAATACCGTGGTTCCAAGCTTAATTTGCAGGTCTAGAACAGGCATCTCTGGTGACGGGTTGGCAGTTAAAACGATACTGAGTAGGGCTGAAGAAGAAGTTGAGACTCAAGATAAGTTGTAGGGAATGAACAAGGTTTTTTCGTTGAAACCCAAGGCAAGGAAGAAGAAGAGAATTATAACGACAACTTTTTTGGAAAGCATTCGTGAAGACAGTCTCGATACGGTCTCAAATTTTGAGGGTCTTCTAGCGAATATCAAGGCTAATCTTGACTTGGGTGCCCATTCAGAAGAGGATTCGGGGACAGGTAAAAGGGCAGCGGTTGTGGCCTTCCCATCGGGAGCTCGTAAATAGACCAGACACAGTTTGTCGTCTTCCATGGTTAAAAATGATTGACAATTTCATGTATTGGAAAGCCCGGGGTGTGGAGAACAAAGCTACCAATGGGCGTCTTACAAAATTGTCTTCTGATAATAATATAAGGCTTTTGATGATTGTTGAACCCATGATTGATGCGAGTAGACATTCGGAAATTAGTAACAAAGTTAGAATGCTAGGTTTTGTTTCGAATGATTCGTTGGCGGTAAGATTTGGTTGCTTTGGATGAATGATATGGAAATCACCATTCAACATATGTCAGAACAGGTATTACAATATAAGGTTCATGATAAACTCAATAATCAGGATTTTGCGCTTTCTTTGGTGTATGCTAAATGTTCAATTGATGAGGGGAGAAGCTCATGGTTAGACTTAGAGAACTTTGCATTATCTATAAATTATCCATGGATGGTAGGGGGATTTCAATAATGTTATCTTGCCTAGTGAGAAGCTTGAAGGGGATTCACCAGTTTTGACGAGTATGTCAGAATTTTTTGCTTGCATCGAGACTTGTGGCTTCATTGATTGCCAGAATTTGGGGTCGATATTCACATGGTGTAATAATAGACGGGGCAAAGACAGTATGAGGGCCAGACTAGATAGGGTCATGGTCAATTCTGTTTGGATAGCAAAATGGCCAAATACCAAGGTGGAACACATTCACCGAACTTGCTCGGACTACTCTCCATTTTTGGTTTCCTTGCCTGTTCAGGCAAGATCATGTACTGTGCCTTTTAGATTTTTTTCACATGTAGACTACTCATCCATCCTTTATTGATCTTGTGGAATCTATTTGGGAAGTGGAGCTTTCTAACATGAAGGCGATGGGCAAACTAGATTAGAAATCAAAAAACCTCCGTAGGGCTTTAAAAAGATGGAACATAAAGGTTTTCAGTAATTTTTTAATAGGCTGAGGAGTTTGGAGGATGACATTGTACAATGGGAGTCTATTCTTTTGTTAGGGATGGCGGAAAATAATAGTGAGACATTGAATGCTAATGCCATGTGGGATGTTAATGCAGTGAGTAATTTAAAATCGCTGCCAGACGAAATATAAATTAGCTTTGAAGCAAGAAGAAATGTATTGGATTAAAAAAATCTTAGATCACAGAAGGTGAGGTTTGCACTAAGTTTTTTTTTTGCATCTACCAAATCTAAACAGAAGAAACGTGCCATTAATTCCATTACTCTCATTTCCAGGCAGGAAATTACTAATTTTGGTGAGATCCTATAAGAAGCAAATACTTTCTTTCAGGGGATGCTTAGTTCCCAACCTTTTTAGGCTGATGAATTCCTTTTAGATTGTATACCTTCAATCTCCTCCTTGTCACAATGTGAAGAATTATTGGGTGACCCGTTCCTAGAGGAGAGATCAAACAGGCGGTGTTTAGTATCCCGAAGAATAGTGCACCTGGACCAGATGGTTTCACTGCTGGTTTTGTTTTCAGTCATGCTGAGACGTGGTTGGGTAGGACATTCTGGAGGCAACAACTCAATTTCTTAATGGCATCACTCTCCCTAATTCCTTTTCGGCTAACTTGGTCGCTCTTATTCCAAAAGTGGAGAATCCAATATTTTTCTTAAATTTTCGTCCTATAACCTTATGCAATGTAATCTACAAAATTTTCAGTAAGATCCTTTGCTCTAGACTAGTAGTTTTGTTGCAAGACTTGGTGATGCGGGAACAAGGAGTTTTTGTTAGAGGGCGTACTATTGTGAAGAATATAGGGCTAAGGCAAGGAGACCAGTTATCCCCTCTTTTATTTTTCCGAGCTTCAGAATTCCTTAATAAGGCCCTTACCAGAGCCTTTAGGAAAGGATATATTGGGTATTATTATACGTCTAGAGCTTGCACGCCTATTACCCACTTACTTTATGCAGATGATACATTGATTTTTCTTTACGATAGGAAGACTTTAGTTGAAGGTTGTATATCATTTCTGGATAGTTATTGTAAGGGTTCATGTCATAAAATCAATGTGGATAAAAGTTCTGATGTAGGAAGGTTTCTCGGGTTCCTAATTTGGATTTCTAGGGTTCCTAATTTTCTCTCAAAGTTATTTACTAAATAACTTATTCGTAATCTTTCAATTTAATTATGAATCTTTTTAGTTTCTTTTTAAGATTAGGCTTTAATTTTTCTTTTTGGAATAGACTGCTTTTATTTTAGTATATGATTCTACTTTTTTTTTTAGGAATAGTCTGATTATTATTCAAGTTATTTGAACACTATAAATAGAGTTTTTCCTCAATATTGTAGGATACCTTTGATTTGAATAATTTAATTGAACATTAGAGTTATTTCTCTGTGTTTTTTTTGGGCGAATCTCTTGTATATTTTCCTTGTGAATTGTCTGTTGAACTAGCCTGCAGGATAATCACTATTCTGCCCGGCGTCAAGTTTCGTCCTTGTGGAGGAAAAGTCCCCAACCAAACGAGTAGTTGCAATCAAGTCTTATACAGGTTTTCAATTTAAAGCTTCCCATATGAAGTACCTGGGAGTGCCAATTTATTAGGGGCGGTGTAGAATTGTTTTCTTTGATGAGATGGTTAATAAAATCCATAAACAGATTGAGGGTTGGAAAGCGAAGCTTTTATCTCCAGGTGGAAGATTGGTTCTTATTAAACATGTGCTCAATTCTATCCAAGTTTATACCTTAAGTGTTGTTTGTGTGCCACATAAAGTTTTACACAGAATACAGAAGATCATAGCGGATTTTTTTTTTTTGGAGATTGTGAAGGAAAATTAAAGAAAAAATGGATTTCTTAGGAAAACAATTGTATTCCTTTGGTAGAAGAGGGACTTGGAACGAATGATTTGTTTCTTGTTGTTAAAACTTTTCGATTAAAGGCGTTGTGGAATCTGGTAAGCTCCAATTCACTATGAGCAGGTTTTATCCGCAAGAAATATTGGAAAAAACATACACCTCCCATGGAGCAGCTGGTAAAAAATAGGGCCTCTCCTTTTGTGAAGGAGATTATGAATTTTCGTGATATTTTAGCTGGAAACATAACCTGGTGGGTTGGGAAAGGTAACACTAGTTTCTTTGGCAAAAATTGGCACCCACAAATTGTATTTTTAAAGACTTTGAATTTCGATGATAGTTGGCCTTCCATTACAGAGGTTAGAGATGGTGGTTTTGAGGCAATTAGTTTGGGTCTAAGGGATACAACTATTTTCACCTTTAACGGACGGCTCCGAGGTGATCAGTTATTTACTGGACTCGAGCATATGGATGCCAAGTTCAGATGGTCTAATCTCTACTCGCAGAGCATATGAAATTTTCAGAAAAAGGTATGGAGAACATGTTCTTTAATAAATTATGGCATCCTTATTTACCTTCAAAAATTTTCAGTTTTTGTTTGGAAGGTGGTGCTTAGGGGTGTTCCAATGGATGGATAGCCTTATAGATGTGGTTTTAGCCCGGTTTATAGATTTGTTTGTTGCCCGAACTCGGTAGTGGAGACCCTTAAACATATATTTATTAGAGGGAAACTGGCTGCTAAGGTATGGGCTTACTTTGACTCACTTTTTGATGTGCATGTTCGGCGTCCAGACGAGGTTCCAATTTTACTTTTCGTTTGGTTCCGGTGGGCAAATAACTCTCAAAAGGGTCTTTTATATAACCTAGCACCCATGTTTGTTATTTTGGAAATTAGGAAGCAAAGATGCAAATTTCTATATGAGAATGCTAGATACAGTGAGGTATATGTCATTGTGGCGGTGAGAAGATGGTTGAGATTGGCATGTTCGGTTTATATTCCTAAATAGATGAGTTATAATAATTCTCTGTTATTGTTGCTTGGCGTGTTTGTTCAAACCCCTCGTGCTAGGTAGAGCGCAGTGGTGTATTGGAAATTTCCTCCTAATTATTTTGCTATGAATGTTGACGGTTCTTGCATTGAGAAAAAAATCACGGGTGGTGCAATATTAAGGAATGATAGGGGTGACTACTTAGGCGCAAAACAGTTTAATTTTTGTGCCGGTTCGAGCAATAAAGCAGAGGTGATGGCTTTGTTAGAAGGTTTGCGACTAGGAGTTCATTTGAGATGTTATAAGGTTGTTATTTAGACGGATTCTAACATGGTGTACAATTGGTTTTATAAGCGATTCAAGATTCCTTTGTTCTTGGAAAACGAATGGCGGGAGATTGAAAACTTGGCAAGTAGGATGGATGTGTTTTGTATCCATGTTTTTCGTGAGACAAATGCGTGGTGGATTGGCTGGCCAGGCAAGTGCAAAGAGATGGGTTAACAAGATTTTTTGACGTCGAAGGTTTGCCTGACAAAATTCTGGCTCTGGTAAGGCCGGATAAGTTGCATACAGCATACATAAGAGGAGGAAAGAGAGGTTTGGTCGGATATGAACTCGGTCCCTCGAGCATCAGCTAGTGCTGTTTCGTTTGGCATGGGACTTTTCATGGGGAAAGGAAGTCTTGGAACAGGTCGGCTTCATGCTTTTGCTGTAACTAGTGAGAGTAGTGCATGTGATATATTGCTCAGGTTTTATGACAACTGTAAAACGTCCAAGGGTGACTGCTGGTCAGGTTGCTGGCTTGAAAAGGCCCGGTTTTTGGAGCATTTTTGGGACAGCATGCTCGGCTTTGATTTGAGACAGCACTCACAGGTTTTGGGATGGTTTACATTGGTTGCAGTGGGCGAGGAGGTTGTTGCAGGCGTGGATTTCCTGCACTTGCAATATTGTGCTGCTACTGTTTGGTTTAGGAGTCTCTGCTTTGAAATAAAGCAGCGCAACAGACTCGGTTGTGCTACAACGTGTCTGTTTGGGGTCTCTATTTTGAAACATAGATTGGCAATTTTCTTGCAAGGGCAGCTGGTAGCTAAAGGATTAAATAATGGACTAGTTGACATGGTTTTGTAAGGGCCGCAAAACTTCTCTTTTATTTGCTTATTTATTTGTTATTAAGGTCTGGCCCCTTTGTTAAGGTCTAGACCTTTGGTGAATAAGGACTGAACCTTTTGGTGAATAAGGTCTGAACCTTTTGTTGAATTAGGGCTAGGCCTCGGTTTTTGTTTGCTTTGTTTAGTAATAGCTAGTCCATAGGTTCTTAGTTTCTTTCATTCGGGTAAAGTCGTAATGTACCCTGTAAAGTCTTTTGATATAGTAATAAAGATCTGGCATCCCATAGTTGACCCTTCCCCCAGAGGTTAGTTAAAAAAAAGACACCCCTATTGCTTGTCAACCAGATGTGTTGTCTACTATGAAATAAAGAGAGGGTTTGGTGAATTAAAATATGGTTTACATGCAAACTCAGGTAAAAATGTGCACCAAACTCCTCACTACAAAAAACGTATTCTAAAACGACACTTTTAAGGAAGCGTTTTTACAAAAGCGCCGCAGATTCATAACATTACTGGCGCTTACAACCAAAACGCCGCTTAGTCAAACATCATAACTGCACTATGAAAGAACGACGTTAACAACTTACGCAATAAAAGCGTTTCTGTTAGGAAGCGCCTGTAAAGAAAAGAAAAAAAAAAAACCCGCAACCACTTCCTGCTAATGAAAATAAAATTGACTTTTATAAAAACGTCGTATTAGAGGTTACTCATTTATATATAACCCACTAGCCTCCATTCTGACTCCCTCCTTCCCTCCTGTCCGATTTGCTCTCATCTCTGCTCTCCGACTAAGAGGTTACTCTTCAAACGGCTTGAACGACTTTGTCTTCTCCGACGAAAAGGCTTGGCTTCTTCAATTTTGACTGCAACGTCCCTCGAAAGGTACTTTTAACTCTCCGTTTGGTCCCAAATTTCCAAAATTGGGATTTTTAATTAATTAAACTTGTCTGTGAGGTTTCAGTTCATGAACACAGTTAGGGTTTTGGACAAGCCTTTGAAGCTACAATTCGTTGGTTTTGTCTTGAGGCATTTACATTGTTTTCTTCATTCAACATAACAAAAAAAAACAATGTTAGTATGAAATTGGGGGTTTCATATTTAACTTTGAGACAGTGTTGATTGTACGATATCTTCGTTTGAAATCCTAGGATTTCAATGAATTTGCGTAACTGAAATTTTGATATAAGCTTTTGGACATGGTTGGGTTTTTTATTTTTTTGCTTTTAAACAAAAAGCAAAAAAACAAAAAAAAAGGTTTGAAGGATCCCCAAACCTTTATATTAATAAAAAAAAAATGATGAACCAAATACAATTGCTTACTGATTCGCTCATTACATCATCAATAGAAACGGAAGGTTTCTTCAAATCCTTAAAATAAACTAATTAGATTGAGCTTGACGGTGTCCAAGTTAGTAAATAATTTTGCAAATTGATTTGTTACGGTAATGACCCTATTTTAAAAAAAATCGACTTTTATCAACAATTACTTGAAGTGGTCACATTAGAATTTCACACCCAAAAGATGCCATCAAGGTGGCAACAATATACAAAATCAAAACATATAATGTACAATTAGCTTTGTGATTCAATTTACAATATTGACTAGTATGATTAAGACACAAAGAAGGCAATCATTTAAGCTAAAATGGAGCGATTGAAATAACTCCATCACAGAGCATGCAATAATACTGGAGTAATGTGCTTGATCATATTTTGAACTTGTTTACTATTGAGAATAATTTGTAAGTTATCCATATGATTGATGTTCTGACCGATTAATGCAGCTTTAGCACACTACAAGAAAATGGCAATTTGACGGCGGTTATATAGCGACGGTTGAGAAAAACCACCGCTACATACTTTATTCAACGACGGTTGAATAGCCGTCGCAGAATTATATCATTTAACGACGGTTGTCGATGGTTTTACCGTCGTTATAAATAAAAATCATATTTTTTTTATCTAACTCTTTTATTTCTTCCCCATTCACCTGAGTAGCAAGTCGTGTGTTGTGTTCCTGTACATTCACATTCACATCTTGCCTCTCTCTCACAATCGCTCTCACGTCACCATGTCTTCGCTTCTTATCTCTCTCTCTTCGTCCCTCCCTCTCCATTTTGTTCTTAGCAAAACCTAACAATACTCATTACCAAAACCCTAGATTCCTTCTTGTTCTTCAATCATCCATGGCTATGACCGCGCGCCTCTGCAATCTGGCAACCTCAAGAAGACGATCTGAGAGAAATATGTGGCTTGCTGAGACAACACATCTCTCCCACATCAAATAAACCCCAGATTTGGCAACAGCTTCAGCACAGTCAGTTCCCCGATTTTGACAACTATCTCATATTCATTCTTGCTCGTGCAAAGGTAATATTCATTTGCCTCGCCCAATTCATTTCAAAGTTTCGATTATTGTTATTCACGTTTTCTTGGAACTTTGATGAGTTGGTTCTTGATTAATGTTGGTAGGGTTTAGTAAGATTTGAACATTTTGTGCCAAATAGACTGAGAATTGCATTTGATCGAAAACCAGTTTGCATTTTACTGTCAATGAGGTTTTCACTATTCATACACTGAATTTGATTTGAAGAAATTGTCAACTGTCAAATGATAATTAGATTTTCAGTCTTTGGTTAGTGTAAGTAGTTGAAGAAACTTTGGTCTTTTGTTATTGTTTATTGGCATTTCAACTGATTTTATAGTGATCAACACTGAATTTGCCTTCTGATTGGGTTTGAGTGTTTATTGAGTGGAACAATTATAGGTGGGTGTAAAATAACCATCTAATTACTATTTCTTTTGTAGGATTTGATGATGTTTGATGAAAATGAAAAGCTACTATCGAGAAACCCACCCAACATTCACCATGTAAATAACACTTCTATGGTATGTGTATCATTCAAGGAGTGCCTTCTTCAGCATTACTTTAGTAAGATACTTGTTTTTCTTAAAACTTGTCGGATTCTATTCCCCCAATGAAATGATTTTTCATTATGCTTAGGTGTCGTGTTTTTTTTCCTGCCAGGAACTCCGATGTGGTTTGAATGGCACCGAATCTGACATTGTGCAAGCTTGTCAAAGAGTAAGTAGGTCTCAATGTTGTCGTCCACATTTCTACCTGTGGCACTTTCACTCCTTTGACTTGTTACTGTCCTTTAGACCTTAACCATAAACAAACAACTTTGTCGAATGTTCTCTTTACAAGGCTGCTAAAGATCAGGCTAATTATTTTGGCAATCTTCAGAAAGGAGTGTTGCCTGAAACTCTTGATCGGTTGCCAACGGTGATGCAAGCGACCATTTTACTTGAGCTGATGACGATAAGGGCATTTCACAGCCAGATTTTGCGTCGTTACAGTCTAGGTACAACAATTGGGTTTCGCATCCGCCGTGGTAATGTGGCAATGGCTCAGTCACATACAGTGTCTTCCCTCTGCCCTTGAGGTGAGTGAGATGTAATAGTTCTTATGATCTTTCTTTTTCATTTTATGTTTATTTCTACTAGATCTTCCTACCTTGAGATCTTGATAGAATAGTAGGGCTTCCATATTCTTTATTCTGAAGTAGTAGTAAATTTTGAGTTAATGAATAGGGACCAGGAGGTGTTTGGTGTGATGTGGATGTTGTGGAGTTCTCGTATTTTGGTGCACCTGCAGCAACTCCAAAAGAACAATTGTACACCGAGCTTGTAGATGGATCAAGAGGAAGTGATCTATGCATTGGTTCAGGTTCTCAGGTAGATATGACTTTTTAAAACCTCTATTCTGCATGACCTTTATATCATTAGTATATGATGCTTGAGTATGTGGGCAAATTTCTTAAAATGAATATATAAGTAATGCACTGAAATGTTCATGTGAGTACTACATTGGAATCCCCTTTCTTAGTTATTATTTGGACAAATTATACTTTTTATAATTTTATTACATGCACAACTTGCATCCATCTCATTTGTTTGTAAATGAGATAAAATAGTTAGATAAGTGCTACCTGATATCCTCTATTGAAATAGCTAAAAACTCATTTTGGGCACTAATAGATTTTGACAAAGAGGCATGGAATATATTGGCGGCGTAGAGAAATCTTGGAGGTGTGAATACCAGTGTTTCATTGTGGCTAGACTGAGCTCTCTTATGAACAATGGGTTTGGGCTCAGTTTATACAATAGGGCAAAGAATGCGATCCCAGATTCGGGATGCCCCCATGGCTCCTCGTGTCACAAGGCTGAATTTCAATAATTATGCGCAGGGCAACTATGTGTAAGATAGGAATTTGTAGGTGAGCTTTGATATGGTCTTCTGATTGTAGCTGCATAATCAGTTTTCAACTTTTTATATAGAGGTTGCTTCTGGTTGCCATAAGGATATGGTGGTATACTGGTATCTGACAACATGATGGAGTCTACATTTTTCATATGCTTTGTACACAACACCGTTTATGTTTATCTTTGTGCTGTCAAAATATTTTACCTCGTGCCTACTGTCAAGATCTATTTCAATCAAATTGCCCTGCCAACAACTATGTCATCTATTGGCTGTTGCACCCTGTAATATTTTTCTCCATATCAGTTGACTTCTTTACATTATTTGTATAGCTGGTGAGTGAAAGGAAAAGTTCAAATGTCATGCGCTTTTTTCAAGCTATAAATGTCAGTTGAATCTTCTATTTTGTTTCCAGTCTTATATAAGAAAAGATCTCTCTGTTATTCAAGTTGCTATATAGAGCTTTGTAGTCCACGTTAGACAAAACCTCTCTTTAGCCAGCCATTTGTGAGGCATTTGTTTACATGCTAATTTATCTTTGCTTGCTTAGTTCTACATAGTTTGTTATGGTAACTTCATGGTTGTGTTGAATTACTATTCAAATCAGTATCTGCATCAATGATTGAGATGGATAGGGGTGATTGTAAAGTCATCTCTACTTAAGACTTGTTAATTCATCAACTAATAAGAAAGAAAAGACGTAGAAAGAAGACCCAAAAGATGTGATTAGGTGATTGCTCAGTGGGTTGCTTTGGTTAGTTTTTTATTTAATTATTTTTCAATTATTTATTGTTGACTGACTTTTGATGCTCCTAAGCCCAGGAGAGGATTTAAAGGGTTATTTGAATCAATAACAGAGGAAATATAGAAGATTGACCAGTGATCACTATGAGGGCAATTTTTGAAACTACGGGAAGGAGGCAAGTGGAAATTCATTATGTAAATGGTGGCACCCCTCGCATAGTTGAAGAGAACATTGAGGAGTATTTTCTTGTACCCAACGATTTTTCCGTTGAAGAGATTCTCCAAGATTAGGTGGATAATGTCACCTTCTTTCAACCTATAAGAAAGCATTTCTTAACTTTCTGTTATTAAGATTTATTGAATATGCTTGAGCTGATGATTCTATAGGAGAGTGTAGATAATGATATAACTGTTTTTGGTTTAACAGGTTAACTGCTTGAAGCAGGAGCTGCAACTCTTGGCATCAAATAGACCAGTTACAATTATCACTGGAAGTAGTTCAGGTTAGATATGACAAGTTTTTCTTTTTCTTATGAAAGAAGAGACATATTGTGTTTTTTTTTGGTGTTAACCTTCAGGTTGAAAATGGTTGTTCTTTTGGAGCACTTGTTAAGTAACATTGGGTTTTAATATCAGGACCATTGTCTACCAAAAGTGAGCTTCTCCTTCTTCTCCCACAGTTTCTTGTTATATGTTTTGTTTTTGTACTGCTTGTTTGGTACATCCACACATGGAGGAGACGAGGGGTGGGGGTTGTATCAAGTGTTAAATTTTTCGAAACCTGAAAGAAGACTCAGTATTATAATGACATGTTTAATTAGGACTGATTACCTTAAAGTTTAAGGTGGATGAAATGATGAGTTCCCTACTTCTGATACATGTATTATATAAGTTGTTTGTTAATGTTCATGTTAAGCTAAGAATTGAATGGTGAAGTGGGTGCCTGCACATGCTGCGAGCCTCAATTTCTTTGAACACGAGTCGATGATAATGTTATTGTTGTTCCTTATTTCAGGTATACCCTTAATATATGGGATGTTGATGCTCCACATTTCTTCGGGCTTGTTTTTGCTTTGATTGTTTTACCAACTGTTTGGCTGAAGGATCTTCGTCTTATTTCTTATCTTTCAGGTGTAGCATCCATACCATGCCTCAACCTCCCCTATTATTTATCAATTTATAATTGACTTTAAAATTCAAGTTCTTGCTCATTATAACCAACTCGTATGCAGCTTGTGGAGTGCTTGCCACATTTGTAATATTTTTTGCAGTGCTTTTTGTTGGTACTGTGGATGGGATTGGTTTCCATGAGAGTGGTCCTATGGTGAACTGGAGTGGTGTACCATTTGCCATTGGAGTCTTTGGATTTTGCTATTCTGGGCACTCTGTGTTCCCAAATATCTACCAGTCTATGTCTGATCCTAAACATTTCAGCAAGGCATTGATCGTATGGTATGTACAATAATCTTATGTTTTGTACAATAATCTTATGTTTTGTGGTCATTAACATTCTCAACTTGGTAAAGGTTATGCCTTCTTGTCCTGGAGCTTTGTGATATGTACCATGCTATATGGAGGTGTTGCAATCATGGGATATCTAATGTTTGGTCAAGCCACGCTGTCTCAGATAACTTTAAATCTGCCAAAGAATGCTCTTGCATCCAAAGTTGCGATATGGACAACAGTGAGTATCTTGCCCTAAAATAACCTTCTCATTCTTAATCTATTAATGTTTTGCTACTGGACTTCTATCATAGTTCTGAAACTTGTGGCTCCTGTTTTCTTTGCAGGTTATCAATCCCTTCACCAAATATCCTTTTGTTTGTGAAAATTCTTAAGCACTACTTAGTTGAGACTATTGCTTGAACAATATCTTGCATTTTATTTCAAATGACATCCTTAACTTCCAGCACATATGCATTGTTGATGAATCCATTGGCTAGGGGTTTGGAGGAGCTACTACCCCCAGGAATCTCTACTAGTCCTTGGCTAGGTATGTAATGAAATCACAGGGAAAATATTTAATGAAACAGACTTTCTCTGACACTGCAAAGTCAAAGGGCTTTGTGATCCAAAGCTAGTTTCTTCACTGTGCATCTACTCTGTTATTTATTTCTTGTTTTTTTGCAATCTACTCTGTTATTTATTTCTTGTTTTTTGCTTTAACAGTTTTTTGGTTGCCACTTGACATACAATTGTTTGTAAATTGTCAGACTTCAAGGGCATTCCATTCCAGGCTTTTCTGATGAGCAATCTTAAGACTAAACTTAGATAGCTTAATCTTGGCCAGCAGCTTACTGATGAGCTCAAGGTCGGTGAGGCCCTGTAGACAACGCCTCTGAGACAACCATTGTACAACTTCGGTTTTGTTGTTAGATGTAAGCATTGACAATTTGTAACAATTTTAATTTGTATTTTTCTTCTGGACCATGTATAATATTGATTTTGAAATGAAATTAAAGTTCCCCTTAATGTATGATGATGGTATCATATGAGTTTAGTTTAGTGTCGTTGTTTATATTTGATTTTTGATTTGAGTCTAAAAGTTGTAGTGCATATGTTGGATAGATTATCTGCACCCAATGAAAAGAAAACACTACAGGTTGAAAAATGTGATTTTTATATGGTAAAAAAATTTGAATTATCAAAGGGAATTTAGCGGCGGTTGCAAATCGTCGCTAAAAGGCAAAAAGTTGGATTGTTCATTGAATTTTGTCGACGGTTTATAACCGTCGTTATATTGTATTTAGCGACGGTTATAAACGTCGCTACATTAAACCGTTGCTATATAGTATTTAGCGACGGTTATGCCAGCGGTTGCTAAAAAACGTCGCTGAATGACCTAGTGACGCCTTTATTAGCGGCGGTTGGCCAAGCGTCGCTGTATTATTTAGCGACGGTCAAAACTGTCGCTACATACCTTTGGCCACCGTCGCTAAATTACTGTTTTTTTGTAGTGGCAATTTTTACCAATATCAATGTTTTCTTTTCTTTTGCCTGCAGGAACATAGCAGCCATTAGGAATATTTCAAACTCAAAGCTCAAGTGGAAGCCTTACAACGATCCCAGAGGAAATCTCACCTTAAAGATATTTGCATTTTTTATACAGCACTAGTTTATAAGAAGTGGAAAAGCAAATCATCTATACCATGATGCCATTGGTTTGTTGCTACCCTAGGAACCTTTTGGGTGAGGATTTGGGACCACTATCTGGAAAGGAGCTTGAGTCACTAGATAGGCAGCTGGATTCATCATTGAAGTAGATCAGATCTACTTGGCTACATAGTTTAAACAAAACATCTCTTATAGGATGATTAAACTACAATAATGTGCGTTTTTTAAAGGAAGCATGTTGTTAAGGATCTGTTCTTTACGTTCATGTTTGATGTCCCAACTTAGTTCATATTTGACATTAGTGATTGCAAATATGCAACTGAGTTGTTTAAGACACCCTTGTAACATGAACATGTATGATTTTCTGAAATGTAGATCAAAGAAAACTATCATGTGTAATGACTATGACTATACTATGATTATATGTGCCTAAATAGTTACATATCTTCTACTTATTTTGGTTAAATAAGATAGAAATTGAAAAGTGGGTAGGAGAAAGAACACTTACACAGACACCCTAGAGATCACTCCCTTCTTCGTAGAGATGTTCCTCTAAGAATTATTTTTTTTCACTTTGTTTTATTTCATTTTCCTTTTCCTTTTTTTGCCTGTTCAGATAACTCTTATGTTATAAGAAACTTTTGTTTTTTATATTACAACCTCCAAAATTATAAGCAATTATAGTATCAGGGCTCACGATGTTGTATGTATGCAAAATTCTTACTTCTTCTCCCTGTGTCACTGTAACATAGAATAATGTTACATGGTCCACCAATTGTAGCTCAGTTAGTCGGACATTCACTGACGTCGGCAGAATAACGATTATTCTGCAGGCTAATAGCAACAGATAATTGATAGGGAATAACACAAGATGATAGCCCAAAACACAGAAAAATATCTCTAATGTTAATTCAAAATTATGCAAATCAAAGGTATCCCTAAAATCAGCCCACAAGCCGGGCTTTATAGCTAAAACTCATCAATATTGGAATTTTACCAAAAATGGAAACACCCCAATAATAATGCTAAAACAAAATACGTAATAAAAGAAATAAACTACCAAAAATCTGGCCCAAATTGGGTTCAGAATCACTTCCTAAACAATAATTGAAATATTACTATAAAGAGAAATAAATTACTAAATTTGTGGATTTGAAAGGAGAAACGGTGGATTTTGGCCTCAAAAAGATGCGCAACGAGTATAGCTCGTTGACCATGACGTGCGCGTTGAAAAGAGTTTTCCAAATTGGGGTTGTTTGCGCGATTTTGATACTCGTAGCCAAAGTTATGGCCAAAATACTAAAACACACCCTAAATTGCCAAATTTGAAATAGAATTATGATTTCTTGTCATTCTTGCACTGATCTACTAATTCGAGATATCTTAGTGCTAATAACGTGCTATCTGACAGCTCAGCATCATTTGACTCGGATCCTCCTGAATCAGTCTCCTTGTGAGAGATCGCGAGTTCGAGACTCACCAGTTAGGATTTTATGAGTTTTTGCCCGATTAGTAGAAGCACATTTGCTCCGTCGTTGATAAGCCTTCGGGTATTGAATGCAGTTGCTTAGATGGACTAGATCGGAGCGAAGCGAAAGCGAGTCTTCATGTAAGGTGGAGGCGATAGACCGGAGCGAAAGCGAGTCTCTATGCGAAATGGAGGCGACAGGGATATTAAGTGGCAACACTATTGTAGCCTTCGGTCCTGGTTTGGTTAACTCTATAGGGTTCATGTAGCCTTCGGGCATGGATTAATAAATATATAAAAAGGGTCAACGACCCAATTAAAAAAAAAAAAAAAAGGTCTAGTATTGTAATTATTATTTGCAATCTACAAACAATTCTAACACACACTTCAGTTGTAAAGTTGGATAGAGCCATGTTTCATTATATCATTCCATAAAGTTGGATAGCGCCATTGAAATTATGATTTGTATTAGAGAATGCTAAAAACCCAGAATTTGCATACATGTTGTTAGTTATTTTTTTACTTGTAGATCAGTATCTGCTATATAGGTACTTACTACCTACTTTCCATCATAAACTTATAATATCTATATGGATTTGAATCATTCTAAAGATGTGCGAAAAAACTGATGCTATAGTCTATACGACGATATAAGCATGGAATGTCCAAAGAGTGTTCGGTTATGTATTCAATTAGTGAGCCACTTCTTATGTCACACATACACTAAAATATAGCTACATGTGGCTGACAAACTAACCTGGAGAAAATCGTCAATGAGACTGACTGAGTGCTTTAGTTGTGACTTGTGAAGTGCAACATCATTAGCCTTTAAATATGGAAATTTGAAATGTGGGAAATGTTGTGCCAATCCTCGCCCTTGTCCCTCTCGCATTGTGCTTTTAGAACAGGATGTGAATTGTAGATGTTAAGAGTTCGAAGAGTGGTAAGGCGCTTCAACCAATCTGGCAATGTTTTCAGATTCTTCCAATCCCAAATCCGTAGGCGTTCAAGTGTAGTAAGATGTTGTATCCCATCTGGCAAAGCTGCCAACAACAAGTATTTTAGTTCCAGACATACAAGGGAACCAAGGTGCTGAAAATCATCCTCATCCTTCTCAGATACAAATTCCAGCTTTTTACAGTTTCCTATATGTAATCTTTGGAGGGATGTCAGATACTGCAGGCCTTCTGACACAGAGGTTAGATTCTCACAATGCGAAATCTCCTAATCTGTTAGCGAGTTTGAGCTCTTCTCTTTGCCTCCAATCATTGGCAGACATTTCATACTTGGACAAAACATAATCTGCAGTGTTGTAAGAGCAGTGAGTTTTTGCAGTTCCCATGGAAAAGAAACCAGTTTCATGCAAGATCCAATCCGGAAATATGTTAGTGCTGTGAGATTTCTGATTTCTATAGGTAGACTTTTTAATTTTTGGCAACCAGTAAGTGTTAAAGCTTGTAGAGCATTGAGGATGCCTACTCCTTGGAAAATTTGAGGAGGAAATTTCTCTGTACCATAACCAGATATATTCAGCACTTGCAAATTTTGAGGAGGAGGCCTTCTAACACCTCTTTAACATTGCTCTCATCACCGGAGTAGTGTTGCCACCATAGTGATAACTCGGTGAGGTATTGTTTACTCCTCAAGTTGGCTATTGTAGCATCCTTTATGTTTCTAACTTTTTCAAGCCCACGTATATCTAATCTTCCTCTGAGCTGATTCAGCCTTTGCAACTCACTGATACTAGCAACACCACATCCACCATCTACAATGAAGTTTCGGCGTAATGTCCAGAGGCAGGTCAACTGGCCAATCCCTACTGGCAAATTAATTAATCTGTCACAACCCAGGATATTTAGGTGTTTTAGGCTTGTCAGGTTTCTCATTGTTTCCGGCAACTTTTTAAGGTGTATACAACTCAGTAGTAGCAATGATTGTAGGCTGGTTTTGTCACAAAGAGTTTCAGGTAATGAGAATATACTGCAACGTGAAAGGTTGAGATGCCTCAAACGTTCCAACTTCACTAATGAGATTGGCAAGGTATATAGTCTTTTATTGTTACTTAAATATAACATCTGTAAGTTTCTCAACTGGCAAATCGATTCAGGAAACGACATTATATCATTGGAAGAAAGATCAAGGTATTTCAGAAGTTTCAAATGGCAAATTGAAGGTGGCAATTTCTCGAGTTCCATGTCACTCAAATCCAACGCTCTAAGAGTACAAGATAATTTGAAACTATTAAATTTGATGGAATTATAGAAAAGAAGTCACTACAAAAATGCATTCTAAAACGACACTTTCAAAGCAACATTTTTACAAAAGCGCCGCCGATGCATAACATTATCGGTGCTTACAACTACAACGCCGTTTAATTAAAGAACATAATGGCACTACAGGCAGGGACATTAAAACCATATGCAATAACGGCGTTGATGTTAGGAAGCGCCAATAAAGAACAAAAAAAAAAAAAAAAAAAATCTTTCGATTGTTGCTTTCATGAGCTCTACATATTCACTTCAACCCTTGTTATTGAATAATGCAGGAAACAAAGGCGATCTGGAGAAGATAAGCCAATTAGGTTATTTGTTAAAGCAAAAGTCGTTCTCCGTTATCCAATAAAACAATTACTTGGATTTTCTATTGAGATCAGGTATATTCATCCTTGATTGTTTCAAATCTGAGTAATCCTTTCTATACATTTATCTCCTTTTTATTTTACTTCATTTTTTCGCTTTCACTTTGATATGTAAAAACAACATAGGGATTTAATTGCCACGTTGAACAAAAGCTGGATGGATATTGGGAATTGTTTGGACCCCAAATATATAAGATGAGTGGAAACAATTCTTGATTTTGCGTTTCAGCACACAAAATCTGGGAACCTCATATATTTCCCATGTCGAAAGTGTTTTAATGGTCGTCATAAGACAAGGGATGAAGTTAGAGAAGATTTGATCATAAGTGGCATACTTCGTGGTTACACATATTGGGACTATCATGGTGAAGATAGACATGCTACCACAGGCAGTGAGGATGACGAGTTAGAGTTTGATAATGAGGTTGAATGTGATGAAATAGACGAGTGGATAGCGGATACTTTATCAGGGTTTAATCATGAGAATGTCAGAGACAAAAGATATGAGATGGAGACTACTAGCAGTAGTGTACCACAAAATGAGGCTGAAAGAATTTTGAGGGTCATTCAAAATGCCAACACTAGCATATATCTTGGGTGTGAGATTTCTTTATTGTCTTTCATCTTAAAACTTTTACATATTAAATGTGTTTGGGGAATGAATAACAAAGGCTTTAACATGTTGTTTAAGGAGTTAACTAAGGCTTTTCCTAAAGGTGAGATGCTACCAAAGTCCTACTACGAGGCAAAAAAGATTTTTCAAGATCTTGGGCATTCATATGATAAGATAGATGTGTGCATCAATGATTGTGTTTTATTTCGCAAAGAACATGCTTACGCAGAGTATTGTCCAACTTGTGGAGAATCAAGATGGAAAAGAATTGATTGTGGAGATAATGATGATGATGAGGAGTCTACTGGATATTTTAATAGGAGGAAACGAGTCTCACGAAAGATTTTGTGCCACTTTCCTTTAAAACCAATGCTTCAGAAAGTGTTCATGTCTTCCAACATTGTTTCTAAAATGAAGTGGCACCATGATAACTGTATTAGAGATGACAATCTAGCACATCCTGCAGATTCAGAGGCTTGAAAACATTTTGATCAATTGTATCCTGACTTTAGTGTTGAACCGAGCAATGTGAGACTTCGATTAGTAAGTGATAACTTCAATCTGTTCAGCAACATGAGTCTATCATATAACATGTGGCTCGTTGTTCTAATACCATATAATTTGCCCCCATGGATATGCATGAAACAAACAAATATGATTTTATCTCTGCTTATTCCGGGAGTGAGAGCTCCTGGAAATGACATCGATGTTTACTTACAACCATTAATTGATTAGTTAAAAAAATTATGGGAAGAAGGCGTGGATACATTTGATGCATTCAATAAGACAACCTTCCAAATGAGGGCAACCTTGTTATGGACTATTAGTGACTTTCCAGGTTATGCAGTTCTTTCTGTATGGAGCACTAAAGGACGTTTAGCATGCCTAGTTTGTAACGTGGAGACATGTTCAAAGAGACTAGTGTATGGAAAGAAACAATGTTATATGTGTAATCGAAGATTCTTGCCATTGGATCATAAATGGCGTGATAACAAGCGCAAATTTGAGTGCAATAAAGAACCAAGACTTCCATCGTTGTTTATGCCAGGTGATGATTTTCTCGAGCAAATGCAAGACGTAGAACAAATAACATTTGGTAAGGGGAAGAAACAAGCCGAGGGAAGCGGGCATCATAATTGGAAAAAAAATAGTATATTCTTTGATCTTCCGTATTGGAAAAATTTGCTCATTCGTCACAATCTAGATGTTATGCGCATTGAGAAAAATGTGTGCGATAATGTGATTGCGCCATTGCTAGGAGTTTCGACAAAAACAAAGGATAATTTCAATTCCCATTTGGATTTGCAACAATTAAAGCTTAGAGAATAGTTACATCCAATTAAGAAAGATGAGAACACTTATTTACTCCCTCTCGCCCGTTATACTTTGTCATCCGATGAGAAGAGTCATGTGCTACAAATCTTGAAAGATATTAAGGTTCCAGATGGTTTTTCTTCAAACATATCCAGATGTGTTAACTTAAAAGAAAAAAAGGTTAATTGGTCTAAAAAGTCATGATTGTCATGTTCTTTTCCAACGACTACTTCCACTTGCTATTCGAGGCATATTGTCGGATGATGTGTGTGATGCCTTGATTGGTTTGAGTAGTTCATTTGTTGATTTGTGCTAAAAAATACTTCGAGTTGAGGAACTAAAGAGAATAGAAAGAAATGATGCAATTATGTTGTGTCGTTTAGAGATGTTATTTCCACCATCATTCTTTGATGTGATGGTATACTTACTGATCCACTTGGCAAATGAAGTCAAGATTGTTGGTCCTGTTCAATACCGTTGGATGTATCCCATTGAGAGGTACATATATTTTCATTGTTGTAATTACCCACAAGTAGGCTTTGTTTGAGAACTATACTTATAATTCGAAATGTAGGTATTGCACACCTTGAAGTCATATGTCCGGAACAAAAGTCGACCAGAGGGATCAATTGCTGAAGGTTACATTCTAGAAGAGTGTATGAATTTTTGTTCAAGGTACTTGCATGATATAGAAACAAAGTTTAATCAAGTTCCTAGGAACTTTGATGGCTCTGGTGACCAACATCAAGGTGGACTTTCTATATTTTCAACAAAGGGGCGTGCTTTGGGAAAGTCAGTTGTAAAAGAGTTAACTATGGAAAATTGGACCCAAGCACACTGGTACATCTTGCAAAATTGTGAAGATGTGACACCTTTTATTGAGTAAGAAATAACCATCTATACTACTTGTGTGTTTTTAGGTCACCAAATTATCTAACATATGTAACTTATTTGCAGGGAGCATAGAGAAATCTTTAAACATACCCATTCAAGGAACTTAGACCTTATTCATCGTCGACAATTCCTAAAGTGGTTTGAAGTTCGTGTAAGGAACTTAAACCTTATTCATTGTTGACAATCATACTAAGAATATTTTTCATAACATAATTGGTACTTTTTATTGCATAGGTGGTTGAATTATGTCGAACAACTAGTGATGAATCAGTTGAACAGTTACACCCATTAGCTCGTGGTCTTGACAAAGTAGTATTGTTATGGAATGGTTATGTTGTCAATGGATTTAAGTTTCACACGAAAAGCCAGGAAGCTCGGTTAAAAACACAAAATAGTTGTGTGGTTGTTAATGGAGATAATGGATTAGATAGATTGAATTATTATAGAGTTCTTATTGATGTTGTTGAATTGAAATATTTAGGAGGAAATCGTGTTGTTCTATTCAAGTGTAACTGGAGAGATATCCACAGCCCTGGATGAGGTATTGAAAAGGATAGACATGGTTTTGTAAGTGTTAATTCCTAACGAACACTTCAAACAAATGAACCATTCGTCTTAGCAAGCTAGTGCGAACAAGTTTTCTATGTTAGAGACAGTGCAAGATCGGGATGGCTAGTTGTGACAAAAGCTGCACCACGTGAATTTTATGTCATGCACATGAAGACGAGGCAACCATCGATGAAACAGAGGCACTGCAACCCCTAGTACCAGAGGATACATCAATCACTTGTGCACCAAGTGATGATGTTGATCATGTTGTATGGAATAGAGCTAATTTGCCAATGGAAACAATTCCATTGTCAGAAAATAACACCAAAAAAGAAAAGAGGAAAAGAAAATAAGAGAGTTGATGTTTGAACTATGATAATTGAATAGTCATCAAATGTTATAATGTATTATTATTATGTTATGGCACTAGCTCACTTTTTGTGCATTTTTTAGGTATGGCGCCACGACCACTGAGAATTGATAGGTCACCCCCATTCCATTCGGAGGAGTCTTCTCCTAATATTGGGTCAAGTTCTTCTGTTATTTTTACTCACTCTAAACAATATAAGCTTCATTTTTTCTTATAGAAATTGTACTTAAAATTTAAAATTTTTAACATTAATAATTTCCTTTACATAGGTAGCACGAGGAATAGGAAACCACGTGGACGAGCACTGGGACAGAAGGTAGCAAGTCTACCAAAAGGAACAAAACTGAGTTTGGAATTTGATGACAGACATCGGGTAATATGATAGCACATGCCATTATTTGCGTCTCAACAGGGAATTGTCGCCTAGAACATGCAAGTTACATCTGTTGCTACTCCGTCATAGAGAAAACTTGACAAAGATGTAAAAGGCCAAAATGCTTGAGTCGGTATTGGTACGTATCTTATCATTATAATATATGTGTATATATATTGGTCACATATGCTAGATTTGATCAAATTTGCTTTTTTATTCAGGAGAAGTTCGACATAGGGGATGATCTAGAAAGAAAGTTGTTAATGAATAAAATGGGAAAAAAGTGGAGAGACTACCGATCTGGATTGAAGAAGGATTATTACGATATACATGAGACAAATGAGGAACGACTTCAAAATCGACCACCATTTGTAAAAGAAGAAGATTGGAAATGGTTGATAAAAGAACATTGGGGAACGCCAAAGGTTCAGTATGTACCTAAACCTTGAGATAATATCACACTTGATTAGAATATACTAGCTAAACTAAAAGAACCCTAGTTTTAAGCAAGGATGCACGGATACGGACACTTGCGTCGTGTCGGATACAAACACGACACGTTGACATGATTACTTTTTTCCCTATTTGTCTTTAATCGCAATTGAAATAGTCATTCACTTTAGATGGATCAACAATCATTATATTACGTGATTATTTACAAACATCTAAAGTAAAAAATAAAATAAAGTTGGTTTTTGAGTCTTGACTGTGTCCTGACCAAGTTTTGGGTGTGTTGGAGGCGTGTCCGACACGTTGACCACATTTACCATGTGTCTGACACATTGACCAAGTGTCCAACACACGTATCAGACACGGAGACGAAAAGTTTTCGGAGAGTCGGTGCTTCCTTGGTTTTAAGTTATTTTTCTGAAAATGCCTATAAGCAGCATCCAAAACAGGGGCGCTTGCTGCCCAGAAAATTCCTGCAATCATGGAAGGAGAGACGTTTCACTACAAAAAAAAGCTTCGATAGCTACAGATAGCTATGGTTTTTTAGTCGTCGCTAAGCTAATTCTAAAAAACCTTGGCAGCTACGATTTTTAGCCGTCCCTAAAAGATTTTTTTATTAGCGAAGGAAAAAAACCGTCGCTAATTGTTTTTTTTAAAAATATTTATACACAAAAGCATTTAGCTACGGCAAAATACCATCACTAAGTTTTACATAATTTTTTATTAGCGACGGCAAAACACTGTCGCTAATTGTTTTTTAAAAAAAACAATTATACATAAAAGCATTTAGCTACGGCTAAAAACCGTCGCTAAGTTTTAGATTTTTTTTATTAGCGACGGTTGTTGCCGTCGCTAATTGTTTTTAAAAAGAAAATTATACACAAAAGCATTTAGCTACGACAAATTACCGTCGCTAAGTTTTAGATTATTTTTTTATTAGTGACGGCAAAAAACCGTCGCTAATTGTTTTTTCAAAAAAAAATTATACACAAAAGCATTTAGCTACGCAAAAAACCGTTGCTAAGTTTTAGATTATTTTTTTATTAGCGACGGCAAAAAATCGTCGCTAATTGTTTTTTACAAAAAAAAAATTATACACAAAAGCATTTAGCTACGACAAAAAACCGTCGCTAATATTTTTTGAAAAAAAACCACGTCACCGATCCGCGTGAAACCTCATCTCAACCGTCAATAACACCCAAAAACTTTAGCTCAATCCAATGCACTAAACCAAACCACGTCACCGATCTGCGTGAAACTAACACAACCAATCCCCTTCAATTACCTCTCTATATATAAATTTAAATTTTCTCTACAAACCAACTTAAAAAAAAAAATATCTCAACCTGCAGAGAAGAAACCCACAGAGGAGAAGTCCGACGCCTCCCTCGACACCAATCCCGGCCGCCTCTCTCTCCCCTCCTTTCCTCCGCCGCCTCCCTAGCTGCAATAGATCTCTGATCTCCGAGATCAAAGATCTGAAATCTCGGAGATCAGATAGATCTCATCTCAGATATTCTATAGATCGAAATTTTTTTTTGTGGTTTTTTGTCATTTTTGTATGGATTCTTTGTAGTTTTTTTGTAATTTTTGTATGATATTCTAGAGATTCTGTGTAATTTTTGTTATAATTTTGATCAATTAAGTTTAGTTCTGGTAGTTGATATTAATTTTCAGAATGGACAATCATTAATAGCTAATTTCATTATAAAAAATGAATTATCATTTGTAATTTGTAAATTTCATTTGTCAATATGATTTGCAACAAAGCTGTCCCTAAATAGCCATGGCAAATACCGTGGTTGTTTTGTCAATTAGATTTGCAATTTAGCGACGACAAAAAACCGTCGCTAAATAGCCACGACAAAAACCGTCGCTATTTTTCAATTTGCGACAGTTTTAGTCGAAATTTTCAACAGCTTTAGCGACGGAATTTTTGGAGTTAGCGACGGTTTTTAGCCGTTGCGAATTAGCTACGGGATAGTTTACCGTTGCTGATTCAAATAGCGACGATTAAAATAGCCACGGTATTGCGACGGTTGTTGTGTCGTTGCTAATTCATTTTAGCAATGGTTTTTTGACAATTAGCAACGGTTTTTAGACGTTGCTGAATCGTCTTTTCTTTGTAGTGTTTCTTGGCAGACCCAAGACAACCACCACATCCTCCCCCTTCTCTCTCTGGGTCAAAGGTGCCCTCTGCCTTGGTACACTCTGTGATCGAATTCGAGCCTTAGCAGACTCGGTTGCTGCCATGTAACTCGGAATTGGCTTTCCATCAATATCATCTCCTTCATTGTAGTAATAAGCAGCGACAGAATAGCTCAGTGGTGTTTGTATGATTCCAATCGTTGTACCTCTCTTCTTCTCTTAGACATTGTCGGGGGCTCACCGAGCGTACTTGTGAAGGCCTTGTTTTGTAGGGAGATGAGGTCACTGGCACAGGGGAGTTATTGAGGGAGAGACGGTGATGCTGAACTCCTTTTCTGTGAAGTGGGGATCCAATTGTAGAATGTGAGTATGATTGTTGTTGTGATTTTCTTATGGTAGGGGTTGATGAGTACGTGTAAGGCCTATATGTATCTATTTCAACAGTTCTGATGTTAATAGGGTGTTGCTGCTGCTCCCTTTGATCTGTTGAAGCGCTTCTTCTGCCTTCCCATGGTTTCATCACCATCCACTGATCATGATCCAACCACTTTGGTTTCTCTTCAAATTCCTCCTCCTCTGATGGGTCATCTTCACATCTCCATATCTTCATATGAGCATCAAACAATTATAATTAGCACAGGAAGTTCATTTCAAGCAAGAAAACAGAACACAATAAAGTAATTGAACCTGGTGGGAGAAGGCGTGTGAGAGGGCTTTTTCTAGTTTTAAGGATAAGGGCTGCTGCTTCTTTTCGGTTCTCTAACATAGCTTGAATCTCCTCCAGCGTGTGTGGACAGTCGTCCCAGTCACCTCCTCTTCCTACACTGCCTCCATCTCTCGACTAATTAAGTAGAGACAAGTTAGATACATTTGGTGAATAAGCTTATTTGGAAGTTAGATTTAAATTAGCTTTGAGGGAGTGTTTGTGTATAACATATGTAGTAGGCCCCTTACATTGATAGAGTTTCTGTCCAAGTCGCTAATGGTGGAGTTTCGGCTTCCATCCTGTGTGAAAGTCTCATACGTTGGTCACGAACCCGAGCTTGAACACGAACCAGAGCTTGCATACATTTCAGAGTCATCTGAGATTGCTTTCGAACACTGTATCCTCTCACTAAAGTTTGAAGCTTTACAAGCCCTCTAAAGGCCGCGAGTGCTCTTCTTGCCTTCAAGACCATACACGAAGGAAGCATGAGCAATCTTAAATCAAAAGTAACCCCTTTGTATATAACACTGGATATTCTGAGAGTTTTGCAGTCATATGCAATTAATTTAGGACAAACACTAACCAGGTATTCTCTGAAAGCCGTTTGAATAACAATGGCAGCATAGTGTTGCCTAATACAATTAGCATTGGTAGCAAGCCTTGTTGTTGCTGTTGTAAGACGAACAACCTCAGCCACTGCTTGGGCTGTCACCACCGCTGCCTCTGATGCTGCTGCCGCTGCTGCTGCCACAGCCACAGCCACCTCAACAGCGTGTTTTTTCTGCGCATTCACAGCTGCAGCAACATGATTGGGTGCTGTTGCTGATGTTTGAGCTGTTGCCACGGAGGTCTTAATAGTCTCTGCTTCACATTGTGGATGTGAGTGTGACTGTGGCTGCTGGGTTGTTACTATTATTGTTTCCTGATTTGAAGGTTTGCGAAAGATCCATCTTCGTTTTTCTCTCTTCTGAACCCAGGGGAAATAACAGTAGCAATAACAATAATTAACTACAACACTAGTTTATCCATGCCTTTTGGAGACAATAAATAAATAAATAAATTCACTAATGGGTAATTCAAGAAATCATATATGTCTAAGATAAGCACAGAAGAAATAAATAATAAAAAAGAACAGACCTTTTCTTCTTCATCATGTTCATCATTTTCCTCTCTTCTTCTTGAAGTTTTTCCTGTGGTCTTGTCTCTGTCTTTGTCTTTGATAGGAGACCTGAAAGCCTTTTTGACGGCAATAAACCATGAATTAGCTCCCTTCTTCCCCATGGAAACAAAGGATAACTATTCAAGACATAAACATGTTTTCATTCACACAGAACAGTCAAGAGAGTAAATCATGAAAATTCCTGCAAACAGCACCCAAAACATGGGCGATTGCTGCCCAGAAAATCCCTGCAAACAGCATCCAAAACAGTGGCAATTGCTGCCCAGAAAATCCCTGCAAACATGTCCAAAACATGGGCGATTGCTGCCCAGATTGTTTAATATATATTTTTTTCGTCTCCAATATTTTTCTCTCTGAAGAATTTTCAAATTGTTGGGTTCCAACAAAATTTCTGCTTCAGGTCAATGCTATTCCTGCTTCAGCCTGTCATAGAGCACACTCAAGCTACTCAACCTAGAGGAACCCTCTTCTTGTTTCCTTTCATCAGTTTTTTTTTTCTGCCTTTGGTCACCTCGAATAGCAGTTCATCCTTGTTAAATGAACTCCCCGCTTCACTTTCACAAACTGTGTTTGTCATCACATACACTACTAGGCCTCTTGATTAGTGATTCATCCTCATTGTGCTGGTGGAGATTAATTTAGAAGCATCTAGATTATAAAAGTCTCCCATGGGACAATATAATTCTCAAAACCTCTCCTGAATCTGCAACTTCTTTTAGTTGGAGCGGTACTCTCCTAGATTAACTATAAATTGGTGGTACCTTAAGTTATGACGGCAAACATGGATAAGACTAGTTTTACTTTTCTTCTTTTTTCTCTTTGGCTCCATTCATCAGGAGACTTGACTTGAACTCAAAAAAATTTACATTTGCAAACCACTTTATTCAAGGCTCTGTTGGTTCAAAAAAAAAAAAAAACTTTGTAAATGATGTAACTAATGGATTGCACCAATGGTTGCCTTATTTACTACATGGAGTATCCTTTCAAACTGTTATTATTCAACAGTTTTTACATTATATATGCATACTTCATTCTTGATGATATGGTTTTTCAAATCCGTTTTTAATAAATTCAGGAATTGTGTGATAAGAATAAAGACAGGCGTGACATACAACAAATGCTTCATCGTGCAGGCAGAAAATCCTTCGCCATAATTGAGGATGACGGGGGATAAGTACAAAATGTTTGAGATTTTGGGTTTGAATATCAAATTAGTAGAAATATAGTTACTCATTTGTATACGTTTCCTATTGTTCCCAGATGAAAAGGACAAGAGTTCACCCATCTCGTATTAGGATGTTTGAGCTTGCTTATACAGGCAAAGATGGATCATATTCAGGTGTATTCACTCAAAGAAAGGCAGTCAATTTTTTTTTTCAATTTAAAATTGTTGGTATCCATTACCATTTATATTCCATATTCACCAACTAAATGTGCCTCTAAATGTAGGAAGAGATACGAAATCTTACCATGCAACGAGAGGAAGGATTAAACTCCTTAGATGACGACTACATTCACGCTCAACATCTGAAAACGACACGAGTAGTCGCTTTGGATCTCAAGCTGCAGAAGAAGCAAGGCAAGAGATTGGGATTGCAAGGAAAGAGGTTGCGGAAGCAAAAAAAGAGTTGGCAGACTACAAGAAATTGGCCATTGATGAAATGAATAAAATGAAGGATGATATGGCCATGATGATGCAAGCATTGAGGAGACTGACTGATCAAAACAATGGTGGATCTGAGACATATTTGCGGTGAGTTTTTTAAAGTGATAATAACTAGGATGTGTTTTGTATGCCATCAGTGATAATAGTTGTTTTGATATTTGATCCTTATTTGTTGAATTTTCCTACAATAATTTCGAGTTTTGCTATTGAAATCTCCATGGTTACTTTGCTAGAGAGTTGTAAAGCTTTAATTGAGTTTTGGTTCAACTCCACCAGTATAATTGTTAATTTTATTACTTGTTGTCTACAGGTTTGAAGTGGCTGCCGATGTGCTATACTTGGATGTATATATATCTGGATGCAGAGCTCACTTATGTTGGTTTTTCTTACATGTTGGTTAAGAAAGAAGATCATATTTTGTTTCTAACTTTTTTGGATTAGTCATGCTGTTATAGGAGAATGTGGTATATGTTCTTCTTACAAACTTTCCATGGTTGAACATATTGTTTTACCTATAAATATATTAAAGGGTTATGGTCCTTGTATTGTTATTTTATTTGTTATATTTTCTGTGAAGCTTATGTTGTTGATAGGGTTGGCAGTGAGTCAAAGATGGGTTCATGGCAGATTTTCCATTGGCAATAAGTTTTAAATTTAATGCTTTCAATGTATTTATTTTAGTTTGAATCATTATTTTTATTGATGCAGGTTGAGCTGCCTGAAAATTGATTTTTTTTTTTTTCAGGTTTGTTAACATAACCGACACTTTCAAAGCATCGCAAAAAATCTTTATCGGCACTTTAAAGCGCCATTACAAAGTTATAAATACGGCATTTGTATTCAAACACTACAAAAAAAGGACTTTAGGGACGTAGTCAAAATTGTCGCTATAGACAACATTTCGTCGCCATAAATATTGGGCGACAAAATATTAGTCGCGCAAAGGTTGTCGCCACAGCTCTGTCTCGCAAGCCTTTGCGCGACGAAAATAAATCTTCGTCGCTATAAAATCCTTTTGCGCGACGACACCAAAGATCGTTGCAAAAGGGTGCGTCGCGTAATACTGTTTTGCGCGACGCTAATTTCGTCGCAAGAAATAGAATTGGTCTTCGTGAAAAATATACTTACGCGATTAACCATTTCGTCGCATTAAACTTTGTCGGCATAACTCAATCGTGACGATCCCTTTCGTCGTGTTAGACTTTGTCGGCTTAACTCAATGGTGACGAACCTTTCATCGCGCAAGATATTCTTTACGCGACAACAATATTCATCACTATAATGTTGTCACACAGGTTCCGTCTATCCAAACACGCTTGATCTATTCTTATGCGGCGAAAATTTTTGTCGCTTAAAGTTCTGTTTAATAATTTTGAATTCTTTTAATTCAAATATTTATTTTAATTAAATTTGAAATATTTATTAATTGAATCGTCTCACGCATAGAAAGGTTTTGCTAATTTATTTAAATATTATTAACTTTACAAATTAATAATGTAAAATCATAATGTATCCATTACAAATAAAAAAATTTAAACCGTACTGTATAGTTACAAATTAAAAAAACACATCAGTACATTTTTTAGGGATGTGGTGGCTGATGATGATTTGTCGACAGTAGCGGGAGGCTCGACAAATTAATCCCCGACTGCTGGAGAGCCCCTAATAACATACTCCACCTAGTTGCCTCTCGTGCTTGTCGTTCCTCCTCCATGGCCTCCCTCTCCGCCTCACGCGCTTTGGCAGCATTTAACTCATTCTGTAATTCCTCTACTTTTGACTGTAATGATGAAACGATTTCGACTGACCGCTGCGAAGCTGAAGATGAGGTGTTGACCTCACGAACTTTAGCTTTTCCCATCCCCCGAACAATCTTTCCGGGTCTTAGACCTAGCGATTCCAATGTCTCCGTCAAAATATGTAATCCTGCATCAGGATCGTCTATTGTGAGTTGTTCCAACGGAGTTTCCGGAGGATGCCGCGAGGCCACTCGCTCCATGTAGGCATCCCGCCTCTCCACCATTGTTTCCTTGATTAAAAAAATTATTAAAAATTAATAACTTTTAAAACAACAGAAGTGACAACATGCAAAAAATGCAAAGAATAAAACTTACATGCAACTTCACGGCCACCTCATTGCCAGGTAGTGCATAAACATCCTTGAACATGTCGATTTCTGGGAATTTTGAACCCTCCTACAAAACATTGTTAAAATAATAAACCAACTAATATAAACATTTAATTGAATGTATTGACTAAAAATAAAATAATGAAATGAAACATATGAGTTCACTTACTAGACGTCGTTCCTCCACCCTGTAAAAGAAGGGCAATGAACCAGAGTGATGTAAAATTTTCTTTTGACGTCGGTTCGCCTTGTTCGCCTCAGATCTTTTCTGTATAATTATTCAAAATATATATTAAACATATGCATTATTACATATATAAAAATAAATATGTTTATTTTAATTAAATAAAACGTTAATGCTTACCAGAAATGTGGGAGTTCGAAAATGATCGCACAACCACACCCACTCATCAGGCCTATGCTCCAATTCGATTGGGGGTTGTGCCTTATTACTATCCACATCAGAAAATGTTTGGAAGTATCGGTGGAAATCATGCTTCCAATTCCTGTATCGATCCACGCATGTACCGGTGATATATTCATGAATGTTTGGATCATTCATGTCAAACTCAAAGTTAACCTGAAATTTTAAATAATATTTATTAGAGAATATTAAGGCCCAAAGAGATAAGTTATACCAAATCATGTAAAAATACAAGCATAAACATGCAAAACCTTCAAAACTTTCTGCATTATAAAGATTTTAATTATTAAAGGTTGAGATGAATAGCTAAAACTTACTGTGAGCGCGTCCAACACCTCGGCCTGCGTCTCGGGCGTGACCTCACTCCAAGATGAGGATGTCATCGGGCAATGGTTGCGAATGATTACACCGATGTCATGCACCAACAAGCTATTAATCTTCGCCGATTGCGAGCGATGATGACTAGAATCCCACACTACGGGAATGTGTGTGTTAGTGGTTCGTGTGATCCTTTGGGATTTTAGTTGTCTACAGGGCCATCTCGTTTTCTTTGCTGTAGTAAAAAAAAAATTCAATTTGCCGAATATGATGAGGAAAACTTAAGTTTATTACCTCTAGGGAGCTCTCCATCTCCTTGGGAGGAGGGGTTTACATCCCCGATCATGGTTACAGTCTCGAGTGCAATCTCAGGAGCCGCTGATCGACGGTTTGTTCGTCTGGCGCTTCGTCGAGTAAGAACTTGAGGAACTAATCCAGACGATGAAGATTGATCAACTACCGGAACATTTGATCCATGTGCTGGTGGAGTACTGATAGAAGCAACCCTTGTAGCGGGAGCATTAATGGCGGAATGAGCTACGTTGGAAGGAGGAGCGGCGACTGAACTACTATCAGCAACAATTACGGACCTACGTTTTCTTGTAATCAAAGAAGCCATCTGAACCAAAATAATAAAAAAACAACACAACAATTACAAAGTAACATGAAGATAAAGTAAATAGATGCAATCAGTGGAAGATTGTATAAAATTGTCTAATGCATAATCCTTGATCAGAAAAAAAAAATACATCACATGCATGGCAATTCCAATGAGCAATCACTAACAACAACAATATAATGGTACTGAGGTATCAGGTATCCTGTGAGCAAATTAAGTCTGATAGTTGCTTCCAATCCAAATTCCCAAGCAAGTACTTGGAGCAACTGATAATAGCTGGCTGTGAAAATGAAAACTCAATATTTGTCTTTTAACTCTGCAGAAGAGTTTGGGGTCTGACAGAGGGGTCCTCTGTTTTCTAATTTTTGGCCCCAGGTAGGTGGCTTCTATTGTGGTCAAAGCAGTAGAATTTGAATCCTTTCCCTGATATAATTGTTTTTCTCTTCTCACAAACAGACTGATCATGTGCCATGCAGCAGCAGAGCTGAATGGTTAGCCCACATTTTTTCATCTACCATTCCTAATTTGAGAATTTGACTACCAACATTGATCAGGGTTTCTTATCTGGCCATTCTATGAGTATCGATCAGACAGGAAGATACGTGGACCAAACAGAACCTCATTGAAATCAGGAACCAAAGGCAACGATGCATTATCTATACTCTTAACTAAGTGTAAGATATGCTTGTGCGAGCTTGACCCCACAACCATGTCATTCACATTCCTGGTTAACTATTCTACATGTAAATTGCATTGTTGAATCCACTTCACTTCCAAGTTTGGGATCAACACAAGAAGGAAAATCCCCCATGACACAAGAAAACAACTTGAAATTCTGTAACAATCCAGAAACCAAATAATCTGACTACCACTTCAACAATCCATAATTCTAACAAATGAAGCATGCCCATGATTCAAATCAAATAAAGAATCATGCCCATCACAGAGATTCTATAAAAACATGAAGTTTTATACCTAACCTTCTACACTTTTAAAACATTGGATTAATTAGAAGAAAGGGAAAAGTAGAAGGTGTGATGAAGCAATCAACAAACACCAACCTGAGTAATCAACAGGCTAGAATGCAGATATATCACTGGTACTGGCTTTGCCCTCGAACCAATATGCAATGTTCTCTTCGATAGAACAATTAAAAAGAACAGACTCCTGACTCACAATACTTATCTGTGATGTTGGAGAAAATAGAAGCAATGTTTGTCAGAAAGCAACTAAGATAATCAAGATGTCTTGACACAAATTTCATCCCCACTTCACAGATAACTAATTAGGATAAAATGGATTCAGTGAATGGATTTTGAGAAGATAGTTAGCATCAGACAAGCAAATTAAATCTAACATTATCTAGGCATTTTCGATCTGCAAGTCTTATCTTTTTAGGCATTGAATGCATTGCCAAGGCTTTAGCATGGTTCTTCAACTTACTTCATAGGACTATGAGGCTAAATATTTCTCATATCTCCAGTATGTTTTCTAAAATTTATTATATGGCTTTCCCATCCACAGGCATACAAGAAATGCTTTCAGAATCTGCATTATGTAGAAAGATTTGAAGAGCACCAATTACAAGAAAACCAAGGTCTTGCTCTTTTGCCAGCTGATGTCAATTTTCAGTCTTTTCATTTTCAAGCAGAGGTATCTTACAACTTTCGACTTAAATAAATTTTTTTTTTTATATATATCTATGGTCTGCTTCAACAAGAACAGGGATGAAAGCAAGCAAAACTGTTGAAACCATTCTCAATTTAGAAGGTATAATGAAGCTATCAAAAAAAAGAAGTTTTACCTTTTCTGTGGAATGAAAAAAAAGGAGTTTTACCTTTTCCGTGGAATGAAACCAGAGCGAACCAATAGAAAAAAAAAAGGCAGACAACAAAGTGTGATATGATAGGAAGCACTTATGAATGAGTGAACGAGTCCTGCTTTTCTGTGGAATGGAGTTTTATCAAGAACACCCATTGACCACTCTGCCTCAAGGACTTATACCATGGCTTGGGAGGGAGTACCTAATGGTTGTCATGCTTTTGGTGGAAGATTTGGAGGATTGAACTTGTTATAGCACATGATGGCATCCATTACTTACTCTCCCTCAAGGACTTCTAAATTGCCTTTGTGGCGAATTCGAAGTCCCTGAGAGAGAGTACATAATGACTGTCATGCATGAATGAAGTCTAGATGTCAATGCCTGGTAATCGACGTTTTTTGCACTTCACAATGTAGTATATATCGACAGTATCTTTAAACAAGTTACCATTACATATCTCGGGTTCACTTAGTTTAATTAATGTAGTCATTTCTACCCTATGTAGAAATTAGAAAGAGTTATAATAGGGTTCTTTGTTAATAGGGATTTTTTTGTTACATAGCTTGGTTTCGCATGTTAGTGACTTTCTTAGTAGACTGTGGATTCTTGGAAGGAATCAAAAACCACTATCAATCAAAACTTGATGGTGATGGGCACATGTTCATGTTTTCCGAAATTGTAGACATGATTGAATCACTTATCAAGGTTCATTGGATGGGTACCCTTATAGTGGGAGGGGAAGCTCTGTGAGGGAAGGAGGGGTTGTGGTTACAAGTGAATGGGTGGAAGAGGACCTTAAGAACAGAGGACCCCAAGTTGCATTTGATGAGAGAATAGTACATGTCAGTCTATGTTACATGGAACTTTGATGCGAAACAGAAGGATTTCTATGCACCAGAGGTACATTTCTGCTTGAAGTAGTTAAAGTGGCAACTTGTCTTGAAGAAATGTAGGATTCCATAATTCTGAAAGCAGAGCATATCAGATCACCACCAATTTTTTTCATTTTTTTTCTTCACATAATTACACCCCATGTTAACTAAGCAGGTCATCTAATTATCAAACTTGTGGGTTAACAATTTTTTTTTCCTAAAAGAACCAAATTGAGAACCTGCGAAAGCAGTGGTATTGGGTTTTTTCCCCATCTTCTCAAAGGAAAATTATCTGTGTATAGGCGATTCTCGCTATTGAGATATATAGCTGACTGACCATTCGAGAATGGTATGTAGAAATATATGTACAAAGATAAAATTACTCCATAAGAGTTGGGAATCTCGAGTATTATTATAGATATGAAGTAAATTTACTTATAAAACCTACATCTACTTGTCTTAAGCAATGAGGGTGATCATACTCTAAGCAAGCTCTTGGTTCTTTTCTACAATCCTTACTCCCCTTGCATATTTAAGCTCATTGGCCTGATCTTGCAAGAAATGAAAAAAAAAAAAATCTCCATAAGGTCAAAAGGAAATGCATAATATTTTGCAACAAATTATATAGGATAGATCAACATTGACCTGATAGTCAGCAATTTCTACTACAAATGCATCGACGACAAGAACAGTAGGCTCACTGATAGATAAAATATTTGTTGTTGTGTGAGCCCAAATGCATGCCAAGCAGAAGCTCCTCCTACGACACCAGCTAACTGCAAATTTCTTTGCCAAAATCATAACTAATCGGGATTATGTTTGTGATTCTCATTATGCTTGTTTAAATTAGGGATTCTGCAGATTACCAATCTAATTAACGTAACCCACACAGCTAACACCAGCTAACTGCAGATTTCTTTCCATGTAATCAAAGACTTACTCAAACCTTATGAAATCAAAATATCTTAACACTGAACAACTATAAGCACAGTAGTCACTAATGACTCTTATTCGGTTTCCATTATTTATGAAATAATACCTGTAGTTCACGATTGAGTTTGATGAGGGGCAATATTGTTGGAACAAGATAAACAGATAGCAAAGAAGCCTGAAATAGAAAGGATGAAAAGAATGTCTACCTGTTACTTATATATAACATAAAACTATGAAAAATGATAAACAACTTTGAATCTGAACCAGCTACCTTATGAGTAGCAAGCCATGTTGTGGTTTCACAAAAAGGATGCGGAGTTTGCACTGCTCAATAATCTGCAACTCGTAAGCCAAAACAGTGATTGTCACATTTTTTCAGCAAGTTATGGTAATAGTACAGAATCCCTAATTTAAACAAGCATAATGAGAATCACAAACATAATCGCTAAATGCAACTAAATATAGCTTTTCAAAGGTGATTTCTTTGCCAAAATCACAGCTAACACTAGCTAATACTGCAGATTTCTTTGCCAAAATCATAACTAATCAACAAAACTTCAAATACTATCAAAACCCACACATATCCTTCCCCTTCATACCACCTCCCACCTCAAAGAAACCCAATATCATGATTAGCCAACCAAACAATCAAAGCTTCAATTTTTATGAAAACCCATTGTAGAAACGATCTAAATCACAAAACTCCATGAAACAAGAGAGGAAATGAGATCTTACCTTCTCTGCCAAGAGAGAAACTCAAGGATCGATGAGAAGAAATCACGAACTCAGAGATCTGAGTTCAAAGAAGCAATCATGAACCCAGATGAACTCAGAGAAGCAATCACGAACTCAGATGAACTCAAAGATGTTGCATCTACTGTGATTTGGGGACGACAGAGTGAGAGGAGACGTGGGTTTGAGTTTTGATAAAATGGGTTTGAGTTTGCGCGACGAAGCCTTCATCGCTATATATCAGAGAATTTCGCGCCAGTATTCAAAATTTCACCCCAATATTTTTGCCGCCAGAAGCACGCATCGGGTTTTTAAGGGGGGAGCATTTTGTGCGATGAAATATTCTAATTTCGTCGCACAAACATCACATTTGTTTATTTTAGAGAAAATTTTTTATATCTTTATTTAATTAATTAATTGAACTTCGACATTCATTTAAAAAATTTATGGTAAAAAATTCATAGTACATTAACAAATTTAATTAAATGAACTAACAAAATACATAATATTATTAACATCTTGTAAACGACCTAACAAATTATATTCCTTCAAATGTACTTAATCTGAATCAGTAGAGTAATCACTTTCGACTTCTTCTTCAAATTCATCTGACATGGTTGCCTCAGATTCTCCAAAAACTCCATCTTTTGCAGGTGATACCTCAACATCATATTCGTCATCAATCGGAGGAAGTTCGACAAATAACTCAAATGGCTATTGGATAATGGGAATGCTTGAAAATGAATTATCTTGATCAGCGGTGTCGTCGTCACTGTGGTCATCAGAAGCCTTTCCAGGAATGTCCCATATACTTCTGTGTTGGATCGTCTGGACTACTTTCCATCCACCACCGGCTTTAGGATCATCTAGATAAAAACTTTGTTTTGCCATAGTTGCCAAAATAAAAGGATCATGCTCGTACCAAAGTGTGTTTGTGTTCACACTTACTAGACCATATTCTCGTTTAATACTCCCGGCTTTATGTGGGTTTGTATCAAACCAACGACACTTGAATAAAATCACCTGGCAACGATATTTGTACAGTAATTGAATTACAGATGTCAGTTTACCATAGAAATCAACATCGGCGGTGTCGCCGTCCCCGCCAGGTACTGATACGCCGCTATTTTGAGTGTTCAAATTGTTGTCTCACTCGATAACCAGAAACTTAACACCATTCACATAACAACCCGAAAATGTTTCAGATCGAATAGGACCTCTCGCCAGTTTTGATAATTCATCATCGTAAATAGCCGAATTTACTTCCTTCAATTGTAACATCTATTAAAATAAAAATTATATATATTCAGAATATGTTGAATACCAATTATAAAAAAAATGAAATATTATCAAATTTTCTTATAGTTATCAACTTACGTGTTTGCGAAACCTTTCAGGAAACAATTGACGGTGCTTCTCGACCCGTAAATGTGCAGGATACTTACGCCTAATTTGTTCTTCATGCTCCTCCAAAAATGGCAAGGCCTCGTCACAATTGTTGAGTATGAACCAATGCGCAACTTTCATGTCATTATCGTTAAACTGATCATTTGTTGGTGGCTCGCCAAACGGTCGTGCGAGTTGCGCAAAAACAGAAAGTGTCTCACTTCTAGTACCATCGTCATTATTTCGTTGAGTTCGGTTGAAGGACGTCTCAACATTATGGAGATACATTGCACAATAAGTAAGTGATTCATTTGCAATATATGCCTTCACTATGGATCCTTCGGGTCTTGCCCTGTTCCGTACGTACCTTTTGTATGTGCCTAGTATTTTACAAAATATAAAAGATGTCAAACTCGTTACAATAAATGAAGAATAGTTAGAAAACAAGCATATGAGTTACCTTTCTATTGGGTACATCCATCGATAATTGACCGACCCACCAAGCTTTGCCTCACCCGATAAATGTATCATCAAGTGAATCATGCAAGTAAAAAATGTCGGAGGAAATATCTGTTCGAATTTGCCTAAGATGTTAATAATATCGTCTTGCAACTTTCTATATCCGATTTGCGCAGAGACTTTGCGCATAGTTGCTGAAAGAATCTCGACAATTCTGTAATAGGGCCAACAACACCCGATGGCAAAAATCCTCGAATAGCGACCGGAAGAAGACGTTGCAGTAGTACATGACAGTCATGGCTCTTCAATCCCGTCATTTTTCCATCACTCATTTTCATACAACGGGCAATATTAGATGCGTACTCATCTGGAAACTTCACAGAAGAAAAAAACTTAAAATTTTTTATCTTTACTGGCGGTTTAACTGCAAGATATGGATGTCCCTTTACCCATTTGTCACCGACTTTCTTAAGCCATAACCGTTTCTTTATACCCATGTTCATACAATCTTCCCTCGCTTTCACAGTGTCCTTCGATGCCAAGAATTGTCCCAACCACACTATCACACACATTCTTTTCAATATGCATCACATCTAGGTTGTGCCTGATCTTTAATTTCGACCAGTACGGAAGCTCGAAGAATATACTCTTTTTCGTCCAGTTCAGATGTGTAGCTGACCTGTGCAAATTAGTATCACGATTATCGGGATGTTTGCCAATCTGACCAAATTTCAAGCTATTCAACTTAGCCAAAATTTCATCCCCCAACCATTCTCTAGGTCTTGTGTCGTTCTCCATTTTTCCATCAAAGTCTACCTTATTTGTTCGCCACTCGTGATCCTGGGGCAACCATCTACGGTGACCCATATAACAAACCTTTCCCGCGTGCCAATCAGACGTTACATCATCGTTGCATATCGGACATGCCTTATAGCCCTGAGTACTCCAACCTGAAATATTTCCATAAACGGGAAAATCATGTATAGTCCACATCACTGCTGCTCTCAACATAAACATTGTGTTGGTAGACTTATCAAATGTACGTACACCATTTTCCCATAAGTCTTTTAACTCATCAACCAACAGCCGCAAATAAACATCAATGTCCTTTACGGGATGATCGGGATTTAATAAAGTCATCATTGTAAATTCTTTTTTGATACTCATCCAAGAGGGCAAGTTATAAGGAACAACAACGACAGGCCAGGTGCTGTGAGTAGAGCTCATATTCCCGAACGGATTAAATCCATCAGTTGCAAGCCCCAATCTGACATTGCGCGGGTCTTCTACAAAATCGGGATACATAGTATCGAATGCTTTCCAAGCCTCTCCATCAGCAGGATGTCTCAAAAAATCATCATCAACCATTCCTTCCTTGTGCCATCTCATATGACTCGCAGTGTGCGTCGACATGTACAGTCGCTGCAATCTGGGCTTCAGTTGAAGATAACGTAAAACCTTTTGTGGAATTTTCTTCGTTTTATTACCTGAATTAGGCTTATATCCTGGCTCATTGCTTACAGGGCATGCATCCATCCCTTCAATTTCCTTATAAAATAATGCACAGTTGTATTTGCAAGCATGAATCTTTTGATACCCCAAACCAAGACCATTCAACAATTTCTACGCGTTACGATAATCCTCAGGCAAAACGTTTTCCTTCGGAAGCATCCGCTTCATAATTCCCATTAAATGAGAAAAACACTTATTCGACATATGATGTTTCACTTTGCAATGCATCAACTCCACAATGGCAGTAAGCAGGGAGAACTCTGTGCAATCGGGGTATAATGCTTGTTGGGCTTGTTTCAACAGTCTTTCATAGTTTTCTAACTCTTCACTTTGCAGCATGTTGGGAGGTACGGTATCTCCTACCCTATCATCAATGCCATCTTCGTTCATCGATGCATATGGATAAGCGCCATTTATTATACCCATAACTTGGTCATTATCATTCATGGACGTTTCTTCAATGTGTGGCACAAGTGGCTGGGAATTCGATGAAGTCGAACCAAATTCTCGTTGCTCCCCATGATAAATCCACCTCGTATAATTCTGAATCATCCCATACCTCGCCAAATGATATCGAACCATATTGAATGTCTGCCACAAACAATTGTTACAACATTGACACTGACACTTGATATGATTCGTCATACCAGTGACATGTGCCCTTGCAAACTCAATGAAGCTCTCGATCCCATTTAAATATTCATCACAGCATTTGTCCTGATTTTGTTTCCACTGTCTTTCCATTACGCCTATTTTCAATTTATAAACAAAACATGAGAATTCAAGAGAGTTAACGACACTAATGCGATTAGGTTTCAATGTGGAAAAATTTCAGCAGCATCTCAATTACAATTCTTCAAGTGGACGATGTAGATATTATTAATTAATAAATATCTAGTATGCACTCGAAAAACAATGTGAGACACTCCCAAAAATCCACATGATAGCAACCTAATTTCATGAAATTTCAAAAAATAAAAAAAAATTAGCAATTTCCTCACCGTTCTCCAAGTGAAAGAGAGAGACGATTGGAGGTGTGGCTGGCATCGGCGATGCAAAGAGAAGACGAAGCCTAATTAAGTGCTGAAAGCTTGGAGTATATAGTGAGAGAAATCAATCGAGTAGAGAAAAATAATAAAATGAGAGGAGAAAATAGTGAAAACGCAGATCTGATTATTCTAATTCGTGGAGAAGATGAACATGTCAGAGCTTGTGCGACGACACCGTTCGTCGCCCTGGGATGTTTTAGGCGATGAACCTGCGCACTTTACGCGACGAATCTTGGTTGTGAATACTTTATGCGACGAAGGTTTCCAATTCGCCGCGTAAGATATTTTTAGGCGACGACAACGTTTGTCGCCCTAGGATGTTCAAGTTGGTTGTTCAAAGTGGCCGACACATAGCAATAGGTATTTTAAGGCGGCAAAATATTTCGGTTTAAGCGACAAAACTTTGTCGCTTAAAATTTAGGCGACGAAGGTTTCATGTTCGTCGCGAAAGATATTTGTAGACGAAGGTTTTCTGTTCGTCGCGTAAGATATTTGATGCGACGAAGGTTTCCAGTTCGTCACGTAAGATATTTGATGCGATGACGGTTTCCAGGTCGTTGCATAAGATATTTTTATGCGACCAAACAGTGTGTCGCCCGAGGATATTCAAGTTGGTCGTTCAAAGTGGTCGACACATAGCCCTAGGTATTTTAGGGTGACAAAATATTTGGTTTTAAGTGACGACACATTGTCGCATTTAGATATGCGACGAAGGTTTTAACTTCGTCGCGAAAGAGGTTTTGACGCGACGAAACAGTTCGTCGCGATAAGTAGTTAGCTATTTTTTGTAATTGCGTGACGAAATTAAATATGTCGTCGCGCCAGGATAATGTTGAGCGACAAAACTTCCCTCGTCGCGCTACGAGTCGTCGCAAAAGGGGATTTTTTTAGTAGTGAAAGGGGAATTGACATATCCACTTCTTTATCGGCGCTTATATAAGCTATTATGGCGGTTTAAAAAGCGCCGTAAATGTATATTTTAATCGGCGCTTCATATAAAGCGTTGTTAATCCTTTGGCGGCACATACTATTTCTGGCGCTTTTGCGGTGCTTTATAAAATGTCGCCAATGATCTAAACCGGCACATTTGTTTTTATGCTTAAAACAAATTTGTTGTAGTGCATGTGGCAGACTAGACATAGGAAAAACTAGTTATCTAATTTGGAACATACACAAACTCCATCCTAGAATAATCTTTCGAGCAGAGAACTCTTATGCTTAAGTCAATAACTTTCCAGATGACTAAAAGAACAATAACTAAGATAGAGCAAAGAGCATGCCTATACACTTGGCTTTTATGTTATCTTTTCATGCGCATGAGTGGGTTATATATGTTGATTTTGTATTCTCGTTTTTTTAATCAGGTAGGAGATGCCTTTCCACACATTGCATGAATCTAAATTCTGAAACTGCAATCATCTTTTGTGTGATCAATATGTAAAGAAGTATGTTTTGGTGGTGAGAAGTGTGAGATGTCTGCACTAATAGCCAGTTGAGTGGGACACATGGCACATTCAAAGAGATTGGACTCAACCCACCAAGCGATTATGCCCGTAAATTATAAGCATAGATACTTAAAACATCCCATTTCCTTATATAAACATGCGATTTCATGACCTGCTGAAGACTTTCTTCAAAAGTTCTAGTTCTTAATGTCCTAACCTTTCAGGAATTCGTTCTGTGAGCTACATTCTCCCTGTTTTAACTTAATATCGTTCTTTCGTCGTGGCTAAGACAAAAGTTATTGCCCCTGTTAGAATAGCCAAAAACCCTTGACCTCCTGCTTCTCAATTGAGGATGGATCTCAGTTTTCATGATGATGATTAAGAAAGTGATTGTCATTGCTATCTCACCCTAGGGAATCCATGTATGTGTTTTAATGATCCACTCTCAATATTGTCCATACTTAACCACCCACACAGAGGTGTGAGTTTTTAGTTAAATAAATTGTCCAAGAAATTTAGCCCAACAATAATCGAACTCATGACCTATGGTACAATCCGCAGTTAATAACCGTCACTCAAACAATTGCCTAAGCGCATGGGTATCAACCGACACAACCATCACCCTTCTTAAGGCTAGGCGTCTTTTCGGTACACCACCACTCTCTTGGCTAGGGAGTCTTTTCAACTGGGTTTCACAATAGAATGAAGTTGTCTACCACTCTTATGACATTGACAATGTCCCCACTTTTTCACCCTTGTAGAGGCATTGGCTTTTTAGATTAAATAATTATCTAACAAATTTAATCGATCAGGATTAAATCCTTGACTTATGACACCATCTATCACAACATCTATCGTTGAGCCAACAAAATCTAGGTGTCATAAAAGTACAAGTTCAAGCTAATAATCACTACTCAGACTCCTGCTTAAGCGTGTGACACATAAATAGTTGCAACCACCATCCGTCCTTGATGTAGGCATCTTTCTAATGCACCGTGGTTTTCAAGTTAATGGAACCCAAGTCACTTTAGATGATGTGTTGTCAAAATATTACATACAGAAGTTCCTGATAATGTCGACTATTTATACTTAGCCACCCTCTCAAACAAGCTTGGATTTGTGTGGATGTTTCAGACAGCTACAAAGATTGGGTTTGTGCCCATGTCCCTGTCTTCGAAGAATATATGCTGGATGGGTAAAGTCAACCCTGTGACTATATTCAGCATGTTAATTTGTCCCAAATCGATGGGTACTAGTACTAGCATCTCCCCCAACCTAATGGTTCGAGTCTAAAACTGATTAGTCAATTTTCAGTTCGAGTCTGAAAACTATGAAGTTTGATATGATGTTTGATTATGGGTGTTCAGAGAGGGACCCGAACCAAGTATACACAATTTATCTAAGTTTTAATAAATTACATATATGGCTTAAATTACAACTATAAATAATTAATTTAATTTAGAATAAAAATAAATAAACTCAACTAAACCTTATCGTTTTATTAGTAATTATATGAATAAGTAAAGTAATGCTTTCAATATATACTTTTTTCTTGTAAATAATCAGTCAAACTTCATATGTTAATTAAAAGGTCTTAACTCAAAAAAATAGTTATTTATCTCTTAATGAAAAATAAATAATAAATTTAGTGGGCAAGTTTCGGGCAGAGCTGCAAATCAAGTCTACCCAAACCCATGTCACTACAATTAATTTTCGATTCAGTTTTGGTTTTCTATAAGAAAATTTGTTCTGTTATGGGTATGGCAGTCCCGAACTGAACGTGACCTGTTACCCTTAGTGAAAGAGATTAATAGTCTATGCCATTAGTTAATCATATGTTTGTAAAACTCCAATAAAAGTAACAATCATATTTATTTTTATACTCGTTAGCATGGACAATTCCTAAGCAAACTTTCTCACAAACTATCCGTGTGATTGATAGAGAGACAGTTGACTAAGGATTTGACACATAATCCTTTGGTTTTTGGGTTGCTATTGCACAATGCTCTATCCAAAAAGTAGGGATGGCAACGGGGCGGATTTGAGCAAATCCGTCCCCGGTCCGTCAGAAATAACGGATCCCCAAATCCGCCCCGCCAATCCGTTTATAGATTTATATAAAAACCTCTTCCTGGCCGCACAGATTGGCGGATATCCGCCCCACCCAAATATCCGTTAAAAAAAATTTTCATTCATACATAAACACAGTAAAAGTTACTTCTACACTAAAAGATACATCATTCATTAATACAAAAATTATTACAAAAAAACATACAACAAATTACAAAAAAAAAAAAAAAATTTCGATCTAAAAAAAAGAATCTCTGATCTCTGATCTGAGCTCAGATCTCAGATCTGATGGGGAGAGGAAGGCGGATGTCTTCGAGTGAGATCTGTGTGGGAGTTCTGCGTATTCGAGTGAGATCTGCATCTGTGAGGGAGATCTGCGTCCGTGTGGGAGATCTATGTCTTTGAGTGAGATCTGCGTCTGTGGGAGATCTGCGTCTGTGAGAGGGAGATCTGAGAGGGAGAGGCTAATGGGTATCTGCGTCTGTGAGAGGGAGATCTGCGAGGGAGGCGATGGGTATCTGCGTCTGTGAAAGGGAGATCTGCGAGGCAGGATGCGAAGGGAGGGAAGAGGCGAAGGGAGATCTGCGAGGGAGAAGCGAAGGGAGGAGACGAAGGGGTATTTGCGCCTGTGAGAGGGAGATCTGAGAGGGAGAGGCGAAGGGAGGAGGCGAGGGGTAAGGGCTCTGCGACTGTGTGGGTGTGAAAAGATAGGTTTGATCCTTTTATATAGCTGAAGGGTATTTTTGTAATTTTACCGGTTAAATGGATATCCGTGGGGCGGATATGACCAAATCCGTATCCGCCCTCGATTAATAAACGGATACAAATCAGAAATCCGTATCCGCCCCAACCTCCACAAACCCTTAACCAAATCCGCCCTAAACGGGGCGAGTGGGGCGGATATCCATGAAAATCCGCCCCACTGCCATCCCTACCAAAAAGCGAATCAAATCCCTAAGAAAGGGTGGGAAATAGCTTGAGCAAAGTATATTCGAGTTAAACATCCATGCCCAAAGGGAAAAAAAGAAACTTGAACCCTAGCATGAGGCTCCAACTATAAATGGGAAGATAAAGAAAAACTATTTACCCCTTTGAAGAGGTCTCAATCATCTTATAAATACGATGAAAAAAGGAGAGAGAAGAAAAGGAAGATAAAGAAAGAGGAAATAAAAAGAGGGGAAGAAGTTTCTAGATCATTTACATGCATAGCTAAGGACAAGGAAAAGTTTGAAGATGACAAGGAAAACTTTTCTCAGTGTTTTAAGAAGATTTGAATCAATACGTTCAACATGAACCAATATTCGAAGCCCAATATGCTAGTTTTGTCATTCTAGAGGCTGAGTTGGTTGTTGTCACTACACTAGAAATTATCTAGTCAAAAATAACTACCCATGGTAACTCTGAGGCTCCAAAAATTTACCAAAAGTGATCTCTTACAAGGCTCACCCATGTCTAAAGTCCCTCACGAGTTTGTGTTTGTAGAGAAAGAGTTGACCCAAAGGAGAAGAGGGTGGCTATTAAGATCAGCAAGATAGTTGTGGTTGTTGAGTTGGGTCCAGCCCATTAGGGTGGACCAGGCCCAAGATAACTTATATAAATTGCAAGCAGCTAGGGCTGCTTTAAAGTAACAAAAACACACAAAAATTCAGACCTGCGTGTGTGTGCGGGTGTGTTCTTGTGCGACGGCTGCGTGCGCGTGACTCTATTGAGAGAAAAGAAAGAAGGGAAGGAGGAGCTGGTTGTTGGGGTTTGATTGAAGACTCACAAGTGTGTTTTGGATCCGCTTCTTGCCATATTTTGGTGTCGTTTATTACGGTGTATTCTTCCTTTGATTGGGAAGTTGATTGAAGCTCTTGTGAGGTAACCCTTGTATTGCTCATTGTATTCCTCAAGCCTTGGGCAAAAGGCTTGAGAAGAACATTGCACTTCTTTTATTGATTAGTGGATTGATCAGATTTGCCTCGTGGTTTTTTACCCTTTTGTTTTTTACCCTTTCACCTTGAAGGGTTTTCCATGTATATCTTGTGTCCTTTATTTTGTATTGATTGTTTGCTTGCATTGAGCAATTGTTTGGTGATATTACTTGGTTCTTCCATTAGTAGAATTTCTTTGTAGTTGTTTACTTGGTTTTCTCCAACAAAGTGGTATCAGAGCAATTGTTGGGAGATTGTTAGTGTGTGGATTTAATATAGAGAATAACAACACAAGGATGATTAGTCTTAATGGCTCTAATTATGTGATATGGAAAGCAAAGATGGAAGATATTTTATATTGCAAGGATTTGTATGCCCCAATTGAAGGGGATAATACCAAACAAAGGATATGTCTAAAGATGAGTGGAAGAAATTAAATAGAAAGGCCATTGGCCATATTAAGCAATGGCTAGATGATACAATATTTCACAATGTGTCCACTGAGATGTCTGCTCATTCTCTTTGGACTAAACTCTAGAATTTGTAAGAAAGCAAAACCGCTGTGAACAAGGCCTTCTTGATTAGAAAGTTGGTGAATCTGAAATTCAAGGAAGATAATTCTATTGTCGAGCACTTGAATGAGGTGCAAAGTATAGTGAATCAGTTGTCTAATACGAAGATAGTGTTAGATGATGAAATGCAAACATTGTTACTTCTCAGCTTATTACCAAATAGTTGGGAAATGTTGGTGGTGTCTATTAGTAATTAGGCACCGAATGGACAACTTACCATGGAGTTGGTTATGAGTAGCTTACTCAATGAAGAGACTAGAAAGAAGTCTGCTGGTACTAATCAATCCCAAGCACTTTAATTGAAAATAGGGGAGGGATAAAAATAAGAAATATCATGGTTATGATAAAAAAAACCTTGATAAGTCAAAAGAGAGATCAAAGTCAAGTGATACAAGGTTTAAGTGTCATTATTGTGGTAAACTAGATCACATGAGAATATATTGTTCTCGTTACGTAAAAGATTTGAAAGATGGAAAAGTGAAGAAAAGTGATAGGACAGATGCTACAGCTGTTGTTCCAGATGAATCCGTGGTTCTTTTGTGTGACGAAGGTGAATGTTTGCATATTGCAAATGAAGGGAGCGAATGGATTGTTGACAGCGGTGCATCGTATCACGCTACTCCAAGGAAAGAGTACTTCACTACTTACAGAACAGGAGACTTTGGCAGTGTGAAGATGGGTAATACTTTTTCTACAAGATTGTGGGAATGGGTGATGTATGTATCAAAACTAATATGGGATGCACTTTCACTTTGAAAGATGTACGCTATGTTCCCGATCTTTTCCTAAATCTGATTTCTGAACTTGCTTTGGATAAACAAGGATATATGAATTACTTTGGTAATGGTACTTGGAAGTTTACCAAAAGTTCACTTGTTGTGGAAAAAGGCAAGGCGTGTTGCACCTTATATAAGACTCAGGTAAAGTTGTATAAGGGTGGTTTGAATGCAACTAAAAGTGATATTTCTCTGAACTTGTGGCACAATCGACTTGCACATATGAGTGAGAAAGGTATGCAACTCTTAGCAAAGAAGAAATTGATTCCCTCCTTGAAAGGTATCCCTCCTAACCCCTGTGATCATTGTTTATTTGGTAAATACCATAGAATTTCATTTCATAGATCATCAAAAGGAAAAACTGGTTTGTTAGATTTGGTTTACACTGATGTTTGTGGTCCCATTGAAGTAAATTCTCTTGGTGGTAGTAGATATTTCTTGACATTTATTGATGATGCATCAAGAAAGGTGTGGATTTATTTCATCAGATCTAAAGACCAAGTTTTTTAGTGCTTCCAACAGTTCCATGCCAAGGTTCAAGAGAAACATGTAGACTTTTGAAGTGTCTCCATAGTGATAATAGAGGTGAGTACACATCCAAAGAATTTAAAGCTTTTTGTGATGAGCATGGTATACGACATGAGATGACAGTTCCTCGCACTCCATAGCTTAATGGAGTGGCAGAGATAACGAATCAGACTATTATAGAAAGGGTCTGATGCATGCTTCACATGGCTAGGTTGTCGAAGGTGTTTTGGGCTGAAACTGCTTGTACTGCTTGTTACCTCATCAACAGTTTCCTTCAGTTCCTTTAGATGATGATATTCTAGAAAGAGTGTGTTGAAGTAAAGATATTTTATACTCTAATCTGAAGGTGTTTGGGTGTAAAGTGTTTGTTCATGTACCCAAGGAACAAATATCAAAGCTTGATGAGAGGCATCTCCATGTATTTTCATTGGCTATGGATGAACAGTTTGGATACAAATTGTGGGACCCTAAGAATAAAAAGATTGTTAGAAGCAGAAATGTGGTCTTTTATGAAGATCATACCATTGTAGATTTTGAGAAAGTTGAGAAGCCCAAGCAGACAGAGAGTGAGGTACCAAATCTTACCCCACTTCCTCCTCATTAGTCACATGTTGGAAATGGGGGAGAAATGCCAAATGATATAGGAGGTGACCATATGCTAGACAATGAAGTTGTTGGTGATGATCATGTACAACCCCTTCGGCAAAATAGTAGAGCCTCAGGTAAGAAGGTTTACCAGAGAGCGCCAACCATCAAAGAAGTATCCCGACTCTGAGTATGAGAATTTGCAAGATGTAATAGCTCATAAAGATAAAATAGTTGGATGAAGGCTATGCAAGATGATATGAATTTCTTGCATAAGAATGGTACTTATGAGTTAGTTGAGAATCCAAAAGGTAGTAAACCTTTGAAGAACAAATGGGTGTAAAAGCTGAAAAAGAATGGTGATGGGAAAAATGTGAAACACAAAGCTCGGTTAGTGGTGAAAGGCTCTGCGCAAAAAAAGGGGATAGACTTTGATGAAATATTCTCACCAATTGTGAAAATGTCCTCTATTAGAATAGTGTTGAGTCTTGCAACTAGCCTGGATCTTGAAATTGAGCAATTAAATGTTAAAACTGTGTTTCATCCTGGAGACTTGCATGAATAAATTTACATGGCACAACCAGAAGGCTTTGATGTGAATGGGAAAAAACATATGGTTTGCAAATTGAAGAAAAGTCTTTATGGGCTGAAACAAGCTCCAAGACAGTGGTATAAGAAGTTTGACTCATTTACGGTGGGTCTTGGGTACAAGAGAACACTTCTATATCATTGTGTTTATGCCAGATATTTTTCACCTGGTAGCTTCACCATTCTCTTGATTTATGTTGATGATATGCTAATTGTTGGAAAAGATGTTGATATGATTGGCAGGTTGAAAAAAGATTTGTTTATGTCTTTTGATATGAAAGACTTGGGGCCAGCTCAACACATTTTGGGAATGAAGATTGTACGTGACAGGAAAACTAAGAAGTTGTGGTTGTCACAAGAAAAGTATGTTAAACGGGTGCTTGAAAGGTTCAACATGAATGATGCTAAGCCTGTGAGCACTCCACTTGCTAATCACTTGAAGTTAAGTGCCAAGTTGTCTCCTAGGCCTGATGAAGAAACGAAGAAGATGACAGGTATTCCATACTCCTCTGCTGTAGGGTGTTTGATGTATGAGATGGTTTGTACAAGACAAGATATTGTTCAAGCAGTTGGTGTTGTGAGTAGGTATCTTGATAATCCAGGAAAAGAACATTGGGATGCAGTTAAATGGATTATGATGTACTTGAACAGTACTTCAAAGCTTTGTTTATGCTTTAGTAATTCAGGAGCCGTTTTGGAAGGGTTCACTGATGCAAATATGGCAGGTGATCTTGACGAGAACAGGTCTACTTCAAGTTATGTTTTCACTTTAGCAGAGGGAGCTGTATCTTGGCAGTCTAGATTGCAAAAGTGTGTTGCCTTGTCAACAACTGAAACTGAATATATTGCCATTACTGAAGTAGGGAAGTAAATGTTATGATTGAAAAGATTACTCAAGGAATTGGTGTGACTCAAAATAAATATGTTGTGCATTGTGACAATCAAAGTGCCATAGAGCTGAGCAAGAATGTCAAATGCCATCGGCGCACCAAGCATAGTGATACTCGTTACCACTGGATACGTGATGTGTTTGAGAAGAATTGTTTCCAACTTGAGAAGATTCATACTAACAAAAATCTTTCTGTAGAAACATGAGTTCTGTAGAAAGCTCATTGGAATGGCCTAATGTACTTAGGCTATGATTATCTCCTTATGGTTTGGAGGGGGAGATTTGTTGGGTTGGGTCCATCCCATTAGGGTGGACCAGACCCAAGATAACTTATATAAATTGCAAGCAGCTAGGGCAGTTTTAAAGTAGCAGAAAAACACAAAAATTTATACCTACGTGTGTGCGGCTGCGTTCTTGTGCGACGGCTACGTGTGCGACGTGACGACTACGTGTGCGTGACTCCATTGAGAAAGAAGAAAAAGGGAAGGATGAGCTGATTGTTGGGGTTCAATTGAAGACTCACAAGTGTGTTTTGGATCCGTTTCTTGCCAGATTTTGGTGCCATTTGTTTCGGTGTAATCTTCCTTTGATTGGGAAGTTGATTAAAGCACTTGTGAGGTAACCCTTGTATTTCTCCCTGTATTCCTTAAGTGTTGGGCAAAAGGCTTGAGAAAAACATTTTACTTCTTTTATTGATTAGTGGATTGATCGGATTTACGCCGTGATTTTCACCCTTCACCTTGAAGTGTTTTCACGTATATCTTGGTGTCTTTTATTTTGCATTGATTGTTTGCTTGCATTGAATATTTCTTTGGTGATATTACTTGGTTCTTCCATTGCTAGAATTTCTTTGTAATTGTTTCATTGGTTTTCCCCAATAGTGGTCTCTAAAAGGTCTAGGCCATAGGGGTCAAATACTAACTCCTGAATGTAGATTGGGACTTATTCTTCGAATGAAAAGGAGGACAAAACTGATACCTACTATATAGATCCTAATTCGACGGCCAACAATGTAAAGCTTGAACAATGACCAAGAGATCTTCATTGATCATGGATGAGTTCGACACTAGGATGTTAAGGTCGCGACAAGTCTATTATTCCATAGTACTCTTCCTTGGAGATCTCTTCTATAACGTTGAGCATAATACTCGTATGCTCTTTGTGGAAGCCAAGCAAGGACTCCTTAAGGTATATACTTTTGTAATGGTTGATACTTCCACACTTAGAATAACTTCATTCATAATTATTGATTCGCTGGCAAAGTGGGGTCCTTATTTAATATATTATGAATGAAAGGAAGTTTCAAGTCACCGGAGCACAAGAGGATTCATAAGGGAAAAAAAAGATAAGAATGATAGCAGTGTTGCTACCACTTTCTGTAAGGCGGCTAAGGAGAAGACAAAGAAGGCCGACACATATCTCCAATCCCAGAACGATGAATTGGAGTGCTTGAATGTTCAACTAGCCAAATTAAAATTCATATGTATAGTTAGATGAGTTGACTCTTTGATGTAGAGAGGGTTTCTTGGGTTCGTAATTTGTTCTCAAAGTTATTCACTAAATTAGGGTTCCTAATTTACTCATAAAGTTATTTACCAAATAACTTATTTGTAGTCTTTCAATTTAATTAGGAGTCTTTTTAGTTTCCTTTTAGGATTAAGCTTTACCTTTTCTTTCAAGAATAGACTGCTTGTTATTTTAGTCTTTGATTCTACTTTTTATTTTAGGAATAGGCTGTTTGTTATTCAAGTTATTTGAGCACTATAAATAGAGCTCTTCTTCAATATTATAGGTAGAATTTTGATAATTAATAAACTTGGTATATTTTCTCTGAGGAGATTATTGTGTTCTTTTTTTTCCCTACTTTTCGGATTATTGGTGCGCCAATCAACGAATTGTAGAACCCTTGTTTCCGGATTATTGGTGAGCCAATCAATGGATTCAAGCCTATCATTTAATTTTTTTTCTCATCCTTCTTTTTCTCGTTTCCGCGCTGCATCAGTTGGTATCAGAGCAGAGTATGTTCTTGGATTATGGCGCCTCGTCAACCAAGGGAGGCGACAGTTGAAAACATATATGAGAGGGATGAAGAGAGGCAATGTGACGAAGCTGGTCGAATTCTTCAAGTTGAGGCGCATGTAGCACAGGTACAATCCCAACTTGAAACCACAAATGCTAATCTCACGGCCCTAACTGAACAAATTACGGGGCTCTTACGAATTCACCCTGGTAGACAACCAAATCGACAACCACACGCCGAGCAAGGGGATGCCAAGTTTGATGATCACTTTGAAGGACCTTTGAGGGGGTCGTGGTGGGAGGCATGGCACTAGATGACGGGGATTCAATAACCGTCAATATCGTTATGCATATGAAGAGGACACAGATGAGGACTTCGAGAATCCTTTCGGATGACGCGGCGGAGGACGCGGAAATCGTGTAGGTGGTCAGGGTTTTATATATAATCTGGAGCCTAGGCGATGGGAATCTTGTTTGAAGATAGAAATATCGGAGTTTCATGGGAATGGTCAACCTGAAAAAATTTCTGGATTGGTAGGCAGCAGTTGAGGAAGTACTCGAGTATAAGGAGGTTCCGGATGATAAACGGGTAGCTCTTATTGCTACAAGGTTTCGTGGGAAAGCATCGACTTTGTGTTAACAATCAAAACTCGCTCGTCAACGACAAGGAAAGCCGAAATTTGCCTCTTGGGAAAAGATGATGAAACATATGCGCGCTCAATTCCGACCCCATAATTATTCAAAGTTGATGTATCAACAACTTCAGAACTTGAAGCAAGGAGTGCGAACGGTGGACGAATACACGATAGATTTTTACAAATTGGTGGCTCGAAATGACCTTACTGAGACCAACGAACAATTGATCGAAAGATACATTGGAGGTATGCGTGATAATTTTCAAGATACTCTTAATATGTATGATGTTTTTAAACTTTGAGAAACGCATTAACGAGCCTTACAGTTTGAGAAACAATTACAGAGGCGATCCACTAACCCTTCATGGGGATCATCTAATAGTCGGACTAATACCAGCAACCCTCAACCCACACGAGCTACAACGCCTCCACAAACAAACACCACGAGGGCTCTTATAGGCAGAGTGCTAGGGAATAGGCACCAACCGAACAGTTCAACTTACCGTTGCTTAAAATGCGGGGAAGTAGGACATCGTATGGAAGATTGTCGAAAGGGTGACAGGAGCGGAAAAGGTCTATTCATAAACAATGAAGAGCTGGGAGAGGACGAGCAATTCCAAGTCAACTCAAATGAGAGTGAACCGCTATTTGATTCAAATTTTGTGCGAGAGGAGGCTGTCGAAGGAGATGAAGGTCAATTACTTGTAGTCCGACGAACTTGTTTTACACCACGAGGAATAGATGGTAATGATTTGTTGAGGAACAATATCTTTCAAACCACTTGCACAGTGGTGGGAAAAGTGTGTCGTTTGGTAATAAACTCGGGCAGCTGTGAGAATGTGGTATCCAAAGAAAGGATTCACAAACTGGAGATGAAGACGGAAGACCATCCGAGTCATTACAAGCTATCTTTGCTAAAGAAAGGCAATCAAGTAACGGTCTCTAAGCGTTGTTTGGTTTCATTTTGTATTGGTTCAATTTATAAGGATAATGTGTGGTGTGATGCGGTGAACATGGATGCATGTCATATTCTCTTGTGGCGTCCATGGAAATTTGATAGAGCTGCAATACACGATGGTAGGAGAAACACATATAGCTTCTTATTTAACCAAGTCAAAATTGTCGTAACTCCGGCTAAGGAAGAAGCTCCAAAATTGGTACAGAGAGAGAATCCAAATTTATGGGAAAATTACAAAGGAAAGGGATTGTGTTTGTATTGATTGGGAAGGATAGTGGTAGCGCTGTACTCGACATTCCAGAATTGGTCTGTCCATTTCTTGATCAATTCCAAGATGTCTTCCCAAACCGCAAGGATAACCACCTTTACGAGATATTCAACACCGCATTGATTTAGTGCCCGGATCAAAACTTCCCAATAAACCCCATTATCGGATGAGTCCGACTGAGCATGAAGAATTACGAAGGCAGGTGGAAGAATTGTTAGACAAAGGTTTTATTCGGGAAAGTCTTAGTCCATGTGCGGTTCCTGCTCTTCTTACTCCGAAGAAGGATGGCTCGTGGCGGATGTGCATTGACAGTCGTGCCATCAACAAAATTACTGTGAGGTATATGTTCCCCATTTTGAGGTTGGATGATTGATGCAGATTTAACTAACCTAAATAAATAGGTTAATTTAACCCACTTGTAATAACTGCAAGTGCACAGTGTCTAACTGGTAGACAAGGGTAAGAACAGTTCGATCCCACAAGGACTGTGGTTGAAATTAAATTTTAGAGTTGATTTAAACTAATTTAAATTGGGGTTACAGCAATTAAAATATCTAAACTAAAAATCAAACAAAATAGAAAGTTTTAAAGAATATGAGAAGGGAAACCAAGGCATTGAATCCACCAATTCAGTTTTTCAAGTTATTTTAATCTAACTTATTATTTTCTAAATCTAGAAGCTTTAGGGATGAGAATCCCTTACTTGCATCTATGATGTGATCGTTAAGGAAAATTCAGTTTAAAAATTCAATGTTACAATTAATTTCAGCATAAATTATAGACTCCTAGCATTGAGTGTCTTCTTACGGCACACTCAATCACAAGTCTAATTTATTAAGTTTCAACTCCTAGCATTGAGTGTCTTATTACGACACACTCAATCACAAGTCTAACTTAACCAATTACAAATAATGCTTTAAATATTAGTAAAGAAAAATCTAACTACCGACTAGTCTAGATAAAATCCGATATAATCTGTGAAAGTAATTTACTAATACTCAGAAATTAAATGTATTTTTTGCAGTTAAGCACATAATAAAATAAAAAGTTAAACTAGAACAAACTCTTGAAACCCAATTGGTTTCATCTTAGCCTTGGCGAAGGATTTAGCTATCCATGGTAGCGGTGGTCACAGCATCAATGGAGGTGAAAGTCATCTCTGCACGGACGCGAATCCCGAGCAAATGAACTACACAAGCTTTGTTGTGGTACAGAGCAGAAATCGGGGTGTCAGTAGCGTAAAACAGAATTTTGAATAATTCCCGCGCCTCTGCTACAGTACCCGTCGTTCTCAGCCGAACACCGCCTGCTCCGCCGCTGTTCTTGGCTCCTCGCGAGCTTCCTCCTGCTCCAACTGGTTCTGAACCTGCAAAAGAGAGAGAGGGTGAGGAACAGCGAGAGATAGATAAAAAGAACGCGAAGGAGGAAGCAAACCAGGGAGCGCCTCCCTGTCGCGAGCTCTGTTTCGCGGCGACGATGGTTGCATGGTCTGGTCGTAACGGTGGTCGTGAGAGAGAGAAACAGTGAGAAAGAGAGAAGTAAACAGGAAGGAGGCCGAGAGAGGGGAGAAACAGGGGTGGCGTCGGTTCGTGAAGGAGGAGAAACAAGGGCTGTCCTGTGCGTGAGGTGGCTGAGGTGATGCTCTGGTGATGGTGGTTGTGAGGGAGAGAGAGAGAGATGGTGGTGGCGGCTGTGTTCTGGACAGAGAGGGTGGTGGTCTGTTTCGGTGGCGAGGTGAGGTTTGTAACGTGAAACAGGGTGGTGGTTGTTGGTTGAGAGAACGAGGTGAGAGATGACGAGATGAAGGGTGATGGCGGGATTATCGCACTGCCGGCTCTCCTATCGAGCGAGGATTGCCGGCAGGGTGAATTGGTGTGGTGGCTGGAAAAGAGAGGAGGGGAGAAAGAACGTGGAAAAGGAGAGAAGAAGCTTTCTCTAAGATGGGGGGAGCTAAATAGGGTTCTCCTATTATCTTGGGCTTGGGTTTTTAGGTTAGCATTTTGGGTTTGGGTTTGGGCTTAGGTTAAATTAGGTGGACCTAGGTTTATTAGGGTTAGGTTTAGATATGTGTCCCTCTACGTTGTACCACCGCTAGAATCGACCAATTGTCATTCCTTAAATTGTCGCCTTAATAAGATTTCATCGTTCACGCTCAAATTCCTACAAAGACATGAAAACGAAATAATTATTATAAAATATAATAATCGAAACACTAACATATATAAAGTAAGGGATATATTATGTAATAATTATGTGAATATCAAATACCCCCAAACCTATATTTTGCTAGTCCTCGAGCAAAACAATAAAAATAAAATTCTAACTCACTTTCGCAGGAATCATCGGTTGCACTTACCTTAAACATGCAACAAGGCTGTAAACCCCTAGATTACCTCTAGTGGACGAGTTATAGTCTCGTGAGGGTTTCCAGAAATGTTACCCACAAACATTATGACTCATAAATTTTATTGTGAGTGTTTTATTGTGAGTGACATGAGAGGTTTGAAGTCAAAACAAACTTTCTAAAGGAGATTTAGTAATTGTTTTACTCTGAAATAAAAAGTTATGTTGATAAGGCCATGCACACACACACTTCAAGTTGGGAATAATTGATGAAATTTATTTAACCTTTGGGTATTATTAAATTATTGTGAAACTCTTTGATATATTATTGTGAGAATAATTTTAGTTCAAAATTTCTTGAAAAAATGCAGAAAAACTCATAAACCTCACCCCCAAACCTAAACCAAACATTGTCCTCAATGTATAAAATGATGATCATGACAAATGCAGGAAAAAGAAAAGATGAGAGTTAGAGTGATATTACCATGGGAAAGTTTTTACCAATGTCGACGAAATCTTCCACCAATGAACGCGCAGAGACATAAGAACTGTGGACTCATCATGATAAATTGATAAAAACAATACAGGACTCATATGAAAAAAATTAAAAAAAAATTTAAAAAAAAATTAAAAAAATTACATGTATCAGTTGTAACTCAAAATTGTTACGGAGCTAACGAGTATGAGTGAAATGAAACTAGAAAGAACTCGAAAATCAATCCAGACTAACAATCATGACACAACTGAAGCTAGGCTGCCTCCTAGGAGCGCTTGGTTTAACATCGTCAGCCCGACATATATTCTCCCTCATGAATGATATATCATGAAGTGACGAGGAAGAACATAGGGAGCATTCACCTCCAAACCTAGTCTATGATAGAAACGAGTCAAAAGGGTTAAGGAATCGTATACCAACAACCTGAAAAGTTGAGGATCAGTCCACTCAAAAATAGCAACCACATGCGACACAAGATATACTAGCACATCCCAAAAGCTGCAAAGACACCATCTAAAATCATATAGAAATGGTAAAGAAGCTCGCATTCCTTGGAAGTCAATAGGGATCTTAAACATGAATAGGTCGCAAGTAGTGATATGCAACAAAGGATCCTCCCTTACTCCTAAAATGGAACATCCTAAGTCTGGTTCCAAATCAGAAGATTGGATAATTTTCACATCAGGATGGTGAAAATTGAAATCATCTCTTACAAACAATGGATCCACATAGGTAGCATCAGTCAATATGAAAGGGATGGAAAGAGGTATGTCTATAAATATATCGGGTGGTACAGGTTCATCGTAGCAAAATGGATTACACCAAGATGATGAGGTAGACGACGCAACAACACCCCCAAACCTAGAATTAGCACTACCTATGGCATGTAGTCTCTCATTAAATATATCTCCTGACTTCTTTGGGACAACCTGTTTTGAATTTAATATGGATGAAATAATAACAGGAAAAGTATCATCAGTACCTGAAAACTCATACCTGAGGGTGTCAGGTAATTGTTTAAGGTCAAGCTCAGGTGGCTCAATTGATGGGACTAGTTTTGACTCACTGAGTGGAAGAGGCGCCACTTTAGACTTCCATTTATAACTAGGATCCACAATGGGGACTGAGTCAAGCAAATCATTGACTTCCCTAATGGAATCATCAACATCAAAGTCTAAAATAGAATGAGTCAAACAAGCCTCTAAATGGTCATGTGTACCATGAAAACAGTCAAGGGGAGACTCTAAAGACTGTTCACAGTTTGATTCTATGCATGAGTCACTAGGAAGACATATGTCGAGTGGGTCTTCATGAAAATGTGGGGAAGGGAATGGGTCAGGAAGCAAAGTAATTGCGATCACATTATCCGCAAAAACATCATCTGACTCAGATTCCGATGTGTTACCAATTATGAATTGACCCTCTGAATTTTGAACAGAGTGATTAGGAACTCTTCCTACCTCACTTTCAGATAATGCCTCAGTAATATGATCCACAACTAACTCAAGTCTATTGATGGCTTGAGATTGGTGTTGAATCATGGTTTTTGACTCTGACATAGCCTGATAATCATGTTCAAGCAGTCGTTCTGTGCGCTGCAAAAAACAGTTAATCTTTTCCTCTAAACTTGATGTGTTGGATGGAGGAGCTTGGTTAAATTGAGGCATAACATGATTAGGGTATTGATGAGCCTGAGAGAAAATATGCCCCCCTTGGTGTGAGTTATGAGCCCAAGAGAGATTTTGATTATTGGCAAAACCAGGGCTGTAATAGTTGGACTTTGAATTATAACTAGGTCGCCAATTAGCATTAAAAGAATGGATTTGCTCAGCGAAATATTCAGGATAATCATATTGCAAATCACAATCAGCTGTAGAATGACTAGGACTCGAACATGCAACACAACCCTCAAATGAAACATTAGTGGGAGGTAGGGGTTGAGTCAAATTCATAAGTGCATCTAATTTCTTACTCAGCGTCATAAGAGTTGTTTCAAGCTTCGAAGTAGAAGGGGAGAAGTAATCCTTAAAGTCTTTATCCTCAGTAGAAGGGGAGAGGAAGTCAGGATAATATGCTGAACCTGAATTGTAATAATCAGAATATGGAGCATAATCAGGTTGTCGCATGGCATTAAATGCATCGACTTGCTCAGGAAACCAAGATGGATAATTGTTGAGGTTCATTTTTTTTTATGCAAGCCTAACCTCTATATGAAGATAACCTAACTCTAAAAAAATAAAATTGGGAAAACCTAATCAGGACCTATATGATGCGCAAGCAAGATGAATGGCAAACGACCCTAGATAAGTACCTAGCAATACAATCATTCAGATTGCCTTACTGCGCAGCTGATAGTTATAGCCCCACGAAAAGTCGAGGTTTCAACGAAGCAAATTAATCTCGTGAGAAACTAATTTACTAGGTAGAGGCTGTAACGTCTGGTAATCCCTACAAGCACTCTTTTTTATTACCTATGTTTGTTACTAATCAAGGGCTGAAATCCATTTTAATTAGCCTATCCGCGGGAGAGAGCACGGAGTTTCCCAGCATCAAAAATATCCTGAAATCTAATTGCTCCTACCTCCTTTTCTACCATCAGCTTAAAGTGTAATGCCAGTTTCAGAACTATTCCAAGATTGGATATGTTCCTTCACTTGACCACTCTAAACTTTCAAGTTTCAAAAGAGGGGTCCTATGAGCGTCTTGTCCTAATTTATCTTGCTACAAATTTTAATAGTGAGGGCTTAGGTCCCTAACCCTAAAATATATGGTGGTTAACCTATCTGCGGGAGAGAGCACGGAATTTTACAGCATCAGAAATATCCTCAATCTATTCAAATTAGCATGCAATTGTAGCTAAAAACAAAACAAGTAAAACACACAGTAATCCACTCAGAAACCGCGTGCAGATGCGGTGGGAAGAAGTTACATCTGGCGTGAACCTCTCTTGGGTTACTTGCGACGCCGGGTAGAAGTCAAGTTGGCGTCGATCAGAAGCACTGTCCACCTGACGACTCGCCGACTTCTGAGAGTGTCCACGCGATAGCAACCTGTTAACAATTAAAACCCTGTGCTTTTTGTTTTGTTTTTTTTTTTTTTTTTATAAATTTTTATGCAACCTGTATTATATGCTTCCTACCTGTTAATACCTACAAAAATAAATAAAAAACAAAAACAAGTATCAAAACTTCTAAGACTTAAAAGAGATAACTAAAAAAAATAAAAATCAAGCCTATCCTAAAAGCAAAAGCAATCTATATCTGACCTAATTTTTTTTTTATTAAATTTTTTTTATTAACCTAAACTACAAATTAGTGAAAATAAACTCTTAAATTCAATTTCACCGCTACAGTCCCCGGCAACGGCGCCAAAAACTTGATGCAGATTTAACTAACCTAAATAAATAGGTTAATTTAACCCACTTGTAATAACTGCAAGTGCACAGTGTCTAACTGGTAGACAAGGGCAAGTACAGGTCGATCCCACAAGGACTGTGGTTGCAATTAAATTTTAGAGTTGATTTAAACTAATTTAAATTGGGGTTACAGCAATTAAAATATCTAAACTAAAAATCAAACAAAATAGAAAGTTTTAAAGAATATGAGAAGGGAAACCAAGGCATCGAATCCACCAATTCAGTTTTTCAAGTTATTTTAATCTAACTTATTATTTTCTAAAGCTAGAAGCTTTAGGGATGAGAATCCCTTACTTGCATCTATGATGTGATCGTTAAGGACAATTCAGTTTAAAAATTCAATGTTACAATTAATTTCAACATAAATTATAGACTCCTAGCATTGAGTGTCTTCTTACGGCACACTCAATCACAAGTCTAATTTATTAAGTTTCAACTCCTAGCATTGAGTGTCTTATTACGGCACACTCAATCACAAGTCTAACTTAACCAATTAAAAATAATGCTTTAAATATTAGTAAAGAAAAATCTAACTACCGACTAGTCTAGATAAAATCCGATATAATCTGTGAAAGTAATTTACTAATACTCAGAAATTAAATGTATTTTTTGCAGTTAAGCACATAACAAAATAAAAAGTTAAACTAGAACAAACTCTTGAAACCCAATTGGTTTCATCTTAGCTTTGGCGAAGGATTTAGCTATCCATGGTAGCGGTGGTCACAGCATCAATGGAGGTCAAAGTCATCTCTGCACGGACGCGAATCCCGAGCAAATGAACTACACAAGCTCTGTTGTGGTACAGAGCAGAAATTGGGGTGTCAATAGCGTAAAATAGAATTTTGAATAATTCCCGCACCTCTGCTACAGTACCCGTCGTTCTCAGCCGAACACCGCCTACTTCGCCGCTGTTCTTGGCTCCTCGCGAGCTTCCTCCTGCTCCAACTGGTTCTGAACCTGCAAAAGAGAGAAAGGGTGAGGAACAACGAGAGATAGATAAAAAGAACGCGAAGGAGGAAGCGAAACAGGGAGCGCCTCCCTGTCGCGAGCTCTGTTTCGCGGCGATGGTGGTTGCGTGGTCTGGTCGTAACGGTGATCGTGAGAGAGAGAAACAGTGAGAAAGAGAGAAGTAAACATGAAGGAGGTCGAGAGAGGGGAGAAACAGGGGTGGCGGCGGTTCGTGAATGAGGAGAAACAGGGGCTGTCCTGTGCGTGAGGTGGCTAAGGTGATGCTCTGGTGATGGTGGTTGTGAGGGAGAGAGAGAGAGATGGTGGTGGCGGCTGTGTTCTGGACAGAGAGGGTGGTGGTCTGTTTCGGTGGCGAGGTGAGGTTTGTAACGTGAAACAGGGTTGTCACGCCCCTGTTTCAGTGGGATGAAGGAGGAGGTGGTTGTTGGTTCAAAGAACGAGGTGAGAGATGACGAGATGAAGGGTGATGGCGGGATTATCGCACTACCGGCTCTCCTATCGAGCGAGGATTGCCGGCAGGGTGGATTGGTGTGGTGGCTGAAAAAGAGAGGAGGGGAGAAAGAACGTGGAAAAGGAGAGAAGAAGCTTTCTCTAAGATGGGGGGGGGAGCTAAATAGGGTTCTCCTATTATCTTGGGCTTGGGTTTTTAGGTTAGCATTTTGGGTTTGGGTTTGGGCTGAGGTTAAATTAGGTGGACCTAGGTTTATTAGGGTTAGGTTTAGATATGTGTCCCTCTACTTTGTACCACCGCTAGAATCGACCAATTGTCATTCTTTAAATTGTCACCTTAATAGGATTTCATCGTTCACGCTCAAATTCCTACAAAGACATGAAAATGAAATAATTATTGTAAAATATAATAATCGAAACACTAACATATATAAATTAAGGGATATATTATGTAATAATTATGTGAATATCAATGATTTGCTTGATCAATTGCATAGTAGTTCAGTCTTTACCAAGCTTGATCTTAAGAGTGGGTATCATCAGATACGAGTTAGACCGGGGGATGAATGGAAGATTGCATTTAAAATACACGAAGGTCTCTATGAATGGATGGTTATGCTATTTGGATTGTCAAATGCACCGAGTACCTTTATGTACTTTATGAACCAGATGTTGCGCCTTTTTATTGGGAGGATTGTTGTTGTCTATTTTGATGATATTTTGATTTTTAGTCCTAATCTGGTTGTTCATGTGCATCACTTAGAAGAGGTGCTTACTGTACTGAGGAGAGAAAAGTTATTTGCAGCCTTGAAGAAGTGTTTTTTCATGCAGGATCATGTTTTATTTCTTGGCTATGTCGTGACAAAGGATGGGATTTCTGTTGATTCTGAGAAGGTGGAAGCAACCGAAGAATTTATTTGAGGTCCGTAGCTTCCATGGCTTGGCCTCATTCTATAGGTGGATTATACAAATCTTTAATACCATCATGTCTCCTATTATAGATTCTATGAAGGTAGGAAAGTTTGTGTGGACTACTAAGGCCACTAAGGCTTTTGAAAAGATCAAACAGAAGCTAACTACGACTCCTGTTCTAATACTACCTGTTTGATCTTCTCACTAAACCTTTTGAGTTGCATTGTGATGCTTCCAAAGTGAGCACTGGAGCTATTTTGAGTCAAGAGGGAAAGTCGGTGGCATATTTCAGTGAGAAATTGAATGGGATTACTGCAGGTCAATGAACATATTTTCTATTACATAAAGATTTCTTGTTCAAAGGAACATCTCTGTGTATTCCTGACTCTAGCTTACGAGTCAAAATTGTGTCTGAATTGCATAATGAAGGACACATGAGGAGGGACAAGACATTTCAACTCATTTCTCGAACATTCTATTGGCCTACTTTGAGGCGAGAGGTGGAGCGTTTTGTTCGGAATTGTCGGGTGTGCCAATTTCAAAGGGTACTTCAACGAATGCTGGACTTTATATGCATCTTCCTATACCTGAGAAGCCTTGGGTTGATGTGAGTATGGACTTTGTTGTCGGGCTTCCTCCTACTCAGCGAGGAGTAGATTCCATTATGGTTGTAGTGGATAGATTTTCAAAGATGACACGTTTCATTGCTTGTAAGAAGACCAACGATGTTGTTAACGTTGCCCAAATGTATTTTCTGAAGGTCTATCATTTACATGGCCTTCCATTATCTATTGTGTTTGATCGGGAACCTAAGTTTCTTGGTAATTTCTGGCGATGTCTTTGGAGGTTAGTGCGTACAAAACTTGATTTCAGTAGTGCTTATCATCCTCAGACAGATGGTTAAACAGAGGTAGTTAATCGTTCTCTTGGAAATCTATTGTGGTGTTCGGTTGAAGAGAATGTGAAGACGTGGGATCAACAACTATTCCAAGCTGAATTCACTTTCAATCATTCTATAATCGGAGTACGGGTAATAGTCCATTTATTATTGTGTACAATTATCAACCACGAGCTCTAGTAGAACTAGCTCTTATTCCGGATATGAAGCGAGTTCATTCGAAGGAAAAATATTTAGTGAATAATTTGCAGCAAATTCACCAATAGACATGAGCAAAGTTATTGGAGTCTACGGCTCATTATAAGTCCATAGCTGATCAAAACCGACGTATGGTGGAATTTGATAAAGGTCATTTAGTGTGGGCTGTTTTGACCAAGAATTGTTTTTCAGTGGGTAACTATAATAAGTTTTCTGCTAGGAAGATTGGACCTTTGGAGATCATTGAAAAAATCAATCCCAATGCTTATCGTCTCAAGCTTCTTAGTCACATCAAGACCCAAGACGTGTTCAATGTCAAACACCTCATTCCATATATAGATGATTCTAGCTGCTCTGAAGATTCGAATTCGATGGCGAATTCACTTCCACCCGGGGAGGATGATGTAGAGAGGGTTTCTAGGGTTCCTAATTTGTTCTCAAAGTTATTTACTAAATAAGGGTTTCTAGGGTTCCTAATTTTCTCTCAAAGTTATTTACTAAATAACTTATTTGTAGTCTTTCAATTTAATTAGGAGTCTTTTTAATTTCTTTTTAGGATTAGGCTTTACTTTTTCTTTTAGGAATAGACTGCTTGTTATTCAAGTTATTTGAGCACTATAAATAGAGCTCTTCTTCAATATTGTAGGTAGACTTTTGATAATTAATAAACTTGGTATATTTTCTGAGGAGATTATTGTGTTCTTGTTTTTTTTGCTACTTTTCGGATTATTGGTGCGCCAATCAACGAATTGTAGAACCCTTGTTTCCGGATTATTGGTGAGCCAATCAACGGATTCAGGTCTATCATTTAATTTTTTTCTCATCCTTTTTTTCTCGTTTCCACGCCGCATCACTCTTCCAAGTTTTGAAGGCTAAACTTGACATGATTAAGAAAAAGCTCAAAAATACCATCATGGACTGAGGCCATACTGTAAAGGAGTTGGAGAAAGCTGTGAAGGCATGGAACCACTGGGCCAAAATCGAATTGGACATGACAAAGGCCAATATTGCTGGTATTTGAGTCCCATGTAATGTTCCTGCAGCTCATACTTCCTCCCCCAAGACATCCAAGAGGACATTTAAGATGCCACACCGGAAATGTTTGCTACACATTTGGATAGATATTTCATCAAAGTTTATAATTAAGGATGTCCATTTTTAAAATATCACATCATTTACAACTAGAGACACTTAAAAGTTTATATGTTTGATTCCAACAACAAATTAATCATGAATAATACATTCTTGATTGTAATAAATGTTGTCATGGGTTATCATTTAGGGATATTTAGACTTTGGATCTTATCATTTGTGCAAAGTTGCAAATGGGTCTTGAATTTGTCCATGTTAAAATCTAGGTCTTAAGACCACATTGACTTTGTTAACCATATAACTTTTTTCACTTCAAATTAAATTTGGACCATTGATACACCCAACCTTAAGAGGAAAAGTTTGGTCAACCTGTGTTTAGATGGTATTTAACAAACTCAATGAGTTTAAGGGTCTAAAACACTATTTGAAGTGATGGAAGTCAAAATGGTCAAAGGAGTCAACGTGGTCTTGAGACTCAAACTTTGACATGGACAAACTCAAGAGCCATTGGCAACTATGATACAAATGATGGACCCAAGATCTTAATAACCCTTTATTTATATTCTAAAGTCATGATCTATTTAACCTATGTAGAGTCCTAGCTAGGCTCCTTCCTAGCCACAACTATCTTACTACAAAAGAAAATCTCTGTCAACCCAGTTTGTGGTTTTTGTTCCTAAACATGCTAATGAGCTAGCCCAAGATATAGCTCAAACTTGTACAATAGAAGTTGATGAGACCATCAAACAATAATTGATCACAACCGTACATGTCGCACAGGTCAACCCTAATATAGAAAGTCCTCAACACGGCCTCGAGTAGGCCCAAGCATGGTTCAGCCCAGGCACAGCCGGGTCACAATTCAGCCCATAAGTCATGCATCCAAACGCGGATTATTCGAGCCCAAAGTGGCACAAATATCACAACTTAGCCCAGGACAATAAGGCCCAAACGTAGACCTCTTAGCTGTCACTGGCCCAATATCCATTTTCACTGCTCGTGATCCACTCAAGTATTGGGTCCCAAATAGAGCCAAGTGTCGAAGGGAACTCAATCGTGGACGAGTAGGATCTTGAGCGAGATCTCCTCCCTCCATCACGTCCCTCGATAGTGGAGTCAATGAATGAGTGAAGTACTCGCTATATAAGGTGAACAAAAGGGATCAGAAAGATAGGCACTTGCAACAGAATTTAACAATCTATATCCATCCTTACTCAATCACTTGACTTTATCATCGGATTGCCTTAGGCCACCATAACGGCGGTCCTTGGCTCATTGTTGTTCATTTTGTAGGTCAAGAATCGACATGGACGAATTTGGTGATGCATCAGTTTGACACCATCTGTAGGAAAACGACAAGTTTTTTCTCACAACAAATACACAAGCTCTTTTGATTCAGCAAAGTCTCGAGACATGGTTACCGGCACCAAATTCTGAGCTAACAATAAGAATGTCGAGCAAGAAAATGCATTGGGCAAGGAAGCCCCTCAACAAGGCCGGACCGATACAATCGAGGAAGCAGAGCAATTACAAGACCCAGCCACCGAGGCGACACCGACTGACCCTCACATAGATCAGATTCTACTTCATATGAATCATTTCACGTGGGTTGCGGAAAGGCTCACCCAGTATCGACAACTACCATCAGAGAATGACGAAAACCTAGGGAGGTCCCTGACCCAAGAAGATTCCCATTAGTGCATCCGGGAGAGCGAGAATGTGTTTGTCAAGGACAGTAGAGTTGGCTAGGAGGGGAACCCGTGGGATGAAAAAGGTAGCAGGAACCACGTCTCAAAGGCATACGAGAGCATAGTCGAGAACCCACTTTGGCTAGGGGCGGCCAATCTATACGTCATGTAAGATCTCACCGTCCCTCCGTTCTCTGAGGAGATCATGAGCACGCCCTTGTCAAAGAAGTTCATCCCCCCAAAACTCGAGTTCTATGACGGGACATCCGATCCATTGGATCACTTACGCCATTACCAACATGTGATGGCACTGAAGGAAAGTTCAGAAGCCATCCTTTACAGGACTTTTTCCACCAGCCTGAAAAAGGCAACATTAACTTGGTTCCAAAACCTTCAGCCAAGATCCATTGCTTCATTTTAGGTCTTGGCAAAAGTGGTCATTGCTCGATTCATAGGGAGCCAGCGAATTAGGAAGGGGCCTTACTATCTGCGCTTAGCCTCAAGCAGAAGCACAGTGAGACCCTCAAGGAATATGTCACTCGCTTCGATGATGAGCTTACTCTGATCAACGGTTGCAATGATGACATGTCTATTATCGTCTTCACTTTCGGTCTCTATTGCGGGCTTAACCGGCCTAAATAAACAGGCTAATTTGACCCACTTGTAATAACCGCAAGTGCACGGTGTCTAACTGGTAGACAACGACAAGTACGGGTCGATCCCACGAGGAAGGTGGATTAAATTGAATTTAATAATTTACCTAAACTAATTTGGAGAAAATGGGGGTTATAGTATTTAAAAATCCGAGTTAAACAAAAGTAATAAAAATAACAACAAATAAAAGAAAAGAGTTGGAGGGAAACCACAATTTGCAAAATATTTTTCAAGCTCCTAAAATTATATTCAATTTTTCTTATTATTCCAATTTCAAATAAATGACTCTAGCAATGTATAAACTCCTAGCATTAATTGTCTTTTTAGGGCACAATTAATCACAAGTTTAATTATTCAACTAAAACATGTTTGATTTATAACATAATATTTTTCTAACAACCTAAGATGCATGACATATTAGGTGAAAGTAAAATATTATAAATCACGAATCAATTAATATTAATCATGGAATAATAAAGTAAAATGAAATTAAGTTTAGAGTTTGAGACTTAATTCACTGTGGTGTTACAGAGCATTCAGCAGGGTGCAAACAGAAACAGGTCCAGTGTGGCTCAGCAGATCCCAGTGGGTGCAAATAGTTCTGATCTTTCTCAGCCAAGGTGCTCTCAGCAAGGTCCAATGGGTGCCAGTAGCGTCAACTTGATTTAAGTCTCTGTGGTGGTGCGTGGTGCAGCCGGTGACGGTGGTTAAAGATGAAGTGAAACAGGGTTGTCATGCCCCTGTTTTGGTGGAGTGAAGGAGAGAAAACAGATATGGATAGGCTGTGGGTGGTGATTTTGCTTGGTTGGGATGGTGATGAGAATCACTAATTGTGAAGAAGAGGTTTTGGTATTCTATATTTTTTTCTTTCACTTCTCTTCTTCCCCTTTCTTATTCATTTCTATTGTATTTATAGAGAATTAAGAAAATGAACTTGGACAAGCTAAGGGGAGGGTTCAATGAGTGATTTAAGGCTTAAATCAAACTAGAATCTTGGATAATTAAGAGAATGTGCTTTGGGTTTGATTGGGTTTGAGAAAATGAACTTGGACAAGTTAAGGGGAGAGTTCAATGAGTGATTTAAGGCTTATGTCAAACTAGAATCTTGGATAATTAAGAGAATATGCTTTGGGTTTGATTGGGTTTGGCATTAGGTTTGGGTTTGGTTTTGAGTTTAGGTTATGGGCTTAGGCTATTCTCACCTCCACTTCCTCTGAAGTCACCGTCTGTGATTTATTCATTGCATTTTTCTTTGATTTCTTCGTTATTGCTCCGAATTCTACAAAAACACAAAAATTTAATAATTAATTTAAAATAAAATAAAACAAGGATTAACAAAAATATAATACGAGGTAAAAAATGTTATAATTATGTGATTATCAGTCTCCGAGGAGGTGAGTTTTACAACTTTCTCACTCTGGAGCCTCCGAAGGACATGATAGACTTATTGAAAAGTGCGCAAAAATACATCACTCTTGAGGAGATGCTGGCAACCAAGAAAGGAGTTGAAATTAAGCCAAACAATCCCTCAAGATTCAGAACAGGGGAGATGAAAAAAAATGCGAGGAGGAGGATAGATCCAATAGGAGGCAAAACAATATCAGGGTCGGATTTGACAAGGTGAAACATGACAAGGTCACCAACTATGTTAATTCAAGGTACCACAGCTACATCCCGCTCAACGCCAATCTGTCCAAGATCTTCTCTACCATGAAGAGCTGAAAGGACATAAACATGGCCCTTGAAGCTCAAGAGTGACCCATTAAAGTGTGACAAGACCAAGTGTTGCTCTTACAACAAGGACCACATCCATATTACTTAGGACTGCCAAAGTCTCAAGAATGAGATTGAGTATTGGGTTCAAAAGGGAGGCTCTAGGAATTCGTGAGTTTCGATGAGAAGCAGCCTAGAGAAAAAGAAAATGAGGAGCCCACACCAAAGGCTGAGGAAAATACTGCAAACGTTTTCTATGTCTTACATAGCGCATACGACGAGCTGAAATAGTTAAATTGGTCGAGGAAAAGAGCAGTCTGAAAACTGTGGATAGGTTTCCACTATGGAAACTGCCCTATCTAGCATGTCCTAATAAAGCATCTGATCCAGACCTCGCATTCATAGAGCAATACATGCAAGGGGTCCACTCCCCACACAATGACGCCTTGGAAATTGCAATCAGGATAGCAAAATGGGGAGTGAAGAGGTCACTGGTGGATACAGGGAGCTCAACCAATGTCCAATTCTTGGAGGCATTCCGCAGGATGCGACTAAGGGAGAAAGAATGCGCATGGAGTTACCCAGTCGAAAGCATCAGGCTGCCGGTAGCAGGGGAGCCAGACCTAGTAAGGATTCTAATAACAGAATTCATTGTCGTAGACGCCCCCTCTGCATACAACGTGATTCTTGGCAGGCCTTCGCTCCACTAGATGGGAGCAGTGGTCTCTACTCGGCACCAATGCGTCAAGTACCTCGCTGATAACGAGAAAAACCTATTAGGGGAGATCAGTCAACCGCAATAGAGTACCACCACACGACAATGAAACAATCAAACAAATAACCATTATGTCGTAAAACCCCCTGAAAAAAGACCAACAGACCAAGAGCTCACTCGTCGGAGAGCCCAAGTAGAGAGAGTATGATGTAGAAAATTTAGAGAAGAATTATCAATAAAAGGTATTTGATGCGTCAAAAAATCATCTTCCTGTGAGTTTGACCTGCAAAACCACTGTTAGACTACCAAGGACCACCTTTTTGGTGGTCGAAGGCATTCTAATGCTTAAGCATGAACAAAGCTCAGTTAAAGCTGCATACCTTTGTCGAATGTTCCCTTTACCTTTTATAATGATCGTAGTTAACTCTCTGTGTGACTTAAGCATGTGAGGTGCAACGGAAGGAGATGTTTTTGTAATAGTCACCTCCTTAATGGAGATACATTCGTGGAGGCATAGATCCCTCCACGGCTCTTTTTTGGCGCAACGTTCTTCTTATTTATGAGAGAACGTGTAACGGGCTTTGATTCGTCTGGGCATGGATTCGAATCCTGTTTATGCCTCATAAGAGGTGAGCCTTGTCTAGGCTGTGGAATTAGTTTTACTTCTTTGAGGCTTCATGAGCTGGCTCAATAGGTTTTTTGTTGTGTCCTCGTGATGGGTTTTTATGCCACGTGTATGGTCGTGGTAGTCGGTTTATTTTGATGCATCATCAGCTACTCCCCCTTAGTTAGTTGGTATGGTGACATATCTACTAACTGTGTGACGGTTGGTGTGTCGATTGCGTTTTTGCGCTAAACTTGATAACTTTTAGTTGCTTGATCTTCTCGATTACTTCATTGTTTATCTGTTTTCGCACATATTCTTAATGCATCATTATGTTTCATATTTCTCTCCGTGAGTGGTCTCTTCATTTCCCAGTTGCTTAAAATGTGTTGTGGCTAATCTTCTTCTTTCTTTACGCCATCTGTAGTGTTATTTTATTTTCTTCTACTTCCTCTTTTTCCTCATTCATTCTTCTCTGCTTACTATGCCTACTGGCGACATGTTGTTTGTGATCAACTTTCCACTTGTGAAGCTCATTTTTCTCCAAACAAAGCCTCTCAAACTACTTTGGATAGTGTCCATTCCAACTATTCTTTGCCTGAGAACCTTGAAATCATTCTTCCTTGCAAAAACGATAGTCCTTATTTATTCTCGCATGTTCTATGTTGTTATCCGATTCCCTATTCCGGAGTTGTTCTGGTCATATCTGGACTTCTTGGGTATTCCTCCTGCTAAAATTGGGTCGAACTGCATGAGTGTCATGGTTGCCACGTATGCTAGGGCCATTCTTTTTGTTATCTCTTTAACACCTCGAATCTTGCATTCCTTGGTGGGGTTCAACGTGACGTCCAACCATACATGTTTCATGTATTCCCCTGCGTGTTTTAGTAACCTTAACAACGACATTAGGAGTTGGTCGCAGGATTGGTTCTATGCTTCTGTCGGTTCTGGCCACTTCAATTTTTGTGGTCGTTCGATAGTAAGGTCTTTCCAAGTTCCACTCAAGAATCGAAATATGAAATTGACTGCTGAGGAGAAGATTATCAGTGAGCACTTCTTGGGGCTTTTGGTGGTTTCGTTGGGTTCTTATCTTACTGATGATATGGTGAGGCATAGGTGGTCTATACATCATGAATGAGACCGAAAGGGCCTTGTTGACCGCATGGCAGGCTGAGGAGATTGTTGCCTTTGCTATTGGCGATGAAGTGGTCGTTGATTGGAAAGTGGGCTCCAATGTTACGGATTTCAATGCTCCTTCCGACCACGTGTCGAAGAAGAAACAACTTGTTGATTATGTCTGTCGCACGACTCTTTATTCGGATTTTATGGATAGAAATCCTTCGAGGGAGGATTGCTGCTCTCTGCAGAAGGCGGAAGAGTTGAGGCTGGCTCTGGAAAGGAGTGAAAAGGATATTGTTCGTCCTCTGGATGATGGTGAAAATAGGCTTATTTCTGCTTATGGTGGCCTTGACATCGTCAAGTGTTCTGAAGAGGATCCTTAGTCTTTAGATGAAATCTGAAGAACTTGGCAGTCTAGGTCTGGCCTCTGAGTTGTAGTCTAGTCCTCCTCATTCCCCTCATGTTGACTGTGATATGGAGGTTCCTCCATCCGCAGCCCACTTGAATCCTTCGGTTGTCATTCGTTTCATTTCGGCCGAGCGACGAGATGGTGATGGAGGTTCTCGTGTTGTTTCCTTATCTTTTGTGGCCATGGGTGGTGGTGGTTCCTCAATACTACCTGATCCTCATGTTCTTTATTCACGGATCAGCTAGAAGGAACCTACTTCTGAGGAAATCTGAGTTAAATCGGATGGGAAGTCTGTTGGTTTTCTCGTCTTGGTGTGCAGCATGGTGCATACAAGCTGATAAATGAATGGTGCAGGCGGTCGGTAGATAGGCCCTCAATGTCAGTGTTGAATCCAGACCTTCACCTTGAGGATGGTGTTAGGCTTGTAATGGAGGGGATGACTCATGTCACCTATCCAGGGGTCATGGGCTTGAGTAGTCAGGTCAATCACGGTCTTATGGTTTCTTTGGGTAGGAAGCTTTCCATGCTTTTTCTGGTGTTCTCCCATGTTTTTTACCAGTATGATGCATTAAAAGCGCGATGTTCTTAACGAAACAAAGTGGCTAAAGTTGCTCGGGCATCATTGGTCGAGGTGGAGGGTGCACGGGATCAATATGTGGTTGCACTCGAATCTCTGAGAGCTAACCTAGAAGGCGTCCGCACATGTTTGCTCGATGTGGAAAATGAGCTTTCTACTGAGAAGGCTCTTCATGATGAGAACGCGTAGGCCATGATAGAACACTCTAAAAGTCGCAACATTGCTGAGGAAAGGGTGGAGCAATCGTTGTCTTCGCTTGACAAGGTCAAGGCTGATTTTTCTGCGATGCTTTCTACTGCCGAGGGCCAACTTATCTCAGTAAGAAGTGAACTTGCTTATGTTAAGGATAGATTTTGTGTTATGGAGGTGGTAGACTGGCAACGTGTTGTTGATGGTCGGACTGAGCTTTTGGATTATATCGAGGGTCTTGGTGTCGATTTTACTCATGATCATCTTCTGGTGCATCAGACTCTTGAGGATGTGGAAGATGTCGTTTAAGATCCTCCGCGTGTCCCACTGGCCAAAGGATCGCTTCCTCCTCTTGAAGAAGTCCCTAATGTTGATCTGGTTCTTGCGGGTGATATTGTCGAGGATGTTATAAATGTTTACTCTTAATCTTCCATTGTAGTTTTTGTAATCGAACAAATTTTGAATGAAATGGAATTAGTTCCTTTATCGTCTTTGTTCACTTGTTGTTGTCTTGAAATTTGCATTTGATGTTTCACAGATGTTTTAATAAACTTTCGGTGGTTTGATTTTAGCCTTGTTTTAGTGCACATGTCTTGATCTTGTACTTGTTGTTTCTGAATTGTTGTGGAAGGCTCCTTTGCTTGGGTGTTTTCTCCTGTGAATTATTCGCCTGATATCTTCCTTTACTAGCTTATCATGACACGAAGTTGTTTTGTTCAATTGGTTCGTTCATTCAAGGTGCAACTCTAGTCGATTCAAAGTCTTTTCATTTAGTTGAAACTTCTACTCCGTTAACTTGATTCAAAGTTTTTGTTTTATGTTTGACGCGGGTGTCCAACTTCTACTTCGTTTTATGCGACACTCTGGTCGACTCGAAGTCAATTCCTTTTAGTTGACTCGTTCGTCCAACTTTTACTTCGTTTACTCGACACCTCGGTTGATTCAAAATTTTTGTTCAGTTTGACTCGAGTGTCCAACTTTTGCTTCGATTTAGGCGATGCACTGGTCAACTCGAAGTCATTTTTAATTGACTCGTTCGTCCAACTTTTACTTCGTTAACTTGACACCTCGGTCGATTCGAATTTTTTGTTCAGTTTGACTCGACTGTCCAACTTTTGCTTTGTTTTATGCGACGCTCTGGTCGACTCGAAGTCACTTTTTAGTTGATTCGTTTGTGCGATTTTTACTTCGTTAACTTGACACCTCAGTCGATTTGAAGTTTTTGTTCATTTTGACTCGGGTGTCCAACTTTTGCTTCGTTTTGAGTGACGCTCTGGTCAACTCAAAGTCATTTTTTAGTTGACTCGTTCGTCCAACTTTTACTTCGTTAATTTGACACCTCCGTCGATTCAAAGTTTTTGTTCACTTTGACTTGGGTGTCCAACTTTTGCGTCATTTTATGCGACACCCTGGTCGACTCAAAGTCAATTTTAGTTGACTCGTTCGTCCAACTTTTACATCGTTAACTTGACACCTCGGTCGATCTAAAGTTTTTGTTCAGTTTGACTCGGGTGTCCAAATTTCGCTTTGTTTTATGCGACGCTCTGGTCGACTCGAAGTCATATCCTTTTAGTTGACTCGTTTGTCCAACTTTTACTTCATTAACTCGACACCTCGATCGATTTGAAGTTTTTGTTCAGTTTGACTTGGGTGTCCAACTTTTGCTTCTTTGGTTGATCATACCAGAAGCTTATCGTGAATATCTGACTTGCGTCTTGATTCTTTGTGGGCTTTTGCATTCCAGTGTTTTTTTGTAGTTGTGCTATGAAGCTGTTTTAATTTTGTGAGATGTCGATTCTGAAAATGAATCTTTATTGATTTTTCGGCCATTTTAGCAGTCGTTCTCCTAGAGTGGCTCCGTTATATCGTGGAGTGTTTCTTCTTTTAATCCTGCGTTGCTACTGTTTACCCTTGAGTTGGCGCTCGTGCCTATACTATTCCTTCTAATTTATGACCTTTTTGCTCGCGTGGTTATTGCTCCCCGTTTGGCCCTGTTATTGTGGCCTGATTAAGTATGTTAGTTCCTTTGCAATTGAATTTGTATTGCTATTGAGGTCTTTTTAGCGTTGGCCTCTCGATTTCGATATAGGTCGGTTCGGGTGGGAGGTACTCCTTTCCCAAAGTGGATGCAGTGTAGAGCATATATTAATTCCCTTGATCGCTTCTTTGATTCTATGGCTGTAGCGTCTGCTTTTTCCTTGCCCTTGAACTGTTCATCGGATGTGCTGATGAACTCGTCCAGTCGTCCTTTTTGGATCCAATGCTCAATCTCTTCATTTAATTTGTAGCAGTCCTCAGTATCGTGTCCGTGATCCTTGTGGAAAGAACAATATTTGCTTTTGTCTCGTCCTTCTGGGTTTCCTTTCATTCTTGTAGGCCAACTGACATTCTCCAAGTTTGATATGTGTTTTAAGATGTTGGTTCGGCTTGCTTTTAGGGTTGTGCATGGTTGCTTTTTCCTCATTACGCTGGTTATTCGCTCAAAATTGGGTCGTGCCGACTGTGATTTTCTGGATTTCTGCTAGTTGGATTCTGTGCGCTCGTCGCTTCGATGTTTCTTTAAATGACCATTGTCCTCCCGTGATCCGCTATCTCGTCTTCTTTCATCTTTTCGTTCTCGTTTCCTCGAATGGTTCTGCCTCTCTCGATCATTCTTTCTTCTCGCCGCTTTCATTTCCTCGAGGGAGATATGTTTCTGTGTTATTTTCAGCAGGGCCGCCATGCCTTTTGGAGGTTCCAAGTTAAGGGCATAAAAAAGGTACATTACTTCAATCCTGCGAAGAAAATCGTAGCGGATGTGTCGTCGTTGCATCCATAAATCATTGTTAGTTCGTTGATGAAGTGAGTAGCATACTCCTGTATTGTTTTTCTAGCTTTTGTTGGATGTGCAGAAGGTAATGGGCTCCTTTCCTCATCTGCTGGCTCCCAATGAATCTGGTAATGAAAGCAATGGTTAAGGCCAAAAAATAATCTATTAACCTTGGCGGTAAGCTGTTGAACCAATTCATTGTTGTGGATGTGAGGCTGGTTGGGAACGTTCTGCATAGGATCGACTCTGTTGTTTTCTTTAGAGCCGTCATATGGTGAAAATGTCGTAGGTGATCAGTCGGGTCGGTGGTGTCATCGTACTTTGGCGGAGTGAACTTCCTTGGCACTGCCTTCTTCATGAGTAATTTTCTCCAACTGAACGCGTAATGGAGTTTTGTTGAAGCGGTGTTGGTGTAGGGTTGGCTGGCTGAACGCGTTCTTGGGAATTTTCTCCAACATCTCTGTCATGTGTTTCATCTGGGCCATGAGCAATTCTACCCAAGAGTCCATGGCAGCGCCGACGATCGTCAGGCTTGTTTGAACTATTGCGTGTAGTGGATCCGCATTCTCGGATGCTAATGGTTCGGTGATCCGGGTTATGTCTTCTCCTCCAGCTGATAGTAGTGCATTGGAGGGAGAATTGGCATGATCTAGGGTCTGCATTATTTTATTTGATGGCTTGTGGATCTTTCGTCAGATTGTGGTGAACTTTATCACAATTTGTTTTATGTTTAAAAAAGGGAAACCCGTCGTTCCCCACGGACGGTGCCAAACTAATGCGTCCAAAAATCGTCCTCCTGTGAGTTTGACCTGCAAAACCACTGTTAGACTACCAAATACCACCTTTTAGGTGGTCAAAGGCATTCTGATGCTTTAGTCAGTAACTTTGTTGGAAGAAGGAAGTAAATCTGGACAAAACTCAGTTAAAGTTGCATACATTTGTCGAATGTTCCCTTTACCTTTTATAATGGTCGTAGTTAAGTCTCTGCATAACTTAAGTATGTGAGGCGCAACGAAAGGAGATGTCTTTGTAACAATTTCCAGCTTAATGGAGATGCGTTCGTGGAGGCGTAGGTCCCTCCACGGCTATTTCTTAGTGCAACATTCTTCTTCGTTATGGGAGAACGTGTAACGGGCTTTGATTCATCTGAACCTGGATTCAGATCTTGCTTACGCCTCCTTAGAGGTGGGCCTTGTCTGGGCCCGTGGAATTAGCTTTACTTCTATCGGGCTCCAAGAGTTGGCCCAGTAGGTTGTTTGTTGTGTCCTTATGATGGGTTTTTATGCCACGTGCACGGTCGTGGTAGTCGATCTATTTTGATGTATCATCAGTATTGTTTTTAAAAACGGTACCATTTCATACTCAACTCAGTATACAGAGGCAAACTTGGTCCGATAAAGGGGACCATGATAACGCACAGCGGCCGAGTCTAGTCCATTAAGGACGCCGACAACTCGCCCCACGTCTAAGTGACCTAGTCATCCTAAGGAACCAAGGTGCTGCAAAGCGGATAGAGTCCAGTCTTGTGAGAATTGACCGTGCTCGGATGACCTAATCAGACTAGAGAACCGAAATGGCACACAACGGCCTAATCTAGTCCTATGCATGATGTCGACAACTCGCCGCATAAGTGACCAAGATGGCGCACAGTGGCCGAGTCTAGTCCTATTCAAGACGACGACAACTTGTCGCATAAGTGACCTAGTCCGCATAAGGGACTGAGATGGTGCACAATAGCCGAATCTAGTCCTATTCAGAATGTCAACAACTTGATGTATAAGTGACCTAGTCCACATAAGGGATCGAGATGGCGCACAACACTCGAGTCTACTGCTATTTAGGATTTCGACAACTCATCACATAAGTGACCTGGTCCATTTAACAGAAGTCTAGTCTGCTCGGACAAAGATGACTTATCCACAACCTAACTCATGTTCACGATTAGGGTTCTTCATAGAACTCTAGCCCATTTGGGCGGAGGCGACTTCTCCACGGCTCAACTCATCTTCAAGATTGAGCTCGTATAGCACATAGGTCTAGTTCATTCAGACAAAGATGACTTCTTCACAACCTAACTTCTGTTCAGAATTAGGGTTTGTTATATAAGTCCAGCCAATTCGGGCAAAGATGACTTCTCTACTGCTCAACTCATCTTCAGGAATGAGTCTGTATACCACAGAAGTCTAGTCCATTCGGACAAAGATGACTTCTCCCACAACCTAATTCCTGTTAAGGATTAGGGTTCATCATAGAAGTCCAGCCCATTCGGGCATAGACTGCTTCTAAACTGCTCAACTTCTCTTCATGATTGAGCCTGCATACCACAAAAGTCTAGTCCGTTTGGACAAAGATGACTTCTCCATAACTTAACTCTAGTTTTGGATTAGGATTCGTCACACAAGTTCATCCCATTCGAGTAGAGATGGCTTATCGGTGGCTCAACTCCTCCTCAAGATTGAGGCAATACACTACATATATCTAGTTTGTATGGGTGGATATGATTTCTCCACCTAATTCTAGTTCAAGATAAGGGTTCGTTATACAAGTCAAATTCGGTAAGGTAGAAATGACTTCGCCTCAACACAACTCCTCTTAAAGATTGGGCATGTATATGTATTATAGAAGTCTAATCCGTTCAGGCAAAGACGGTTTCACCCTAGCTCAACTCCACTTCAGAATTGAGCCCATATATGTGGTATAGAAATCCAGTCCATTCGGACGAGAAATGATTTCTCAATGCCCTAACTTCTACATAGGTTTGGAATTCTTTATGGAAATCTACTCATCCAGACCAAGACAACTTCTGCAAAAGTCTAACTCCTCCTTGAGGTAAAGCTTATGTCACTACGAGAATCTGATCCGTTTGGATAAAGGTGACTACTCCGCAACTTAAGCCTTCTCAAAGTTTAAGTTAGTGTTATTATCAAGTCTCGGTTCATTCAAGTTTATAAGGGTCTTTAGTCTTGAATAAGCACTACCACGGAAAGAAGGGGACATGACTACCTAAACCCAATCTTAAGGTATTGATGACACATCAGTCTATTTAGCCTAATCTAAATACAGATTAAAAGTTGCAAGTACAACAGTTAAAACACAAACATAAAATGATCGAGGAAAGCAAAAACTTTGTATTGATAGAATTTTCTTGTACAAGAACACCGCTCATACGGCGAGATCAGATGGAGTAGAGTCAAGTGCAACCTCTTGAATGACAGGGCCAGGAGCAGTTTTGTGAATGACAAGGTCAGAGGTAGGCTCTGGAACATCAAGGTTGGCGGTTGTTTCCGCAGCATTCGGGAGGACTTCAGGGCCACCCTGCAAAAAAGTGGAAGAGTCATCCACCTCTTCAAAGTAAGCAGAACTCAATTGCTTGTAAGCGGAAAGGTCCCAATCCTCGCGATCATGTTCAATGAAGTCCAACAGCTCAAGCCTCCTAGCAGCGCGCTTACTAAGCTGAGCAGCGCCAGGAGCTTTGAGGAGTTCATTTTCCCTAGTCTCCCACTGCGCTTTTAAGTTGGTTAGCTCATCGATTGCTCTGGCCAGGTCTCCTTCAGAATTGGCCAGCCTCAATTTGGTTTGTATGCTCAGAATCCAATTCATGGTTGAGCTTGGAGAATCACACATGGAGGGCCTCATGAAGATCCCGTTGACTAACCGCCTCAGCACATTCACTGAGCATACAGAGCTTTAGTACAGATCTCATGGGATGAACCAGTCGGTCAGGAAACACTCTCTTCTTAGCTACCGCCTTGTCCCTACTTTCTTGGGCATCTTTTAGCTTTACTGACAGATCAGCTTGGGCAACACGGGCCTTATCCAGACTCTTTTGGACCCTCTTCAACGGAGACTTCAAGGCTGATCGAGCAGCCAACGCGCTGTTCAGGTTTCCCTGAGCCTCATCTGAGAATTGCACCTGTTGCTCATTGTACATCTTCTCTAAGGCACATAGCCTATCCCGCACGGACTTCACTTCAATACCCACCATACCAACACAGGGTTATAAGCAACAAAGTATGACGTAAAATCCAACAATAATGGGATAGTTGCTAACTTACCAACATCAAATGTTTTTGCCTCTGATTGAGATGATCCCCCGCGATCACCTCTTCCAGCGACATTTGGTCAGCCATCCAAGAAAACCATTTCTTCAAAAGGTAAATGAAATCGGTCCTATGATCCACCTCCTGGTACCACACGTGCTACCCTCCAGAGTTGACTCCAGTATCAATATGGAGAACCTATAGATTAGGAACCAATCCGCTCCTCCTCCTGCAACTTCTGATGGAGGAGGAGACTCAACAACCTGCTTCCCCTTGTTAGCAGTGGAGGATGAGAGCTCGGACGATATTCCAATTTGCAAAACAGTAGTACGCACAAAGAATACAGACTTGACCCCTCCTTGTGTATCTTTGTGTCCACAGGCAATGCCTTCCAGGACAACCTGCTCCACTTTGGCAGTCAGACCCACATATGAATCAAGGGAAACACTTTCCAAGGCAAGTTTTTCTACTCTTGGGTTGGCGGCGATAAATGCCCTCAGCGACTCCTCCTCAACGATGGTCAGGTTCACAAGATCCATACAATGGGTATTTAGAGAGGCAACAGGAGAAACCAGAATGGTTCCCACCTTGATCCTCTTTGACTGATGGGAAGGGGATTAAGCATCCTCACCACTTTCTTCTTCTATGATCCATATGTTTGTACATTAGCACCAGAAGAATAACCAATGGGAGTGGTCAGAGTTTGCCCACATTGTTAATCTCATGGGAGAACATACCACTCCGCCTGATATTCTCCATTTGGAGAACGTCTGAAATAGGCATTGGTGGCAGAGCGAGGAAATCAACGTTCATTTTCTGTTTCTTAGGAAAAAGAACAACATGGTCGTGCCCCTTAGTTGGAAACAATGGACAAGTAAGACAACAGCATCTACTATATTAAAAACAAAATGCAATGGGGAGTACAAAACTTACTGAGATCTCTGAAGCTACGGAAGATCATCTTACCATCATGGGCGAAGTACCTAGATTTCATAGAAGCATAAAAGCAATATCGTTGCAAGTCTTTCATGTCATCCAACTTACCATCTAGATAGGAAGGCTTCAGCAACCAGCAGATGCCGTGTTTATTCATTTTGATGCAAGTCAGAAAATGAAGTAGTTTTGTTGACAAACGAAATCCAACATCCTTTGCCCCAATCAAAGTGGCAAGGCATATACTCCACCCGCTCGCTGCCATCTAGGCTGGGACAATACCCTGATAAGATAGAAAATGCTAAATGGCGTCAAGAATAGGGAAGTGCAGGCCAGTCTCAAACATTGCCTTATACAAGCAAATGAACCCCTCCCTCGAAACAGTATGAGACTCGCCCTTCGAGAAAAACAACAATTCTAGATCATCAGAAACTTCATACCGTAGATTGAGGTCGACTAGATCCTTTTCTGACGTCAGTGACCCTTAAAGAAGTCAAAGCAAGCCGCATGTCGCTCACAAGAAAAATGAGGTCGCAAAGACATGATTAAATAGAGGTCCAAGCTTGATCAAACTGGAAAAGTTAAAAACAAATAATAGAAGAAAGCTCTGGATGGTAAAATTCCTCCAAAGTAGGCTTATATAGGCTTGGCGTATGGGAGAAGTAATTACTTATCGTTGCATGTGCATTAACTACAGCACAGAAGTCGAAAAAATGCCAAAATATGCCATCATGGCATCACACAATCCCCTACGCACAATCAGTTATTGACCTTATATGCAGCCCCACTAACTAGGGAGAGTAACTAATGAGACATCAAGTATTCATCCGATTACAACCGTACACATGGCACAAGTTAACCATACTACGGAAAAGCGTTAGCGCGGCCTCGAGCAGGCCCAAATATGGTCTTGCCCAAGCTCAGCTTAGTCACAGTTCAACCTGTAAGTTAGGCGCCCAAGCCCAGTTACTTGAGCCCAAGGTGGCACAAATCTCGGAGCTTGCCCCAAGACAATAAAGCTTGAATGCATACCTTTGAGCTGTCACATGCCTATGGTCCATTTTAACAACTTTTGATCAAGAATTGGGTCCCCAACAGAGCAAAGTGCCAAAGGGAATTTAGTCATGGATGAGTGGATCTTGAGCGAGATCTCCTTCTTCCATCATGCTCTCGACTGTGGAGTCAATGAATCGAAGGAGTGAAATACCTGTTATATAAGGTGACCAAAAGGGATGAGAAAGGTACACAATTGCAACATAGTCGACATCCATCCTTACTCAGTTACCTGACTTCATCATCGGAGTGCCTTCAGCCACCACAATGGCGGTCTTTGACTCATTGATTTTCATTTTGCAGGCCAGGAATCGACAAGGATAGAATTAAACGCATCAGAAGTTGAATTAGACATGTAAGAAAAAAGAAAAAATTAAAAATTAAAAATTAAAAATTAAAAATTAAAAATTAAAAATTAAAAATTAAAAATTAAAAATTAAAAAAATTAAAAATAAAAAATAAAAAACAAAAAAACCAAAAGAATGAAATCCTGCAAATTATATGAGATATTGTGTAAAATTTTCACCAAATTAGGACATTTTAAAAACTTGAAGCCCCATCAGAGGCAGTCTTGCAAGTTGCAAGTGCTCCATCAAAATGTGATTAAACTTTGTGAATGTCATATTCACCTAAAGGAGTTCGCTCACTTTTCACCAATAAAATCATGAAATGAACCCGGCCCTTTTAATTCAAGAACAAGAGTTCTCCAACAATCAAAACCTAGTAAAATGAAATGAAAGAGATTTGTAGTTGTAGTACACACTACCACCCACCCCTAATCAACATGAGAGTTGCAGTGCACAATAAATCAACATAAAAAAGTGGGAGAGGGAAACCACGAGCCACCAGATGAGATTGCTTTACTTGTGTGATTGAATCACCCGACAAAGGGCATCTTTGTTGAATGCTACAAACTTTGTTCATTCAATTCAACTTCATCCATTGCCGCCGCTCGTGGTGGTGGTGCTGCTGCTGCGCTTCTATGTCAGCGTAACTCGCGTCATCTTACACTTGCACACAACCAGGCCTGCACGCGCGCACACACACACACTCACTCATTGGTTGTGCCAGCCAGCTACAATTCATACAAAGAAAAAAAAGACCTATGTGCCAGCTACAACTACAAGAATGTATGTAACCACTTATTATGATTTCAAGCCATGAATCAAGTTACATGTTCTCTGTTCTAAAATTTTAGAAGCTCATTCTTTGTTTTTTCGTATTATGTTTTGAGTACTAATACTGATTTTGCGCAGGCCGGGACGGGGCACTGACACAAGGGGTCCTGTGTTCGGCTATCGACAATCAACGTATGAAAAACATTTATGGTGATTCATAATTGACAACAATGAACAAGCACACATTCAACGCAAAAAAAAATTTTGTGCTAATATCATTCACAAAATCATCCTATATTTGTCAAGGGCATAACCTTGAAGATGGACATATATAAACTCGATCTGATAAGACATTGATGCATTAATAATTGGGTTAGGTGACGGATCAATTCCCTCTTAAAACCAACAATAGTTTACCTCATGTTGCTACCATCTACCATATCAATTTATGGACACCACCCAAGTGCACAAAGTTTGGTCTTTTATAGTTAATGTAATGATACCGATATTGTGTATAAAATTTCTACCGTTGTGATAATTAAATGGAGAAAAGTGCTAAATAGCCTTTTTTTTTTTTTTTTTTTGATAAATAGCCTTCATTATCTTATCATCATAAATCAAAACAAAGTACTACTCATGTCAGTTTCATTGAACACTAAGAACACACTACAAAAAAAGCATTATTAGCTACGGAAATTAGCGACGGTTTTAAAAAATCGTCGCTATTTAAACGTTTTGCGACGGCATAAAACCGTCGCTAACGTTTCTGCTACGGTTTTGGCCCATAAATTAAAATAACCGTCTCTAACTGTTTTGTGACGGCTTAAAACTGTCGCTAATAAGAGCATTAGCTACAGCACAGGGGCCGTCGCTAATGTTTACAACAAAATTTTGTTAGCGACGGTACAATACCGTAGCTAAGGTGTTTTTTAAAAAATAAAAAAATATATAAAAACAATTTAGCGACGGCACAGGGGCCGTCGCTAATGTTTACAACAAAATTTTGTTAGCGACGGTACAATACCGTAGCTAAGTTGTTTTTTAAAAATAAAAAATATATATAAAAACAATTTAGCGACAGCACAGTGGCCGTCGCTAATGTTTACAACAAAATTTTGTTAGCGACGGTACAATACCGTAGCTAAGGTGTTTTTTAAAAATAAAAAAAATATATAAAAACAATTTAGCGACGGCACGAAGGCCGTCGCTAATGTTTACAATAAAATTTTGTTAGCCACGGTACAATACCGTAGCTAAGGTGTTTTTTAAAACACATTGCCGTCCAGCCCGGTTAGAAACCTGCCTTTCACCCAGCCGACCCGGGTTCGAATCTCGCCAATGAAACACTTTTTTATATTAATATTTTTATCTTAGCTACCACGGTTCTCTACCGTAGCTAATTCTTTTTTTAAAAAAATTATATAAATTAAATAGATATATATATATATATACACTGGATAAAATCACCACCAACCTATTGCCGTGTAGCCCAGTTAGAAACCTGCCTTTCACCTAGCCCACCTAGGTTCGAATCCCAGCAATGGAAATTTTTTATTATTTATTTATTTCAACTTTGAAACATACTCCAAGCCGCTTGTTTTTTCTTTACGACTTTATTTTTCTTTTATTTTTTTTTAACTGCTTTCAACTTTAGAACATGTTCCAATCCCCCTAAATTGTTTTTTCTTTACGACTTCTATGTATATTAAACCAGTCAAGATTTCTTGAACAGAGTCATTCACTCATTGGTATTATCAGTGGTTGCTATTGGAAAAAAAAATTAACCGATCCGCGTGAAACTTCATATCAACCGTCAATAACACCCAAAAATTTTGCTCAATCTAACGCACTAAACCAAACCACGTCACCGATCCGCGTGAAACTAACACAACCATTCCCCTTCGAAGAAGAAGATATGATCAAGATCAAGATCGAATAAGAAGATGAGATATGATCAAGATCAAGATCGAATAAGAAGATGAGATATGATCAAGATCGAAGAAGAAGATAAGATCTTGATCAAGATCAAAGAATATCATATCAGATCAGATCAGATCAGATCAAAGAAGATCAGATCAAAGAAGATTAGATCAGATCAGATCAGATCAAAGAAAATCAAAGAAAACCAGATCGGATCAAAGAAGATCACATCAAATAAGATCAAAGAAAATCAAAGAAGATCAAAGAAGTTCAAAGAAGATCAGATCAAAGAATATCAAATAAGATCAGATCAGATCAAAGAAGATCAAATAAGATCAGATCAGATCAAAGAAGATCAAAGAATATCAGATCAAATAAGATCAAAGAAGACCAAAGAAGATCAGATAAAAAAAGATCAGATCAAAGAAGATCACATCAGATCAAAGAAAATCAAAGAAAACCAGATCGGATCAAAGAAGATCAGATCAGATCAGATCAAAGAAGATCAAAGAAAATCAAAGAAGATCAAAGAAGTTCAAAGAAGATCAGAGAAGATCAAAGAAGATCGAAGAAGTTCAAAGAAGATCACAGAATATCAAATAAGATCAGATCAGATAAAAGAAGATCAAATAAGATCAGATCAGATCAAAGAATATCAGATCAAATAAGATCAAAGAAGATCAGATAAAAAAAGATCAGATCAAAGAAGATCAGATCAGATCAAAGAAGATCAAAGAAGATCAGAGAAGTTCAAAGAAGATCATATCAGATCAAAGAAAATCAAAGAAAACCAGATCAGATCAAAGAAGATCAGATCAGATCAAAGAAGATCAAAGAAAATCAAAGAAGTTCAAAGAAGATCAAAGAAGATCAAATCAAAGAATATCAAAGAAGATCAAAGAAGATCAAAGAATATTAGATCAAAAAAGTTCAAAGAAGATCAAAGAAAATCAAAGAAGATCAAAGAAGTTCAAAGAAAATCAAAGAAAATCAGAGAAGATCAGATCAAAGAATATCAAATAAGATCAAAGAAGATCAGAGAAGATCAGATCAGATCAGATCAGATCAAAGAAGATCAGATCAGATCAAGTCAAAGAAGATCAGATCAAATAAGATCAAATAAGATCAAAGAAGATCAAAGAAGACCAAAGAAGATCAGATCAAAAAAGATCAAAGAATATCAGATCAGATCAAAGAAGATCAAAGAAAATCAAAGATCTCCCCTCCCTCGACACCGATCCCGGCCGCCTCTCTCTCCCCTCCCTTCATCCGTCGCCTCTCTCTCGGAGATCTGAGATCTCTGATCTCGGAGATCTGAGACCTGAGATCTCCGAGATCTGAGACATGAGATCTCTGATATCTCGGATCTCGGAGATCTGAGACCTGAGATCTCGGAGATCTTGGAGATCTGAGATCTTTGAGATCACTGATATCTCTGATCTCGGAGATCTGAGACCTGAGATCTCGAAAATCTGAGATCTTGGAGATCTGAGATCTCGGAAATCTGAGATCTTGGAGATCTGAGATCTCTGATCTCAAAGAATCTCAAAAATCTGAGTTCTCGGAGATCTGAAATCTCAGATCTCGGAGAGATCTCCGATATTTTTTTAAAATCTCAGAGATCTCGGAGAAATCTGATCTTTTAAAAATATATATAAAAAAAACCATTTAGCGACGGCACAATGCCGTCGCTAATATAAAAATAATGTAAATTTTTTTTTTTTAAAAACCATTTAGCCACGGCAAAATGCCGTCGCTAAAATAAAAAATAATGTTAAATTAAAAAAAAAAAATCAATTAGCGACGGCAAAATGCCTTCGCTAATATTAAAATATTTTTTTAAAATACCATTTAGCCACGGCACAATGCCGTCGCTATTATAAAAATAATGTTAAATTTAAAAAAAAAAATCAATTAGCCACGGCAAAATGCCGTCGCTAACATTAAAATATTTTTTAAAATACCATTTAGCGACGACAGGAAGCCGTCGCTAACTAGCCAGCTATTTTGCCGTCGCTGATTCAAATAGCGACGATAATTGTTGCTACGGGGTTGCGACGGTTGTTGTGCCGTCGCTGATGCCTTTTAGCTACGGTTTTAGCTCAATCAGCAACGGTTTTTAGCTTTTGCTGATTTCAATTTTTTTTGTAGTGATAGGCGTATCTGTTGTGTGAAAATGAACTGATCAAAGTATTTGATAGTTGGATATGATACAGTTTTACAACATAACATTCATCCCACCCTAAAAAAAAATTAATATTTATTTAAAAAAAATAAAATAAAATAAACAATGAGTTAAGAAAATAAAATAGAGTGATCTTTTTATTATTATTATTTAAACCTCCAATATAAAGAGGCACCTATGAAATGTCACACCTTCATCATTGAGAGGCATTTGTTTCCTTCTCCATTTATGTTTCATATTATAGCTGCTTCAATTCCTCATGTTGCATGCTTTTCCTTTAAACTACAAAAGTAAAGAAGAATTCAAAACCGATGTGCGGCAGACATTTTATAATGGTCATGAGTTATGCAATTAGTAGATCATCATCACCTCTTTTGTTCTTGGCTGAAACATTATTTCTTGATTTTTCACGTCACCTTCCTTGCTTGCATTGGCATGGTGACTTAGTAGCTAGCATAAAATGTTGTTAATGTCCATGATGTCAAACATCCCGTTGATGCTACACGTGTCACTATGGCATAAGTTCTGTCTGTCTTGTGCTGGATATGCTTCATTCCCTTACTTTCAATTAGCTAGCCGTGTTGACTTATGGTATGATATAGAACCACCAATGCAAAAGCCTGTTTTATCTTCATTGATTATACATATATAAAAATGAATAATAACTATATCTGAATTGGCGAGTACAAAAATGGTTTGCCTCCCTTTTAAATTATAATTAAGTCAACAAAATTTTATTAGGTGATAATCTAACATACCTTGTTAATAATTATTAAGCAAGTGGAAATCATTTTTATCAAAAGACACAATTTTGAAGTTAAACCTTATCTTTAGTTTAATTTGAATCATAATTATATTAGAAGTATATTTAACAAAAAATAATAACTTTGAAGTATTTTTTGGCATTGAATTAATGGCATAAAACATATGATGTCAAACTTCCAGTGTTTCCGTGTGTCATCATCAGTCTGAGCGTGAACTAAAACCTGAAAAATTATCAATTTTGGTTATATGGAATCCAACTCTTTGGCCTATGAGAATCACACATTTCACCCCCAACTAAGAATGTTATTTTTATTAGAAAAACAAAAACTTATGACTGACCGTTGGGATTCTTTTTCATTATTTTTTATTTTTTATTTTTATTTTTATTTTTTAATGAAAACTTTGAGATATTCCATGAAATACACAAAACAGTAGTGCCCTTAAGGGAGAAATAAAAGTTGGGTTGGGTAGTAATAACATTGTGTAAATTTAGAAACGGACCCATGTTAACCATGCAAACCTCCTCGCATTCGATAAAATGTAAATGGGAAAGCCGAGCCCGACCAATGGCATCCTAGATTCGTCCTTAATGATCGATCATTGAAGTTATGTCCCACCACAACATTTAGATTGTGAGTTCCCCAAACCCTGCCTACCTACCCAATTGTATTGGACGTTAGATTCCACCTCACCACAAAACCCTCGATTACACCAACAACCCCACAATTTTAAACACCATTAACCAAGAGAGCTTAAGTGAAGGTTTAATAATTGAGAGGGCAGAAAGAACAGGGAAGAGACACGTGTAACGACAATAATAGCACGTGAGCCCACACCCCGCATTCATTATTGAGAGCACCCGAGATTCGAGCCCGTTCTTAGACAATTTCTGATCCCCACCCCCCTGATCTCTTTGTAAGGGCCTCCACAATTCCAATTTCCCATGACCCACATACACACACTCTCTCTCTACCACTGCAAATTCTCCCTACCTCCATTTTCTCCTCCAAAGGCTAATGTACTTTCTTTGTCCAACTCCCAATCCATTGACCCACTTTCATGTTTTTTCAGGCCATACTCCTTTTCATGACCTGACTCTTATAATGAGATCAATCTATGCAAAAGGATATATAGCAGGTTCAAAAGATTTAATTTTTCTTTTCTCAAGATTGTTGTTTATACTAGAGTATACTTCCAGTGGGATCAAAGTGTTAACCCATCCAGCTTAAAGATCAACAACCAAATCAAAAGATTTGCGGTGGGTGATATGACGATTCACAGGTTTAGGGTTCGGACCCTACTACCGCATATAATAGTTCTGACTTTGTTTTCCTTGAATAGAAAAAATATAAATAAAAAATAAAAAAATAAAAAAAATTTGCAATTTGGTTGGAATGACATCTAGATACTTTGTTGAATATCAGGTAATATGGAAATTTGAATCTAAACTTGATTGTTTAATATTACTAATATATGAATACCAGTGTTCTAGAAAGCCCTAGGCAGTGGGCGGGCGGCGAGCAGGTGCCTAGCGCTCAGAGGCCTAGGCGGGCGTCTAGACGGTTTTAGGTTTTGTATTATAACTTTAATAATTTACAAAAGTTAAGCATAATACCTTATCAATTACATCCAATTTAATGCCAAGAGACATATGCAAAATTTAAAAACATGAAAAATTAACAATCATGAACAAAATTTAATAAAACTCAAATGACTGAAGTTGGTCGTGATGGGTACTTTATACAAAGTTTAATTTGTGAACAAATATCCAAACCTATTCTTTATTTTTCTTCAAATTGCATGAATGACCTTAGTCATGTTTGATAAAATCTACATTACTAAAATTGGTACATTCAGACATATACTGAATAAAAAATAATTAAATTTTTTATTTCCAAAAAGGGGAAAGAAAAATAAAATAAGAACACAATCTGCCTTATTAAAAAAAAACTCGCCAACACCGCCTAAACCCCGTCTGGACTGCCCAGACCCCGCCTAGTCATTAATCTGAGAGCGCCTAGGCACCCGCCTAGGCCATTTTTTAGAACACTGGTGAATACTTGATTGTTTGGAAAATTTTGAAGAGAGCCATTCCTGTTGATGGACAGTTAAGAAGAATTGGCTTCAAACTAACGTCTAACTGTAGTTGCTGCTCTAGACATGGGGACGAAACCATGAAACATTTGTTCGTGGAAAGAGAAATGGCATTTAAAGTGTGGGCACATTTCAAAGTGGTGTTTGATGTTCATGTTCATAGACCAGTGGAGGTAGGAACCGTGCTGAGGAGTTGGTTCATGTAGGCAAAAGAAACGACTCTTTTAGGTATTTTATTTCAGTTTAGTCTCCTCTTTATTCTATGAGAATTATGGTTGCAGAGAAATAAAAAACTATATGAAGGAAAGAATGTGTCGGCTAATTATGTGATTGTGAAAACGTACCATTGGTTGAGATGCGTTGTCAAGTTGTTTATTCCGAAAAAGGTGGATATGAATCATGTCTTATTAAGAAGGTTGGGTATGCAAGCAAAGGGGGTGAGAAGGCAAACAGATCGGGTGGTCTATTGGATACCTTCTCCTCGGGGTTGGTATGTGATAAATGAAGATGGCTCGTTGGTGGAAAATGAAATAATGGGGGAGATTGAGGGGATAGGGGGTGTTGTTATTAGGAATGACTTGGGAGAGTTTGTTTCTGCAAGACATTTATTTTGGGCATGGGTCAAACAATGTGGCGAAAACGAGAGTTTTGTTGGAGGGTTTGACTGTGTAAATGGAGTGGTTTTCGTAATTGTATGATACAAACGGATTCGATGTTGGTAAAACAATGGTATTTTAGATAAATTAAGATTTTTGTAATTGCATGATACAAACGGATTCGATGTTGGTAAAACAATGGTTTTTTAGATAAATTAAGATTTCATGGTTCCTTAATAATTGGTGGGAAGAGATTTGGGGGATTAGCAATCTTGTAGTGTCATTGTATGCACATATTTCGAAAAGCTAACGCGGTTGCAGATTCCTTGGCAAGCCTTGTGCAAGAAAGGAAAATAACAAGAAATTATGATTGGGTTTCATTTTCGAATAAGCCTAAGTCTCTTTTGTTGCTTGACAAGAGGCACACGGGATATATTAGGATAGATCCTAAAGATTTTAAGATGTTGAGTTTCGTTTTTTTGAGAATTTATTTTGGAGAACTATAAAGGTGGAAATCTGATCATTTAGAGCAGCCTTTTCGGTCAGGTCATGGTGTTTGGCAGCTGATTTGGTGCTGCATTGCTCGGTGCTGTTGTACAATACAGGCGAGCAGGTTCATGGGCAGGACGTGCTTAGAGTGTGGAGCATGCCAAGACATGGTGGAAGCTGGCTGTGGAGTGTGGACAACGCTGGTGCTGGTTTGTGGAGCAGCTGGCCATACAAGCAGGACTGTGTTGTGCTATTGTGGCTGTTGTTGTTTGTTGTGTTGTGCTTTTGTGTTGCTGTTGAAGTTGTTCGGCTAGGTTTGAAGCAGCTGGTTGGTTGCAGCAGGACGTGTACACTACAAAAAAAGTCAATTCAGCAACGGCTAAAAACCGTTGCTAATTGTCAAAAAATCGTAGCTAAAATGAATTAGCAACGGCTCAACAACCGTCGCAATACCGTAGCTATTTTAATCGTTTCTATTTGAATCAGCAACGGTAAACTATCCCGTAGCTAATTCGCAATGGCTAAAAACCGTCGCTAACTCGAAATATTCCGTCGCTAAAGCTGTTTAAAATTTCGGCTAAGGCTGTCGCAAATTGAAAAATAGCGACGGTATTTGCCGTGGTTATTTAGCGACGGTATTTGTTGTGGCTATTTAGCGACGGCATGGACCAATTGACAAAACAACCACAGTATTTGCCGTGGCTATTTATGGAAAGCTTTGAAGTCGTCGCTAAGTTGCAAATCATATTGACAAATGAAAATTACAAATTACAAATGACAATTCATTTTTTATAATGAAATTAGCTCTTAATGTTTGTCCATTCTGAAAATTAATAGAAACTACCAGAACTAAACTTAATTGATCAAAAAATTACACAGAATCCATACAAAAATTGATCAAAATTATAACAAAAATATTACTCTAAAGCTCTGGATGTGCTATCTTCACAGGAGACTTAATTGATCAAAATTATAACAAAAAATTACATATAATTCATACAAAAATTACAAAAAATCATACAAAAAAATATATATTTCGATTTATAGAATATATGAGATCAGATCTATCTGATCTCCGAGATCTGATCTATCTGATCTCCGAGATCTGATCTCTGATCTCTGAGATCTCAGATCTCCTAGATTTCAAATCTCTGAGATCTGAGATCTCTTGCAGCTAGGGAAAGGCAGGGAAGGGAGGGGAGAGGGAGGCGGCCGGGATGGGTGTCGAGTGAGAGCTTTTTTTTGTAGTGGTGGGAAGTTTTTTCCCGACTTTGGGTTTCTTCTCTGCTGCTGGGGTCTTCTCTGCCACGACGAACTTCAACTCTGTGGGTTTCTTCTCTACTTTGGGTGCCATTGGTAGTGATGCGTTTTTGAGGATTGAAGGTGTCACGCCCCGATTTTCGAAGGAAACGAAAATCCCAAAATCCACTTAGGATTACCCGTTTCCCCCAAAACTCGAGACGTGAGAATTCAATAATAACAGAAACAAATAGCAGCATGAACTAAACATCTGAAATAAATAAAACTCTAACCCGGAGAAGACTGGCATGGCTAGCTCACTAGCGAAACTCCAGTAATGCAGCTCAGAATCTCTAAACCTGAAAGGCTAATCGACTACATTCCAAAAGGAATGTACCCAAGAAGCAAAAGCTCACTCGGGTCAGCAATAAAGCTGGTGTGAGAAATCTTCATTCCAAAATCAATAAATCCGTACATGACAATATCAAAATAAACAAAACAATAAACAACCACACCATCAGGTAGTTCCTCAATGAGGCAATGGTGTTATCATCCTAATAAATAAATATGCATTATTTATTACTAATAAATAAAATTTATGAGTTATCAATCCTCATAAATGCAACAACAATACAATTCATAATCATATTAAACTATTATTGAAATATTAAATTTTTTTTCTACCTTTAGGAAGACATGTAGTTCTCATTCAAGGTTCGAATGAGCTGTTAGTTTCTTCCCTCAAGGCTAACCTAGTACAAGCTAAAATAATCTATACACAATTTCATGGCATGCTCAATTCAATGGTTTAATTTAATTATTTATTTTGTTTTCTAATTCTTGGCTTCTTTTCCACAATCGCACTCTCCTCCTGTGCCGAACACACCTCACCCAAGTGTGTCTCCCTTGCCATCGAAGCCACTCGGAGCGTACATGACCCAAGTGGGGTGCCACCTCGAGTGTCATGTCATCTCACCCGAAGTTCGATCACTGACAAGCATTCTACACGTACAACCGAACTCACATGGAACGGTGCACTGATATGCAAGCAAGTCTGCATACCCATAATAATATCACACGTATACAAGCAAGTCTGTATACAAAATTTTCATTTCTTTTCACATTTTTTTTTTCTGGAGTTGTGGAAAAAGAACATTTACCAAGGATTTTATTTGAGTCATTATTTTTCCAGATCAATTAACGTCACATCACATTCCCTTTACTAGAACCATATATACATAAAACATTACCAAGGTGATATTCACAACATGACAAAATCTATTTTGCCATCTCCTTCAGAAAAGAATGAAAAACAAGTGTGTCGCAAGCACAAACATTCTTTAAACATAGTCACATACACATGACAAGAAAACAAGTTCCATTACTGGCTATACCTGACTATCCTTATGGAAATCCACCTTTTCTTTTGAAAACCACCTATCATGACCACATCTATTGATTAGACAGTCACAATCAATATAGAACATACACTGTCAACATACATATCCATACCCATACCCATACCCATACCCATCTACTGTATGACCTTTGTCCTCTTTACACTGTCCCCACACCAAGTAATGAGATACTCCTAATGGATATGATTGGTTTGTCAGTTCCACTTACATTCAGTTATCTACTTGGTAAAGGAACTTTTTAGGAGATTTTGACTAGTTCAAGAAAACCCAACAAAGAGAAATTTGTTAAAACTGGAAGTTAGAGTTGTATAACAATGAGGAAAAAAACAGAAATGCCACAACAGAAATTTATAGAGATGCCACAACAGAAATGCACATCAAAATCCAAATCCATCAAATACCATAAGCAACTCACCTAACTAATTGAATCCATTAAAATTTCAAGAAACTAAATGCACAAAGAAACAGATCCAACACATTCATTATGAACTACTAATCCTATATGGATTGATACAAAAACAAGAAAAAACCCGTGGACACAATCCTCCTACAAGTAACTAAATTAAACATCCCTGCATTAGGGTTTCCTTAGTCTTACACAAACCCTACCCGATCACATGCTTTTCTAATGAGAATGATGACCTAGAAAACCCCGAATGCCTTGACAATTGCCTAAAGTCAATGTGAACTACAATGGGTATCCATTCATTCACTCAAATCAATTAATTAAAGTAATCAAACCCCATCAATTTAATCTACTAAGTTAAGGGCAAAATCAGGAAGAAAGAAAATGAGGTTTTAATCAAAGTAGATTAAACACACACATAACTATCAAAACCATCACATAAAATAAACTGAAAGTGATAAAAGAGAACTCACCGAAGATATCGCAAACCGTAAAGAATTTCGCAACGGATCCACGCAATAACCCTTTGCTTTCTGCTCCATAAACTTCTGCAATTCTGCATCACAGGGGTTCGTCGCAAATCTCCAATACCCAATTAAGCATAAACCATTTGAAGAGCATCCCCTTTAAAATGGAAGATGGTAAACCCAACAACAATAAGAAATCAATATCTCAGTTAAAATTTGCTCCCATCTCCAACTCCTTAGGAAGAGCCACCAACTCCTACCTATATAAATAAAATTTCTTGTACCTTCTGCGTCACCCCACAAACAATCTCTAACTATTTGTTTCATTGTATTGACATCTGACACTAATAAAGGAAAGAGAGACAAGTGGTTAATGGGAATGTTTGCCATCATTCCTAGCCAATGTAAGCCTCTCCTTGTTGGAAACCAACCTACTTTTCCATGAGGCAAGTAGGCACCTCAAAGTTACCAATATCGGGTCCCATAACTCTTTGTTATTGCATTTAGCTCCAAAGGAAGCCAAGATACTAACAAGGAAGGAAATGAACCTCATACTAATGGAAGTCACTTGAATCATAAAAGCATCCTCTCCCACACCATTATAGAACAATCAGCAAAATTCATCTCAAGTCCCAATAGAAATTCTGAACAATTGCATCTCCATTCAAGAATGACCATGGAGGTTCAATCCAGCATGGTACTTGGAACTCAGATGTCACAACAAGAAATTACATTGGCAGATGCTTCTCTGTCAACGAGGCACATATTTCAGACCACATAAATTAGCACAATATTGCATACTGGATCCTTGGTGATACCCTTATGCTCCCAATCTTTCACTCACCATTACAGCCAAATCATGCTCACTCTCAACTGCAAAGATGTCTCTAAGCTCCCTGACCCCCTCATTGTTCAAAACAGCATTCCATAGAGAAACCAAACGAGGCCTTAACAGTGTCTTGTGTATGAATCTAGCTGAACAAAAGTGATACAAAACGTGGGAGGTTTTAGATTGAGAAACCAACCAATTGATTGATTGATTAGGATTAAGAAATCAAAATCAGATCCATAGCTCCTCTTCTCTTTATCTCTGTACAGCTACAGCAAGCAAACAGTGAAGTGAAAGAAAAGAAGAAAAACAATCTCTCCTTCAATTCGATTTAATCGAACTGAAAGTCCAAAAAAAAAAATGTCACTGGATTTCTCTCCGTCTCTTTTTCTCACTTCTGCTCTGCTTTGATCTTCCAGCTCCATCTTCTTGCCCTTCAACCTCGTCATCATCCTTGGCGTCATCATCCTCGTCTTCTTCATCTTCAACAGTGGGCTCATCAAGATCGATCTTTTGGTGTTCGAGATGAGCGGCAAGGAGCTCCTCTTGGGTCTGAGCGATCATGTTGTTCACTTCGATAGGAGAAGAGAGAAAGACTATGCAAAGCCAAAACAAGAAAACCCTATCTCTTGCCAATCCATTGTTGCTCTTCACGCCATTACTTCCCCCCTCGAGCTTTCTTTCTCCACCGCATCTTCTTCCCATCTTCATCCCCTCACCAATTTCAGCCGCCATTAGGAAGGAAACGAGAAGAAGAAAAAAAAAAAAACTTAAGGAAAAAGGTTTTGCTTTTTTTTTTTTTTTTATATAAATGGTGGGTGGCTATTCGCCCCCACTAAAATTCTAAAAACAGTCCGCCCTTAATCTTCACAAAATAAAACCCTAATCCTTAGTTTATGAAAGCCCAAAACCAAGTCCAAATTCAATTTAGTAGCAACCCATCAACATTAGGATTTACAAAAGAAATTTTTTTATATTTATTTAATTAGGCGGGTATTACAGAAGGTTTTAGAAAGCAATGAGAAATAGAGAGAGAAGTTGATGATGAAAAAGGTTTGGTTGAGAGAAAATTTATATATAGAGAGAGAGGTAATTGAAGGGGATTGGTTGAGTTGGTTTCACGCGGATCGGTGACGTGGTTTGGTTTAGTGCGTTGGATTGAGCTAAAGTTTTTTGGTGTTATTGACGGTTGAGATGAGGTTTTATTTTTGTGTATAAATTTTGTTTTCAAAAAAGTCAATTAGGGACGGTAAAAACCGTAGCAAAGAGTTTTAATTTGTAAAACTTAGCTACGGCTAACGTGCCATCGCAAAAATTTTAATTAGCTACGGTAAAAACCATAGCAAAGAGTTTTTTTTTCAAAAAATCCATTAGCTACGCTAAAAGTTTTAATTAGCTACGCTAAAATTTTTAATTAGCTACGGTAAAAACCGTAGCAAAGAGTTTTAATTAATTTTTTATTTGTAAAGCTTAGCGACAGCTCTTATGCCGTAGCTAAATGTTTTTGTGTATATATTTTTTTTTTCAAAAAATCCATTAGAATACCGTAGCTAATGATTTTTATTTGTCAAACTTAGAGACGGCTCTTATGCCGTAGCTAAATGTTTGTGTATATATATTTTTTTTTCAAAAAATCCATTAGCTACGGTATTACCGTAGCTAATAATTTTTGTTTGTAAAGCTTAGCGATGGCTCTTGTGCTGTAGCTAAATGTTTTTGTGTATATATATATTTTTTTTCAAAAAATCCATTAGCTACGGTAGAATACCGTAGCTAATGATTTTTATTTGTAAAACTTAGCGACGACTCTTGTGCCGTCGCTAAATGTTTTTTTATATATTTGTTTTTCAAAAAATCCATTAGCTAATGATTTTTATTTGTAAAACTTAGCGATGGCTTATGTGTCGTAGCTAAGTTTTAAAAAAAACTATTAGGGATGGCAAAAACCGTAGCTACCAACTTTTCTTTGTAAAACTTAGCGACGGCTAAGATACCGTAGCTAATAAAAGAATTAGCGACAGTTTTTTATGATTATGGGTTGAGTCAGCTATCAAAAGCATTAGTGACGGTTTTTTGCCGTCACAAATCTTTTAATTAGCAACGGTATCAAAATATCGTCGCTAGTATCTGTAGCTATTGAAGCTTTTTTTTGTAGTGGTAGGACTGGTTGGCTGGTATGTTTTTGGAAGCAAATGTGTGGTCTCTTGATCCTTTGTTTCTTGGTGCTTCTCTTTGATGAGTAAGGCGGAGGAATAGGGCCTAATTTTCTTTGCTACTGTAATGTTTTTGGTGAAAGGCCTCAAGGTCTTTGTTTTTATTTCTTGGTTTTTAGGCCTTTAGCTTTGGTTTTTGGCCTTATGCCTTGGTTTTAGGCCTTAAGGCTTTGGTGTTTAGTTCTTTGTTTTAGGACTCAAAATTCGTTTTTAATTTTTTGGGTGAAGTCGTCATGTACCCCCGACTGGCGTAAAATCTTTTTGATCATGTAATAAAGGTCTGACAACCCATAGCTGCCCCTCCCTCCTCCAGAGGTTTAATTAAAAAAAAAAAAAAAAGATAAGGAAATGAATCATTGTTGAAGATACTTTTCATCAATTGAAAAAAGGTTAGAAACGGGAAATTCCATTTGGTAGTTCTTTTATTTTTGTAAAAACTGCATATTTTAGATTTTAATCAAGAAAATCGGTTTCCTTGATAGGTCCATGAGGTGGGTCAAATCAATTTGACAAATTGAAATTTTTTAATTTGATATATTGGATTACTTTAATCAAATGCATCAAGAAACTTCAATTCAAAATATTCAAAATTTTATACATAAATCAGTATGCATGTTATAAAAACATTTATCATGTTGTTTCATTGTCTAAACCTCACCAGAAGATGAATCCCAGATGGTTGAGGCTAGATTAAGGCCCCAAGTTTGCAATGTACAAGATCAGCAACCCTCCTTTTTATTTTATTTACTTTTTAATGTATTGTTTTAAAATGAATGAATGCACCTATTCGTGGAATATAATTAAGAAGATACCACTTGTCTGCATTGAATTAAAGGGGGATTCTTCAAAAATGTATAAGAAACGCACTTCACCACCATAGATAAGCCACCACGTTGTTGTTCATTTTTTTTGTTTAAACATACATCACCAGAGCAGAGACGAACCATAACCATGTGCGGTTAAAATATTATTCTCTTCTCTTCTTCTTCAGTTACCTATAGCGGTTTAAATTTCCTTAACCTTCATTTCGGCATCATTTGGTAGGTCACCCCCTATAACCCCAACAACATAATGCATAGTCAAACTCAGCGCAATTTCATATATGGCGTTTCACTTTGATGCAAGATGCATTTTGTTTTTCACTTAATTACTTACACTTGTCAAGAACTTATTCATTTGCAGTAGTGGCATTATTGTAGTTTTTCCGACATAGAAGGAACTAAAGTAACCCATTGGATAGAAGTGAGAATTGAGAAATGGTATGTGTTAGATTTGAAGATCTATGCATGTTTGATGAGTTATGGAAGTTTGAGGCTGCAGAAGAAGAAGAAGAAGTTGATTTTTTTTTTATTTTTTTTATTTTTTTTTTTTTGTGTTGAGGGAGGAAGAGGAGTTGAAGGAAATGTAAGTGTGCTTTACATAGTGTGTTGGAGTTGGAGGAAGGAAGAGAGGGGAGGGGAGGGGCCATCCACCGCCCATGCGCATGCTGTCTTACCGAAAACCAAAAACCAAAAACCAAAAACTCTCTCTCATTTGTTTCATTGACCTAACCCTAACCCAAACCTTAACTCAAGAAAAAGTAGGAGTAGGGGGACCTCAAAACAAAACACTACTACTACTGCTGCTAGCTAGTTCATTTCTTTTTCCCTTGTCTATCTGTTTCTTTAACAAAACTTCAACTAGCTAGAGAGGAGTGGATCGAAGAAGTAAGTAGAGGAGGGAAGAGAGAAACCCAAAACCTAATAAACATGCACATCCATTACTCACACCTTAATTATAACACCTTTCCACCTTACTTACAAAGAGTTCTATAGAGAGTAAGAAAGATGTTTGATTCAGCTACAAAATTGGTGGGTGATGCACAAAAGCTCCTTTTCTTCTCTCTCTTTTACTTGGTGAAGAGTTAGAGAGTTTGATTGATTCTTATATCAAATTCAAAAGAAAAAGAGATCGATCGAGATACCCATCAGTTTATGTTGTGCTATCTATCTTTTATCTTCTCTCTTTCTTGTATAAACTATTCTTTGGGTTGGGTAATTTGTTTTTCTTTTGGTCTAGCTACTTGGGTTTGTGTATGTGAAGAGAAGAAGAAATAATGGATCCAGTAACAGCATCAGCTCATAGTCATTCACTTCCACCTTCTTTTCACACCAGAGATCTCCATCTACATCATCATCATCAGCAGCAGCAACAGAATTCAGAAGATGACGAAGGAAGCAGTGGCTTGAGGGGCACGAAGCGGGATCGTGCCGACGACAACAACAGTAACAATGATGGTCAAGAAATGGCATCGATTACTGGCGAAGGAGAGATCACTAGAAGACCTAGAGGCAGACCGGCCGGGTCTAAGAACAAGCCTAAGCCGCCAATTATCATTACCCGTGATAGCGCCAATGCTCTTCGAGCTCATGTGATGGAAATCGGTAATGGATGCGATGTTGTGGAGAGTGTTTCTGCCTTTGCTCGGAGGCGCCAGCGCGGGGTCTGCATTTTAAGTGGTAGTGGAACGGTGACCAATGTCACACTTAGGCAACCAGCCGCGCCTGGCGCAATTGTCACCTTGCATGGTCGATTTGAGATCCTGTCTCTCTCCGGTTCATTCCTACCATCGCCAGCGCCACCTTCTGCCACCGGATTGACCATTTACTTAGCTGGTGGACAAGGACAAGTTGTCGGTGGAAGCGTAGTTGGGCAACTCATAGCATCAGGCCCAGTAGTAATTATGGCTGCTTCATTTGGTAACGCGGCCTATGAGCGATTGCCCTTAGAAGATGAAGAGCCACCAATGCCTATACAGAGGGGCGGAGGTCTTGGTTCACCAGGAATGGTAAGCCAGCAACAGCAAAATCAGCAACAGCTCATCCCAGACCCAAACGCCCCACTCTTTCAAGGCTTACCACCCAACCTTCTCAACTCTTGCCAATTACCAGCTGAGGCCTACTGGGCGACGGGTCGCCCCCCTTATTAACAAACACTATCTATCCTCTACCCCTCTAGCATTTCACTTTCCCTTTCATCACCAATCACACTTTGTTCAATCTGCTGAGGAGAATTTAGGCACGCTGTTGTAAGAGATTAGGGTTTTCTTCCTTGGTTACTTCTTCCATTTTAATTATTAATGTCTTTGATTTCAAGTTTGGTGATCATCATCTTATGCTTCGACCTGCTCCACCCTGTTTGATTGAAGAAGCATGTACAAATACAAGATTTATTCTTTGTGAGGAGAGTTTGATTTCATGCTCGAAAGCTCCAAGAACTTGCCTCCATGTGATAAAAGGCCACAAGAAGAAGAACGTACAAGAACCAGTGAGCTAAGGCGAGGAGAAAAGAAGGAGAACCAATGAAGGATCAATACTATTCTATCTTCCTTACTCTCTAATTGTTATCTCTTCCACATTTCGTCTGTTTTTTTTGGTAGCTTATTGTCTGATAAAATTTACATTCTCTGCAAAGAATCTGATGGTTTTGGTCTTCCTCCTCATCTGTATCATCAGTTTCTATTGACTACTCTAGCTTTTCTTTTGTTTGTTTTTGTTAGGGCTGGGTAAGTACGGGTAACCGGCCCAAAATCTAAAAACCGAAAATTGGCCCGAGAAATTTGGGCCCGTGTTTATGAGACCCAAAACCGGTCCGAATTGACCGGGTAACCGAGGTCCCGGTTAACCGAATTACGGGCCGATTTTGAGCCGGTCTCGGTCCTAAGAGCAACATTCAAATTGAATTTTTAAAGTTCAAATTTCAGCCCAAATTGAATTTTATAAAGCTCTTCCCTCAAATCCCACATTATCACTTTGTAGGGTCTCTAGTTTCTCATCTTGTCTGACCTTCTTTTTGGTACTAGTTTGCTCGTCTTTGCTACAAGCTTGGACTGACTGCTCGTAGACACCTCCTGTGTCAAAATCATTCAACTATCAGAAAAACATATGCAACGACCAAAACTTTCATCTTAAAAAGAAAAAAATCCATCTTGCCTTGGTTGCTGCAACATCCGCATCGCCAAATGAACAAGTGGACCTCTTTACTGTCTTCTTCAGGAGACTTAGCAACTCTTGCCACTTTGTTCAAGTTCCGTGACTCTGAATTGGCTGAAGGCCTAGTCACTATGACATGGACAACCTCATCTTCATCTGCACCGTCTTTTCTATCTTTGTTCTCGTCACTACTCTCATTCTTAGTACTACCACTACTTCCATGAAACTTCTTCATGAACAGAATCCTTGCTTCTCTATATTCAAACAAAACTAACAACAAAGTATACCAAATTATACACTGCAAAACAACAGCTTGGATCATAAGACTTTCCTTATCATTCCCATACATAGCTTTCACAAGTGGGATTCCCATGACAAGTGGGTGTGGGAGTGTCAAAAGCGAAAAAAGGGTGATAGACCAATCCTAGCAGTTGTGACATGAAGGGTATCAAGAGCTGGGGAAGAAGGGAGGAGAGAAGACGAAGGAAAAGATGCAGAATGAGGGGCGTAAGATGGGTGGTCGCCATAGTGGGCAGAGTTCAAAAGGGAAAGAACATTATTGATGATGGATGGCATATTGTGGAATCCAAGACCATGTATTATTAAATCAAGTTCAGTGATACTTTTTAACTTTTTATTCATACCCGGGCCGGGCCGGTTATCCGACAGGCTTCAGAATTGAAAACCGAGGCTCGGACCAAAAACTTCGGGTCAGGCCGGGCTTTTACAACCAAAACTTTTATAATTAATTAAAACCGATCCGAACTGACCCGATCGGTCCGGTTGTCAGTTCGGTCCGAAATGCTCACCCCTAGTTTTTGTGAATGTCTCAGTTTCCGTTACTTCTTTCATGTTTTGAAAACAACATAAAACCAAATATTGCTTCAAAAGCAAACCCCGTTTCACAAACAATATGCTAAAAAACTTTGTTTTGGGTTTATTATATCCAAAAACTAGTCTTCAACTTCAAAGATCAAGAAAACTAGATTAAAACTCTCTTTCACACAACAACAAAACTACAAAAACCCATTAATTACCGTGTTATGTATTTCTTTCTTGTAATTTATTTTTGTAGAGGTTACTATCACTACACCAAATTGACATTTTTGTAACAACCCCCAAAACAGTATCACTTTTGAAGTGTAACAATTCACCTAACAATTTTACACATTTTCACAAACAAAATGATACAATAATTGTATCACCATGAAGAGTATGGTTATAAAAGTGATACTATTCATGGTGATCCAACTTATTGTATCATTTTTTTTTTGTTACTGTTTTTCATTTTTTTGACTAAATTTAGTTTTGACTTTAAATTGTTTGGTGAATTGCAACATCTCAAAAGTGATACTGTTTTGAGAGTTGTTACAAAAGTGTCAATTTAATGTAGTGTATGTATAGTTAATTACTCGTGTTATTGTTGTTGATCAATAAAGTATTTCATTTAAGTGAGTGAAGGGGCATTCAAAGTTGGTGCTTGATGAACACACCATCATGCAAAGTTAATCTCAAGGTATGGGCTTAGGGTTTTTATAATTTTAAACTATTTTTTATGGACAAGAGAAGGGGGTGGTGGCAGTGGTGGAGGTGGAGGAAGAGGGATCGAGGGGGGCTCCTGCGCGGGGTGTGCTGGAGCGCGTCCTGCGCACCGTTATGAACCGTTGGATGAAATCCAACGGCTAATATTGATGGAACCCAAATGCAGATTATATTGAAAATGGTGGCAGGTTTTGAATATATTACAGCCGTCGGATCAAATCCGACAGCTGAGATTTTGGCTTGAAGGTAACATTTGAAAACAGAGAGAGAGGGTAGCTGTTTGCTTGGAAAATTCATTTGCAAACAGAGTTCAGAGCGTTTGAAAAAAAAAAAAAAAAACTCATTCTCGATCTAGGAGAGGAAGAGGAAGAAGAAGAGAAATGGGATCTGAGGGAGTTGGTTTTCTGGTCCACTTGCTCCCTGGTTCCCTTGTTCTCTAATTCTAGATCAAAACCAGATCTAGGGTTTCCAGATCGAGTGGTGGGTTTCATGTTGATTTCTTGTGGTGGGTTTCCAGATCTACGATTTTTCAGTGATTTCGTGTTGATTCAAAGCCATCATGTTCGATTTCGTGGTGATTGAAAGACCTTGAAGAGAAGTGAAGCAAAACCAGATCTAGGGTTCTCAGGTAACACCCTTCTTCTCCCTTCTTCTCCATGTTGCTCATCAAGTAGTATGGTCATGTTATTTGCTTCATGTCTTCCCAATCTTCATGTTCTTTGCTTCATGTTCACTGGATGGAGTGATGTCGTTCCTTTCCCTCAGTTCTGTTACTTGTAGACATCGGAATCAAAGAGTTAGAGTCCAACTTGGCATTGATATGGGCAGCTGTTTGCAGTGACTCGTGGATGAATTTGGCAACCTGGTAATTTTCTGTATCAAAGTTTGGTCTTGGAGTGAGAGGCATTGAGGATAGCCTCAAGGCATATTCTTTTTATTTTAAACCATGGCCTAAAAGTTTCTATCTTTCTTCATTGAAGCTCTGATGCATGAACTGCTGCCTACTAAGAGTATCCTTCTCGTAGAGGAACAGAAATCAACACTTGGTTTTTGTGGACTTGATGTTGAGCATGGATCATTCATACCTATTCGTTCATTGTCATTGGGTGTCAGTTTCAGGAAATTTGGTTTTATCTTGTATCGTGGTTTTTTCAAGCGTCATCCCCTGGTTTCATGGATTTTTTTTTTGTGTAGCTGCCTAGCTGGCACACTCAGCAGAGGGTAGGGAAGCAATTGTTGAGAGTCCTGCCATATGGTATTTGTTTGGCTTGTGGTAGAAAAGGAACAAAAAATAAGTGTTTAACAGTAAATAAATTTAGTGCTAGTGGTTTGGTGGTGGAAATACAAAGTTTCACTTTCATATAAATGAAAAACTCAAGCAAGGAGTCTGATTCCATATAAATGAAATGAAGTTTCACTTTCATCTATAACCTCACTTTGTATTTCCTTCTATCCACCCCTTCTTCATTTCCATGCATTCCCTTTGAATTAAATTCCGTCAACCAAACACATAAGTTTTTCGTATTGTCATATCACCCACCCCTAAAAAAATAAAAAATAAAAATAAAAACTTGTGCTTATATATATTAAGCTTGTGCGCATAACCATTTGTTCTTTCCCATTTCTACATGGTTAATACTTATTTCTTGTGCATTAACTCTGCAGATTCTTTGGATCCAAAATACTTGACAAAGAATGGATCAGCAGCTGCATTGCCTAGAGATACAAGTCCAGTTTCTGTTGTAGCTTTGGCAGGATTGTCTCAAAGTCAAAACCAAGGATCATCAACTACCACATCTGGTTCCAATGCAAAGCCGAAGAAGAAGATATGCTGTGCTTGCCCTGACACTAAGAAGCTGAGAGATGAGTGCATTGTCCAGCATGGTGAAGATGCTTGCACAAAATGGATCGAAGCTCACAAACTTTGTCTCCGTGCAGAGGGATTCAATGTTTGATGTCTGTAATCAGTGTTTGATTTTAAATTCAAAGAGTTCTTAGGCTGTAGGACTAATTTTTGCGTACAATACTGCTAGTGTGTTATACAAGCCAATTGCTGTGGCTATCCTGGGAAGGTTGTATACTACAACCAGGGTGATCTGTTCCATGTTCAGTTTGCCTAAATTGATTGCTTTTGTTAACTCAGGCAAAAATAAGTGAGACACAGATACAAACATTTATTGTCGTTGCAATAAGAAATTCTTTGCACGACTGTGCTATTATTTTGCTCATAGTATTTTTCTGCTTAAACAAGGCAGTGTCCTTTAAAACTAAAAATATTTGACAACTTTTTTCTTAGGCCCCCTGAAAACATTTGTAAATGTCTTTAGTTTGCCACATTTCTGTATAAAAACAGAGGATGGAGATCATCCCCAACTCATGTTCATTATTACTTCCTCTTTTTTGGCAGTGTAGCGTCAGAAAACTTCAAAATGGTATCGATTTGTGAATATCAGAAAGGTAATTGATGCACAGCAGCCAGTCACTTGGTTTCTTGTTTTTGCAGACAGAGAAGCCCGAAGAAACTCTGTTTCTAATTCTGGTGAACACATTGGTTTCAACCTATGTTAAAATATGATCTCTTTAAGTTTCAACCATGTTTTTATAGCCCCAGCAACACAACCACAGTAAGAGCTAGAGATCATTAGCCAGAAACCGCTTCATTAACGGAGCCTCAACAAGTGACAAAATAACATTTGATGGTGGAAAGTATCACTTAAGTTGATACGAAAATAGGATGAAATGATAAAAGGGAAGCGAACCAAAGATGGTGAAAAGCTAGCTCCCAATTACAGGGTGAATATTTGAGAACATATTTGACTGCTTAGTTTCTAAAAATACAACTAAACAGAAACCTGCATGATAGTAATAATATCTTTGATGCGCTAAATGGATTATGTCACCATCAAAATGTTTATTTTAAACACTACAGGTTGAACCCTAAAAATTCAAACAATTTTAACACCATGATGTAGTTCAATGAAAAAACAGCAAGATCTTTAAACTACAAGGAACTTCATATAACGTTCAATACAAATTTCGTACAGTAAGACTTGTAATATGGGATATTACATTGTCCCAACCTAACAGTCAGTCTGTCTGCGACAGGATATACTTGAGAACTTGAACTGTTCGTTTGAGCTGGTATTATACGTTAGTCTCAGAGGTCAACTGCCTGTTTTGATAACATAAGGCCATAAAAAGAGAAAAACGGAGGGATCATTTCTTAGCAAAAAGCTTCTTGGAGAGCTTTTCCAGCGGTGTTGTTTTGAGCAAGAAAAGCCTTGCAGCACGCTCCTGCAAAGTGCCTCCACATTTCAATCCACGTGCAAACAATTCGGCTTTCAACCTCTCCATGCCAAGAACCTATGAAAACGAGAATCCACATTAGCAAAAGACAATGGAAGTAAACAACTAAGCTATCAAAAATAAGATTTTTACATAAATTCTATACTTTTTTACATAAACAAAATCTAAAGTGTCCTCAGAGTGTAAAATCAAATCGCTACCATAGTCTTAATGGGTTAAAAATTTTACACTCTACCATAGTCTTAATGGGTTAAAATGACAGGTGTTTTATCTTTGTCATGGATGTTTACAAATTGAGTTGCAAGGAAGTCCATTTCATGCCAATAGGAAGACGATGGCACTGCATCACGAAAGGAAATAAGCCCAAAACCATCACGTCAGTTTCAGTAGACATTGTACAACCGTACAAGAAGAGCCGAATGTATTGGGCTTTCTCTTTTCTATTTTATGTTTCTAACATTCGATATTACTAAAAGAAGAAAATGCGGATGTAGGCTAGATTTCCACCACCAAACCACTAGCACTAAATTTATTTACTGTTAAACACTTATTTTTTGTTCCTTTTCTACCACAAGCCAAACAAATACCATATGGCAGGACTCTCAACAATTGCTTCCCTACCCTCTGCTGAGTGTGCCAGCTAGGCAGCTACACAAAAAAAAAATCCATGAAACCAGGGGATGACGCTTGAAAAAACCACGATACAAGATAAAACCAAATTTCCTGAAACTGACACCCAATGACAATGAACGAATAGGTATGAATGATCCATGCTCAACATCAAGTCCACAAAAACCAAGTGTTGATTTCTGTTCCTCTACGAGAAGGATACTCTTAGTAGGCAGCAGTTCATGCATCAGAGCTTCAATGAAGAAAGATAGAAACTTTTAGGCCATGGTTTAAAATAAAAAGAATATGCCTTGAGGCTATCCTCAATGCCTCTCACTCCAAGACCAAACTTTGATACAGAAAATTACCAGGTTGCCAAATTCATCCACGAGTCACTGCAAACAGCTGCCCATATCAATGCCAAGTTGGACTCTAACTCTTTGATTCCGATGTCTACAAGTAACAGAACTGAGGGAAAGGAACGACATCACTCCATCCAGTGAACATGAAGCAAAGAACATGAAGATTGGGAAGACATGAAGCAAATAACATGACCATACTACTTGATGAGCAACATGGAGAAGAAGGGAGAAGAAGGGTGTTACCTGAGAACCCTAGATCTGGTTTTGCTTCACTTCTCTTCAAGGTCTTTCAATCACCACGAAATCGAACATGATGGCTTTGACTCAACACGAAATCACTGAAAAATCGTAGATCTGGAAACCCACCACAAGAAATCAACATGAAACCCACCACTCGATCTGGAAACCCTAGATCTGGTTTTGATCTAGAATTAGAGAACAAGGGAACCAGGGAGCAAGTGGACCAGAAAACCAACTCCCTCAGATCCCCTTTCTCTTCTTCTTCCTCTTCCTCTCCTAGATCGAGAATGAGTTTTTTTTTTTTTTTTCAAACGCTCTGAACTCTGTTTGCAAATGAATTTTCCAAGCAAACAGCTACCCTCTCTCTGTTTTCAAATGTTACCTTCAAGCCAAAATCTCAGCCGTCGGATCTGATCCGACGGCTGTAATATATTCAAAACCTGCCACCATTTTCAATATAATCTGCATTTGGGTTCTATCAATATTAGCCGTTGGATGAAATCCAACGGTTCATAACGGTGCGCAGGACGCGCTCCAGCACACCCCGCGCAGGAGCCCCCCTCGATCCGAGGAAGAGGGACATGAGTATTGGGTACTGGGATACACGTGCGGGGTTCTGAACAAAGTTCCTTTACGAGGCAAGCAACAAGAGCAACAACCAACAAAGCTACACTTGAATGAATAACAACCAAGGCAACAAAGAGAGGTCCAGAGAGCTGGAAATGCTCAGTTGAGGTTCTCTCTATCTCCTCTCATGTATTGGTTGGCTGGCTAACTAAGAGTGAGTGAGTGAGTGAGTGAGTGAGTGAAGAGGCATAAAGTCAGAATATTGATGAGAGTGAGGTATGAATTGTAATCAAAGATTCTTCTTCCTCATTTATTTATTTAAATATTATGGGCAGGAGAGTTAGCTAGCTGTCTGTTCAAAATCCCAGCGCAGGTTCTCGATCTGTATTGGAACTCACTCTCCACTTTTCTTTCTTTTGGTTTGGGACCCGGGGTGGCTCCTGTGCACAAAGTGGAGGAGGACGTCCTGTGCAGGAAGCACAGCCGTCGGATTAGATCCGACGGTTCAGATCGAAAGATTTAAAAAACTGAAATCCTTCGATCTGAGCCGTTGGATCAGATCCGACGGCTGTGCTTCCTGCGCAGGACGTCCTCCTGTGCTTTGTGCGCAGGAGCCACCCCGAATCCTTTGGTTTGAGCTTCTCCATGCTTGTTTTTGGGCTTCTTTGTAGTCTTTTCCCTCCCTTTCTTCTACCTTCTCTTCCCTATATAGACGATCTTCTTTGGGGTGGAGGATTAGTTTGTGTGATATGGTATTGCTTCCTATTGTTATTTCTCTTCTTTGGTTTTCTCCTTTTCTTTTCCTTTTCACTACACCAAATTGGGACTTTTGTAACAACTCTCAAAACAGTATTACTTTTGAGATGTTACAATTCACCAAACAATTTCAAGTCAAAACTAAATTTAGTCAAAAAAATGAAAAACAGTAACAAAAAAAAAATGATACAATAAGTTGGATCACCATGAATAATATCACTTTTATAACCATACTCTTCATGGTGATACAATTATTGTATCATTTTGTTTGTGAAAATGTGTAAAATTGTTAGGTGAATTGTTACACTTCAAAAGTGATACTGTTTTGAGGGTTGTTACAAAAATGCCAATTTGGTGTAGTGTTTCCAATCCTCTAGTTGATTTAATTAGTAACAATTCCGTATTAGAACAATCTTAATCTTTCAATCTTCCTTTTTTCATAACTCAGCTCCTATGATTTTCTTGCTGCCAGATTAAAATGTCCTCTTCTTCTTATCCCCTTGTCAAACTGAGTTGACAAAGGAATCGAATCTCTCGTTTCTTCTTTGTCAGTCACCAACTTGACCTATATATCAACTTGATTTTATGTGTTACTGTAAATCATTGTTTAATACATTCTCTTTGTTATTCTTCTGAACTAGATTACATCTATTCATCATCATCTTTTTCTTCTTCATCCTACTACCTTGCGTGGATAGTCTACCTATTCACCTTCTTCCTCCAAAATTTCCTCATGACATACCTTATATATTCAGTCTGATTTCGACAGTGTAACCACTACCTGGTATTCATATTTCTTTCTTAGTTCAAAACTATGTCACAACACTTCTCTTAATCTCCTTCGACTAGCTAATTTGCAGTTTGGCTAGTTTTTGTCCCTTCGGAATTGAAACGAACCATTTCTTTCCCTGCTAGATTGCATATTAACTTATGGGGACTATTTTGATTTATTTATTTGTTTTTGCTCAAGGCAAATTTCTTGTTCACAAGCTTTTCTAGTCACTTCACTTGAAATGATTGCTTTAGGGTCTACCTTGAACCAGCAACACAGATAGTATATTTTTTTTCCAGTTTAATCATTCGTGCCAATAACTTTGTGCAGCTAAGGTTTTGGTTTGAATTCTATATATATAGACATTACAGATATAATTTGGTCTCCATGTCTGAGCTAGCTAGGTAGATAAGACTAAAAAACCAGTACCTGTGGCCCATTTCCACTGTGCTCAAGATAAGTCTAGTCATGATGGCCAGAATTGAAGTATATATATATTTAGACAAAAACACGGTGTGTTCAAAATGATTGAATTTAGACAACCATCGTCCTGGCACTTTATTCTTGACAACTATTATCAAGAGGTTCCATGTATATATTATAGTCCCTTTTGTTCTGTATTCTATGAATGATTACTTCTCGTAAGGACTTTCCATATCCTTCCTTCTAGAAAGTTTTTTTTTTTTTTTTTTTTTTTAAACCTCCAGATGGGAGGGGCAGCTATGGGATGTCATACCTTTATTACTTGATCAAAAAGATTTTAAACCAATCGGGGGTACATGACGACTTTACCCGAAAATTAAAAACAAGTTTCGAGGCCTAAACCAATGAAAAAAAAAAAACTAAGTCTAAAACCAAATGTTTGAGGCATGCCACCAAGGTTTAAGGCCTAAAACCAAAAACTAGAAGCAGAGACCTTGAAAAGACCTTTCACCAAAACCATTATAGTAGCCAAAGAAAAACTCAAAAGGAACCAAGAATTAGGCCTATGCATAATACCTAAATCATCAACCAATATCCAAAAATGTTGACAAAAGTAAACTTACTATCCAATATGCAAGACAATATGACAAACGTTCCTTGTTTGTTGCCCATAAGGCAATATCCAAAACCTTGCTACCAAACAAGATTAGCGAGCACCAATTTTCACACGTCCCTGATTTGTCCGTCCAAGTCAATCCCTGCACGTCGTGAATCCTCCTCCAAACAAATTTGCACCATACAAAGCATCAAGCAGCCTCTTAAGAAACATCCAAAACAGTGCCTTACAGGACAAAGTGTCCACAACGCCTATAAAACAGATTGTATCCCTCTGTTTTGAGTGCGCTTTACAGGACAAAGTGTCCACAACGCCTATAAAACAGAGTGTATCACTCTGTTTTGAATGGAACTCAGTGCATTTTGTCCTAAAAAAAATTACCGAGCCCATACATGCATCTTCATCCAATAGAAACCATTTCCATAGAGAAAATTCAAGTAAATACCAAACCATATAATTCATTTCGGGATTCTCAGATATGCAGTCCAATTTTTGTCTAAGGAGATCAAAGATTTCGCCTATTTGGAAAAGAAGACCATGTATAAGTTCTAGAAACTTGTTCATTTTTTGCAAGAGTAGCCTAGGCATCTACCACCGAGTTTGTCTCCCAAAAAGCAAGACTACAATGGCATCTAATCGCTCTACTAAGTTCTCCTATCTCCCTCCACCAATCATCAAGGAACCACGGGATCCTTGCTTCCCGATAAAACCTTTGTTTAACCAACATGGCATCTGTTTGAACCAAACAATTAACAAATCCCTGCAACTTACAAAATCTCAAACCCTCCAAGAGGGTCCTAGTTTTCGCCACATTGTTTGATCCTTGCCCAAAAAAACATTGCTTGGCCGCCATAAAACTACCTTCATGATCCCTAATCATGAAACCTTCCGCCGCCATGTCATCCTTAGACAAACCGTTTAAATTAAGTGCAAACCATCCATCTGGAGAAAAATTCCAATAAACTACGCGAATTTGAGCCTCACTCATCATCTTCTCTTGGATGCCCAATCTACCCAAAAGTACCCCATTTTTATCCTTCTTTTTAGGATTTAAGTGCTTGTATGCACATCTAATCCAATAATACACTTTAATTATCACATAGTTTGGAGACCATTCCTTTCCTTCATACATATTCTTGTTTCTTTGCAGCCAAATTTCCCATAGAATAAAAAGAGGAGTAAGATGGGTATGGAATCTTGCCTCGAGATGTTTATACTGTGACAATCCAGGTGTGGAATCTTTGAAGCATTTATTCATAGACGGAAGCTTGGCTGCGGAAGTATGGAGTCATTTTGATTCTATTTTTCACATCCATGTGAGAAGGCCAACGAAGATTTCAATCGTTTTGACAGTGTGGTTTCGGAGGGCGAACATGAGTACGGAAGTAGGTATGCTTTATTATTTGACTCCTATGTTGATTATTTGGGAATTATGGAAACAACGATGTAAATATGCTTTTGAAAATGCCAAGCCGAATAGCTTGGCGGTGATTTAGTTGGTAAGAAGGGGATTGCGTTTGGCAAATGCTTGTGTCATACAAAAAAAATCAGTGTTTTCAAGGAACCGCTGAGAGCCATGGGGTTTCCTATCTTGCCTATAAATAATAGGGGAATATGATAGTTTATTGGGATTTCCCTCCAGAAGGTTGTGGCTGTTAATGTTGATGGATCATCAAAAAGTGACAAAGCTACTGGTGGAGTTATAGTTAGAGATGATAGAGGCATGTGCATTGTTGCACAACAAATTGTTTTTTGTGCTAGAACTAATAATCGGGCAGAAGTGTTAGCGGTCCTTGAAGGAGTTTGATTATGTATAAGGTTGGGGTTCAATAAGGCGATTATTCAAACGGATTCAGAGATTAGGCCTTTTCACTCTAGATTAGGCCTTTTCACTTGTTTTGGTGATTAAGGCCGATTCACCAAGAGGCCTTTTGTGAATAAGGTCTTGATTTTCTTGTTTATTTTTCTTTTGGTGGTTTAGGCCCAATACTTGGTTTTTTATTCCTTTCATCGGGTAAAGTCATAATGTACCCCCGACTTGTGTAAAATCTTTTGATCAAGTAATAAAGGTCTAGCATCCCTTAGTTGCAAGGCTCCCTTCAGGAGGTTAATTTTTTTTTTTAAAAGAAAAAAGATGGGTGATAATACCTGACATAGTCGACATTTTGGCTTTAAGAAACCATATGTAAAGCATGGAAAACACTTCTATCGCCCTATAAACATGAACATAAAAAATCAACTCGAAATGATTCTAAACCCTCCTCGCAAGTTCACCCTTCAAAAACAAGTGTTTAGCAGCTTCATCCCTGAATCTTCTACAACAACTACTCTTAGAGGCCAATTGAAAACCAATTCTGCGGATCTCACCATCTATCGGCAAAGCCCTTTTAATGATTTTTCACACAAATATGAAAATATTTGTGGGAAGTAAAGGATGCCATAGCCATTTTCAAAACCCATCATGATGCCCCTTACTCCGAAGAATCTCAGAAGCCGAACTTATAGAAAACTTGCCGTCATTTTTAGGGATCCAAATTCTAACATCTTTCTCACCATCTTCTCCTCGTAATCTTCTAAGATAAAGATCCTGGGCTTTTCTTTGCAGCAAAGTTCCCAGACTCCTGAAATCATCTCTGTGCATTTTCCTTAAAGAATGCCACCTATTTTTTGTTTCTGCCCAACCCATACGATGAAAAATCTCTCCTGGGCTCCAATTTTCATTGAAAAAAGCTTACATTGCCCTTACTTATCTTCCAAGTTGAGTGTTCCACCATAAAGTTTTTAAATTCCAATAATTCTTTCATAAAAGGAAATGCACCTATTGGAGCAGCCTGGATATTGATAGACATTCGAGACTTCAAATATTTCTTTCGCATAAAGATAGTCCACAAGGAGTCGGTATTCATCAAACTTCATAAGGCCTTGATCCAAAATGCTTTTATCACACAATCAAGACTTCTCACATTTAGACCGCCTTCATCTATCGGGAAACTAAGATTTTCCCATGCAACCCATTTCCTCTTATGTCTGCCTTCATGAACCCCCTCCCCACCCAAAAAAAAATCAGCAATCATCTTTTGAATATTATTCAATACTTTGACTGGCACACATGTTGCTGAAATAGTATATACTAGCATCGAAAGTAAAACATGTCTGATCAGAAGACTTTAACTGGCACACATGTTGCTGAAATAGTATATACTAGCATCGAAAGTAAAACATGTCTGATCAGAATGAGCATTCACCCTAGGGAAAGTAATTTCGCCTTCCACCCCTGAATTCTTTTTTTTTAAAGGCACCCTTGAATTCTTTGTTGTATCTTGTTAACCAGAGGTTCAAAAAATATAATTTTGCATTTACCTTGATAGATGGGAACCCTCCGATATGTAAAAGGAGACAGTTTATAACAATAACCTGTCCATTGTTTGGTTAAAACCATTATTTTCGCCCTCGCCTTTTCATCCAATATAAAGGAACTTTTCTTTCATTTATTTTTCTCCCTAGATGCCAGACAATATTTCTTGAGAAATTTTATGCAACTCATCACCGACTACTTCCTGCCATTTAAGAATATCAGAGAGTCATCAGCATATAATAAATGAGTAACCAGACTACATGCCCTAGGAGTGTGATAATAACCGATTTCTCCTCTACAAAAAGATCGATCCAGACCCCTACTTAACACTTCTGCAACAATCACAAATAGGAGATGGGAAAGGGGATCTCCCTGTCTAAGTCCTCGTGACGACCGAAACTGCCCATCATATCTACCTTGAAGAAGGGCTGAGAAACCACAATGAGCAATACAATTGGAAACATGATGACAAACTTTGTTGTTGAAGCCAAATTTGCGCAAAACCGCCAGAAGATATCCCCATTTTATTCTATCATATGCCTTTTCCATATTTAGTTTGAGAATGACATTATTACCAGTTACTTTTTTCCCAATATTTTGCATTAATTCTTGGCCATTCCTATGTTTTTTGTAATCAGTCTTCCATTTACAAAAGCTCCATGTTCCAAAGATATAATTTTTGGAAGAAAGTTTGCCAATCTTTCACAAAAAGTTTTGCTAAATATCTTGTACACCACATTGCATAGGCTAATAAGACGAAAATCAGAAAAAAGGTTCGGTTTATCTACTTCCAAGTATCATGAAAAATAATCTCCCAAGGTGACTGAAAGAAACCTACAGTAAATCCATCCGGTCCAGGAGCACTATCTTGCGGAATGCTGAAAATCACACTTTTTACTTCTTCCAGGCTTGGCGGTTGCATATTTAATTAACACTCTTCTAGCTGAACCAAGTGGGGAACACAATCCAAAAGGTATAGGTCCTCTCCTGAATGATATTTTTCTGGTTTGTGATATCCCTTCCATCCATGCAAGTATCTTTGAAATGGACCTTCTTTTTTGTTTTGTTTTAACAAAAGCAAAGAAAATTTTGGTGCGAGCATCTCCTTCTTTAAATTTTTTTCTCCTAATATTTGTTTCCAATAAATTCTTCCCGCACCAAAGCTAATTTTAGTTATGTCTGACATCTATTCAAATTAACGTTGTCATTCACATCCCATCCCTGCAACAAACTAAACTCCAATTATTGAATATCGTCTTCCAATCTCCTTTTCTGACTGAAAATATTGCCAAAAGTCTCCTTATTCCAAATTTTAAGTGTAGCCCACATCCTTTTTAACTTAGAAGCAAGTACATACATTCTCCCAGTTCCTTCACATTCTTTGTTCCATTCTCTATCAACTAAACCCAAAAAATCATCATGAGACAACCACATTCTTTGAAATCTAAAAGGAGACATACCTGCCCTCGGGGTAACTGGCAAAGATACAATAAGAGGAGCATGGTCAGAGCAGGTATGTAAAAGGTGTTCCACCCCGGTGTGCTGCATATCCCTTGCCCACTCTAAAGTTTCCATAAATATGTTCAGTCTCTCCCAAGTTCTATTGTCTCCCTGTTCGTTATTAGACCAAGTGAATTTCGGACCGACAAAACCCAAATCTAACAGTCCACAAGTAGAAATGCAATATGAAAATTCGGTCAAAGCCAATTGCACTAGCGGTCGTCCACCCAGTTTTTCTCTACCATCTATAATGACGTTAAAATCCACACCAATCAGCCAGAGTTCAAAAATACCCATGGCAATATGTTCCATCTCTTCCCACAATTTTCTCCTTTCATGCATTGCACATTTAGCATATACAAAGGAAATATAGAAAATTTTGTTTGAAGCAATAATCGTCGCCTTACAGTGTAAAAGTTGGTCAATACTTTTCAGAATCTCCATCTCTAGATCATTATCCCAGAACAACCAAATTTTTCCACCAGTATCTTCATTAGAAGCAAATAAAAGAAGAGCTATCATACCTCCAATTTCCATATTTCTTGTAGCAACTATCATCGGCTCGACAATAGCTAGTAATTTTACATTATTCTCCTGCACGAGTTTCTTTAATCTGCAACGGGTAGCAGAAAGTTCATTTCCTTGGTTTACTGATAAGATAACATGACCACAAAGAGGTATTTTTACTACACCAAATTGACATTTTTGTAACAACCTCCAAAACAATATCACTTTTGAGGTGTAAAAATTTACCAAACAATTTTACACATTTTTCACAAATAAAGTAATACGATAATTGTATCACCATGAAAAGTATGGTTCTAAAGGCGTCACTAGGGCATTTAGCAGTGGTTTTCAGCAACCGTTGGCATAACCGTTGCTAAATAACATATGGCGACGATTGTCATCTATCACTGATAAAACCGCCACTGAATGTCATATAGCAACGGTTTGTAACCGTCGCTAAATATGGGACAATGACAGCATTTGATAGCATATTGTGACGGTTTCAACCATCGCCTAGCTACTGTTCTCAAACTTCACTAAAGTCCATGGTACTCTGCGACAGTTTATAACCACCGCTAAATTTCATTTGGTACTCTTTTTAGCGACCGTTGCGATCACCGCTAATGACTTTCATTATTATATGACAATTCTATTATACATATTTAACCTGTAATCACATTTTTCAACATGTAAACAATCTGTAAATAACCCACAGTTTTACACAACTATTTTATATCAAAATCATTCAAGAAAACTTCATTTCAACTATATTGTCATCCAAATTAAAAAAATATCAAAAGCTAGTACATGTAGAATTTCTTGAAGTTTGATAGTTAAAATCAAATTTACTACACCTGAACTTGTACCACGTTTATGAAAGAAATTAGTAGATAATCCTATGGAGTGTGGAGCCGATGAAGATCCTCATTATTATTTTGACTAGATGATGAGGGTTTTGCAGTTGTTGGTGAAGTTTTCCCACTTCCTTCATCTTGTGCCTAAAAATGACGAGTCAATAATATTATTCTCAACTTGAACCAAATTACAATAATTAATTGATTTATATTTAGTAAGTAATCAATATCACTGATAACTAATATATATATTCAAATAATGTAATGGCAAAAGATACATACGGGTGTAGTGAATGCTCCCTCATATCCCTGCCTCTTTAATGTCTCTGTCTCTAAGTATGACTCTAGTTGGTGAACTCTCCGTTGCAATTGAGGATTAGTGTTTTGCGTTGGCTGTGAGGACATCATCCCACTAAACATACTAGTGGTGTGATATTCACATAATTATTACATAATATATCCCTTAATTTATACATGTTAGTGTTTCAATTATTATATTTTATAGTAATTATTTCGTTTTCATGTATTTGTAGGAATTTGAGCGTGAATGATGAAATCGTATTAAGGCGACAATTTAAGGAATGACAATTGGTCGATTCTAGCGGTGGTACAAAGCAGATGGTCACAAACCTAAACCCAAAACCTACCCATAAACCCTAGAGAATATTCTCTCATTTATACCTTGATGAATCTCCCCATTATTTCATCCCTATTCACTTTGATCATTCTCTATAAATATAAGAGAATAGGGTGAGAAAAAGGGAGGAAGAGAAGGGAAAAGAAGGATTACACAAAAATCAAAACCTCTTCCTCACAAGTGATTCCCATCACCATCACCACTCATCCATCTCTCACTCACTCAGCAATCACCGCCACAGTCACCTCGCCACCACCATCACCCGAGCACCACCACCACCTCCGAACAGTCACCTCGCCACCACCATCACTTCCCTATTTCGCGCTAGCACAGACATCCCTCGCCACCGTCCCTGTTCCTCTCCCTGTCCATCATCCAATCACCACCACAACCACCGCAAAACAGAGCCGCCATCACCGCGACTCTGTTCCGCCTCGCGACAAAGCCAGGCAGGCCGTCCTCCTCGCCATCTCGGTCTCTCTTTGTCTCCATCTCCTTTCTGTCTCCATCTCTCACGGCCACCATCACAGAGCACCTCGTCCACGGCGCACAACCACCGCTGCGACTGCCACCAAAACAGGGGAGTCTCCTTCCCAAACTCTCTCTCTGTTTTTTTAGTTTTCTCGCTGTTTCCTCACATTCTCTCTTTTTTTGCAGGTTCTGGAGACATTAGGACGACGAGGACCCTCGCGAGGAGCACAGAGGATGGAGGAGCAGTGCCGCTGCTCGCTGGAGATGAAGGCGGAGTCGCGGAGACACTGTTCTGAAGGCGGGAGACCGAGTCAAATTGTTTTTGGCTATTCACACCCCTGGTTCTGCTCTGTACCACCACAGAGCATTTTGGGAACATGTTTCTCGGGATTCGTGTTTGGACCACCTGTTGATCTGCTGAGTGCCACCACATCAAGTTTGCGACAAACCAAAGGGGTTGCATAATTCATTTTGATTTATTTTACTGAATTGTGTGCTTAATTGTTAATTACAATTTATTTCTGAATTTTTGATAAATTGCTTTCACCTTTCATTTTCGAGAAATTAAACTTGATATGTTTGGTAGTTAAAATTACCCTTTATCAATATTCAAAGCATGTGCTAAAAATATTAAGCTTAAACTTTCATTAAGTGTGCCCTAAAAAGACACTTAATACTTGGTAAGAGCGTATTTGCTTGAAATAATTTGTTAATGTTTGATAGAAACATGATATAATCTGAATTGGATTTTAACGATCACATAATCGGTGTAAGCAAGGGATTCTCATCCCTAAAGCTTCTCATTTAAATTTTCAGTAATTTAGATTTAATTTATTTTTAATTATTTAGATTTATTTTTAATTTATTTTTCTTCTCTTTTATTTTTTCTTTTATTTTATTTTTCTTATTTTTAATTTATTTTTAGTTTAGTTTAAAACACTGTAACCCCATTTTCTCTAAATTAGTTTAATTAAAATTCTAAAATTCAATTGCATCCACCTTCCTCGTGGGATCGACCCGTACTTGTCGTTGTCTACCAGTTAGACACCGTGCACTTGCGGTTATTACAAGTGGGTTAAATTAGCCTATTAATTTAGGTTAGTTAAATCCCCATCATGGTGCTGCCAAAGACTTTAGATGGACATGGCTCAAATCCCAAAGCTCGAACTCGACTTGAATGTTCTTTTCCTAACACCTTAGCAAGTGAATCTTATTGTGAATGGATCATGATGTGGAAACTTCATTCTCAATCGTGATCATGTATGACTCCTTAGCCTTTTCTTATTTTATGTCTTATATTCCCTAATTGTTACATCATCAAAATTAGTATAAGCCATTTCAAAGTTTTTTGAAGAATCGCATTAAGTGTTAGAATTTACTCACTGTAGAAATGGGTTGACTTTTGTGCAGTTGATCAACACAGTCCAGGTGTGCCTGATTTGTGGCAGCCAAAAGCTGTTAAAGCAAAAAAAAGAAATAAATACCATCCATCATCCTAGAGATAGGGCCATTTCCAGCATCTCTAGGATGATGGATGGTATTGGCCTGACATCTAAATAAAGCACCAATTCCAAGAAACTCAAGGTATGGACAGGATAAAATTTTCGTAGTCAATACAATTCCTTGTCATCTCCTTATCTAATCAATGGAAAGAAAGGAAACTGAATAGTTGAAAACATTTCAAATGAAAGGACAAAATAAAATGACTAACTTTGCCAAATTGGATCAATTGACAGTTGAGGACGGGATAGAAAATCCTAGGACGGGATGGCAAATCTACACTGTTGACGTCCTTGCCATATGAACAAAAAGTAAAAAAAAAAAGTAACGCTTTGAGTATGTCTTTAGGCAAAAATCCTGTTATAAACTAGATGTATGCTAAGTTTGAATTCTATAGGACAGTATGAACTGAATATGTAACACAAAAACCGTTCCAAGATCTTGGGAGACCATTTCCACCGTTGATTAGCACTAACCCTACAGCCGCCGCCGCCATACCTAGGTCGACCGGCCGCCTCCTGCGTCGCCGACGTCCTTCTTGGACGTTTTGGTTTCCTGGGACTACTTCCTGGCCGATTTGGTTTCCTGGACGATTGGGCTTCCTGGGACTGCTCTTTGGTTCCCGGTCGATCTTTCCTGGACGATTTGATTCCTGGTCGGACTGTTCCTGGATTGTTGATTCCTGGTTGAGTTGCTGGATGGATTGTCTAGGACGATTGGTTGCCTGGACGGTTTACAGATTCTGGTCAATTGCTTCCTGGTTTTCCTGGACTTCGATTTGATCTTTGTAATCAAGGGCTGGCTGGGTTTGTCGGGTTGGCATCTCCTCATTCTGCATCCATAGATCTAGTCCGTTAGTGAAGGCGGATAGATCTTCATGGAGGCGACATAGCCAGCCAAGGGGGCTGCCCCTGCGGCTGGCAAGGCGGACGATGGATCTTCTCGACGTTCTTTTGCGGAGGTTCTAGGAAAGGCGATGAAGGATGACCTTGATGACAAGCCAACGGATTCCACGACCTTTAGGAAAGATGGAAGTCCGTCTTTGAGGCTATCTAACTCGGATGTTGCACGAGGTGAGTCTCATGTTTCAAATGATATTGTCGTTATGAAGTTCTCAAATTTTAGGCCTTCGCTAGACTCGATAAGAGATTCCATTCATAGATCTTGGGGGATATCCGGAGAGTTCATAATGGGTCTAATTGATCCTAGGCATGTGATGGTTTATTTACATTCTGAAGAAGAAGTCAAGAAAGTTTTATCTAAGGAATCCTTTACGATTCGGGGAGTTCGATATAAAATTTTTCATTGGCATCCAGGATTTAGTCTACGGGCGGATCCGGAATTGGCTCCATTATGGATTGAACTCCCTAATCTTCCTTTCGCCTTTTTTTCTCCCGGCAATCATGAAGGCGATTAGAGATTCCGTCTGTAACTTTCTTCGGATTGATGATGGTACTAGATACTTTGCTCGTCCTAAGGTCACACGTATGTGTGTTGAGATGGAAGTCTCAAAACCTCTCCCACATAAGATATGGCTTGAGAGTCCGAAATATGGAGGATATTGGCAAAAACTTGAGTATCCAGGATTCAAATACTATGCCCATTGCTCCCTAATTGGGCATGAGAAGGATTACTGTAGAAAAATGATTGGAAAGAAGAGCGATCAAACTAAAGCTGTGGGAGAATCCTATAAAGAAGCTAAATTTCAAGACGAGGCAAAGCAAAGACAAACTCCGGTGCAAGAGACACAAGAGCCTCAAGTCCCAAAACAAATGTATGTCCCAGTGGCCAAAAAATCGATGAAAGATAATGGAATCATAGGAACTAGCGGAGCCAAAAATTTGCAAGGAGTAGAGGTGAGTAGTGCACATGAAAAAGAAATCATGAAGAAAACAAGGGGAGAGGAATCCGACAATGTGATATCGTCTAACAAATTCGGGGTTCTTGCCGAAGAAAATTCGGAAGGAGTTGGGGTGGATTATGAAGAAAAATAAAAAATCCAGGAAGCATGCAAGACTGCAGAACAAAAAACAAGGGGGACTAAGGATAGCGCTGATAATACACAAGATATATTAAAGGGGGCTGGTTATACAACCAGTGAGATAAAAATTGTAACGTTGAAGGAGACATGTGATGAAGCAAAATCTGAAGATGGCGATGCTACCGCAGCCCCACTGTGGATGGTTCCTTTTGTGGCGGAAAGTAGTTCAGATACTGCACAAGATCAGGCTATTATTGCTGAAACAGAGGACCAGCAATTGACTAATTCAGGGGAACTACATAAGGTTGGCGAGGGACACAAAACATGGGATACAAACAGGGATGAGGGGCAGCACAAAATAGGGGACAACACGGTACTTTCTGATTCAGGTGGACACAAAACAAGGGATACAAACAGGCTGCGGGGCAGCATAGAACAGGGGACAGTACGACACATTCTGCTTCAGGAATACACAACCGAGTTTCGACGAATTCAGGGGAAAATGCTTTAGACAACACCGGACAGCAGGAGTTTTGTTCAATGCTGAAATAGAGTGCTGAATTCCTGCAACACCCGCACGAAACAGGAAAATTTCAGCCCAACAATTTGCAGGCCAATATTAAACAAGCACAGGAAGTAGCAGTAATTGCACAACATTTGCAGGTGCAGGCAGGAGGCAACAAGTCAGGAATTCATGCATTGTCGGATGAAGAGTCGGATGCACATACGTCTTCTAATAACATGGTAGAGTCAGGTCATCATTCTGACAAAGATAAGGTGAAAGGCAAAAGGAAGGGTTTAAAGAATGGACCTGCGGGAGGGAGCAGGAGAGTGACGCGAAACATGACTACCCCAGGTATCCATAATGATAGATAATATTATGTTCTGGAATGCACGGGGAGTTGGTAACCGGGCGACCCGAAACAGATTAAAAAAGTTGGTTAAAGAAAACAATGTTAAGCTGCTTGCCATTGCGGAACCCATGATTCAAGCTACAAGACACATGGAGATTGCAGGCAAGGTGAGTCTGTCTTGCTTTGCAACGAATGAGGATGTTGGCGGAAAAATATGGCTCTTCTGGGATAATAACCTACAAGTGGATATTTTAATTTGCACCGACCAATTGATTCACTGTAAGGTTACAATCCTGTTTTCCTGTATCGTTTTCTACACTTCTTTCGTATATGCAAAATGCTCAGTACAGAAGAGACGAAGCTTATGGGAGGACATGGAACACATTGCAATGGGTATGAATGAATCCTGGATCATTGGAGGTGACTTCAATGTCATTGTTGAAGGTGGAGAAAAATTAGGTGGACGTCCACCTAATCAACAGGCAATGTCGGAATTTTCTAGTTGTATCTCGAGTTGCGGGCTTGCAGATTGTGGATTTGAAGGACCTAAATATACTTGGTGTAACAACCAAAGAGGTGATGACAGAACATGGGCACGACTGGATCGTTTTTTGGGGAACTCAGACTGGATTACTCGTATGCAGCATTCTCGGATTGATCATCTACTGAGAGCATGCTCTGATCATGCTCCATTGCTTATTTCTTTGCCTTTGTCACAGAGGGCAGGTATGTTCCCATTCAGATTTCAAAATATGTGGCTTTCTCATGATGATTTTTTGGGATTTGTGGACAGAAACTGGAATTCTCCGGTAAATGGTACTGAGGCTATGTATATAGTGGCAATTAAACTCAAGCGCCTCAGGGGAGCCCTGAAAATATGGAATAGAGAAACTTTCGGTAATATTTTCAGTACCATTAGATAATTGGAGGATGATATTGCTAGATTGGAATTCAGCTTAATGCAGGGTTGGGATACAAATGATATGGTGAATCTGAATAGATGTCAGGCTGAACTCAAAATGGCGCTGATAAGGAAAGAAATTTACTGGAAACAAAAATCAGGTGAAAAGGAATTCAAAGAAGGAGATGCTTGCACTAAATTTTTCTTTGTTTCCGTCAAATCCAAACAAAAAAGAAGGGCGATCACAAAAATCCATGATAGGGCAGGAAATTTACTCACTGATCCGAGAGATATTATGTTGGAAGCGAATAATTTTTTTGGATCCTTGCTTTCATCAGAAGGATACAAAGAGGATCTAGAACTCATGGAGTGCATTCCGAGCTTGATAAGGGAGGAGGATTGTGATTCACTCATGCAGTCTCCTGATTTAGAGGAAGTCAGAAAAGCAGCTCTTAGCATTCCACATGATAGTGCACCGGGCCCGGATGGTTTTACAACTGGTTATTTTAACAGATGTTGGGACATTATTGGGCTGGATATCTGGAAGGCTGCGAAGGAATTCTTTGATTGCCAAGCGATGCCAGGTAGTTTCTCTTCCAATATTTTGGCACTTATTCCTAAAATTGATGAGCCTGCATCTTATTCAGATTTTAGGCCTATTAGTTTGTGCAACGTGGTCTATAAAATCTTTAGTAAGATCCTTAGTGTGAGATTGGGTAAGATACTCCCAAATATTATATCTTTAGAGCAGGGGGCTTTCGTACAGGGGAGACTTATCTCAGAAAACATTGGATTGGCACAAGAACTTATGAGAGAGATTGGCAAAAAAGTGATTTGGAACAATGTTATGTTCAAGTTGGATATGGAAAAGGCGTATGACAGAATGGAATGGGGATATCTCTTGGCGGTTCTTCGTAAATTTGGTTTTAATAACAGAATATGTCATCTGATCTCAAATTGCGTAACTCATTGTGGATTCTCGGTGTTGATGCAAGGTAGGTATGACAAGTATTTCAGATCTTCTAGAGGTCTTAGACAAGGTGACCCTCTCTCTCCCCTTCTATTTGTTATAGCAGCAGAGGTACTAAGTAGAGGACTCACCCGAGCTTTTCGTAGAGGGGAAATTGGATTTTATCACACGCCTAAGGAGGCATCCCCGATCACTCACCTCTTATATGCTGATGATTCACTGGTTTTCTTGAATGGTAGGAAAAAATCCATCACAGGATGTATGAAGTTCATAGATAGATATTGTCGGGCATCAGGAGAGAAAATTAATACTTTGAAAAGTTCGTTCATGATTGATGAGAAAGTCAATGCCGAAAAAATAATTTTGATCAAACTTTGGACAGGCTTCTCCTACAAACAATCCTCGTTCACATATCTTGGAGTTCCCATTTACCAAGGCAGATGCAGAATACTTTCTATGATGATTTGATAAATAAGATCCAGAATAGAATTCAAGGATGGAAATCCCGATTGTTGTCGCCAGGGGGCAGATTAACTTTGATCCGTCATGTCTTATTGTCTATGCCGATTTACACTATAGCAGCTACTGTGGTACCTATGAAGGTCCTACAATCTATTCAGAAAATAATTGCAGATTTCTTCTGGGGAGATCATGAAGGGCGACATAAACAGAAATGGATTGCATGGCATAAAATCAATGTGACTAAGGAGGAAGGTGGCTTAAATGTTAGAAGTCTAGATGATACTATAACAACCTTTCGAGTTAAATCACTATGGAATCTGATAAACACCAACTCTTTATGGGCAAATTTCTTAAGGAAAAAATATTTGAAGGCAGGGATACCAATCCGAAAACAAGAGCTTAAAGCTGGGGCCTCCCCGTTTATGAAAGAGTTGATGGTGCATAAAATTTTATAGTGGAACATTCCACTTGGAGGATCACTAGGGGTAGCATCAATTTCTTTGAGGAACAATAGGCTAAGGATGAAATCTTTCTTAGACATAGGGAAGAGGAGACAAATGATACTTGGCCTTCCCTAAGGCAAATGTGCAGGAAGAACTTCAGAAGTTTAACCCCGGGAATGCAAAGAAAAGCTCAAAAGGTGTACAAAACAATTGTGAAAGGTGATGATGGTGATCAAGACACTAGAATATGGATACCTAATAATGATGGTATGTTCTCTATCAGCTCTGTATGTGAAATTTTAGGTGGTAGGGGGACACCTGATGACTTCTGAATATGGCTCTGGCACCCTCTTCTGCCTTCTAAAATTTCTATTTTCACATGGAAGATTATTAAAAGGGCTATACCCGTAGATGGAGAAATTAGAAGAATTCGATTCCAGTTGGCTTCTAAATGTGGATGTTGTGTTCAATCTGCAGAGGAAACCACAAAACACCTATTCTTAGAGGGGGAGTTAGCAACCAGGGTGTGGAGACATTTCGAATTGGTTTTTGATATACATTTACATAGACCGATTGAAGTCTATAGCATGCTAAAGGCGTGGTTTAGGAAGGCGAAGAAATCCTCATTATCAAGTATACTCCTTCGTCTCACTCCTCTTTTTATTCTCTGGGAGATATGGATTCAGAGAAACAAAAAACTTTATGACGGAAAGGAGTATTCGTCAAGCTATGTGATCATTAAAGTGTATTTCTGGATAAAATGTGTAGCAAAATTTTTTAATCCTAAATCAAAGGAAACCAATGGGGCGTTGCTCACGAGATTGGGTATACAGGAAAAAACAGTAGCAATGATTCCTCCCCGGGCGGTGTATTGGAAGTTTCCTCCTATGGGATGGTATGTGCTTAATGTAGATGGATCTTGTTGGGAGAAGAGTACTTCTGGAGGATTTGTTATTAGAAATGAATAGGGCAACTTTGTGGCGGCCAGACAATGTTTTTTTGGGGTAGGAACAAACAATTCTGCAGAAACGAGGGCCTTGCTTGAAGGCTTGAGATTTTGTGTTGATCAGGGTATTCGTAAATGTTTCATTCAGATGGACTCAATGTTGGTCAAACAATGGATCTTCCAAGAAACAAAGATTCCTTGGTCTCTGAGCAATTGGTGGAGGGAGATAAGAGAGATGAATAAGGCTTTGGGGTGGCATTGCATCCACGTGTTCAGGGAGACTAATTCAGTGGCGAACGCTTTGGCAAGATTGGCTCAAGCGGAGAATATGTCTCGAACTTATTCGTGGGGATCGCTCCCTAAAAGAATAAAGTCCTTAATTATTCTTGACAAGAATAAGACGACATATCTTAGACTTCCGGATGTTATATGACTGGTACAAGTCGTTTATGGCAGTCTGAAGGTCGCCGGATAAAATTCGGCGAGAATGCTGCAGCTTTGGTGAGGAATTGGTGGAGCTATTTTCTGGAACAACAGGGGGCAAACTCTGTTTCAGACTGGACAGAGTGCAGCTCTTTGTCTTCAGCTCAACGCAGAGATACGGGTCATACGGAGTGGTCACTGGGGAAGGAACGCCTGTGGTCACTATCTGGGTGCAGTCCCTTGTTAGTTTGATTGATTTGGAAACTGACAGCGTGCTCTGTCTCGCTAGACAGAGTGCTCTGTCTCACTGGACAAAGTGTGTTCTTTTGGGACCTGCTTTACACTAATTAGGGGTGCGGCCTGGAAGAACAGCGAGCCTGAATTTTCCGCTGGTCGGGCTGCGTTATTTACTACTGTCTTGCGAGTCAGCAGAATATGCAGGTGTTGTCCTGTTTTCGCAGAATATGCAGGTGTTGCAATGGTGTTGTCCTGTTTTCGCAGAATATTGCAAGTGTTACAATGGTGCTGTCTTGTTTTCCCAGGAATTGGATTGGAATTTAAAATGTTGGGTTGTGGTTGAAAGATGTTTACATGATCAAGTGGTAAGCAGAATTTTGAGTCCAAGTAGTGCAAGTGAAAATTATGTGCAAGGTTTCTTGGTGAGGACAGCGTGCCTGGATTCTGCAGATTTAATGGTTGTCTTGTTTTCGAAGGAATTGGATTGCAAAGAATGCTCTTTGGAGTCTCTGGCCTGTGACAAGAGTGCTCAGTTTTTACAGAGTACTCCTTGCTGCCTGTTTTGTTAGTTGCAAATTTTGCACTTTGCAATTTGCAATTTTTAGCGTAAGATGCAGAGTGCTAAGGGTTTCTACTTCAAGCTTCTCAAGCTGCTTCAGGTGATGTTGCTCAAGGTGCACAATATGTATCTGGTGTTGTTTGCTAAGTTCTCTAAAGATCTATTTGGATTTAGGTCGCTTTGAGTTAGGTATTTTTTTGGTTTTTAGGATATATGTCCATTTGTTTATTTTTCTTTCGGGTAAAGTCGTCATGTACCCCCGACATGTGTACAAGATTTGTTTTCAAGTAATAAAGGTCAGGCATCCCATAGCTGCCCCTCCCCACTGGAGGTTCTAATAATAAAAAAAAAAGAATATGTAACACAAATCTCAATCAAACATGAACATTGTACTAGCAAACCTGAGCCATCAAAGAATCATTTCTAGGTGTGTCATACGAGTGTGAACGGGAATCATCCTGTTGAATTTGCATTCATAATAATAATCATAAATATTTAAATAATAAATTAATACAAAGGAAAATAGAGGAGCCTCAAGCAAACCTGAGCCATCAAAGAATCATTTCTAGGTGTGTCACTCGATGAATGAGAATCATCCTGTTGAATTTGCGCGAGAACAATTTGAGATAAAAGAGGATAGATAATTTGCAACAGAAAAGATAGTTAACACATCAATGAAAAGTTGAAAACATATAACTGGTACATTTCACATTCAGAATAGACATGCTACATTATACATTATGGGTTGTGAGGAAAGATTTAACCACACCTTACACCAAAAGATCCAGAATGCAATACAAGCCATTGTTTCAAAAAATTGTACAAAATTGCAATTCAAATTAGTTCCTGTAGCTTAAATTTAATTTGATATTTTAAACATGTTAAATGATAAATAAAAAACAGTGAGACAAAGTCGTTTATTCATAGCAAGAAGCTGACAAATCATATGATAAATAGGAATTATTGCGCCTTGGATGGTAAAACATACCAAAAGTTGACACAAATTGATTATCGCTAGGACACCGCAATATTATATCCCGATAGGCAAATAACGCATCATAATTTCTGAAGTCCAATTTTTTTGCACTTGAGCGTTCATAGATGAGTTTCTATGGCCATTTCAGCAAACAAAAGTAATGCACGATGATATGGAAAACTTCCTACTAAATTGGTTGATAAGATTTTTTTTCCCTTTTTTAACAATCAAACACACAGAAATTAATAAGATTGATAAGATATACAAAAAAAAACAAAGCAAACTTCAGAACAACTGAATAGAATCTAAAATTTGACAATGTTTACAAAAATAAAGACCTAACCTGTTAATATGCTTCCATTGTCATAGACTTTGAAGTTGAAGCTATAAGGAGAAAGAGCTAATGAAAAAGAAGTGAAAAACTAACCTTAAGACGCACACAGGGGACGCTGGTGGCTGGAGCAGGTGGAGGACGCACGCAAAAAAAGAAGTTGAACCAGGGGGGTTTGATTGATTGACTGACGAGTGACGAAGGATTGTTTCGATCGCTAATTGTGTTGAGGGAACAATCGATTGATCAATAATGTGTGGCAGGGGTTGCGATTGATTGGGGGAGGATAGAGGCTGGGGACGATCGAACGAGGAAGTGGTGGTGGGTCCGATTCGGATTGTGGTGGTCTTTTCGATAATAGAAGCCGACAACTGTGGTGGGAGGTGGTGTGGGGTGGATGAGCAGAAGAGGAGGGGATGATTGAGAGCAGAGATAGAGAAACGAGATAGGGTTTTAAGGGATGATTGGGTAAAAAATTGATTTTTATTTATAACGACGGTTTTAACCATCGCAATTAATTGTAACCGTCAGTAAACAATATTATTCCGCAACGGTTGAACCCGTTGTTAAATAAAGTATTAAGTGGCAGTTTTTCCAATATGTCGCTAAATAACTGCCGCTAAAGTACCAATTTCTTGTAGATCCTTGCAATCTTAACCGTCCCAAGATTCTTGTAGATCCTTGGAGCTCTGCTCTAAGGCGATTTCAGGGGTAAATTTGGAATAAATTTTCAGTCTTACTCCTTGCAATCTTAACCGTCCCAAGATCTTAGGAGTACATCTCCACCGTCGAATAGCACAAACCCTACAGCCGCCGCCACACTTTCTGGCCGACGAGTTGCTGGGCGGTTGCTTTCCTTGGACGATTTGCTTTCCTGGATGGCTGGTTTCATGATCGTTTTGATTCCTGGACTGTTTGCTTCCTGGAAGATTTGCTTGATTCCCTAGACGGCGAGTTGCTAAAACGATTTGTTTCCTAGTCGCTCCTGGACTGTTGTTTCCTGAGCGATCCTGGATTGATTGTTTCCTGGTCGCTCCTGGACGTTCCTGATTCCCTGGACGGCGAGTTGGATTCGATTCCTTATCACTCCTGGACTGTTTGTTTCTTGAGCGCTCCTGGACTGTTTGTTTCCTGGTCGCTCCTGGACGTATCAATTCCTGGACGCCGAGTTGCTAAATCGGTTTGCTAATCGCTCCTGGACCTTGAGTTGATTCCTGGTTTATTAGCAATCAAGGGCTGGCTGGGTTTGTCGGGTTGGATTCTATCATTCTCTGCTGTCACTTCATCCAGGGAGTAGATCTAGTTCGATAGTGGAGGCGGATAGGTTTCTTCATGGCGGTGACACAACCAGCCACGGGGGCGGCCCATGCGGCTGGCAAGGAGGAGGATGGATATTCTAGGCGTTCCTTTGGGCAGGTGTTTGGGAAGGCGATGAAAGATAACCTTGACGACAAGCCAACGAATTCCACGACCTTTAGGAAAGATGGCAGTCCGGCTCTGAGGCTATCCGATTAGGATGTTGCAAGAGGTGAGTCTCATGTTTCTAATCATATTGTAGTTATGAAGTTCTCAAGTTTCAGGCCGTCATTGGATTCGATAAGAGACTCCATTCATAGATCTTGGGGGATATCCAGAGATTTCATAATGGGTCTTATTGATCCTAGGCATGTGATGGTTTACTTACAATCTGAAGAAGAAGTCAAGAAAGTGTTATCCAAGGAATCCTTTACGATTCGGGGAGTTCGATATAAAATGGTTCGTTGGCATCCAGGTTTTAGTCTACGGGCGGACTCGGAATTGGCTCCATTATGGGTTGAACTCCCTAATCTTCCTTTCACATTTTTTCTCCCGGCAATCATGAAGGCGATTGGAGATTCCTTCGGCACCTTTCTTCGGATTGATGATGGTACAAGATACTTTGCTCGCCCAACGGTCGCTCGCATGTGTGTTGAGATGGAAGTATCTAAACCTCTCCCACATAAGATATGGCTTGAGAGCCCAAAATATGGAGGATATTGGCAAAATATTGAGTATCCTGGCTTCAAATACTGTGACCATTGCTCCTTAATTGGGCATGAGAAGGATTACTGCAGAAAATTGGTTGGAAGGAAGAGCGAAAAACCAAAATCTGTTGGAGATCCCTATAAAGAATTTAAATATCTAGATAAGTCCAAGCAAAAACAAACTATGGTTGAAGATATGCAAGATCCTCAAGAGCCGAAGCAAATGTATGTCCCGGTGGTCAAAAAAGCGATGAAAGCTAATGGAATTATAGGAATTAGCGGAGCTAAAAATTCGCAAGGAGTTGAGATCAGTAGTGCACATGAAAAAGAAACCAAGGAGAAAACAAGGGGAGAGGAATCCGACAATGTGATATCTTCTAACAAATACGGGGTTCTTGCAGAAGAACATTCGGAAGGAGTTGGAGAAGGTAATGAAAAAAAAATAAAAACACAAGAAGCACACAAGACGGCGGAACAACACACAAGGGTGACTAAGGATGACGTTGAAAATACATAAGATATTTTAAAGGGGGCTGGCTACACATCCAATGAAATCAGAATGGCAAGGCCGAGAAAGCAATGTGGTGAAGCAAAGTCTGAAGACGGATATGCTAAAGCGGCACCGCTATGGATGGTCCCTTTTATGGCAGACAGTAGCTCAGATAATGAACAAGGTCAGTCTAAGCTTGCTGAAACAGAGGACTAGCTGTCCTTACAGGAAGCACTTTCGAAGAATGCAGGGGACACAAACAGGGCTGCTGTGCAGTACAGATTAGCGGACAGATTGATCGAAGAGAGACACGAAACAGGGGATACAAACAGGGGACAAATTGGAGCATTCTGCTTCAAGGATACACAAAATTGTTTCGATAGATTCGGGGGCCAATGCACTGGATAATTTCGGACAGCAGGGGACTTGCTCAACAATGAAACAGGGTGTTCAATTTCTGCAACAGTCGCAGGGAGCTGGAACCTACTTTCCAATGAGATTGCATGCCGACAACATTCAAGCACAGGAAGTAGCAGTTAATGCACAGAATTTGCCGATGCAGGCAGGATGCACCAAGTCAGGAAAGCATTCATTGTCGGATGATTAGTCGTATGCAAATACGTCTTCTAATAACATGGTTGAGTCAGGTCATCATTCTGACGAAGCGAGGACGAAAGGTAAAAAAAAGAGTTCAAAGAATGGACCCGCGGGGGGGAGCCGGAGAGTGACACGAAACATGACTACCCCAGGTGTTCCTAATGATAGATAATATTATGTTCTGGAATGCATGGGGAGTTGGTAACCGGGCGACCTGTTGCAGATTAAAAAAACTGGTTAAAGATAACAATGTTAAGATGCTTGCCATTGCGGAGCCGATGATCCAAGCTTCAAGGCCTGTTTGTATCCCTTTGCAACGAATGAGGATGTTGGCGGAAAAATATGGCTCTTCTGGGATAATAACCTACAAGTGGACATATTAATTTGCACCGATCAATTGATTCATTGTAAGGTTACTATCCTTTTTTCCAATATCGTTTTCTACACTTCCTTTGTATATGCAAAATGTTCAGTACAGAAGAGACGAAACTTAAGGGAGGACATGGAGCACATTGCAATGGGTATGAATGAAGCCTGGATCATTGGCGGCGACTTTAATGTCATTGTTGAAGGGAGAGAAAAATTAGGCGGACGTCCTCCTAATCAACTGGCAATATCAGACTTTTCTAGATGTATCTCGAGCTCCGGACTTACAGATTGTGGGTTTGAAGGACCAAAATATACTTGGTTTAACAACCAAAGAGGAGATGACAGAACCTGGGCTCGACTGAATCATTTTTTGGGTAATGCAGACTGGCTTACTCTTATGCAGCATTCTCGGGTCGATCATCTTCTTAGAGCATGCTCTGATCACACCCCATTGCTTCTTTCTTTGCCTTTGACAGAGAGGGCAGGTATGTCCCCATTCAAATTTCAAAATATGTGGTTAACTCATGATGATTTTTTGGGATTTGCGGACAGAAACTGGAACCCTCCGGTAGGTGGTTCTAGGGATATGTATATCGTGGCTATTAAACTTAAGCGCCTTAGAGGAGCGTTGAAAATATGGAATAGAGAAACTTTCGGCAACATTTTCAGTACCATTAGAGGATTGGAGGATGATATTGCAAGATTGGAATTCAGTTTAATGCAGGGTTGGGATACAAATGATATGGTTAATCTGAATAGATGTCAGGCTGAACTCAAAATGGCGCTGATAAGAAAAGAAATTTACTGGCAACAAAAATTAGGAGAAAAGGAGTTCAAAAAAGGAGATGCATGCACTAAAATTTTCTTTGCTTCCGTCAAAACCAAGCAAAAAAGAAGAGCGATCACAAAAATCCATGACAGGGCAGGGACGTTAATCACGGATACGAGAGATATTATGTTGGAAGCGAATAATTTTTTTGAAGCTTTGCTTTCAACAGGAGGATATCAAGAGAATCTAGAACTCATGGAGTGCATTCCGAGCTTGATAAGGGAGGAGGACTGTGATTCAATCATGAAGTCTCCTTATTTAGAGGAAGTCCGACAAGCAGCTCTTAGCATTCCACATGATAGTGCACTGGGTCCGGATGGCTTTACAGCTGGTTTCTTTCATAGATGCTGGGACATTATTGGTCTGGATATTTGGAAAGCCACGAAGGAATTTTTTGACTGCCAAGCGATGCCAGGTAGCTTCTCCTCCAATTTTTTAGCTCTTATTCCTAAAATTGAAGAGCCCGTATCTTATTCTGATTTTAGACCTATCAGTCTGTGCAACGTGGTTTATAAAATTTTTAGTAAAATCCTTTGCTTGTGGTTGGGTAAGATACTCCCAAATATTATCTCTTTAGAGCAGAGGGCTTTCGTCCAAGGGAGACTTATCTCAGAAAACATTGGCTTGGCACAAGAATTAATGAGGGAGATTGGAAAAAAAGTGATTGGGAACAACGTAATTTTCAAGCTGGATATGGAAAAGGCGTATGACAGAATTGAATGGGGATATCTCTTGGCAGTTCTTCGTAAATTTGGGTTTAATAACAGAATATGTCATCTGATCTCAAATTGCGTAACTCAATGTGGATTCTCGATGTTGATGCAAGGCAAGTATGACAGGTATTTCAGATCTTCTAGGGGTCTTAGACATGGTGACCCTCTCTCCCCCTTACTCTTTGTTATTGCTGCTGAAGTACTAAGTAGATGACTCTCTCGAGCTTTTCGTAGAGGGGAAATTGGATTTTATCACGCGCCCATGACGGCCTCCTCGATTACTCACCTCTTATATGCTGATGATTCATTGGTTTTCTTGAATGGTAGGAAAAAATCCATTGCAGGATGTATGAAGTTTATTGATAGATACTGTCGGGCATCAGGAGAGAAAATTAATAAGGAGAAAAGTTCGTTCATGATTGATGAGAAAGTTAGTGTCGAAAAACTAATTTTGATCAAATTATGGACAGGCTTCTCTTACAAACAGTCCCCGTTCACATACCTTGGAGCTCCCATTTATCAAGGCAGATGCATAATTTCTTACTATGATGATTTGGTAAATAAGATCCACAATAGAATTCAAGGCTGGAAATCCCGACTGTTGTCGCCTAGGGGAAGATTGACTTTGATCCGATATGTTCTATTGTCTATGCCGATTTACACTATAGCAGCTACAGTGGTCCCTATGAAGGTCTTGCATTCTATTCAGAAAATGATTGCAGATTTCTTTTGGGAAGATCATGAAGGGAGACACAAGCGAAAATGGATTGCATGGCATAAAATCAGTGTTACTAAGGAAGAAGGTGGATTAAATGTTAGAAGTCTGGACGATACTATAAAAGCTTTTCGAGTTAAATCCCTTTGGAATCTGATAAACACCAACTCCTTATGGGCAAAGTTCTTAAGAAAAAAATATTTGAAGGCAAGGGTACCAATCCGAAAACAGGAGCTTAAAGCTGGGGCCTCACCGTTTATGAAAGAGTTGTTGGTGCATAAAAATTTTATAGTGAAAAATTCCACTTGGAGGATCACTAGAGGTAGCGTCAGCTTCTTTGAAGAATACTGGGCTAAGGATGAAATATTTATAAGAAATGAGGAAGCGGAGACTAATGATATTTGGCCTTCCTTAAGGCAAATGTGCAGGGATAATTTCAGAATGTTAACCCCGGGAATGCAAAGACAAGCTCAAGAGGCTTACAAGACAATAGTGAAAGGCGATGATGGCGATCGAGACACTAGAATTTGGATACCCAATAATGATGGTATATTCTCTATCAGCTCTGTTTGTAAAATTCTAGGTGGCAGAGGGACACCTAATGATTTCTGGAATTGGATCTGGCACCCTCTTTTGCCTTCTAAAATTTCTGTTTTCACATGGAAAATTATTAAAAGGGCTATTCCCATAGATGGTGAAATTAGAAGAATTGGGTTTCAGTTGGCTTCTAAATGTGGATGTTGTGTTCAATCTGAGGAGGAAACAATAAAACATCTTTTCTTGGAGGGTGGCAAGCAGAGTGTGGAGACATTTCGACTTGATTTTTGACATTCACGTACATAGACCGGTTGAAGTATATACCATGTTAAAGGCGTGGTTTAGGAAGGCGAGGAAATCTACATTATCAGGTACCCTCATTCATCTCACTCCTCTTTTTATTTTATGGGAGCTTTGGATTCAGCGAAACAGAAAACTTTATGACGGAAAGGAGTGTTCGTCAAGCTATGTGATCATTAAAGTGTATCACTGGATTAAATGTGTTGCAAAAATTTTTAATCCTAAATCAAAGGACACTAATGGGGCATTGCTCAATAGATTGGGTATCCAGGAAACAAAAGTAACCCTGATTCCTCCCCGGGCGGTGTATTGGAATTTTCCTCCTATGGGATGGTATGTGCTCAATGTAGATGGATCTTGCAGGGAGAAGACTACTTCTGGAGGTTTTGTTATTAGAAATGAAGAGGGTAACTTTGTGGCGGCTAGACAATGTTTTTTCGGAGAAGGAACAAATAATTCAGCAGAAACGAGGGCCTTGCTTGAAGGCTTGAGATTTTGTGTTGACCAGGGTGTCCGACCATGCGTCATTCAAACGGATTCCATGGTGGTTAAACAATGGCTTTCCCAAAAAACAAAGATACCTTGGTTCCTTAGCAATTGGTGGAGGGAGATACGGGAGATGATTTAGGATACTGGGTGGCATTGCATCCATGTGTTCAGAGAGACCAATTCAGTGGCGGACACCTTGGCTAGTTTGGCACAAAGGGAGCATAGTTCTCGTACTTATTCGTGGGGATCGCTTCCTAAAATAAGAATATCTTAGACTTCCGACTGTTAAATGAGCATGGTTATCTTTGATACAATTTGGTTATGGTAGTCTGAGGGTTGCAGGAATCAATTCGGCGAGTGTGTTGGAACTGTGGGGATGAAATGGAGCAGAATTTATCTGGAAAAACAGGGGAGATACTCTGTTTTGAAAGGGCGACAGACTGGACAGACTGCGGGTTTTATTTCAAAGCAGCGATATGATCAGGAGCAGCAATGCCTGTGTTCGTTGAATAGGTTTGGTGCGGTCTCAGGACAGTCTGATTTTCTGGACAGTGTGGCCTGTATCGCTGGACAGAGTGTGATACTCTGGCGTCCTGATTCTGGACAATGTTCTCTGTCTTGCTGGACAAGGTTATTTCTGGATGGATAGAGTGATTGATTTTGCGGAATTGCTGCTGCTTGGGCAGAGATTTGTTTGCGCTAATTCGATGGGACTCAGCAGATGATGCTGGTGCTGTCTCGAATATGTTTGGAATGGTATTGGTTTGTTTTCGCAGGATTTGGATTGCAAGGTGCAAAAGGGGTTTGTTTGTTATTGACGGTAAGTTGCAAAGTTTATTGCAAGCTGTTTCCTTTAAGCTCCTTTGTCCAAGTTGCAAACTTGATTATTATGCAAATGCAAGTTTTTCAGGATGTTAAGTGGAAACCTAGATTTTGTGGACAAGTAGTGAACGTTCCAATTTGTGCACGGGTTCTTGGGTATAGATGTTCGGATTCAAGTTTCAAGGTCATTTTCAAGTGGCCCTGACCATAGGTAAGATCTTTTAGAGTTCTATTTGTTTTTGGCAAGATTTGTGCAGTTTTCTTTTGTTTCGTATGGGATAGTCCCATTGGTTTTTCTTATTCGGGTAAAGTCGTAATGTACCCCCGAAATGTTTCAAACATTTTTTGGTATAATAAAGGTCTGGCATCCCATAGTTGCCCTACCCCACTGGAGGTTTAATTTAAAAAAAAAAAAATTCATTGTATCATTTTTTTTTAACTGATTTTCATTTTTTGACTAAATTTAGTTTTGATTTGAAATTGTTTGGTGAACTGTAATAGCTCAAAAGTGATACTGTTTTGGGAGTTGTTACAAAAATAGTAATTTGGTGTAGTGTTTGTGTGAGAAAGGGAAAAAGAAACTAGTATAAGTTGAGACTGAATAAGAGAGGGAGAAGGGGAGAACAAGATAGGCACAGGAAAGAGACTTCAGGAAAAGAGGGAGGGAAAGGAAAAAAGAAAAAAAAGGGAGAATGGGAAGGAAGAGAAGAGAAGAAGAAAAGAATAAAGCACAAAGTTTTTTATTTTTATTTTTGGCGGGTGGGGGGATTGCAGAGCGAAAGTCATATGGTTTACAATGTTACTTGAAAGGTTTCATCTTGATAAGAGTTAAGAAAATAATATGGACCAGTTTGTAGCTAGATTAAATTTAATCTATTTATATAATTTTATATCTTGCTGCTGGACACTTTATTCAATACTAAAGTACATGTCTCTTTACAGTTGAGATCGTGATGATGGTAAAAAAAATGGTTCATTTAACCTTTCCTATCATATTTTAGTAGATATGATAGATATTCACTTGTGTTTACAAACTGTATTTCGGGCACAACCTTATCATATTTTTGTTCACACACGCCACTTGGGTTTAGTACTCAAAATGACAAAAAAGGAATGCTCAAATTTATCAGAAATTTAACCTAAATTAAAAATTAAACAATCATATAATTTTACCTAAAACTTTAGAGGAGAGGGGCAAGTAATATTTTTCAAAAATACATGTTCTTATTCAAGCTCAAGGAGAGAACTTTATATCTCAACTTGTTTAACATTCATTTAGGGTTTTTTTTTTTTTTTTTTTTTTGTGTGTGTTCATTAATTAGTTATATGCTGAGTCATATCAATTCAGGATAGCCAAATAGCCAACATTCAAAGATGATCGGTATTCACTTAAATTCTAAAATATTCCAAAATTTTATTAAAGATTTGTCGTATTTCTTAAGATGAATAGATTAGCTAATTATTTTTTATTATTTTATAAACGTTAATGAGTTATTTCTAACTAATTTCTATTGTTTGTCGATGGTTTATGTAGAAATTTATGACCATGATGAGATTTACAAAGAATGGAAAACATCATTCGCACCGGATGCAAACAGTTTTCCTCATAATAAAATATTTCCCAAAAAAAATCTCTTGTAGATGATGAAGAATGGAGTTGGGTTATACCTTTCATTATTCTCATCCAATATGCAAAATAGATTTGTAAAAGCAACAGCAAAACAAACAATGTTTCAAGAAAACATATGGCAACTTAACAAACAATGTTCTAGTAGAAAAATCTGGGCCAACTATTTTTTTCGTGTAAACCCTTGAAAGTTGTTTGCAACGGACCATATCATAACTTAACACAAGGACTCGCAACACGCCAATATCAATCAATGACCAATATAGAAGTAGTTGCACCAATTGAGAATCTTTCAAGAACCAATACAAAACATTAAGGGTGTGTTTGGTTGCATGAAATTTTATGTCATGAGAATCCATGAGGGGACCCCTACATTTTAGGCTAAATTGATATATCACTCCACATCCACCATTTGATTTTGTGATCAATGGTGGGAATGGAAGTCCCATGAACATGGGAATCCCACTCCTTGGTCCCCCAAGGCATGTGATTCCCATGTTCATGGGACTTTCATTTCCACCATTGATCATAAAATCAAATGGTAAATGTGGAGTGACACATCAATTTAGCCTAAAATGTATGGGGCCCCTCTTGAATTTCTATGACATAGGATTCCATGCAACCAAACACACCCTAAGAATTGTAAAGTTCAACAAAAACAAGGCAAAAAAAAAAGCGGATCAGGAAATTGTTAGACGCCAGGGGTGGACGTCATGATGGAGCAAGAACAGGGAAGACTAGTGTAGGAAAAGAGCACCCCTAATGTAATTGTCGAAATCAGTCACCTGAAGAAGAAGAAAAAAATTGGTTGTAACCTGGTGCATTAATTTTGATCATATTTCCTATACACAGTTTGGACAGTGTATTTGCTCCAATTTCCATAATAGTTCATGTACAATTTATACTTGAGGAGGAAAAGAGGAAGGATGTATGGGACACGCGTCCTCTCCTGGCTCTCGTATTGCTAAGGTGGCATTCTAATTAAGCAAAAAGATTGAAGAAAAAGAGGAAAAAACTAGAAAAGATTGAAGAAAAAAGAAACAGAGTCCCTACAACTACGTACTTCCTCCACGCATGTCTTGCATTTGGGTTGCTCCTTTGCTAACCCATGTCCAAGGTCTTCCTCCCTTTGCTCTCAATCGCTTCAATGGAGGTGACCCTTTCCCTCCGCTTCCTACATCTTCACTGACAACAATATTCGTTCGTTTAATCTATCTTCTGATGCAAGAGTCACTCAGCACCGACCTCAAGCACCAAAAGTTCAATGACCTTCGTATTTCACTGCGTGTAAAAATTCAACGATTCGCGTCATTTTTCTTTGTATTACAACGATTGTACTGCCATTCATGTATAAATAAGGGTTCTTATGAGTTTGTAAGCATGAAGTTTTGAAATCAAAATCAAAGTTATCATTTCAGCATGAAAATTTTATCCCTTCTCATCTTTGTTTGAGAACGCAAGTTGGGGCATACCTAGCAACCCACTGTGAAAATTGGTATCAGAGCCTTCCTCTGATCCAGGCAAAGCTTTTTCAACCACCAGCTTAACCATACCCTGTAACCCCAACCCAGTACAAAAAAAATAATAATTACCATTACTACTCTGTAAACTAAAACGCCCCTGTAAACCCACCACCACCACCGTCTATCTAAAATCTATCACCACCAAAAACTACCAACCCTACTATGTAACCCAACCACCAATCTAATAAATAAATCGTTATATACCTTACCTCTTCAAAGCCAAAATTCTTAAAATCTTTCAGCAGTCTATAAGTGGAGCACGAGATTGTGAGACTCTGCTTCATCATCTAGTATACTTCCTTCATCATGGAAGAAGAATCACGAAGGTAAAAAGGGCGGAGTTGAGTAAGTGAGAAGAACAGTTGAGATTGTACAAGGGAGAGTTCTCGCCATTTGTGAAAAGGAGAGAGTTGAGTTTTTACAGAGGAGAGCCTGTCGTCTGTGGAGTTTTGTTGATACGTTAGGAAAGGGGGACAAAGAAACATAATAAAGGAACAAAAAAAATAATAATAAACGAGAAGGAAAAAGGGGAGTGAGTGGATTGTCTTGAGAAGAAAAGAGAAAGAAAAAGAAAATACAAAATAAAATAAAAATTGGGGTGTGAGTTGTTTTGGTGTAAGAAGTCAAGAAGGTGAAGAGATGAGTGTTTGGGGGAAAGGGACAAAAAAGGTTTTTATTTTTTGGGAGTTGGTTTGTTATTTATTGAAGTAGTGGAAAGGTTTTGGGAATTGGTTTGTTATCTATTGAAGTAGTGGAAAGGTGAGTAGTGTGGTGTTGTGGGTGAATTGTTCGTTAGAAAAAAAAAAGATTTTAGTATTTTTGTGCTCTGTTTTTGCTGCAAAAAAATGTCAGACATGGAGTCTAGCCAACAAAATCAACAAATGGAGAGATTTGCAACAAGGGAGTCAGTGGAATCAGTTGAAAGAAGATTACAAAACCTAGAGGCGATGATTGAAAATTTGACTCAACTCATTGGCAGACGAAACAACAATTTTCAACAGTGGAGGCAAGACAAAGCTGATCGATGGAGAGAACCCAATAATCCTCATGGAAATTTTAGAACAAAAAATGAGTTGGATCAAGACGAGGATACAAGTGGCGATGATGAGATACCAACCACGCCCGAACCATACCAAGGAAAACGACAGAACAACTATCGTATGAAGATTGAAATTCCACATTTTGATGACATGTTTGATTAAGATTTTCTTGATTGGCTAGCTGAAGTGGATAAGTTATTTGACTATTGAGAGACTGAAGAACACATGAAGGTCAAGTTGATAGCTTATCGACTTAAAGAAGGTGCGCTAGCTTGGTGGGATCAATTACAAGCAACACGTATCCGACAAGGGAAAAACAAAGTTCTAACTTGGAAGCGTATGAAGCAGTTGATGAAGGAGCATTTCCTACCTCTAGATTATGAGCAAACACTCTTCAGTTGCTGTCAACATTGCCGACAATCATACCAGATAGTATCGGAGTATGTTACCGAGTTTCACAAGCTTGCTGCTCGTGTAGACATCCGATAATCTATGAGTCAAAAGATTTCTAGATTCATTGATGGACATCATGCCAACATACAAGATGAAGTCTTCAAACAGTCACACAACACCCTTTCTAGTGGCATTCAACTTGCCTTGAAGATTGAAACACAACTTAGCAAAAGGCGATTCCTTAATCCAATGTCATATCAATCTTCTGCACCACCACAAAGGTCGAATCTAAGCAAAGGAAAAGTGGTGGTAAGACCACAAGTTGAGAGGCCTAAGCTGAACCCGCCTAAAAACAACCTGTAGCATTATCGCAAAGGGAGCCAACAAACAAGCTTAGTACCAGCAATCCTTATGTCGTACCAAGAGGTAATAAATGTTACCGTTGCGGACAGACAAGGCATTACTCTAATCAATGTCATCAAAACAAGCCAGTCAGTTTAGCCACACATGATGATGACATCGAAGGAGATGAAGCTTATCCAAAGATGATTGCAAGGAAGAAGTGGAACTGGAAAAACTCACCTATGAAGATGAGGGTGTATCCTTAGTAATAAGGCGATTAATGTATCCCCAAAAGAAAGAAGAGAATATCTAGTGACATAACATCTTCAAAACTAGGTGCACACTTAGTCAATGTGTATGCAACCTTATCATTGACATAACCCTTCTCTAATTAGGAGTCATCTTGAAGAGGGAAATTCCCAATTGGAGTGCTGTGCATAGATGGGAGTTTCCATGTACGATGTATACTCTAATATTTCCTTCCTAGTTGGAGACAAAGTACTGTTGGCTTGCCCGTCCGAAGTTGATCCCCGAGATACTTGCCTCAATAGGTTATACGGGTATTGAGGATGGTTGTAAGACATGTGGGCTTAGTAGGACACAATAATTTAGGTCTGTCTGACTGGCTTTTTTTTATGACATGACACGTGTATAGTGTAGAAGAGATGATGCTTCGGTGTATCATCAGCAACTCCCCTCGAGTTAGTGGGCCATTAGATCGGACCACTAAGTCACTTCTTGAAAAGATACGCCGCTCATGATGATTGAGTCTAAACCGTTACTTGGGCAGTGCACTCCATTAATTAAGCATGCACCGGTTCAGTAAAAAATGAGGGAAATCAATCTCTATTTAGATCTCTCTTTCTGCAGAGATTGACTATTTCACTTCTTCGTTTCTAGATACTACGCCCGGTTCAGCTTTTAATTGAAAGCATGTTCACTTCTTCCATGGCTCACAAAAATCAACTTGATGATGAGCTTCTTACCAAAGGCCTTCAGTTTTTTGAAGATCGGTCTGCCTCCAAATCGAACCTGGTTGAGATTCGAAAGACATATGGGGTCCCTGAAGACCTGTCTTTTTACACTTTTGAGTGATGATCAGACGCCAATGTTTCCTCCAAATGGATTCGTTTATTTGCACCGCAGCATGCTTCAAACTAGCATCTATTTCCCTTTGTCAACGAGATCTGGGGCTTTTTGGAATTCCTTGGTATGCCTTCTACCCAATTGGTATCGAATGGGTATAGGATTATTCTTCTTATATTGATCAGGGCAAAGGACGCTGGTGTCCGCATGACTGCGAGGGTGATTCAGCTACTAGCTTATTCTCCACTAAACGATCACGTCGTGTGTAAGATGAAGTTGTCGGCTTGCTTTGGAAAACTGCCGGATGACTTCAAGTTTCGGTAGAAATACTGCTTCCCGACTCATTTGGATTCGAATTATTTCGAGTTCAATGGCCGTCCGCTTGAGTGGGAGTTTAGGTCACTTCGGCCCAAACACTGATCCGGCCCAAACGACATCAAGCCCACGTAGCACAGTCCACCAGACGTACCAAAATCACTACAGCCTGCTAAACCCACACGTCTCACAACCGTCTCCAAAACCTATATGACCTATTAAGGTAAGCATCTCGGGGATCAACTTCGAACGGGCAAGCCAACAATACCTTGTTTCCAACTAAGAAGCAAATACAAGAGTATATGTCGTAAATGAAAACTTCCATCTGTGGACAACACTCCAATTGGGAACTATCTTTCATGCATTTACGAGCACAAATCTAACAGGGACACTTCCCTTATCAATACGACTCCTAATTAAAGAAGGATCTCCAAGAAGATTTCCCTCCCTAAACTACGCCACCGATGGTCTGGTCGAACCAGGACTTCAGTACTATAAATAAGACATGAGTTTGGTGAACAATGGTATGCTACAAATTTCTTATTTATAGCATTAAGCCTTCCCTAGATCCTTATCTAACTTTAGCATCGGAGTGCCATCGGCCACCGCAATAGTGGTCTGTGGCTCACGCGTGTTCCTTGTGCTGGTCAGGGTCAAGGGTCAAGTACGACTGCATTAGTTTGGTGTCGTTCATGGGGATAACAGGGTCCCTAGTAAAACATTAACATAATTTCTCTTCACAATTTCAGAAGATGGTGACCACCAGATCTTGCAACAATGGAATATAAGGGGACACATCAAACGCTCAAATTGGTACTATACCATCGCTTCCAACGATGCCAGCAAGACCAGGGTAGCATGCTCACACGCCCACTCCAGCAGCAGCTGCGACAGACCCCAGGATGGATATGCTATCATCACAAATACAACAGATTACTAAAGTAGTCGAGGTTCTTATTCAGCAGCATAAACCTTAATCTCCAGATGACAACAGATAGCAAGCACATGAGAGTCAAGCCCTTGCTAGTTCTCACTGGACTAGAGGTGGCATCAAGGTTAATGGAGATCCAACTTTTAGGGTAAATAGACTTGCCCCGCAGAACCCCTTCTGCTGAGGGGCTAATGACCCAGACATGTTGTACTGCCTTTCTGTTTCCCCGTTCGTAAACCACATCATGAACGAGTCTCTGCCAAAGAAATCCAGCCCTCCAAAACTTGAGTTCTATGATAGGACCGACGACCCATTTGATCACTTGCATCATTATCAGCATGTAATGGCGCTCAAAGAAGGTTCTGAATCGGTGATGCGCAGAACTTTCCCTACCGGCCTGAAAAAGTCAGTGCGAACATGGTTACACAGCCTCCCGCCAAAGTCAATCGACTCGTTCAAGACACTAAACACGCTTTGTCGGAAGCCAACGGATCAAGAAAGGCATGCATTATATATTATCCCTGAGGTAGAAGTCAAACGAAGCGCTAATGGAATACGTCACGCGCTTCAATGACAAGCTGACACTCATTAACAGTTGCAACGACGATGCAATGTTTTCAACTTTTATTGCAGGTCTAAGAGAGGGAAATTTTTATGACTTCCTCACCTTGGAACCCCCCGGATATGGCAAAACTCTTGAAAGGCGCCCAGAGGTACACCACCTTGGAGGAAATGAATACAAAAAAGAAGGAAACAGAAGTAGAGAAGAAACCCTCCGTTTCTAAATAGAGAAAGGAGGGAAAAAATGCGAGAAGACGAAGATAGAAGCAAACAGAAGTGCAACGACAACATGTCGGACTCTGACCTGTACAAGCCAGAGAAATATTCCAACTATGTCGGATCCAGAACCATGACCTCCCTCAACTCTAGCTTGTCGGACGTCCTTAATTCCATGAAAAACTGGGAAGATCTAAAATGGCTCAGTATTGCTCATACCATAAGGAAGGTAGCCACGACACCAATGACTATAAGAGCCTAAGGTACGAGATCGAACACTAGATCCGGAAAGGGTAAACTGAAGGAGTTTTTAGGTTTGGAGAAAAGACAAGATCGGACCAGGGAAAGACGAGAAGTGGTCAAAAAAATTGAGAAAGAGGCTTTGAGCATTATATATGTCCTTCATGGAGTCAGATCAGAAGAAGAACAGTCAAATAAGTTTTGAAAGCGGACACTCCTTGAGATGCGGACACAGCCTACTAGCGACGATAGACACGTGTGTTACTCGCAAGTACAGAGCCCCATCCCTACGTTAACTTTCACAGACAAGGACCTCGAAGGCACCCACGCACCGCACAATGACATTCTAGTCATTTCGGTCTCTATTGCAAGGTGGGAGGTAAAAACGGCTCTGGTGGACATGGGAAGCTCCCTCAATGTCTTATTCCATAACGTATTCCGCAGCATGGACCTCAAGGAGGAGAACTTAATTCCTTTCGAGTATCCATTGATTGGGTTTAGTGGAGAAAAATGCTTCCTAGTCGAGAAGATATGGCTAGCAGTGGTGGCAGGAGACCCACAACTAAGGAAGGTCTTGTTCCTAGACGTCATGGTGGTAAATGCACCATCTACTTGTAACCTCATCTTGGGGAAGCCCTGGCTTCATCAAATGGAAGTAGTAGTCTCCACCCTTCATCAGTGCGTCAAGTATACCGCCAACCACTCAGAATGGACAATTCATGGGGACCAACGAACGACATGGGCCTGCCACTATGCTACTCTAAAACAGATAAAATGTTCTTAGATTCAGCTAGAGCCCGACATGCCATGTCTAATTTCATTCCGCCCTTTCACTCCGAGTTCCAGTGCATCACAACGAGTAAAGGCTAGCTGAGCGGGGAGGAAAACAACCGTTCCAAGGTTGGCTGCTGGTGTTATCTAAGAAATTATGTTGTTTGAAGCACCGACAGGGAACTAGCACATAAACGACAGACTCATCCCTTGAGGAGAAGTCCGTACTTATTCTACGAAATACGAGAAGAAATTACAAGTTCTCAACGAACCAATCAGATGCTCACCCATAGCAAATGACCACAAATAATAGCAAGTCTTATCAAGACTTATCGGCGCAAATGTCAGGACATTTGAAGACTCCAGTAAAGATCTTCCTTCAGTTTTTGGAAAACTCGAAACACATTCTTTTACTAAGAGCATATGAAGAGTGCACTATGTGGAAAATAACCTCTACAACGGTGAAGAAACACCATTATATAAACGTAATGGCTCACTAGACAGGCGCGTCAGCATTAAATACTAGCATTGAATACCATATGGGGAAACAAGAAGTCGAAGGATCCCAAGGAAATCACACATGTTCACGTTCAATCAATTAATGATGTTGCACACAACCTGATTAATTGGGGGGAGTAACCGATACTCTACCGTCTCGCAATCTATGCCATATGTGTGGCACCATGCAATCTACGTTGTACATGTGGAACCATGATCATGTGACAAGACCTAGTTTTTCTTATCTACGCCCATCGGCTCGGCCCACTATCCGAGCAACACTCTACCATGTGCACTGATGCAAGTAGTAGAGGCCCTAGTGATCGATCTCAAATCATACCACAAGCAGATGGTTATGTATTGAGTTAGATAACGACAAATACGGGTCGAATCCCACAAGGAGAGCTATAAAATATCAACAAACTAATCTTCAAACATTGTTTGAAACTTAACCTAGTTAGAAAAGAATTGATAGGTAAAGTGTTTGAACTAAAAATACAAAATAAAACCTAAATGTGAGAGTTAGGGGGGTTGGGTTTATCATCATGATTAGATGGCACCATTAGGCCACTCTTAGATTAATCATTCCAAATTCATTAACACATCCTAAGGTAGATTTTCATCTGACCTTAGGATGGAGAATGTGGCTTTATTAGAAAATTGATTTCAAGCTTTAATTCTATTAGTAATCTAATAATCAAATGTGGATTTAAAAGCATACAAGAAATCCATACTTAAATGAAACACCAAATATCTAAAAAATCAAAATGAAACTTAGACTAATAATATGTAAACATCATAAGTAGGAGCTTGTTAGAGAAATTGCAATGATAGAAACTTATTTAATCTTGAACTTAAGAAGTAGAAGAAGAAAACATGAATTGAATTCGTATGATGTAACACAAAACATCTAACTTACCTCATTAGTTCATGACGTAATTAAGTTACAAGATCAATCTAACTATTTGCTTCTCTAATATATAACTTTGAAATAAACAAAGCTAAAAGAGAACCATCTTGAAGTTATCCTCCCATGGGCTCACCCATACCCTAAGGTGGGATGTTAGCCAAACATGGTAAGTTCTAAGCCTTTCCTCCACTTATTATTCTAAACTCTACAAATACTACCACTTTTCTCAATTTGATTACAACTCTTTGGTTTTCTTCCTTCCATCAAGTATACTCCAAGCCTGAGGTATTTATAGGTTAAAAGATGTGAGATGGTAGAATGGATGGTGGAATAAATAAGGAAAAAAATATGGTGGAATAAGAAAAGGACAAGGGAATATGTTGGAAAATGAATGGTGACACTACACCAAAAATATCCATCAGCAACGGTTTGGGACCATGGGGGTAACCTATTGCCACGGCTTAGAGGCCTGACCATTTGAGGCGTCGCCAAATCACCATTGACGGCTATAAACCGTGGCAACACATATTAGCAACGGTTTTATGTTTGAGGACGCTTGATGATTTTCTGCATTTAGCCACGATTTTAAGCCATTGCAAGCATGATGGCCACGGTTTTAAGCCGTGGCAAGTGATGGCCACGGTTTTAAACCATGGCAAGCATGAAGTACCACAGTTTTAAGTCGTGGCCAGTCAAAACAAAATTCAAAAAAAAAAAGAAATTTGGTTTGTTGCGAGGGTTTGAAACCGTTGCAAATTAATATAATCGAAAAAAAAAATTACATATGCTCACCAGTCTGCTTTCGCCCCACACAGCTGGGGAGGTAATTGACTAAACTTCATCTGTTTCACTGTCTAAAGCTTAACAGTTCTATTGAAAAGAAAAATACCAAAGCCTATAAGGTTCAAACATTCTATATATATTAACCAAATGATGAAAATAATTCAAGATAGACAAATAAAATAAAATGAATTCATTGCACATAAACTGAAACTGATTTCATTTCAAATATTTGCAGACCAATGTAACAATATCTCTCTGATACAAACAATAAGTATCTCATTTCAAGGTCCCCATCTTCTCAAACACAAAACTCAGTATCTATTGACTTCCTCAAAATCATCTTCTCCAACCATGTACTCTTTCCATATCCCACAGCCATCTACTAGCGCTATCAACTCACACCACTTCTTGTCACTGCTGCCAGGACCACTGCAACCCAAACAAATGCCATTCCAAAAGGTATTGACTTCACTCTCACCTATTCTTATTGAGTAATGATGACCAATGTAAGAACGCACTAAAACATAGTATAGATAAGAGAAATAAAGCAAAATGTGCGAAATTGCCTCCAGAAGAAGGTTCGAAAACATTTCGACTAAAAATTGGCAAGGGTAAAGGAGATGGAAATAGTGTGAGGAAACTACAAATACCCACTAGAAAATAAGAACGAAAGGCCACCTCTGCATTCTTTAATGGTTCTACTCTTGGTCCAAGACTTCAAATTACTACCTTGAAAACCGATTCTGTGGAGACAGTTTGAAGAATCCAAACCTCATATAAACAAGAAAGTAAGTATGGAGAGAGATTGAAAGATAGGAAAAACAATAACATTTGTGGCAAAAAAAAAAAAAAATTGTATGTTTCAAGTCCCAGGAAAAACTTGTTCAAATAACAATGCATTTCAAGAGTTGTAATGTTTGGGTGGGTGTGGGGATGGTGGTCTCGCTTAGAAAGAAGGGTGGTGCGGGAATGTCGGATGAAGTATCAACTGTATGTTCCTTTCTTGAACAGTGCATGATACAATACCTAGAAGTGGGTTGTTCTACTGTTGAAAATACAGTCTATTCTTGTTTCATATCAATCCTTCAATAATATTTTTTTGAATGTTTTGCTATGCATAAATGACAAGAATGCAAAACCTTCAGAGAAAATAAAATTCTTCCATGTGAACAACTGACACAAAAGACAGTTCAGAAACTAGGAATGCCATGAAATTGAAAATATAAAAGCTAAAACACATGCTACCTCTATTCCGCAGAGCTCTTTGTAAATCGCCAAGTACCTTCACTTTCTGTCTCTTCACAACAGATGAATAAACAGAACCACTATGTACCTCAATGGAAATATCCAAGTCTCCCCATTTTGTATACAGATTAGAAACAAAAGACCCAAATGGCTTAACAGTTGCACCTGCTTGACCATTAGATGCCTTGTCAGCACAGAAAAGCTAAACCAATAACACAAACTCTAACCATTGCAAACTACATACTTAAAAATCAAACAAGGCAGATAATGTATTACTTCTATTTCGTCTTATCTTTGTCTGATAAGAAAAGCTTCTTGTAGGTGGTCATTAAGTTACAAAATATTTTAAAGCGTGACCGATTAGCTCCTTGATAGTAGAGGCAGTGATCAGATTTCAATTATCGAGTTCCATCTGAGAGCATAAGCGAGTCAAACTAAATTGTTTTTCATTCAACTTTCATGTGGTAACCCATGTCAAAATGCAACTGTCAATGATAATTAAATGGTAGAAGGAAATGTCTATAAATTATGTTTCAATATACTTGGGACTTTAGTTTTTCTAAGAGAAACTAAAAAGTTATTGATTATAAAGAATGGAGATACAAGTGAAAAATAAAATATACAAAAGTAAGAAAACACAAAAACGTAACAGTAAGTGATCTTCTATGTACTTTGCTAGTGTGAGAACTAAAGACCTACTTTTACCCTGTATTGAGTCAAATATGTAACTTAGCATGTGATGACACATAAAATGTTTACCAGCAGATCAAGTTGCTGACAAGCGCAGATACAAACACGTGACAATGAAGATGTGATCACTAATCAACAAATACAAAGATACTGGAGTAATACAAGATACTTTCATCGCTATTAATCAACAACCTAATGTTAAACATTCAGAAATTACAAGATACTTTCATCGCTATTAAAAACTACTTCCAAGTGATGCCAAACTAATACTGCTAGTAAAGTCAAAGTCAACAAGGCTTTTAAGTGATGTATTAAATTACTCCTGCTTAATACATTTTTCTTTGAGGAATTATTGGGACACAAGCATAGAAAGGAAAGGAAAGAAAATGACAAAAAAAACCAATAATCAATGAGAAAGTAACCTTTCTGCTTGAAACACCAAACTCTTGAAAGCATATTCGTCAGCAAATGCCACTTCTTCTGGTTTTCTGTCCCGGCCAGAACTAACTAAATCAGTCAAATCAGTTGTATTCTGCAAAAAGAAACAATTATAAGTCGAAAATGTGTCAAAGCTATGAACCATTATGTCTGATAACATTGTAATAAATGACAAAATCAACAAAAGTGCACTGTAAAGTTTTGACAAAATATCTCAATCTTCAAGGGGAGAGAAGATATCTTCATTTTTACAGACAAAATCGCATTGTAGTTCAAGTGCAGGAAAGGTAAAGCAATTGTTATCCTTGATGGTTACTATTAAAAAGTAGTCAGAAGAAGGCAGCACTCAAGGATAAAGAAAAGTGGTGTCTGAAGGGGCCTTGAATGGAATTAAAATCCTATCTGTAAAAGGTAAAATAAATAAATAAATAAACAAACTGGTTTTTACCTCGTGTACTATTACAACAAATGAAAAGACATCAATACTCTTTCTGTATGCTTCTCGATGATAAACCTCAGACGCCATGTAGCCATCTGCCAAATGAGAAACATCAAAAAAAGACTTCCATGCTTTCATGAGTTCCTACTATAGCACAAAACTGAAAGAGATGGAAGCATCTCACATGAACCTGTTCCTCCAGACATTTAGTAAACAAGTGAATATTTCCCCTGGTCGATCTTGCTTAGTCCAAACTCTGTAACCTTGAGGTGTCCAGCGTCATCCTATAGAAAATAAATTGCAGAAAACCTTAGCACAAAAGAATTTAACTTTATTTTTAATTACATGTAAAACAAGAGATTATTATAAAAGTAGAAAAGTAGGACTACAGGTGAGTGAGACATTCATAGTACCAGACCAAGGTTATCAACAAGTTTTTAATTTAAAACCCCAAAAATGCCTAAACCGAGAGATATCTCAGCACAAACTCTGCCCAGGCCAACATGGAGGATGAGAAAGGTATTTGTGACCTTATGAAAGGAATGGCCCCATCTTCACAGACTTTTTAATCAAAAGGAACACAGGGTTTAAGTATTGTTAACAAATTAAGATTCAATTGTCTATCGATAATGCAATGAACATACAGGGATTACCTTTCAAAGGATTCTTGGGTTCTACACATTAAACCAAGGTCTCTCCTGAAACAGTCCTTTTATGCAACTTTGCTATGCTGAAACACAGTCGTTTCCCCATAATAGCAACTACATAACAAACAAATTTACGAACTAGTTTGTCGAAAAAACACAAAAAGATAGACCTAAAAGCATGCAGTTGGCACCAAAACGAAAAACAAAAACATTTAAAGCAGTTTCTTCTAGCAAAATACATATAATTACCCACGAAAAAGTACATATATGATTTCCTAGAGTAATGAGGATCATCTTTTACGAACTACAAACAATATCAAACATACACATTCAGATTCATACAGATATCAGGACATAGCACTAGAGCAGACACATTAAAGAAAACAAAATCACCATACGTTAGTAACAATCTCTTCATTTCCTAAGTATATCAATCAGATGCATGGAAGTGTCACTGACAGGGTACACACGCTACTTGTCATTGCTATTTCTGATGATTATAACTTCACTGATGCACTGTGATACCATGTCATCGCTACTTCTGATTATGGTAACTTCATTGATGAATTATGGCACACGTCATCGCTATTTCCAAAACTAGATACACTCGCTACTTGAGAAGAATAACAGTTTGCTTCATGCGTGACTTTTGTTCGAGAAGCAAGCCATAGTTCCACCTCAAAAATCATCATTTGCACAATAATACACTTGCTCACAACCATTGCAAGGAAATATGCTTATTCACAAATCCAGCTTGATCACTGCATCCTTTTCCTTTTAAAAGCAGGATGAAATAAAGAGAAGATGTGTTCTCTTTAATTACCTTTGTCTTCATCTTTCCCTTTTAGGTAACCTGCCTTCCAGAGAATTGCTAAGACTAACAGTACAGCAACACATGAACCGACTACAATACCGGCAATAGCTCCAGCAGGTAGACCACCACCAGTACTAGGGTCAAAATCTACAAGAAAAAAACAATATCAAAAACCACCAAAAGATACTTAATAAAAGAAAGGAACACAAAGAATGGGGCCCTCCATATTTGCCATCATATCTCTACAACAGTTGAAAAGCATAAGAAGTATAACTTTCTCAGTATAAGGAGTCCAAGTTTGGCAGACACAATTTAAATACTTTCAGCCTATCAAGTTCTGTCCAGTTTCCGATGAAATTGGGTATTGATCCGAAGAAGCTAGTCCCATCTATCCGACTGCAGACAGCAAACAATATTAGGCACTATGGTTTCCGATGGAAGAATTCACCATAAGTAAAATGAACTTACAAATCTGTTATGTTCTTCAAATCACTCAAAGTATCCGGCAATGCCTCTGTGAAGTTGTTACCACCACCAAGGCTGCAGTATTAAGAAGATAGCTTAAGAGACAAATTTATTGAAGTGACTTGAAGTGTAAGAAAAAAAACAGGTAACCCTTATGTTTCAAAAGAACTTAAACATTTCCTGATCCTGATTGGTTGAAGAATAATAGACAGGAAACCCCTATGTTTCAAACATTGTGATATTGAATGAAGATGTTCTTGTTTCAGTCTTTGCATGACTTTCTTGTCTTGTTTCAATTTTCGGTATAAGCATACAATTGTTATCCTTGAATTATGTTAGATAATATAGAATATAACTATATAAGCATGTGCATATAGCATTGTTGTATCAAAAGGAGTCACTCATGCTAAATCATGCAACTCAGTTAGAGGGAGAGGGAACACTAATGGAGTCTTTAGCAACATGCTAAGCAGTTAAGTATTGACCCAATAAAGTCAATAAGCATTAACTATATTCGGGAAGGAAAATTTCATTCATTGACTCATGGTCACAAAAAGACTATTTAAACCTTACCATCTCACAGTCAAGTGCTAGCATTTCATAAGGAGATGATCCCAAAGGAGCACAAACAGTTGACACAAAATCTGCAGTAGAAAAGTCAAATAATTAGGTTAAATGAAAAAGAAGGATGTGGACTGAAATCACAAAATTTCTGAGCATGTGGACTCACATAAGCAGGCATGCGCCAATAAGTAGCAAGGAAACAGTGCGAGGCTTGTATGCCCATGTTGTCCATTGATCGAGTTCATCACCACCATTTGGCAAGCATATCTCACCATTTCCATGAAGAACAGACTCCCTTCTCCTTGTTTTTCTGTGACCACTAGGCTCCATAGGCATGCTTATCAAGAATTGAAACTTAACTTCTGCCGATCACAAAATGAAAATGTTAGCTGAGACAAATAAATTTTTTGGTACTATGCGTGGAGCTATCGCTCCCAAATCCTCACAAGAAATGAGACTTCTCTCAATAGTGACAAATCACTGCAGATACTATAAATGAGAAAACAAGGATAAGATGAGAAGGAAGGATAAAGGAAATCCAATAGGCTAGGTACGAAGGCACACAATAGAAAATTGGTCTTTGGTGACTAAGAGAAGTAGAAAATGGAGATATAAATTAATGTTAAAGTCAAGCAGAACTAATCCATATAAAAAGTTACATACTCAAATACATAAAGAAACAGATAACGGTTTTAAATCAAAGTCAGAGTCCTGAACAATGATAGGATCCAGACGAAGATATGAACCAATGTAACAATCCTACAAGCAGTATTGGAGCGGTGGTCCCGAAATTTTAAAACTTCCAAAACTAATCCTGAAAAGTTCATACATAGATTCCTAAAGAAATAGAGATGTAGTTAAATCAAAATCGAAGTGATTTGAAACAATAGAATCCAAAACACTCTGGCACTTGCACATCAAATCTCTAAGATACACTCCTTTAAACAAAAATAATAACAAATCCAAGGTACACTGTTTCAAACAATCAAACAAATTCTGAAGTGAAGCATTATGCAACTGCATGTTAAGTGTACAAACATGTAGGATATACTAAACTTCCTGTCTATCCTATAAAACAAAACAATTACATGATAGAATAAGATAAAGAGCAAAAGGAAAAATATGGCTAAAGATTGGAATATACTTTAAATCAACGCCACAAACAACTCCTGTATATAGGCATTCTCTCAAACGACATTAATTTACTCAAGCGACAAAACCTAATCCCTGTAAAGCCTAGGTCGTCTTATCTTCTCTCCAACATTCCTTCCTTCTGTGAACCCCGTTCCCTTCCCCACCCTAAGTCTCTTTCCAATACACATAATCTCTTCTACACAAAAATTTGTTCACTAGCATCGCAACAGATTACTACACCAAATTGACACTTTTGTAACAACTCTCAAAATAGTATCACTTTTGAGATGTTACAATCCACCAAACAACTTCAAGTCAAAACTAAATTTAGTCAAAAAAATGAAAAATAGTAACACAAAAAAAATGATACAATAAGCTGGATCACCATGAATAGTATCACTTTTATAACCATACTCTTCATGGTGATACAATTATTGTATCATTTTGTTTGTGAAAATGTGTTAAATTGTTAGGTGGATTGTTACACTTTAAAAGTGATACTGTTTTGGGGGTTGTTACAAAAATGCCAATTTGGTGTAGTGGATGACAGGTCTTGGTGTCCCCTTTTTCCATTTACACGCACACCTCGCTCTCACACCGCACACTACTTAATCACCAAGCACTGCTAGCAATGCCAAGCCTGTGCTCATTGAAGAAGCCATAAATCTGTCCTCTCTCACAATAATTTGATTCGCTGATATTCAGCCATTGTTTGAATCTACGGACTCTATTTGACCCATTCATATTCATGAATTCCTACTCACAACCAATGTTTCAATGCCCATCAACGAAAAAAATACAGTTTCTCAACATATACCTTGCATTAAGGATGTCATACTGACACCAACAGCAAAAAAAATTCTTGTATATTATAAGCAACTTAAAAAATCATAAAAATAAATAAATAAAAGAACCATAATGCATCACTGTTTCACTTCTTCTGGCAGAAATCAAAGCCTTCAACCCATGTCTCAGCTATGAAATCGGAACTTTATTATTTTCAGGCTTCAGATAGACCAAATTCTATCAGCTATCCTCCTTGATCATTGTAAACTTGAAACCTTTTTCTACAACCCCATATGTTCGCATGTCTCTCCTATTATTTTTGAGATAGAAAATACAAAATTACGGAAAATGAAGTGAGAAAGAAAGAAGCCTACCATTTACAAAAGGAGAGTTTGTAACAACAAGACAACACATCTAAATGTTACTGACTATCCCACCCATCTAATTGGGATCAATATTCTTCTGTCTCTAATTGGGGTGTCAAAGCTCCATTTATGGATCTGTCAAAAATTAAATCTGAAACAGATCTGAAGAAGAAGAAGAAGAAGAGGAGATCTAAAGAAGAAGAAGGATCTTACCTGGAAGGAGATCTGAACCGAAGACGGGACGGAAAGATCAGTGTGTTCTTCTTCTTCTTCTTCTTCTCACCAAACTCAGCATTGGAGGCACCGACGAACTCTCCTTCAAGAACCGGAGGAGGGACGGAAAGATCTTTCTTCCGGGATGAGAAACCCTAAAATGAGAAGTGAAAATGAAAATGGAGTGATTGGGTTTGAGTTTGAAACAAAGGGATGAGAAGTTGAGAGTTGGGGGGAGATGGAGCGATTAGCAAACCTAAAATGAAAATGGAAGGAGGCGGGAGCCCCAATTTTTTTCGCAAGACCGCGAAATTTTTTTCGCCCGTGTGAAATGAGTTCTCCATTATAGCCACGGTTTTTCTTTTTATAGCCACGGTTTTAGGCCCTTGGCCATTATAGCCACGGTTTTTTGCCGTGGCAAATAAATCAACGGTTTAGAGCCGTGGCCATCTCCATGTAGCTAATCAAGCCTTTTGGCATGATTTTGGGCCGTGGCAAATAAACTAACAGTTTTGAGCCGTGGCCATCTCCGTGTAGCTAATGTGAAGTGACGTTTTTAGGCTCTAGCCACGGTTTTGGGCCGTAGCAAATAAACTAACGGTTTTGAGCCGTGGCCATATCCGTGTAGCTAATCAAGCATTTTGGTGTAGTGTGGTATAAGGAGAAGATAAAAGAATATGGTAGAATAAAATAAGAATAAAATAAGAAAAAGATAAGGGAATGTGTTGGAGAATGGATGGTGGAATATGTAGAGATTCCTTTGGCTAGGATGAAGTTGCCATGTGGATGTCCAAATCTTCAAATAATATTCTCGAGATCCATAGATGAGGTTGCTTTGTGGGCTTGACTTTATGGACCTTGGGCTTGAAAATCATTGGTAATGCATGTGTTACCTTTCAATGGGCTTTGTTGTTGAACTTAGCCTTATTGTGTCATTTTGCCCATATTTGATAATTAATACATGAATTCATGCATTATACACAAAATACACGTAATGAGAATTTTTTTATTAGATAATAGAACATAACAAATATAAATATAGGGGCTTAAAATGTATTATTTATAAGGCTATCACCTAGTCACTCTTGACACACAGAGCACACTTATATCTCTCCAGCTGATTTAAGGTGCCTCTTTTTAAAACATTCATTGAAATTAGTGAAAACTAATCCGCACAACGCAATCCTACTTCGGAAGTAGGCTCGCACGCCAGTCACAGGCAGAGCCCCAACTTAGCTAGGCAAGCTTAGTCAGTTTTGACTGATGACGATGGCTTCAAGTTCACCCTGATGCCTCGTTCGTTGTGCCCGAATGTCGATGGCTTAGGAAGTGTGAGTCTAATTAGCGCTCTCATGCTTGATGACGATTGCTAGCTAGGGATCGTCGCCCCTTCTTGGACGATGGTCGCCAAACCCGATCAGATAAACATAGTCAGTAACGACTGACGATGACAACTTCTGGTTAGCTTCCAAACCTGTAGCTTGCTCCATGCGGTGTAAGTGGTTTGAAAGGTGGGAGCCAAGTCAGTTCCGACTGATGTCGATGGCTTGCCACGAGACCACTGCTATTCTACAAACCATGGTTACCGAAACTCCCAAATCTCTAACTCGATGCGCACGAATGTAAATGATTTGGAAGGTGGGAGCCTAGTCAGTTTCGATTGATGTCGACGACTCACCACGAGACCGTTGATCTTTTGGAGACCATGAGCACCGAATTTTCTCATCCCAAATTTGTAGCCCGCTCCGCGTGGGTATTAATGATCTGGAAGGTGGAAGCCTAGTCAGCTCCGATTGATGTCGACGGCTCGCCACGAGACCACTGCTTTTATATAGACCATAGTTGTCAAATTTTCTCATTACAAATCTGTAAGTTGTTCTGTGCGGGTATAGATGATTTGGAAGGTGGGAGCCTAGTCAGCTCTGACTGATGTCGATGGCTCGCCACGAGGCCACTACTCTTCTACAAACCATGGTCGCCGAATCCAATGACAACTCAAGCAGCGTCATCACGCCTACATAGGCCGACATCACGTTATCAACAATGGCCACTTGAGCTGACTAAAAAATTAACCCGCTAAGCGCGGACAAATTCTACACGGAAGACCAGCCCGAGCTTATGAAACTTGACTCGAGCTAAGCGTTCTTGCTCAACTACATACAACAACACATGTGCTCAACTACAACAATTCACTCATGCCAATGATCACAACCGACGGTCAAATACATAACTTGAGCCTCCAATGGCTTACCTCAAGGATGAGTTGCAGTTTGGGTATAGTAACCCGCTACAAACCATCTGCTGAATGTTTACTATTGGACATACCATGCGATAGCAACTCTAAGACCTCACAGAAGTATAGGTTAGAATTACTCGCGGCATGAATTGTCGAGCTCTCAACAACAAACAGACCATTTGACTCCCTACTAACCCAACAAGACCTACCTTAAAATAAAGCGACAAGGCAAAATGGAAAGCATGCAACATGGATACCGAACGGAATAGGGTACAAAGCATACTCAAAGGAAACCTGTTCACACTTACAATCTAGACAAAAGGTACAGATGTACAAAATTTACTACTCATGAAGATGAAGTACAATTACAGGGGAACTAAGCTTAACAGGAGAAAAAGAAGGAGTTGTGTTCGCGTGTGCCTCAGCTTGAGCTCCATGATCCGGATCGCCCTCTTCCTCTGACAACTTAGAGATCACTCCAAATTCTGCAAATGACACCTTCTTGTAATAAACAAGGTCCCAGACTAGATAATCTTCTTTCATTAGCACCAACAGTTCCAACCTCTAGTGCACAATCTGCGGAATTCAAACGTGCCCTGTGCTTTGAAAAACCATTCCTCGCACTCCTTTGCTTCAGCAAGCTCACGCTCTAGTAGCTCCAACTTTCCTATCAGTGCATCAGTGTTAGACTGCTCAGTAGTCAGGCTACATTTAACTGTGCTAAGTTCATGCTACTCCAAGAGAAGTCGGTCCCCAACATTCCTTGCTTACTGAGCATTGAATTCCACATCGGCCTATAACTGTTGTCCCTTGATGACCCACTCATATTCTTTTCTGGTATTATCCTCAGCGAGAGACTGCAACTTAGAGCGCATCTTAGCCACAACTTCCTACGCAACTTCAAAATCATGAAGGACCAGGTTCAACTCTTTTCTGGATCTGTCCCTTGTGGACACCGCCTCTGCTAAATCAGACTCAAGGGCTTCCAAACGAACAGTGAGTCTGCTCATCAATGGATGATTGTTCCAGCCTCCTCTCCTCGATATGCTTTCTCAACGATTCAACCTCAAAGACTGCATCAAAATACGAATTCTGCATATTTGAGAAGACACACTCCATGGTGTACACCCTCTTACGAGCTTCCTCAACTTTCGTCCCTGTGACGACCAGTTGGCTCAGATGTGACATCCCCAACATAAGATGTTCCAGCCCCTTATCCATACGCTCTTCTAGCGCATCCTCTTCAGGTTTCGGAGCACGGTTCGTCAGCCAGCCATAATGTTTGCTTATATAAACAATGTCAACCTCCTAGTGTCAGGCCTGGTTGCTCATTTTCACTACATCCGAAGCCAGTGTTCTAAAAAGCGCTAGGCGGTGGGCGGGCGGTGACCAGGAGCCTAGCAATCTTCTTCTTCCTAGAAAGAGCCCCATCTTCCAAATTTAATACGCAACTCTCGATATAGAGTGGGGGCGACGTGCTAGTTGTCCCACAGCCCAATACAGACAAAGTTGGAAACTCTTATGACATCGATCACCTTCCTTTTCGGCAAGACACGGAACGTCTCAATGGTATTTTGCTCCTCCAGAGTAAGAGAGTCCTACCTTCCTGCAAGGGAACACAAGTATTGATCAGTCAGCCCACTTTCAAGCATATCAAAGTCGCAAAAAAAGGGTTGAACTTACAAAGCGGTCTGAACTATCGCTCAAGCAGACAACCCTTGCACCGAAAATACTTCGAATCAGCGGGAGCCAAGAAACAGTACTTCTGCCAGAACTTGATCGTCAGGCAGTTTACCAAAGCAATTTGGCGACTTCATCTTACAGACATCACTACTCTTTAGACAAGGAGAGGTCAACAACTTGATCACCCGTGGAAATCACGCCAACACCTTCCTCCTTAGCATTGAGCATCATCATGAGAATGAACCTATATCCATTGGGCCCCAACTGAGTCGGAGGAAAACCTAAGAGATCCAAGAACTCACAAATCATGTCCAAAGTAGGAAAACGTACTCCAGTTTGAAGCATCACACGATGTAAACAAATGAAACTGGCAGGAAATGACACTGGCGTTTGGTCGCCCTTTAGGAGATACAACGACAAGTCCTCAGGGACTCCAAACTTCGTACGGATTTCGGCAAGATCAGGATCGGACAGCAACCTGTCGTCATAAAACTCAAAACCCTCAGACAAAAAGAGTCATCAAGGTTTTCTTGAGCCACGAAGAAGACGAACGATCTTTTCAGAACAAATATCTTCAAAAGCAAATAAAGTAGAAGAATCAAACTGCCTTGCGGATGACCTAAATAGATGATGGTTTCCCGGCTCTTTTTCGCCGAACCAACGCACGTGCCATTAATGAGGTGTGCAGCTCAAGCAACGATTCAGACTCAATCATCATGAGCGACACGTCCCATCAAGAAATGACTTAGTGAATCGATGTGATAGCCCACTAACTTGGGGGGAGTAGCTGATAATACATAAAAATGGTCACACCCATGAGTCGTACAAGTGTCATGATGATCTCGAAGAAATACGGGCCCCAACATTAGCCCAACACTAAACAGGCTCAAGCGGTTCTAAGCCCGCTCAATTTAGTCCGCCAGGTCGACCCGGACTTTCACAGCACACTAGGCCTACATGTCTCATAGCGGTTGTAATATCTGCATTTTTAAAAAAAAAAAAAGATTGGTCAAGGTGTACTCAGTTAATGCGGTGAGGGCACATAGCCACCCACCCTTTAAAGACAAAGCCATCCCCTCTTCTTTCTTCTCCTTCTTTTTCTTTTTCTTTACAGTGCGAGGTTTTCCCCTTCGCCCTCTTCGTCTCCAGCGAGCATTCGTGGTGTTTGTCGATTTTCTTCCCCCCATTCTCACCTCCTCCTCCTCTTTTTTCTTCCTCTATTCGTTCCCTCTTCGTTTCTCTTTTGGTTTTTCGCAAGAAAAAAAAACAAAAAAATCAGTTTAACATTTGGGTTTGGTGTTGGATTTGTTTAATCGGTTTTCGTAGCTCCGATCAGCCGTGGAGGGGCCTTGGTGGCGTCATTTGGAGCCCTTAGACCCCACATGCAAGGGTGGTTTCGGGGTTGGGCGGTTTTTTCAAAAAATCAGGGTGCATGTTCGTTTTGAGGGTTCTTCGGTGTGAATCCAGACTTTGGTTGCGTGGGTGAGTCACACATTCGTGACTCCGAGTGTTCTTAGACCCATTTCCAGCTTGTTGTGCGGTTTGGAGGCGATCAGACCGGAGTAGGGAGGGTTTCGGCGCGTTTTCGCCAAACTTTGGGTTTTGGAAGGGTGTTTGCCGAATTTTTATTGCCTGTAAGTTTTTCTTTCAGTCACGCGCCGCTTGTAATTTATTTATTTTTTCAGTTTTCGGCTAGTTTGCTAACCTTCAAGTCCGCCTTGCAGTTTTAAAAATTTATGTGGTCACGCATTCGTGGTTTTGCGAGTTAGGAGCTTCGACCGGTAGGAATTGGGTTATGAAAATCCATTCCGCCCAGGTGAGTGGAACTATAATTTTTATTTTAAGAAATAATTATTGGAAATCCTGAATTTAAGTTTTACATCATACCGTCGATTGTGTACAATTGAATCCAAATTTGAAATTCGGGGTTTTCAGATATTTCGATGATTGTGTTGGTTATTTTTGAATGAATTATGTATTGGGTTTTCTGAAAGCATGATATACTTGAATGAAATCGAATAGTGAATGAATTTGGTGTGATTAGGCTTTGGTGTAATGACATTGGATTTGTATGCTTCGTTTTCGAGTTTGCATAGTATGTCATGTTTTACCGTGGATTTTCGAGTCTTGAGCATGTATGATAATCGACTCGAATAAATTTGTTGTGGTGAATTGGGTCATGTTGGGACCCTGGCATAGTCATGGTTTTATAAAAATTGCCGTATTGATTATGATTGCACGTTTGTTACCTTTGATTATGTACAGACTCGTCATTTGTGCATGTGGATGTTAGTATAAGTGCCTTTACCCCGCTATAATGCCTGTTGTGCCGATGCTTAGGAGCTTGCTCGCATCGTGAGTTGGATGGTGCTTGAGATGACTCGCACCTGACATTGAGGACGCTATTGCATGTGGCAAGCTTGCTGAGGTGCGGTGAGCTCCCGCACGCACTTGCCACTATAGAGTGCAGTAGGACGGGTCTCGGAGGACGTGCTTTGGAGATTACTCGTTTTCCCTCCCAGCGCGTTTGAGTTTGATTGTGTTAGGTTGGTCGTGTTACGCCAGTCGTACGGGATGTTTGAGTTTGTATCCTGGCAGATGGCACCCCATAAGGATACAAACGTGCCCAAAGTGGTACTGGTTCACGTTGTGGGATGTGTCTGGGTGAGACACATTCGTAGGGTATGCGGATACCTACGATATGAGACACTTATACAGAATTTTACAGAATTTTTGGTTTCGACTTGATTGCTATACCTAGGAGAATAGGAAGAACTATGAGATTGTCTTTATTTTCATCGCTTGATATTTACCATGTTTGAATCACGTGTAATGATCAGCATATATCCTAAACTTATAGTTATTGTTGAATCTGAAATGCTTGTGTTGTTGCATGAACTTAGAAATATTATCTTTAGAGACACAGTGTGATTTAGACTTTAGAACTTGTTACTTATCTGTTATTGTTTGGCATGACATTTCCTTGTATAGTATTCTGTTATTTGTATTTAGTTCGCTCGCACCAGCTAGCTTTGTGCTTTGCTAACCCCGCAAGGGGTGTGCTTCTATTGGAGTGCATGCAGTGTTGGTGTTCCTGCTGAGCGTGGCGCGTAGGCCCCGTTTTCCGTTGTAGGTGCGTTTTGTGGTGTTTGGTCGTGGCCACCCTGTACGGGTATGTTTTGCTTCCGCTGTGTTATCAGATGTACTATATTGTTATACTAGATGCTTGTATATTGGTTTGTCTTTATGACTCTGGCGGGGCGAATCAAATATACTTATTTTGTTCAAATTTGTATCGTTGTTTTTATTTCCGTTTCATTCTCGTATCAAGAATGTGTTATATTATGATGTTGTGGCCGGTTACGATCCGCCTGTGTTACGGGTTAGTTCTCGCATCGACACACTGCAATTCCCGTGGCTGGTCGGGGCGTGACAGAGCTTGGTATCAGAGCCATTGTTTCCGATTCACATGGAACATCATCGTATACCACTTTCTTGAGTGAATTGGGTAGAGGAGTTAGGATTTTTGCTGTGTTGTTTGATGTATTGTATGTGTGTTTTCTTTTACATAGAGGTTGTTTGGTGATGGCGCGGGGTAAGAGATCCCAGGGTGAGGGATCAGGCACTGTTGGAGAGGATGCCTCTCAGGCTTTTATGGAAATGATGACCCAATTGGCACATAATATGAGGCAGGGCAGTCAGTCAGAGGATCCGTTTACTCGGCGCAACAAGGATTTCGTCAGCTTGGGTGGTGAAAGATTTGATGGTACTGGAGATTCTCTAGCCGCGGATCGGTGGATCCGTAAGGTAGAGCTCATATTTGAGAGGATGGTGTTGACACCTATACAGCGTACTGAGTTAGCAGCACACCAATTTGACGGAGAGGCTATGTACTTGTAATATTCAGTGAGGCAGAGCCGTGATGTGTCAGAGATGCAGTGGGATACATTTTGCTAGGTGTTTGAACAACATTTTGTTCCTGATTCTGCTAGAGCTGAGATAGTGGACAGGGTTCTACATTTACAGCTGGGTTCTAGATCTGTTTCAGAATACTTGGCCGAGTTTACACAGTTGAGCCGCTATGCCACTTGTTTTATAGATACTCCAGAGAAGAAGAACAGGAAGTTTTTTAGTGGTCTGAACCCGTTCCTAAGGAAACAGTTGATGGTGATGATCGATAGTCCTTTTGAGAGATTAGTGGACGTCACTTTGAGTCAGGAGCAAGTGGACGCCGAGTGTAGACAAGAGACTTTGGTTCGATGAGCTGGAGGTTCAGAAGGCAGTCAGAGGTTTGGCCGAGGAAGCCAGACAATGGAGCCGGCACAGCAGCCAGAGCGTGCCGCTGTCCAGCATAGAGACCCTGGTAGAGAGGGACCAGTTAGGACTGACAGAGATCGCAGAGGTGACAGACGTTCCCGAGGAGATCATCGACAGCAGCAGCAATCGAGACAACCTAGGTGGGGTGGTCAGACAGGAACTAGGAGCGGTTGCTTCACTTGTGGTCAGGAGGGACATGTAGCCCGTGATTGTCCAAGAGGTCAGACAAATCGATGGGAGCATGTAGTTTGTTATACTTGTGGACAATTGGGGCACTTTTCCAGACTTTGTCCTCAGAATAGGGATGGACCAGCACAGCAGAGGGCGCCTCAGGGATAGTTAGCACCTGCGCCTGGAATTGGTCAGAGAGTCCCTCTCCCAGCACCGCCTGTTCGCCTAACAGCTATTCCCGGTCAGGGAAGTGTTGAGGGTATGTTATTATTTTTTTGTTGTAGTTGTGTGTGCCAGGTGTAGTAAGATTTGTGTTATGTGCATTATGCGTAGGGAAAATTGCATGTTAGTATGTTGTTATGTGACTCAGGATATATGTGTTGTGTGCCAGGTTTTGTGCATTCGATGTCTTCCCTGCTGAGGGCTCTTTTTGATACAGGAGCATCTAGGTCTTTTATTTCTAGACAGTTGGTTGTTAGAGACAACCTTGAGGTAGTGCCTTTGCCGGAGCCCTTGGGCAATTCGGTTTGGTTGTGGGAATATTGTCCCCGTTTCGAGTTTTCCTTGTTGGGGTACAACTTTGTGTTTGACTTTATTGTTTTGGGTTTTGAGGGCTATCATTTGATTATAGAGATGGATTGGTTGTCTAGTCATCCGGTGATCATTGATTGCTTGCATAGGTCGGTGATGTTAGCGCCACCTGATGTTTCGCCTCGTGTGTTGGCTTGTGAGCCGGATTCCGTTTCTTTGATGTCGAGTTTTCTTAGCTCTCTTGAGATTTCTTGTCCCGACACCAGCTCTGTAGAGGTTGTGTGTGAGTTCCCTGATGTCTTTCAGGAGATTCCTGGTATCCCTCTTCGTCGTGATGTAGAGTTTCGGATTGACCTGGTTCCTGGTACTGCACCTATATCTAAATCAGCGTACAGGCTTGCACCTAAGCAATTGGAAGAGATGAAAGTACAGCTTGATGAGTTGCTTCGTAAGGGGTTTAATCGGCCGAGCAATTCACATTGGGGAGCTCCAGCAATATTTGTATCCAAGAAAGATGGATCATTGAGGATGTGCATAGATTATCGAGATCTTAATAAAGTGACCATCAAGAATAAGTATCCATTGCCTCGAATTGATGATCTATTGGATCAGTTGAGGGGAGCCGTAGTGTTTTCACAGTTAGATTTGCAGTCTGGGTATCATCAGATGAGAGTTGAGGAACATTCTATTCCGATTACCGCTTTTCGGACCCGTTATGGCTTGTATGAGTTTCCAGTCATGCCATTTGGATTGACAAATGCACCAGCTTTCTTCATGGATTTGATGAATAGATTGTTCAGTCCGTACTTGGACAAGTTTGTGGTAATCTTCATTGACGATATCTTAGTGTACTCGAGGAGTTTAGAGGAGCACAGAGAGCACCTTCGCATTGTTTTGCAGACACTTAGAGAAAATTAGTTGTATGCGAAGTTCAGTAAGTGTCATTTTCGGGAGCCTGAAGTTCGGTTTCTTGGGCATGTTATTTCTAGTGGAGGTATTGCAGTGGATCCCGAGAAAGTCGAAGCAGTGAAGTCTTGGAGACGACCGAGTAGTGTGACGGAGATTCGTAGTTTTCTGGGTTTGGCTGGTTACTACCGACAGTTTATCGAGAAAGTTTCCCTGATTACGGCACCACTCACTCAGTTAACTAGGAAGAATGTTCCTTTTGTATGGTCAGAAAAGTGTGAAGAAGCTTTTGCAACTTTGAAGCTTCGGTTGACTTCAGCACCAGTGTTGACTATTCCGACACCTGGTAGCCGACTGGTGGTATTTACTGATGCTTGCGGTACAGGATTGGGTGGAGTGTTGATGCAAGGCAAGAAGGTTGTAGCCTATGCGTCTCGATAGTTGAAACCCCACGAGCAGAGATATCCGACACATGATTTAGAGTTGGCAGCCGTAGTCTTTGCTTTGAAGATCTGGAGACATTATCTGTATGGTGAGAGGTTCGAGTTGTTCACAGATCACAAGAGTTTGAAGTACCTATTCACTCAGACAGAGTTGAATATGAGGCAACAACGATGGGTTGATTTTCTTAGCAGCTATGACTTCGAGATACAGTATCAGCCTGGTAGGGCCAATGTGGTTGCAGATGCCTTAAGTAGGCGACATGCAGTGATGGCGACCATGATGATTTAGGAGTACAAAACACTTGAGACATTAGTTTCATTTGCAGTTCAGCCTACTTTCAGTACAGAGGGCAGCATGATAGCGGGTTTAGCAGTTTATCCGCCGTTGATCAGTAGAGTGGTGGAGAGACAGACCTCCGATCAAGTGGTTACGAGGTAGATAACAGATTTGGTAGTGGACACATTGGATGAGTGCCCTACCGATTGGTCGGTGGTTCAGATGCAGGGTTGCGGTTTAGTGGGCGGCTTTGTGTTCCGTCTGATGAGGAGTTGTGAAGAGATATCTTACAGGAAGCTCATAGATCTCGTTTCACCATTCACCCCGATGGAACAAAGATGTATCGAGATTTGAGTCGTTCTTTCTGGTGGCGTGGCATGAAAAAAGACATTGGAGAGTTTGTGGCACGGTGTGCGACTTGTCAGCAGGTGAAAGCCGAGCATCAGAGACCGTCTGGGTTATTGCATCCATTGGATATCCCGACGTTGAAGTGGGAGTATATCACTATGGATTTCATCGATGGACTTCCACCGTCGAGGAAAGGTAATGAGTCGATATGGGTCATTGTTTATCGGTTGACGAAGTGTGCACATTTCATTCCTGTTAGTATGAATCGGACGACAGACAGTCTAGCGGTGTTGTTCATTCGGGAGATAGTCTGCCTTCATGGGTCGCCTGTTTCGATTATATCCGACAGAGATCCGCTTTTCACAGCCCACTTCTGGCAGAGCTTTCAGCAAGCTATGGGTACTAGATTGGACATGAGTACAGCTTAGAGCATGCATTTTAGACTTTGGGGGAAGTTGGGAAGATCACCTACCGTTATGCGAGTTTGCGTACAACAACAGCTACCACGTAAGTATTGGCATGGCACTGTTGGAGGCACTCTACGGATGACTGTGTAGGTCCCCTGTTTGTTAGGCAGAGATTGGAGAGTTAGTTGTGATGGGGCCGGATGTGATCAGAGAAACTACTGAGAAGATTGAGCTGATTAGAGCGCGTTTGTTGACAGCCCAGAGTAGACAGAAGAGTTAAGCTGATAGGATGCGTAAGGAGTTAGAGTTTGATGTTGGTGACAGAGTTTTTCTGAAAGTTTCCCCGATGCGCGGAGTTGTTAGGTTCCGAAGTCGAGGGAAGCTTGCACCGAGGTATGTAGGGCCATATGAGATTACTGAGAGGATTGGACCAGTGGCCTACAGATTGGCTTTGCCGCAGAGTATGTCAGGTCTCCACGACGTGTTTCACGTATCCATGTTGCGGAAGTGTTTGGCAGACCCGTCGCAGATTATAGAGCCCGCTGAGGTGGAGATTTCTGATGAGTTGACGTATCCAGTGAGGCCAGTAGCCATTGTGGGTGATGATGTGAAACAACTTCGTCGGAGGATAGTGAAGTTAGTAAAGGTTCAATGGAGCCACCGAGAGGGTGACGTGACTTGGGAGCTGGAGGACCAGATGAGACAGAAATACCCCAAGCTTTTCGACTAGGTTTTCTTGTCGTGGCTTTGTCCGATCTCGAGGACAAGATCTCTTTTAAGGTGTGTATGATGTAATATCTGCGTTTTTTTTAAAAAAAAAAGATTGGTCGGGGTGTACTCAGTTAATGCGGTGGGGGCACATAGCCACCCACCCTTTAAAGACAAAGCCATCCCCTCTTCTTTCTTCTCCTTCTTTTTCTTTTTCTTTACAGTGTGAGGTTTTCCCCTTCGCCCTCTTCGTCTCCAGCGAGCATTCGTCGTGTTTGTCGGTTTTCTTCCCCCCAATCTCACCTCCTCCTCCTCATTTTTTCTTCCTCTCTTCGTTCCCTCTTCGTTTCTCTTTTAGTTTTTTGCAAGAAAAAAAAAACAAAAAAATCAGTTTCACATTTGGGTTTTGTGTTGGATTTGTTTAATCGGTTTTCGTAGCTCCGATCAGCCGTGGAGGGTCCTTGGTGGCGTCATTTGGAGCCCTTAGACCCCACATGAAAGGGTGGTTTCGGGGTTGGCCGGTTTTTTCAAAAAATCAGGGTGCATGTTCGTTTTGAGGGTTCTTCGGCGTGAATCCGGACTTTGGATGCGTGGGTGAGCCGCACATTCGTGACTCCGAGTGTTCTTAGACCCATTTCCGGCCTGTTGTGCGATTTGGAGGCGATCAGACCGGAGTAGGGTTGGTTTCGGCGGGGTGTTTGCCGAATTATTATTGCCTGTAAGTTTTTCTTTCAATCACGCGCCGCTTGTAATTTTTTTTATTTTTCATTTTTCGGCTAGTTTGCTCACCTTCGAGTCCGCATTCGTGGTTTTGCGAGTTAGGAGCTTTGACCGGTAGGAATTGGGTTATGAAAATCCATTCCGCCCAGGTGAGTGGAACTATAATTTTTATTTTAAGAAATAATTATTTGAAATCCTGAATTTAAGTTTTACATCATACCGTCGATTGTGTACAATTGAATACAAACTCGAAATTCGGGGTTTTCAGATATTTCGATGATTGTGTTGGTTATTTGTGAATGAATTATGTATTGGGTTTTCTGAAAGCAGGATATACTTGAATGAAATCGAATAGTGAATGAATTATGTGTGATTAGGCTTTGGTGTAATGACATTGGACTTGTATGCTTCGTTTTCGAGTTTGCATAGTATGTCATGTTTTACCGTGGATTTTCGAGTCTTGAGCATGCATGATAATCGACTCGAATAAATTTATCGTGGTGAATTGGGTCATGTTGGGACCCTGGCATAGTCGTGGTTTTATAAAAATTGTCGAATTGATTATGATTGCACGTCTGTTACCTTTGATTATGTACAGACTCGTCATTTGTGCATGTGGATGTTAGTATAAGTGTCTTTACCCCGCTATAATGCCTGTTGTGCCGATGCTTAGGAGCTTGCTCGCATCGTGAGTTGGATGGTGCTTGAGATGACTCGCACCTGACATTGAGGATGCTATTGCATGTGGCAAGCTTGCTGAGGTGCGGTGAGCTCCCGCACGCACTTGCCACTATAGAGTGCAGTAGGACGGGTCTCGGAGGACGTGCTTTGGAGATTACTCGCTTTCCCTCCCAGCGCGTTTGAGTTTGATTGTGTTAGGTTGGTCATGTTACGCCAGTCGTTCGGGATGTTTGAGTTTGTATCCTGGCAGATGGCACCCCATAAGGATACAAACGTGCCCAAAGTGGTACTGGTTCACGTTGTGGGATGTGTCTGGGTGAGACACATTCGTAGGGTATGCGGATACCTACGATATGAGACACTTATACAGAATTTTACAGAATTTTTGGTTTCGACTTTATTGCTATACCTAGGAAACTAGGAAGAACTATGAGATTGTCTTTATTTTCATCGCTTGATATTTACCATGTTTGAATCACGTGTAATGATCGGCATATATCCTAAACTTGTAGTTATTGTTGAATCTGAAATGCTTTTGTTGTTGCCTGAACTTAGAAATATTATCTTTAGAGACACGGTGTGATTTAGACTTTAGAACTTGTTACTTATACGTTATTGTTTGGCATGACATTTCCTTGTATAGTATCCTGTTATTTGTATTTAGTTCGCTCGAACCAGCTAGCTTTGTGCTTTGCTGACCCCGCAAGGGGTGTGCTTCTATTGGAGTGCAAGCAGTGTTGGTGTTCCTGCTTAGCGTGGCGCGTAGGCCCCGTTTTCCGTTGTAGGCGCGTTTTGTAGTGTTTGGTCGTGTCCACCCTGTACGGGTATGTTTTGCTTCCTCTGTGTTATCAGGTGTACTATATTGTTATACTAGATGCTTGTATATTTGTTTGTCTTTATGACTATGGCGGGGCGAATCAAATATACTTATTTTGTTCAAATTTTTATCGTGGTTTTTATTTCCATTTCATTCTCGTATCAAGAATGTGTTATATTATGATGTTGTGGCCGGTTACGATCCGCCTGTGTTACGGGTTAGTTCACGCATCGGCACGCTGCGATTTCCGTGGCGGGTCAGGGAGTGACAGCTGTCCTCAATACTCGTAAGCTCTCCATAGCCACGTATCTCAAGGATCAGCTTCGAACGGGAAACAACAGTTGCTCCCTGCTTTCAACTAGAAAGCAAACACCAGAGTATTTTCCACACAGGGAAACTACCTTTTACGGATTGCTCTTGGATTGGGAACTATCTCCCGCGTATGTTGGTGCGCAGGGCTAACAGGGAACTTCCCTTCTACATCACGACTCTTAATTAGAGAGCGATCTCCACGAAGATCTCCTCCCTAAACTACGCCTATGATGTCCTGTTAAACCAAGAATCATTGCACTATAAATAAGACACGAGGTTGATAAGTTAAGGTATGCTACAAATTATCTGTTACATCATTACACCTTCTTCAGAGCCCTGTCTGAATTTAGCGTCGGAGTGCCATCGGCCACTACAACGGTGGTCCATGGCTCACGTGTGCTACTTGTGCAGGTCAATAGGTCAACAGGAACCAAGTCAGAGCAGGGAGCGAAAAATGATTGCATCAATCATATGCGTTTGAAGGCTATAAACCACGTTTGAAGGCATATGCGTTAATAGTGAGTTCTCATAGTTTTTTGTTTCCATGGTGCTTGATTAATTACTTTGTATAGTAATACATTGTCACACCCCAATTTCTCGACAATACAACATTCCTTAAATCCAAGTAGAAATATCTTATTTTTCCCAAATTCGGGACAAAATTCAACAATAATAAAATAAAAAATTTCAACGACATCCCTGAAATGTTTATTACAAAGTTGAATTCAACAAAAAACACATATCCAAGAAACTCTTTGAGGATGATCACCCCACAAAGAAACCTCCAACAATGCTGCTCAAACTCTCTAAACTTGAAACGGGTTAATCAGCTACGTTCCGATGAGAACGTACCCAAGAAGCAAAAGCTCCCTTAGCATGACGATTTATCTGATATGAGTATTCTTTATCTCTGAGGATACATAAAAACGATCACACCTCTAAGCCATACACGTGTCATGATGATCTCGATGAAATACGAGCCCTAACATCAGCCCAACACTAAACACGCCCAAGCGGTTCTAAGCCCGCTCAATTTAATCCGCCAGGCATTCCCGAACTCTCACAGCATGCTAGGCCCACACATCTCACAACTATCCTCAATACCCATAAGTCCCTCTAAGGGAAGTATCTCGAGGATAAGCTTCGGACATGCAACTACAGCTGCTCTATGCATCCAACTAGGAAGCAAATACCAGAGTATATTCCACACAGGAAAACTCCCTTCTACGGATTGCTCTTAGATTGGGAACTATCTCTCGCATACCTAGGAGCACAGGGATAACAGGGAACTTTCCTCCTAAAGCATGACTTCTAATTAAATAAAGATCTCCACGAAGATCTTCTAAACTACGCCTACGATGGCCTAGTAGAACCAGGACTCCTTGCACTATAAATAAGACACGAGGTTGGTAAGCTAAGGTACGCTACAAATTCCTTATTACAACATTACACCTTCCTCAGATCCCTGTCTGACTTTAGCATCAGAGTGTCATTGGCCACCACAACGGTGGTCTGTGGCTCACGTGCGTTATTTGTGCAGGTCAGAAGATCAACAAGAACCAGGTCAAAGCAGGCAGTGAAAAATGACTGCATTAATTTGGCACCGTTCGTGGGGACAAAAAAGTTCTTAAGTTTATACTAAGCGTCGTTTCCTTCCATAACACTGAGAGATGGTGACTACTAGGTCACGCAACAACGGAGAACTAGGGGACACGTCAAACGCTTAGGTTGTCCCTACTCCGCCCCCTCAGCAGTTTTCGTCGCACATGGACATCTGATTCACCCTCCCAGAGCAGAGGCAACACCAACAAACCTCGATAAGCCATCAACCAACGGAATATGTGTGCTTCATAGAGCACACTCTGATCTGAGTTTTCCAACAGGTCCAGAAAAAGGTTTCTACGAAATATGAGGATCCAAGCGATACATGGCGAACAACCGATACAACATGGTGGGAAACGAGGCCCATCCGCACCACTAGTATTTACGAAGGAATATCTCTAGGGCATACAACTCCCACACAACAATGCCCTGGTGATAACGGTTTTTATGGCAGGTTGGGAAGTAAGGAAATCCTTAGTGGACACTGGGAGCTCGATGAACTTCCTGTTTCTCCACATGTTCCACAGCATGCAACTGGAAGAGACGACATTGACCCCCGATAGTCGCTCGGTGATCGACTTCAGTGGCGAAAGGCGCTCCCATTGGGAAAGATACATTTGACTACAACGACAGGAGAACAACCAGTTCAGAAAACTCTGTTTCAAGAATTCATAGTGATCAACACGCCTCCAGCGTATAACGTGGTCCTAGAAAGACCCTGGATACACCAGATGGAAGCATCGGTCTCCACCCTGCATCAATGCGTCAAGTACCAAACAAGGCGAGCAATCGGTACACTAAAAGGCGACCAGGTAGTGGTCAGGGAGTGTCAGTACATGACGACCCTGCCACCCGACGATTCCAGAATTGCGGCTAGCCCAACAGCTGAGATGACTCTTTGCTCTGCCCAAAGTGTAGGAAGGAAATAACTAATCCCAGACAATGAGGCACCAGTAAGCTCTCAGGGCATACCCAACTCCGGACAACCAGAGGAAGAAACCATTACGATCTACCTTGACAGCCCTAACAACAGCAAAGCCATTCAGATAGGATCCTGCCTAAGCGAGGTAGTGACGAAGCAACTCACGGAGTTGCTACAGCGTAACCCGGACATCTTCGCCTGGACCATGCAGGACATGGTGGGAATCGACCCGTCGATAATAACCCATTGCCTCGAGGTAGACCCCTAAAAGAAAACTGTCAGGTAGAAGAAAATACCCGTGGCGCCCAAAAGAAACACGATGATAAACGAGGAAGTACAACATTTACACAACGCGGGCATAATCAAGGAAGCACGATACCCCGACTGGCTGGCAAATACCGTTCTCGTAAAAAAATAAAAATGGAGAGTGTGTGTAGACTACACTGACCTAAACAAAGCCAACCCAAAATGACAGCTTCCCTCTCCCCCGCATCGATCAGATCGTGGATGCCACTTCAAGGCATAGCCTACTCAGCTTCGTGGACGCTTACTCGGGTTATAATCAAATATTGATGCACCCCCTAGATAAAAAAAATCTCGTTCGTAAAAGAAAGGGGGATATACTGCTATAAGGTGATGCCATTCGGCTTAAAGAATGCAGGCGCTACATACCATCGACTGGTTAATCGGATGTTCAAATAACAAATCGGCAGGAACATAGAGGTCTACATAGACGACATGCAAATCAAAAGCCTCCATAGCCCTGACCATGTGCATGACCTCGCTGAAACGTTTGACCAACTCATAAAATACCAGATGACAAAAATTCACATTCGGAGTCGAGTCTGGAAAATTCCTGGGCTATATAGTAAACAAAAGGGGGATCGAGGCCAACCCAAAACAGATTCAGGCTCTTCTCGACATTAAAACCCCGGCCAGCATCAGAGACGTTCAAAGCTTGACTAGAAGAGTAGCAGCACTCAACAGATTCATATCAAAATCTTCCGAAAATGTTTGCATTTCTTTAAGATACTTCGGTAGAGCAAAGGGTTCTCGTGGAACAAAGAGTGCGAACAAGCTTTTAAGAGTCTGAAAGCATACATGGGGAGCCTAGAGCTACATTCGAAGCGAGCAATAGGAAAAACACTTTACTTGTACTTGTTTGTTTCCGAACATGATGACCGAGGAACCACGAGACTAGTATATTACACCAGCAAAACCTTCGTGGAAGTGAAAGCACACTATTCGGATCTGGAAAAGTTGGCTCTAGCACTGGTCGTATCCTCCAGGAAACTAAGGCCCTATTTTCAGGCCCACTCCATAACAGTCTTGACAAAGCATCCACTCCTCTCGATACTGCATAAACATGAGCTATTAGGAAGGATGGTAAAATGGTCGATGGAGCTCGAATAGTTTGAAATAAACTACGCTCCAAGAACCGCCATCAAAGCCCAAGCGCTGGCAGACTTCATTGTTGAGTTTACTAGCGGACAAGAACGTAAGTTAGACCACAAGCCCTCAGACACGAATGCCCAATCATGGATCTTGCGCCGCGACGGATCCTCGACAGTAAGGATCACACTCCGTTCCCCCAGCGGCTTCACCCTTGAAAAGGCAGTAAAGTTCGGCTTCTTTGCTTGAAACAATAAGGCTGAGTATGAAGCCCTCCCGTCCGGCCTAAAGCTAGCATTAGGGATTGGTATAGATCGTCTGACAGCTTGACTCAAGGCTGGTAGTAAACCAAGTCAAAGGGGATTTCAATAGCAAGGACCCCTGCATTATAGCCTACCACGACAAGGTACTTGGCATAATAGGCAGGTTCAAGAGCTGTGAACTAACGCAGTGCCCCATAGATGACAACAAAAGAGCCGACGAGCTAGCCAAAGAATCCTCGTCGAATAAAGCACAATCAAGCATCAATGAAAGAGAATATACATATATCTGTGTTGCAAAAACGCAACCGAATTGGATGACTCTGATACTTGAATATATAGCAATCGGGGCCCTACCAACTGAAAAGGTTGAAGCAAAAAGACTTAAACACAGAGCATCAAGGTACACTCTCCTAAACGACAAGTATACAGGAGACCAATGACAGGGATTCTGCTCTGATGTCTGTCACCTTCAAAGGCAGGACAAGTCTTTAGAACAATCCACAACGGTATATGCGAGAATCACCCAGGCGGGAGAACCCTCACCCATAAAGCCTTGACTCTAGGGTACTATAGACCGACTATGCAGTGAGACGCCAAAGATACCCTCCACAAGTGCGACAAATGTTAGAGGTTCGCGCCATATACCCATATGTCGGCCCAGCCACTAGTTCCAATTACTAGTCCATGGGCTGCTCCTGGCATCGGCTGGAAATTTCTTCTTGTAGCCGTCGACTACTTCACTAAGTGGGTCAAGGTTGAGCCCCTATCCAAAATAGGGCAGATCTAGATCGAAAATATCATATGAGGCGCAATCATCTGCAGATTTAGCATCCACAGAGTATTGGTTAGTGACAATGGAACTCAGTTTGAAGGTAATAAGGTCAAAGAATTGTGCGAGAAGTTGGGTATCAATAACCACTTCTCCTTACTAGGACACCCCAGGCCATTGGCCAAGTGGAGGTTACCAACCGAACGATCCTAGAAGCCATCAAAAGAAAGCTCGACGCAGCCAAAGGAAAATGGGTTCCTGAGCTACCAGGAATACTCTGGACATATCGAACAACTAAAAGAGCCCATATTGGAGAGACACCCATTGCCCTAGCATACGGGTCGGAAGCCATGGTTCAGGTAGAACTTGAGGTGCCAACCTTCCGAACAAAAGAGTTCAGACCAGACAACAATGACGAAGCCTTGCGCTTGAGACTAGACCTCTTCAACGAAAAATGAGATCTAGCCTCCACCAAGATAGCCGCCTACCAACAACGGATGGTGCAATACTACAATAAGAAGGTCAAGCCACGTGAATTCAAGGTGGGAGATTGGGTACTCAGAAAGACCCAACAAAACACAAAAAGAGATCGTAGCTGGAAAGCTAAATCCGAAATGGGAAGGACCTTACAGAGTTGCCAAGGTCAATAGGCGGAAACACACTGGTTGGAAGATGCCGACAGTGATTGGCTTAAACGGCCATGGAATGTAGAGCATCTAAAAAAATATTATCAATAAAATATTGTGTTTTTAACAAAATTTCCACTGCTATCCATTACAACCCTTGACCAGCCCGGCTATGTCCAGACTCGAATATCACCCCAAAGCCTAATACGCTTCGCGCGGTTAAAGACAGAAGATAAAGTGGGATCTAGTCAGTGTTTATCTGCTGATAACGACGACTCACCAAGCGATCATTGCCCTCAATACAGACAATGTTCGCCGAAATTGCCAGGTAAGCTCAGTCAGTTCGCGACTGATGACGACGACTTCTGGTGCCCAAAGCCTAATTAGATTTGCGCGGGTCACGACGGCTGAGGAAGTGGGAGTCTAGTCAGCGATGTTCCATTGATGAAAATGACTCGCCAAGGGATCATTGCTCTCAATACAAACAATGATCGCCGAACTTACCAGATAAGCTTTGTCAGTTCGCGACTGATGATGACGACTTCTAGTGCCCAAAGCCTAATTTGCTTCACACAGGTCACAACGGCTGAGGAAGTGGGAGTCTAGTCAGCGTTGGTCCGCTGATGAAGATGACTCGCCAAGGGATCATTGCTTTCAATACAGACAATGATCGCCGAACTTGCCAGGTAAGCTCAGTCAGCTCGCGACTGATGACGACGACTTTCGGTGCCCAAAGTCTAATTTGCTTCGCGCGGGTCATGAATGCAGAGGAATTGGGAGTCTAGACAGCGATGGTCCGCTGATGACGATGACTCACCAAGGGATCATTGCTTTCAATACCGACAATGATCGCCGAACTTGCAAGGTAAGCTCATTCAGTTAGCAACTGACGACTACAACTTCCTGTGCCCAAAGCCTAATCCCCTTCATGCGGGACATGATGGCTGAGAAAGTGGGAGTCTAGTAAACGCTGATCTGTTGATGACGATGACTCGCCTAGGGATCATTGCTCTCAATAAGACAATGATTGCCGAACTTGCTAGTAAGCTCATTCAATTCGTGACTGATGACGACGACTTTTGGTGCCCAAAGCCTAATCCTCTTCATGCAGGTCACGGCGGTTGAGGAAGTGGGAGTCTTGTCATCAAAGGTTTGCTGATGACGATGACTCGCTAAGGGATCATTACTCTCAGTACAGACAATGTTCGCCAAAGTTGCCAGGTAAGTTCAGTCAGTTTGCGACTAATGACGACAATTTCTGGTGCTCAAAGCCTAATCCGCTCCGCGCAGGTAACGATGGCAGAGGAAGTGGGAGTCTGGTCAGTGTTGGTCCGCAGATGAGGAAGACTCACCAAGGGATCATTGCTCTCAATACAGACAATAATCTCCGAACTTGCCAAGTAAGCTCAGTCCATTCTCGACTGATGACGACGAATTCTGGTGCCCAAAACCTAATCCGCTTCGCGCGGGTCATGAATGCAGAGGAATTGGGAGTCTAGACAGCGATGGTCCGCTGATGACGATGACTCACCAAGGGATCATTGCTTTCAATAACGACAATGATCGCCGAACTTGCAAGGTAAGCTCATTCAGTTAGCAACTGACGACTACAACTTCCTGTGCCCAAAGCCTAATCCCCTTCATGCGGGACATGATGGCTGAGAAAGTGGGAGTCTAGTAAACGCTGATCTGTTGATGACGATGACTCGCCTAGGGATCATTGCTCTCAATAAGACAATGATTGCCGAACTTGCTAGTAAGCTCATTCAATTCGTGACCGATGACAACGACTTTTGGTGCCCAAAGCCTAATCCTCTTCATGCAGGTCACGGCGGTTGAGGAAGTGGGAGTCTTGTCATCAAAGGTTTGCTGATGACGATGACTCGCTAAGGGATCATTACTCTCAGTACAGACAATGTTCGCCAAAGTTGCCAGGTAAGTTCAGTCAGTTTGCGACTAATGACGACAATTTCTGGTGCTCAAAGCCTAATCCGCTCCGCGCAGGTAACGATGGCAGAGGAAGTGGGAGTCTGGTCAGTGTTGGTCCGCAGATGAGGAAGACTCACCAAGGGATCATTGCTCTCAATACAGACAATAATCGCCGAACTTGCCAAGTAAGCTCAGTCCATTCTCGACTGATGACGACGAATTCTGGTGCCCAAAACCTAATCCGCTTTGCGCGGGTCACGACGGCTGAAGAAGTGAGAGTCTAGTCAGCGTTGGTCCGCTAATGATGATGAATCTCCAAGGGATCATGGCTCTCAATACAAACAAGGATCGCCGAACCTACCAGGTAAGCTTAGTGCAGATCACAAAGGCCAAAGGGATAGGAGCAGAAGTCAGCGCTAGCCCACTAACACTTAGCAAAACGTTATAGAAATTGACTGAGGGAGCCTGGTCTACCCCTGACCATCAACTATTTTCGATGGTTAAACCCTAATTTTGTCACAGGAGCGAAACAAAGCAGCAATATAATTTGACTGACGAAGACAGACATCGTATCTAGCAGTACAAACTCTACGGTCTACCAAGCAACTAAAGTAAACACGACAATATGGGACAAAACCAACATTTTAATTCAAAAACATGTCTATATATTATCTGTCCGAGAGAGGACGTTACAATCATTCCAAGGAAAAACATCATTCTTATCAGTAAGCCTCGTGGTGCTAGAGCCCTCCCCTCGATTGATCTGCCTGAAAGCAGCCCTCCTATAACCAGCGAAGTCAAGGTCAGTACCGGGATGTTCTTCCTTAATCAGCTCCAAGAGCTCCAGTCTACTACAAATGACCTCGGACGAGATTATCGACTTCCTGCCTGACACGCTGAAGTCCATTGCGCCCAACAAGGCCTCACTGTGCGAGCGTTCCTCCGCCAGCAACCGCTACGCCTCTAGAGCGAGGTGAAGCCCTTCATCAACCGCGACTTCCAGCAGTAGCCTTTCGACAACCCATTTCACCTGCGCTCATTTCCTATCGGCCTCCATGCCCTCGTGGTTAGCGACAGTGCCATAACCTTGCAACCGACCTTCCAAGGAGTCCCCCCGATAGAAAGTGTCCGAATATGACATCTGCAAATCCACGAAGGCCTTATCCAAAGTAAGAACCCTTCAACGGGCTTTGGGGTGCAACGAAACAGGTGCGTATGACTCCAGGGCCTGAGTATCCATCCCGAGACCGCGATGTCGCAAAACCTCAACACGCGGTACAACTTCCTCCCCCGCTAAGTCAGCAAGGAAAGTCGGAGCATATGGAAAAAGGTCGCGAACCCCGAAGGGTGCCACATGTGCAGACCGCGACATACTAGGGGGAGAAGCCACCCTGACAGAAGTTTACCTCATTCTCGGGACAACAACGAGAGGTACATTTGTCACCAATTCAACAAGCCTGGAGGGACTGGGCGAGGCCAAACTTTTTTTCCTGGTGTGATGAGCAACTCACTCCCTCAACAGGTGAACCTGACATGGGTTGAGCACCATAAGAACACCGCAGTAGACTGCAGCATGAAACATTGCCTGGCATTATGACTTCCTCAGAGGAAGTCAAAGGGAGCTTGAAAAACTATCTCTATCCGCTGAGAGACGGAATAGCGAACCTCCCTGGAGCAAAGGAACAAACCAGTACACCACAGAAGGAACATATAGAAATATGCAAGCATCGACGACCAAGAAACTCACAAAGATCAAACTGGAAGTATCGAGACACACTACGACTCCCGAGCTTTAAGTAACCAGAATCCGCCGAAGAAAAGAACCATTGCCTCTCCCAAGATTCGGCCATGTCTGCCCCCAGCCATAGGAAAGAAGGACACTTCAACACATAGATACCCCTGAAGTCCAATCAATCCTCGGTCAGATGATGGATCACCGACAAGGTCAAATGAAGGCGAGTGTCATAAGTCCTTAGGAGAATTGCGAGTAATATCTTGAACCCGTTCAACACCATTTGAACGGGCAACATTTGAAAATGAGTAAAGAAGCGCCAGACATCATCCAACACCAGAAGCTGGAACCCGGACTCGAACATGCCTCGATGAAAGCCTATGAACCCATGAGGAGGCACAGTCAGACCTACACTCCAGACACGGGAACAATTTGCAAATTTTCCAGAAGGCGGTACAAACTACGAAGCTTGACAAACTCATTTTCGTCAACCAAACTACCTTCGAATAAATTAATACAAGCAAGGGATAGTAGATCCTTGAAAGAAAGTTTAACGTTGTTAGCCATTAGAAGATTACGCAAATGACAATGAGGAAATCCTTTTCAAGATGGTGCATATTTATAGGGAAGCCAACCCGCACTTTCCCTCCTTGAGCATTCGCGTGCCCATTAATGTAATGTGCCACTTAAGACAAACCCTTCAAGTCCAATCATCTCAAAGGTACAATTGTCTTTTAAAAGAGCCAGTGGACCGACTTAACACCCCACTCACTTGAGGGGAGTAGCTGATGATATATAAAAACGGTTTCACTTCTAAGCCATACACGTGTCATGATGATCTCGATGAAATACGGGTCCCAACATCAACCCAACACTGAACTGGCCCGAGTGGTTCTAAGCCCGCTCAATTCAGTTCACCAAGCATACCCGAACTCTCACAGCATGCTAGGCCCACACGTCTCACTGCTATCCTCAATACCCGTAAGTCCCACTAAGGCAAGTATCAGGAGGATCAGCTTTGGACGGGCAACTTCTTCCAACCAAGAAGCAAATACCAAAGTACATTCCACACAAGGACACTCCCTTCTACGGATTGCTCTTGGATTGGGAACTATCTCCTGCAAATCTAGGAGCACAGGGCTAACATAGAACTTCCCTCCTACACCACGACTCCGAATTAGAGAAGGATATCTATGAAGATCCCCTTTCTAAACTACGCCTACAATGGCCTGGTAGAACTATGACTCCTTGCACTATAAATAAGACATGAGGTTGGTAAGCTAAGGTACGCTACAAATTCCATGTTAGATCATTACACCTTCCTCAGATCCCTATCTGACTTTAGCATCAGAGTGCCATCAGCCACCACAATGGTGGTTCTTGGCTCACGTGCGTTACTTGTGCAGGTCAGCAGGAACCAGGTCAAAGCAGGTAGCCAAAAACAACTGCATCAATTTCTAATAAAGAAAATAATTTACATGCGATGACATTAAATTACGTATACAAGAAAACAACAACTCAAAGATATGTAGTTCCTCAACGAGACAAACATATCATTCAAATGAATTCAGATTGTACTTAATGTAAATATTTATTTTACCTATACCTACGTTGTGAAGGTTGATCATGGCAAGTCTAACCTACAAAAATGTTAGTAGACTTATCATTCTGCATGAAATGGTTAGAAGTAAATTGATGTAAATTCTAAATTTATTAATATTCAGCACAAATACAATTTGAGTCAGTATTTCACTATATACTGGCGCGAGCAAACTTACTTTAAACAAAACACACGTCATAGTAACAATACTCGATTAATAAACTACCAACAAATAAGCATTATACCTTAAGGAATACATGTAGTTCTCATTCAATGATTGAATGAGCAACTTAGTTTCTTCCCTAAAAGCAATCATACATATATAATAACAGAGTAATTAGTACAGATTCCGCGTTATGGTAAAATTGACATTTCGTACATATATACTCAGCGCATGCATTTTCCAGGGGGGTGTCACTTCAAGGGTCACGCCATCATAACCGACATCTGAATCATGCAAGTATGTTGTAATATTTATGCCTACAGCCGAATTCACTTGGGATGAAAATCGGAACCGTTAAGATGCATTTTGTTTGGTTTGTAAAACTTGCACATGCAAGGCATGTGCATTCTAAAAGGGTATCTTGGGTTATAATAAAACTTTGACCCGTCAACGTGATTGTCCTGACAAATCCGTTAGAAAATGAGGGTTAAACCCAATTAAATTTTAAAACGAGTGCCAAACTCAATTAGGTATAAACTTACGAGGGCCAAACAAAAAAAACCCTTTTTTTAATCTCTTCTTCAGAAAATCACCTCATCACAGCACCCAATGACACCTAAAGAGGGGTAAAACCCATAAGATTAGGGTTTTTAATCAAATTATATTTGCACCCATTTTATTTATGTACAAAAAAAATTTATGTCGATAAATCATATGACATCAATGAAATATAAATCTTCTCAAACTTTAAACATTGAGGTACATATAAATTTCATTAGTTCTAGAAAAATGAAGTCATTACATTACACATACCTTTAAAGGAATCTTGTCTTGAGATTTGAAAAGTAAGGGCATTAAGTGAATTTTGAAAAATACAACTTGGTAAACGAAATAAGGTTTTTAAAATACAACTTCAGATAATAAATTATTCAGGTCTTATATTAACATAGAAATTTTGCTTCATACAACACAACACACCAAGCATGGAATCATTTTTTGCTCCCTACTTTGACCTATTTCCTGCTGACGGACACAAGTAACGCACATGAGCCACGAACCACCGTTGTGGTGGTCGATGACACTCTGATGCTAAAGTCAGACAGAGATCTGAGGAAGGTGTAATGCTGTAATAAGGAAATTGTAGCGTACCTTAGCTTACCAACCTCATGTCTTATTTATAGTGCAAGGAGCGATGGTTCTACCAGGTCATCGTAGGCGTAGTTTACAAAGGAGATCTTCATGGAGATCATTCTTTAATTAGGAGTCGTGTTGTACGAGGGAAGTTCCCCGTTAGCTCCATGCTCCTAGATACGCGAAAGATAATTCCGAATGCGAAAGCAATTTGTAGAAGGGAGTTTCCCTGTGTGGAATGTATTCTGGTATTTTCTTTTTAGTTGGAAGCAAAAAGCAACTGTAGTTTCCCATCCGAAGCTGATCATCGAGATACTTGCCTTAGTGAACTTATGGATATTGAGGATAGTTGTGAGACGTGTGGGCCTAGCATGTTGTGAGAGTTTGGGTTCGCCTGGCGGACTGAATTGAGCAGGCTTAGAACCGCTTGGGCCGGATCAACGTTGGGCTAATGTTGGCCCCGTATTTCCTCGAGATCATCATGACACGTGTGTAGCTTAATGGTGTGACCATTTTTATGTATCATCAGCTACTCCCCCCGAGTTAGTGGGGCGTTAAGTCGGTCCACTGACTCTTTAAAAATACAAGTGTATTGTCGTGATGATTGTACTCGAAGCGTTCGTCTCGAGCGGCGCATGGTATTGATGGGTATGTAACTGCTGAAGGAGGGAAAGTGTGGTTTGCCTTTCTTATAAATATTCATTGTTTTGAGTAGGATTTCTCCATTGTTATCTGCGCTATCTTCTAATGGCTGACAACGTTAAACTTTCTTCCAAGGATTCCTTATCCCTCGCTTGTATCAATTTCTTCGAAGGTAGTTTGGTCGACGAAACTGAGGTGATCAAGCTCCGTAGTTTGTACCGTATTTGGAAGATTTGCAAATTGTTTCCCCGTGTGGAGTTTTAGGTCCGACTGTACCTCCTCATGGGTTCATAGGCTTACACTGAGGCATGTTCAAGTTTGGGCTTTGGCTTCTAGTGCCAGATGATGTTTGGCGCTTCTTTATCCATTTTCGAATGCTTCCAACTCAAATGGAGCCGAGCGGGTTCAAGATACTGCTCGCAATTCTACTGAGGGCTCATGACGCTAGCCTCCATTTGACCTCGACGGTGATCCACCATCTGACCGAGGCTCAATTGGATTCCAGGGGTATCTGTGTGTTGAAATGTCCTCTTTGTCTGCGACTGGCAGTGGATAGTGCTGAATCTTGGGAGAAGCAATGGTTCTTTACTTCAGCGAATTCTAGTTACTTCAAGCTCGAGAGTCGTAGACTATCTCGATACTTTCAGTTTGAACTCTGTGAGTCTCTTGGTTGTCTGCGCATGCATATTTTTTCATGTTCCTTCTTGTGATAGTGGTTATGACGTTGTTCCTTTGTTTTAGGGAGGTTTGTTATCCCATCTCTCAGCGAGGAAGAAAAGCAGATAGGGAAGGAGTTTCTCAAGCTCCCTTTGACTTCCGTTGAGGAGGTCATAATGTCAGGCAACGTCGTATGCTGCAGTGTTCCTATGGTGCTCACTCCGTGTCAAGTTTGCTAGCTGAAGGGGTGGTTGCCCGTTGCATGAGGAAGAGAAGTCTGGCCTTGCCCAGTCCTTCCGGGCTTACTGAATTGAAGGCGAATATACCTCCCATTGTTGTCCGATTTTTGTTGTCGCGAACTGCGAGGGCATGGAGGTCGCGACCCTTATTACTAAATTATTATTATTATTATTATTAATAACGGAGGTGACTGATACGACTTGGGTATTTAGTGGTTTAGTTTAGCGGTCACCGATAAATCGGCAAAAAATTGGTGAGCCAATGATAAATCAGCAAGAAATCAATGACTCGTCGACAAATATGTGAGAAACTGGCGAGTCATCGATAAATCTGCCCGATATTGGTGGGTCACCAACAAATCGACCCATCCAACTCGCCGATTTTTCGCTACATAATATATATACACACAATTAAATTTGATTAATCCCCATTAATCGTAAATTAGTCCTGAATTGCGAATGGTCAGTTTTAACTACATAGATATAAGAAAGAATTATTTATTTATTTATTTATTAAGAAATAAAAATCCATACAAAGCATGCTTGCATATACAATCCAAACAAGGTGGTACCCGATGATACATAAAAATGGTCACACTCCTGAGCTGAACACATGTCATGATGATCTCGAGGAACTACGATCTCAAGCACCGGCCCAATATTGAGCAAGCCCAAGCGGATCTAAGCCCACTCAAATTCAGCCCGCCAAACGGATCTGGACTCTCACTGCATGCTAGGCCCACACGTCTCACAACTATCCTCAATACCCATAAGCCCTATTTACTCATGTATCTCGAGGATCAGTTTTGTATGGGCAGCTACACCTGCTCTCTGCTTCAACTAGGAAGCAAACACCAGAGTATCTTCCACACAGGGAAACTCCCATCTACAGATTGCTCTTGGATTGGGAACTATCTCCCACGTATCTAGGAGTGCAAAGCTAATAGGTAACTTCCCTCTTACAGAACGACTCTTAATTAGAGAGGGAGCTCCACGAAGATCTTCTTCCTAAACTGTGCCTATGATGGCCTGGTTGAACCAGGACTTCATGCACTATAAATAAGACATGAGGTTGGTAAGCTAAGGTACGCTACAAATTTCCTGTTGTAGCATTACACCTTCCTCAAATCCCTATCTGACTTTAACATCGGAGTGCAATCGGCCACCCCATGATGGTCTGTGGCTCACGTGTGTTGCTTGTGCAGGTCAACAGGTTAGCAAGAACAGGGTCAAAACAGGGAGCGAAAATAAACTACATCAGTTTGGTGTCGTCCGTGGGGACGACATAGTTCTTAACTTTATACTAAGCGTCGTCTCCTACTAAATCACAGAGAGATAGTGACCACCAGGTCACGTAACAATGAAAAACCAGAGGACGCGTCGAGCGCTTAGGCCATCCCTGTAATGCCTCTTTCGGCGAAAAAGGACCTAACTCGAGTTGCCATCGATCGATAGAATAGATGCGCTTCACGAAATGCATTCAGAGTCTGAACTGTCCAACAGATTCATAAAATGGCTCTATGAGGCTTGAGGATTCAAGCTATACGCAATTTGCAGCCAACGCCACATGGTCAGAAGCATGGTTCATCCACACCGCTGGCATTCACGCAGAAGGACCTCCAGGGCGTACAAGTCTCGCCCGTTGATGCACTAGTGGTGACAGCTTCCCTTTCGGGATGGGAGGTAAGAAGATCCCTGGTTTATACTAGGAGCTCGATGAACGTCTTGTCCCTCTGCATGGTCCACAGCATGCAATTGGATGAAACAACCTTAATCCTAATAGTCGTCCAATGACCAACTTCAGCGGTGAAAAACAATTCCCCGTAAGAAAGACACAGCTGACGATAACAGTGGGAAAACAGTCGATTCATAAGACTCTTTTCCAAGAGTTCATAGTGATCGACATGCCTACCAGCGAGAACGCAGTCGACTCATAAGACCTTGGTCCACCCTGTACCAGTGCATCAAGTACCCTACGAGCCAAGCGATCGGTACATTGAGATGAGACCAATAAGTTGCCAGGGAATGTCAATACATGATGACTTTGTCATCCACCGGTCCTCAACTAGCAGCCAACCCGAAGGCCAAGATTATTTTCCGCCTAACTCGAAGCCCGAGAAAAGAACAATTGACACTCTGCAACGAGGAACCAGTAATCCCTTGGGGCAGGCCCAACGTCGGACATCCAGAAGAAGAAATCGTAACGGTCTACCTCGACAACCCTCGGAACAGTAAGGCCACATAGATTGGTTCCCGCTTAAACAAGGAAGTGGAGAAGGAACTTATGGAGCTATTGCAGAGTAAACAAGACTTCTTCACCTGGATTATCCAGGATATGGTGGGGATCGATCCATCAATAATCACTCATCACCTCGAAGTAGATCCCTCGAAGAAAATTGTCAGGCAGAAAAAAGGGTCGTGGCACCTGAAAGGAACACTATCATAAACGCTGAGGTACAATGTTTACTCGACGCGGACATGATCAAGGAAGAACGATACCCCGACTGGCTGGCAAACACTGTTCTCATAAAAACAAAAAATGAAAGTGGAGAGTATGCGTAGACTATACCGATCTAAATAAAGCCTGCCCGAAAGACAACGTCCCACTCCCCCGTATCGATCAGACAACTTCCCACAGCCTCCTCAGCTTTATGGACGCATATTCTGGCTACAATGAAATATTAATGCATCCCCCAGATCAAGATAAAACCTCTTTCGTGACGAAAAGAGGAATATACTGCTATAGGGTCATGCCTTTTTGGCTTAAAGAATGTTGGGGCTACTTATCAACGGTTGGTTAACCCAATGTTGAAACAACAGATCGGTAGAAATATGGAAGTATACATTGAGGACATGCTGGTCAAAAGCCTTCCCATCCCCGACTACGTACGAGATCTTGCCTAAGCATTCGACCAACTCAGGAAATACTGGATGAAACTCAACCCACAAAATTGCACGTTCGGAATCGAGTCTGGGAAATTCCTATGCTATTATTTAACAAAAGGGGAATCGAGGCTGTATCGAAACAGATTCATGCTCTTTTCGACATGAAGTCCCCATCTAATATTACAGAAGTTTAGAGCCTGATGGGAGGGTAGCAACACTCAACAGATTTATATCAAAGTCTTCTGACAAATGCCTCCCCTTCTTCAAAATACTAAGAAGAAGCAAAGGAATTTTGTGGAACGAGGAATGTGAACAAGCCTTTCAGAACTTTAAAGCATACATGGGGAGTCCAGAGCTACTCTCGAAGCCCGCGATAGGTAAAACACTATACTTGTACCTGTCTGTTCCAAACACGCTGTCAGTTTAGCCCTCGTATGTGATGACCATGGAACCCAGAGGCCAGTATACTACACCAGCAAAACCTTCGCAGAAGCAGAAACACACTATCTAGACCTGAAAAAGTTGGCTCTGGCGCTAGTCGTATCGTCTAAGAAACTGAGGCTCTATTTTCAGGCTCACTCCATAATGGTGCTAACCAATCACCCACTTTGCTCGGTATTTTAGATAAACTCGAGCTACCTGGCAAGATGGTGAAATGGTCAATAGAACTCCAGTTCGACAAAAACTATGCTCCAAGAACCACCATCAATGCCCAGGCATTCACGGATTTCATTGTTGAATTCACCAGCAGAGAAGAACCGAAAGTAAGTTGCCAACTCATGAAATTCGATGTCCAAGCTTGGGCCTTGCGCTGCGACGGATCTTCAACTGATAAGGTGAGCGGAGCCGAGATCACTCTCCGCTCCCCTAGCGGCTTCACCCTCGAAAAGATCGTCAGATTCGGTTTCCCCGCTTCAAACAACGAGGGTGAATACGAATCCCTCCTGTTAGGCCTAAAGCTAACGTTAGGGATCGATATAGATCACCTAACAGCATACAGCGACTCAAGACTAGTAGTCAACCTGGTCAAAAGATATTTCAATAGCAAAGATCTATGCATGATAGCCTACCGCAACAAGGTACTCGGCGTAATGAGCAAGTTCAAGAACTGTCAGCTCACACTGTGCCCCCAAGACGACAACTAGAGGGCTGACAAGCTAGCGAAAGAACCCTCAACCTCCAGCAAAGTCTCTAGCAGCCTCATTGAATATCAGAAGAAATCAAGCCTCAACGAGGAAGAGCACAAAAATATCCGCGCCGCGGAGACACAACCCAATTGGATGACTCCTATACTAGAATATATAGCATCGGGAGCCTTACTGACAGATAAGGTCGAAGCACGGAAGCTTAAAAATAGTGCAGCAAGGTATACTCTCCTAAACGAAAAGTTATACAGGAAATCAGTAACAGGGCTACTGCTCCGATGTCTATTGCCCTCAGAGTCTAATAAAGTCTTGGAAGCTATCCACAAAGGTATATGCAGGAATCACCCAGGTGGGAGAACCCTAGCCCACAAGGCCCTGACTTTAGGGTACTACTGACTGACCATGCACTGGGATGCCAAAGATACAGTCTGCAAGTGCGACAAATGTCAGAGGTTCACACAATACACCCATATGTCGGTCTAGTCACTAATTTCAATGACTAGTCCATGGTCATTTGTGGAATGAGGATTAGACATAGTCGGACCGCTTTCGACATCGACTGGTAAAATATTCCTTCTTGTCATCGTCGACTACTTCATCAAATGGGTCAAAGACGAGCCCCTATCCAGAATAGGGCAGGACCAGATCAAAAATTCATATGGGCCACCATTTTCTAGAGATTTGGCATCCTCAGAATATGGGTCAGTGACAACGGAACCCAGTTTGAATGTAGCAAGGTAAAAAAACTATGCAAAATCCTGGGAGTGAAGCACCACTTCTCCTTACCTGAACACCCCCGGCCAACGACCAAGCGAAAGTTACCAACCGAACAATCCTAGAAGCCATCAAAAGAAAACTCGATGCATCTACAGGAAAATGGGTTCCAGAGCTACCAGAAATACTTTTGGCATATCGAACAACCAAAAGAATCAATACCAGAAAGACACACTTCGCCCTAGCATACGAGTTAGAAGCTATGGTTCCGGTAGAGCTTGAGGTGCCAACCTTCTGGACGGAAGAATTCAGACCAGACGGTAACGACGAAGCCTTGCGCGTGGGACTGGACCTCCTCGATGAAAAGTGGGATCTACCCACCACCAAGATAGCCACCTACCACCAACGGATGGCACAATACTACAACAAGAAAGTGAAGCCACACGAATTCATGGTGGGAGACTGGCTACAATGAAAGACCAGTAAAACACCAAAGAATTCGGTGTGGGAAAGCTAAATCCGAATATGGAAGGGCCTTACAGAGTTGCTAAGGTTAACAAGCCGGGAACATACTGGATGGAAGACGCCGACGGCGACGGGTTAAAACGACCATGGAATGTTGAGCATCTAAAAAAATATTATCAATAAAATAATTTGCTCTTACCAAAACATCCACTGTTGTCCGTTACAACCCTCGATAACCTAGGTTACGGCCAAACTCGAACATCTGCCCAAAGTCTAATTAGCTTCGCGCGGGTCGCGACGGCTGAGGAAGTGGGATTCTAGTCAGCGTTTATCCACTGATGTCGACAACTCGCAAAGGGATCATTGCTCTCAATATAGACAATGATCGCCAAACTTACCAGATAAGCTTAGTCAGTTCGCGACTGATGACGACGACTTTTGGTGCCCAAAGCCTAATCCGCTTCGCATGGGTCATGACTTTTGATGAAGTGGGAGTCTAGTCAGCACTTGTCCACTGATGACGAGGACTCGCCAAGGGATCATTGCTCTCAATACAGACAATGATTGCCAAACTTACCAAGTAAGCTTAGTCAATTGTTCACGACTGATGACGATGGCTTTTGTTGCCCAAAACCTAATCCGCTCTGCGCGGGTCACGATGGCTGAGGAAGTTGGAGTCTAGGCAGCACTTGTTTGCTAACGACGATGAGTCGCCAAGGGATCATTGCTCTCAATAAAGACAATGATCGCCAAACTTACAAGGTAAGCTTAGTTAGTTCGCGACTAATGACGACTGCTTCTGGTAACCAAAGACAAATCCGCTCCGCGAGGGTCGCGATGGCTGAGGAAGTGGGAGTCTAGTATGCGCTTGTCCACTGATGATGAAGACTCGCCAAGGGATCATTATTCTCAATACAAACAATGATCGCTGAACTTACCAGGTAAGCTTAGTCAGTTCGTAACTGATGATGACGACTTTTGTTGCCCAAAGCTTAATTCGCTCTGCGCGGGTCACGATGGCCAGGAAGTGGGAGTCTAGTCAGCACTTGTCCGATGATGATGATGAATCACCAAGGGATCATTGCTCTCAATACATACAATGATCCCCAAACTTACAAGGTAAGCTTAGTTAGTTCACGACTGATGACGACGACTTCTGGTGCCCAAAGCCTAATCCGTTTTGCGCAGGTCGCGACGGCTAAGGAAGTGGAAGTCTAGTATGCGCTTGTCCACTGCTGATGAAGACTCGCCAAGGGAACATTGCTCTCAATACAGACAATGATCACCGAACTTACCAGGTAACTTAGTCAGTTCACGACTAATGACGACAACTTCTATTGCTGAAAGTCTAATCCGCTCTGCGCGGGTCACGACGGCTGAGGAAGTGGAAGTCTGGTCAGCACTTGTCCACTAATGACGACGAGTCTCCAAGGGATCATTGCTCTTAATAAAGACAATGATCGCCAAACTCACCAGGTAAGCTTAGTCAGTTCATGACTGATGAGGACGACTTCTAGTTCCTAAAGCCTAATATGCTACCCCCAGTTCGTGATGGCTGAGGAAGTAGGAGCCTAGTCAGTACTTGTTTGCTGATGAGGACAACTCACCAAGGGATCATTGCCCTAAATACAAACAATGATCGTCGAACTTGCTAGGCAAGCTTAGTCAGTTTGCGACTAATGACAATGACTTCTAGTTCCCAAAGCCTAATCCGCTCCGTGTGGGTCATGATGGATAAGAAAGTGGGAGTCTAGTCAGCGTTTGTCCGCTGATGACGATGAGTCACCAAGGGATCATTGCTCTCAATACAAACAATGATCGCCGAACTTGCCAGGTATCTTAGTCAGTTCGTGATTGATGACAACGGCTACTGGTGCCCAAAGCCTCATCCACTATGCGTGGGTTGCGACGGCTGAGGAAGTGGGAGTCTAGTCAGCACTTGTCGACTGATGACGAGGACTCGCCAATGGATCATTGCTCTCAATACAGACATTGATCACCGAACTTACCACTAGAGCTTCATCAGTTCGAAACTGATGACAACAACTTTTGACACACAAAGCCCAACCCGCTCCCTGCGGATCTCGACGACTGACCAAAGGAATGGAAGCGAAAGTCAGCGCTAGTCCTCCAACAATAAGGGAGTCGTTGCACACAACGACTGAAAGGATTTGGTCAACCCTTGACGAACGACGACTCTTGCTGATCAACCCCTAACTGCCATGGTAGCAACACAACACTGCAATATTGTTTGACTGACAAAAAAAAACTAAGGGGAATTCCGCCTGGCAGTACAAACTCTACAGTCTACAAAGCAACAAAAACAAATACGACGGTGCAAGGCAGAATAGTACTTTCATTAAAAAAAACATGTCTACATAATATTCGCCCAAGAAGGGAAATTACAATCTAAGGAGAAGCATCATCTACATCTGTTAGTGTCGTAGTGCCTGAGCCTTCCCCTCGATGGATCGGCCCAAAGGTTGCCCTTCTATAACGGGTGAAGTAGAGATCAATATCGGGATGTTCTCCCTTAATCAATTCTAGGAGCTCCAGTCTGCCCCGAATAACCTCAGACAAGATCAGCGGCCTCCTGCCAAACACATCAAAATCCACCGCGCCCATCAATGCTTCATAATGCGAACGCTCCCCGGACATCATCCGCTCCGCCTCCAGAGTAGGGCGAAGCCCTTTGTCTATCATGGCTTCCAGCAGCTGCCTTTCAACGGGCCACTTTGCCTCCGCCTGCTTCCTCTCAGTTTCTTCAGCCCCTCGTTCAGAGGACCACCTTTTCATAGCAGTATCCAGGAGCTCCAATTTCGCTCTGGTCCGTTTTAGCTCGGCACGAGTCGAGACCAAGTCATACTCGGTAACCCTCACTTGAGCTCTCATTTTGTCAACTGTCGTGTCAGCAACAAGAGTCTGGCCTCCACACCCTCATGGTTCATGACAGTGCCAGAACCCTCTGCTCGATAAATTGCATCTGAATATGACATCCGCAGATCGGCGAAGGCTTTTTCCATAACAAGGTCCCTCGCATTGGCTTCGAGGTGCAGCGAGACAGGAACATGCAGCTCTAAAGTGCGGGCACCAAAGGGAGAGGCCGCCACGACAGAAGACTGCCTCTTCCTTGGAGCAACCATAGGAGGTACGTTCTCTTCCAACTCAGCGAGCCTGGAAGGGCTGAGCGGGGCTAGGCTTCTCTTCCTCATACGACGAGCAACCACCTCCTCAGCCGGGGAACTGACACTAAGTGAGCCCCATGACAACACCGCAACATCCCGTTGTGTACGACATCACCTGACATTACTACCTCCTCAACAAAAATCAAAGGAAGCTCCAAAAACTTCTTCTCCGATCGCTTTTCTTCCTCACTGAGGGACTAAATAAAAAACTTCTCTGAAACAAAGAAATAACAGCAGGACCAGCGACAATGAGAACGTGCAAAGATATGTATGCACCAAAAAAGAACTCACCACGGTCAAACTGAAAGTGTCGGGACACTCTATGACTCCAGAGCTTGAAGTAGCCAGAATCCACCGAAGCCAAGAACCATTGCTTATTCCAGGAATCGGTGCTGCTCACCATTAAAAGCAGACAAGGTGGACAAGTCAATATACAGAAACCCCTGGAATCTAGCCTAACATTGGTCAGGCGATGAATCACCGGTAAAGTCAAACGAAGGCCAGTGTCGTGAGCCCTCAGAAGAATCGCTAGCAGTATCTTGAACCCGCTCGGAGCCATCTGAGTGGGAGGCAAGCAAAAATGAGTGAAGAAGCGTCAGACGTCATCAGGCACCAAAAACCAGAGTTCGGACTCAAACATACCTCGGTGCAAGCCTATAAACATGTGAGGAGGTACAGTCAGACCTAATACTCCAAATACGGGAACAATATACAAATCTCCAGGGATACGGTACAAACTACGAAGTCTAATTAACTCAGTTTCGTCGACCAGACTACCATCAAAGATATTCATACAGACAAGGGATAACAGATTCTTGGAAGCAACTTTGACGCTGTTAGCCATTGGAAAAAAACAAATACTACGGTTCAAAAAGATCACGCAGATAATAATGAAAAAATCATCACCAGAACAGTAAATATTTATAGGGGAGGCAAACCAAACTCTTCCTCCTCGAGCAGTTGCGTACCTATTAAATGACATGCGCCGCTCGAGACCAATGTTTCAAGTCCAATCGTCATGGCAGTACATATGTCTTTTCAACGAGTCAGTGGACCGACTTAAACACCCCACTAACTTTGGGGGAGTAGCTAATGATACATAAAATGGTCACACTCTTGAGCCGAACACACATCATGATGATCTCGAGGAACTACGGTCTCAAGCACTGGCCCAGTACAGATCCAGCCCAAGCAGATCTAAGCCCATTCAACTTCAGTCCGCCAAGCGGACCCGGACTCTCACAGCATGCTAGGCCCACACGTCTCATAGCTATCCTCAATACCCATAAGCCCTCTTTGGGCAAGTATCTTGAGAATCAACTTCGGACGGGCAACTACAGTTGCTCTCTACTTCCAACTAGGAAGCAAACACCAGAGTATCTTCCACACAGGGAAACTCTCTTCTACGGTTTGTTCTTGGATTGGGAACTATCTCCCACGTATCAAGGAGTGCAGAGCTAACACGAAACTTCCATCCTACAGCACGACTCTCAATTAGAGAGGGATCTCCATTAAGATCTCCTCCCTAAACTATGCCTACGATGGCCTGGTTGAACCAGGACTCCTTGCACTATAAATAAGACATGAGTTTGGTAAGCTAAGGTACGCTACAAATTCCCTGTTGCAGCAATACACCTTCCTCAGATCCCTGTTTGACTTTAGCATCAGAGTGCCATCGGCCACCCAACGGTGGTATGTGGCTTACGTGTGTTGCTTGTGCAGGTCAACAGGTCAGCAGGAACAAGGTCAAAGCAGGTAGTGATAATCGACTGCAATAGTACCAATTTTATATTCGAATGTGATTTATCATATATATATATATATATATTATTTTTTTATTTATTTTTTCAAATTGTGGAGTATACCAAGAGTTGTCCAACTCCATATGTTAGTAAGTATTGATGCAGTCGATTTTGCTCCCTATTTTGACCTTGACATGCAAACCTGTTGACCTGTACAACGAACGCATGTGAGCCACGGATCACTATTGTGGTGGCCGATGGCACTCCGATTCTAAAGTCAGATAGGGATCTGAGGAAGGTGTAATGTTGTAAACAGGGAATTTGTAGCGTACCTTAGCTTACCAACCTCATGTCTTATTTATAGTGCTAGAATCCTGGTTCGACTAGGCCATCAGTGGCGTAGTTTAGGAAAGAAGGTCTTCGTGGAGATCCTTCTCTAATTAGGAGTTGTGCTGTGAAGGGGAGTTTCCCTATTAGCCTTGTGCTCCTAGATATGCGGGATATAGTTCTCAATCCAAGATAGTCTATAGATAGAAGTCTCCATGTGTGACGTATACTCTGGTATTTATTCCCTAGTTGGATGCAAATTGTTGTTGTCTTGCCTGTCTTAAGCTGATCCTCGAGATACTTGCCTTAGCAGGGCTTACGGGTATTGAGGATAGATGTGAGACACGTGGGCGTAGCAGGCTATAATGGTTTTGGGTCCATATGGCGGACTGCGCCGCTTGGGCCGGATCAGTATCGGGCTGACACTTGGGCCTACTATTTCTCGAGATCATCATAACACTTGTATGGTGTAAAAGAGATATCGTTTTGGTGTATCATCAGCTACTTCCCCTGAGTTAGTAGGCCATCGCGTCGGTCCACTAAGTCACTTCTTGAAAAGATACGCCACTCATGATGATCGAGTCTGAATCGTTGCTTGAGTCGCACGCTTGATTAATTAAATGTGCGTCAGTTCAGTGGAGAAGAGGCGGGAAACCAATCCCTATTTAAATCCACCTTTCTGCGAAGATTGACTCTTCCATTTTCTTATTTTTAGAGATTCTGTTTTGTTCATTTTTTGATTGAAAACTTGTTCATCTTTGTCATGGCTCACCAACACCATCTTGATGATGAAACTTTGGCCAGGGGCCTCAAGTTTTTTTAAGATAAATTTTTTAGTCGAGCCTTGGTGAAATTCAAAAGACGTTCGGGGTCCCAAAGGACCTGCCATTGTATGCTCTGAAGGATGATCAGACATCTATGTTCTTTTTGGAAGGGCTCATTTGTTTGCACTGCGAAATACTTCAGACTAGAGTTTATTTTCCTATTCTTGACGAGATTTGGGGCTTCTTGGATTTTCTCGGAATCCCTCCTGCCCAGTTGGTACCCAATGGGTACAGGATTATCCTTTTCATTCTGATCAGAGCGAAGGATGCTAGCATCCGCGTGACTCTGCGGGTGATCTAGTTGTTGACTTCTCCTCGGTTGAATAACCATGTCGTTTGTAAGATGACGTCGTCAGCATGTTTTGGGAAGTTGCCAGATGACTTCAAGTTCTGGAAGAAATACTGCTTCTTGGCTCCTTCGGACTCGAAGTACTTCAAGTTCATGGATCATCTGCTCGAGCGGGAATTCAGGCCACTCCATAATTATAGCTTTATCTTTGACTTCATGGTAGCTGATTGTGTGCTGATCATTGCATATGTTTCTTCGCGGGGAGGTTCCCTACTACACCTCTTCCCTAGAGGAGCAAGATGTTATGAAGACATTCTATAACCTGCCGAAAATGAGTGTGGAGGAAGTCATAGGTACTGCTAACTTCAGCCGCAGTTGTTTGTGGGCCAACTGGCATGTGGCTGCCACTCTGTATCGAATGCCGAAGGTTAAGTCTGAAGGTGGTGCCTCTTCTGAAAAATGGAAGGCTTCCAAAGTTAAGGCTCCTACTTCGTCTGTCGTGGAGGGACTTTATGATACGCTCGCCTCTTTTATAAGTTCGAAGAGGCCCCGTACTAGGATTGAGTCGGTTCCCAAATGGTATGCTCAAAAGAGGGAGGAGTGTGAACCTAATTAGCCTGCCAGGGCGGGGGCTGAAGTATCCGGCTGGGAGAGGAACCATCTGCAATTAGCAAGGGTTGAAGATGCGTCGAATCTGAGTATCGAGCAAACTGAAGCTTTGAGCGGGGAGCTGATGTTGGCTGCTGTGGTGGCTTCTACTCGCACTAACCACTCCAAGACCATTCCGTTGGAGGTTTTTGATGAGGATTCGCCTAAGTTCCAAAGTCCAATTGCTCCACAAAAATATCATCCGACAGTGGCCGCGGTGAAGTGGGCCATCCTTTTTGTAGTCCGCATCATTCCCCATCTCGTTCTAGCTACATATCAAGGTGATTGAGGGTCCGTTGGACAACTCACTTCCCTATCTTCCTTCAAATTTCGTTGAGCCATCTCGCAGTAAAGGGTCAGCCCCTAGTGACAAATGGAAAGCTGCAGAGGAAGACCTAGGTGTAGTGGCGACTAAGAAGGGCGGTGCCAACATAATTTCATCTGGGAGAACTCTTTTCGGATGCACGAATTAGCTTGTTTGCTTCGGGCATAGTGAAGATGAGAAACCAAGCTTGGTATCGGGAAGTTGAAGTAGACTATGTTTCAAGGAAGCAAATAAGCAGGCGCCACAGCTGGCTAAAGGACCACGCTCCGAAGCCAGAGGAGGATACGTTGGAAGAGCGCATGGATAAGGTTTTGAAACACCTTATGCTGAGGATGTCTCATTTTGAGCTAGGTGTTCGTTGCTTGGATGGAAGTTTAGGCGACTCGTGAGAGGGTATACACCATGGAGCGTGTCTTCTCGAATACGCAGAAGCTGTCTTTTGATGCGCTTTTTTAGATTGAGCTGCTGAGCGCATGGATAAGGGTTCGTCTGGAGGCCATTGAGTCTACTTTGGCAGAGGAGGTGTCCGCAAGGGACAGATTCAAACGAGAGTTGGATTTGCTCCGCCATGATCTAGAGGTTGCGCAGGAAGCTGCGGCTAATACGCATTCTGAGCTGCATTATTTTGATGATGAGAAAGCCATGAAGGAGATTGACTGGGCTGCCCAGAGGCAGCAGTTAGAGGCCGGCGTGGAATTCAATGCTCGAGTAGCTTGGAAGGCTGAAGAACAGCTTCAACTGAAGCAACATGAGCTCAGCGTTGTTAAGAGTAGTCTGGCTATGAAGATGTCTCAGGTTGATGCACTGACTGGCAAGCTGGAGCTATTGGAGCATGAACTTGCTGAAGTGAAGGCACGTGAGGAAGAGCTTCTCAAGGTGCAGGGCAAGTGTTAATTTTATTGGGACGTGCATGGGAGATTAGAGTTGTTGACACTGATGAAGGAAGAACACCCGAAATTGGACCTTGCGTATTATAAGAAAATGTCCTACGCAGACTTAGCAGTGGTCTCTACGTCATTAAAAGAAGATGGTGACCCGGATGATGCTCAGGCTGAGGCGCGTGCAAACGTAACTCCTGCTCCTTCCTCTGCTAAGCTTAGATCTCATGTTTTTGTACCTCTTCCTGATGAGGATTAGACTTTGTGTACTTGTACTTTTTTGTTCCAACTATTAATGATAACTGGTTTAGTTTGAGTATACTTTATGCCCATATTGTGCTTTGTCTCCCTGTCTAGCGCTTTCCATTTTGCCTTGTCGTTTTAATTTGACACGTAGCCAAAGGATTTAGACAGAGAGAAAATGTTGACTTCTTTGACACATATTCTCCTGTTACTAGGATTACATCTATTTGAGTGTTAATATCTCTTGCTGCAATACGTGACCTAGTATTACACAAAATGGATGTTAAGACTGTTTTCCTTAATGGTGACCTAGAAGAAGAAATTTATATGGACCAACCTGAAGGTTTTGTAATTTCAGGGCAAGAAAATAAAGTTTGCAAACTAGATAAATCACTTTACGGTTTGAAACAAGCTCCAAAGCAATGGCATGAAAATTTTGATAATCTTATTATCTCACATGACTTTAAAGTGAACAAAAGCGACAAATGCATTTATTATAAATCTGAAAATGGCATTTGCACTATTATATGTCTATATGTGGATGATTTGCTTATCTTTGGTTCTAATATTCATGTCGTTAATAATGTAAAATCTTTATTGCGTGCAAACTTTGATATGAAAGACCTTGGAGAGACGAGTGTAATCCTTGGTATTAAGATTATTAGGTCTGAAAAGGGAATTTCTTTGGATCAATCACATTATATTGAGAAAATCCTAAAGAAATATAATTATTCTGACTGTAAACCTGCATGTACTCCTAATGATCCTAGTGTAAAGTTGTTCAAAAACACCGGTAATGGTGTTAGACAACTTGCGTATGCGAGCATCATTGGTAGCCTACGATATGCTACTGATTGCACTAGGCCCGACATAGCTTATGCTATGGGACTACTATGCAGATTTACCAGTAGACCTAGTATAAAACATTGGCATGCTATTGCAAGGGTCATGAGGTACCTAAAGAGGACTAAGAACCTTGGATTACACTATCAGAAGTTTTCCGTTGTCCTTGAAGGATATAGTGATGCTGATTGGAACACCCTCTCGGGTGACTCCAAAGCCACCAGTGGCTATATTTTTAGTATAGCTGGTGGAGCTGTTTCTTGGAAATCAAATAAACAAACTATTTTGGCCCAGTCCACGATGGAGTCAGAGATGATAGCACTAGCCACGGCTAGTGAGGAAGCAGGTTGGTTAGAAACCTACTAGTAGATATCCCTCTATGGGAAAGACTGATACCAACTGTCTTGATCCATTGCGATAGTATCGCGGCTATTGCAAAGTTAAAGAACCGTTATTATAACAACAAGAGACGACAAATACGTCATAAACACAGTACGGTTAGAGAGTTTCTATCTACTGGAGCTAATAGAGTAGATTATGTACGAACTGATGAGAACTTGGCTGACCCTTTGACGGAAGGATTAGCTAGAGAGAAGGTTTTCAAAACCTCAAAAGGAATGAGACTTATACCTTCAGATTGACGGGCTATTCATGATGGTAACCTGACCTATAGACTGGAGATCCCAAGAAATAGGTTCAATGGGTAATAGGCAAGTCGTGAATGATATGAAGTGAATATGCTGACTTTATAGTAATTCCATTCCTAGATTGAAGCATGAGTTCTTGAAGCGATAGTAGGATGAGTTAAAACTCTTAATGAGATCTATACTCTATCTAGAGTGGAGTACCTAGCTACAGGAGTACTCTTGATAGACTCACCTAAGTGATTGTGGAAGTATGATTGCTTCCTATGGAATTTGTGGGCAAAATTCCTAGAGCATTCACTAAACTGGGATATACGTGCATGGCCTTAAAGCACGGGCATTTTAGACTTCACCCTGATAAGGTTGTGCATGAAATTTTGTTAGAGATAGAGTTCAAAACTACGAGTTACTCTAGTATAATCTAAATCATGAACACTACAAAAGAGTTCAAGTTGAAAGACACTTTTGTTTATGAACAATCTTATATTTTATAGATTGCTCGATGAAGAAATGTTTTTTTTTTTAATTCAAGTGGGAGATTGTTGAAATATTGGTTTAAATTTCGAAAACAAAGGGAAATGGTTTCTTAACTTTCATATCTCTCTCTATATTGTTTAGTCTCATATCCTCTATGTAACTCACTTTAGAGGAGTTAATAAGGATAGTGTTTGGACTTGGGTTTGTATCCCAAGGGGGAAGAGATAGACCAATGTTGGTCCACTCCACAAGTGCGCTGCCGCCGCCGTCCGGCCGAGCCAAGTCGGGTCGGATCGGATCAGATTGAGATGAAACCTATTCTTTTTGCTGAAGTTTTATTTGGAAAAATAAAATATCTTTCTTTACTTGCTTCAGAGAACAAGACTGAATTAGAAGAGACCCAGTCTTCTCTCAACATGTTTCTCCGTGATTTCTACCTATAAATACTTGCTCTCGATCAGTTAAAAAGATATCGAAAACATTCATTTTCAGAGAGCTTTAGTTTTGTAAACAGTCTATTTCAGAGAGTTTTGTAAACAGTCTATTATCAGAGTTCCAGTTGTTTTGTATTTTCGTATTTACTCAATTTTTTTCGTGATTTCGGGCAAAAGAAATAGGGTGAATAGATTTATGTTCTACAACAGTGCATGTGACTGAACGAGACAGATACAGAATTCTGGGTTGTTTTATCCTAGGGACAACGGGGCTATCAGACTGCTTGCACAATTTGGGCAGAGCCACGAAACGTCTTAAAGAGAACGACTTAGCCCGCGACTCAACCCAAGAAAATTTCGGTAACTTCATTCCTGTTTTAAGTTGCAGCAATTATATTTCCAACATGTTTCAGTGTAGAACAACATTCTTCACCAAAACCTGATTTTCTTGTAGTGTTACACCTATCCAGACACACCCAAATTGTTGCAATATAGTTACACCTGAATTGAAACTCTACCTACCTTTCATCTTTTCAATACCAATTTGAGTCTCTCTAATCCTTATACTTATTTAACTTTAATTAAAATTGTAAATCAAAATCATGGTCTGTATTACTGGTGGGATGGAAGTCCAGGCTGTTAGAGATGAATCTTCACCATATGCTGCCATGCTTGCAGCACTGCAAGTAACTTGGGCTTGGCAAGATGTGACAAATCAGTTCACAAGGGCACATTATATAGAGTGGTTTGCCTGTTCAATCCTGTAGGTCCCACTTCAGCTTGTGGAAAGATTTATAAGGCAGTTGTATTGATGGCCATTAAATCAATATGCATAGCTTGGGGAAAGATTTATAAGGCAGTTGTATTGGGACATAATGGATTAATTAAAAAGTGAAGAGTGAAAATAAATTGGGAGAGAAGAGAACTCCTCTGATCGTATAGAAAAAGTAAAGAAAAAGATAACAAGGGGAGAAGCTGATGTGCGCATGTGTACGCACGCATTCGCATGTGCGCGTGTGCGCGGTTGGTTCGAGTTTAGGTTTGATTTTGTTATTTTATTGCTGCTTGGGACGTGGGATATGTGTGCACATGTTTGTGTTTGGTACATTGATTCAGATCTTTACCATTTCTCATATTTTTGCCTAGAGGTTTTCAAATGCCTTTCTCGCATACTTGCATTTGTGAGTATACTTTTAATCTTATGTTTTTATTTGTGAATAAAATCACGTTTAAGTGAGTTTGAGGAATTTAGGGTAAGACTTTGGCTAAATTTTTATACATGTAGAGTGAACAACATGTTTGGAACAAAACCCTTAAATTAATTAATTAATTCTATGAAAAATTAAGTGAATATATTATGTGAGAATATTATGACCATGGTAATAAATACATTTTTACTGAAATTAGATGTCTACATTATAAATTATGACAATATTTATGAATGTATATTTTGTTGCGTATTCACGTTTAGAGGATGAAGTTGTAAAGTATGTTGAAATTCATTTTCGAGGATTCATCCCTTGATGAGATGAATTTCAGTATGTGTATTGTTATGCAATTTGGTATGCAAATTGACTTGTGGTGTCACGGTGATCCTTGAAATATTAAGGGTCGAAATATATGTTAAGGCATTTGAGTGAATGTGAGTATTTGATTGTGATGCAACTTGTCTTGCTAAGATGTATTAGAGTTTTAATTAATTTTTAGGATCTTTTGCACAACTCCGAAAAAAAAAATGTGATTTGAGTATATAGTCTTGCTTGTATACTTGGTATATAATTTTGGTATGCATACTTGCTTGCATATCAGGTACGACATTCCATGTGAGTTCGGTTGTACGTATAATGTTTAGAAAATGTTTGTCATGTATCAAACATTGGGTGAGATGACATGTTCCTCGATGTGGCACCCCACTTGGAACATGTACACTCTGAGTGCTTTAGAAGGCAAGTGAAACACACTTGCGTGAAGTGTGTTAAGCATAGGAGGAGAATGCAATTGTGGAAAAGAATCATTGTGTATGTGCATGGTTGCCTTAAGGGAATAAACTAAATGCTCATTCGACCATTGAATGAGAACTATATGTCTTCCTAAAGGTAGAAAATGTGTTTTCTTGATATTTTATTAATAGTGTATTATGATTACGATTTGTATCGTTGTTTAAAAATAAATTGTATTTATGAGAATTGGTAACTTAGAAATTTTATCCGTTAATTTCTAACCGTTTCATGCAGGATGGTAAGTTTAGTAACATTTTTTGCAGGACAAACTTACCATGTTCGACCTTCACTTTTTATGTGTAAGTAAAATAAATGTATATTTTAAGCATGATAAAACTTATTAGTATGAAATGTTTGCCTCGTTGAGGAACTATAAGTCTTTGAGTGTCATTTTGTTGTTTATGATATTTTAATGTTAAATCATATAACTTATTTCATTTATAAGAGATTGAGATTACTTATACCAGTTACCTCGCTGACCCAAGTAAATTTATGCTTTTTAGGTACGTTCTTATAGGAACATTGTCATTTAGCTTTTCACATGTTATAGAGTTTTTTTGGCGGCATCGTTGGTGTTTTACTTGTGGGGCAATAATCGCCAAAGAGTTTTTTGGTTAGAATATTTGTCTATGTTAATTTTATTTAATGTTTCTATTATTAAATTTTCATGTCCCGGAAATTGAGGAAGCGGATAATCTTAATCCTACGTGGATATAAGGATTTTTTTTTTCTTGAAAATCGGGGCGTGACAGTTTGGTATCAGAGCATTTTGTTAGCCTAGGCTAAGGTAGAGTCAAGGTGATCCTCGAAATATGAATATGGGTGAATAAGAGTGTAAAGGCCAAGAGATAAAATGATAAAGGTGAACCTTGAACCTTTAGTATTATTTCAATTTCTTCGTGAATCTTGTGATGAGATTCCTTTGACTTGCGTGTGCAGAGAGTAATCATATCTTGTTTTAATGTCAATATTGGGTGACATTATTATGTTTAGTTTTCCTTTGTAGCGGTTTGTTATCATGACTGTTTAGTTAGTCATTTCGGCTAATCTTGGGATGGGATTCCTTTTGAGTTCTATTTATTGTATCACCCGACATTACTTATTAAATTATATAATATATCTTTGTGTGATGGTCTTCATGAATTTACATGCATATCATAAGCTACTTGTTAGTCCATATGATGTGTGGTTTGTTTCTTAAAGAGGGTTAGCATAAAGTCTATTATGAAATGGTTTATTATTTGGACTATAGTGTTATTTCATTCGGTAAGTTGTTGGCTTATTATAGAATTAATTACTTGAGTGCTTCTAGGCAGCCTGGGTGGCATTTTTACACCTTTGCCGCTCCTTTTTAACTACTCTTTAAATATAACAACAACAAAGGAGGGGCAAAAGGATAATTTTGCCCCCCCCAGGCTGCAAACCCAGGCTCCCTAGAATTATGCTAATTACTTAGTTATCTCCCCTACCAAATCTCAGGACAAGATTATTTTGAGGTTTATATATTGAAACACCCGTACCATTTCAATGACCATAATAAATATTTTTGTAAATAAAGTTTGAATTATTAGTTTTGTGTTCTTGTAAAAATAATATGGATATATGCATATAGCAGCTTCGTGTCTATGTATGTTTGTTGTGTGGCTTTGCATGATGTGAAATTTTTTTATGAGTATAAGATTTGAATAATTTCTCATCTAAAAATGTATTTCTAAAACCTAATTTCATTTGCCAAGTGTATCTTTAATTCAAAATTCACATGACTCCCATACTTTCCGAATCTCGGGACGAGATTCTTTTGAGGTGTATATATTGTAATATCTATCTAATTAAATAAATATAAATAATATTTATTTATTCATTTGTGATATATACAATAATTATATATGGTATAAAAGATTGTTTTGTTTGCAGTTGTTAAATAGAATAAAAATGTGTATGTATCAGTGTATTTTGCCAAACCCTAAACACTACACCAAAAGACCTGATTAGCTACACAGGGGTGGCCACGGTTCTAAGCCATTGGTGTGTTTGCCATGGCTAAAAATCGTGGCTATAGTGCCCAACGGCTTAAAATCGTGGCTAAAAAAAGGCTTGGCCACGGTTCTAAACCGTTGGTGTGTTTGCCACGGCTAAAAATCGTGGCTACAGTGCCCAACGGCTTAAAACCGTTGCAAAAGTGCACGTGTGTTGCACGTGGACGTGTGGAGAAGGAAGTCGATTTCTCGCAGGCATAATTTTGCGAAAAAAAATTGCTTCCCGCTCCATCTCCCCCTTTTCAACCCTTTGCTTCAAACCCTAAAATTTCAAGGAGAGGGAAAGAGAGAAGGAGAAGGAGAAGGAGAAGGAAAGAGAGAGGGAGAATTCGAGCAACCCAAACAACCAAAACACAGTGCAGTGTCTGTGTTTGTACAAGCAACAAAACGCGATGGGGTTTGGCCATCTAGCCATTCGAGCTTCGAGATCCTCCTCCTCCTTCGCAGCCTTCAATCGGTTCTCCTCTCCTCCTCTGTGATCTCATCTCCCTCCTCCAGGTTTGCCTAACCTCTCTTCCTCTCTCTCTTCTTCTCTTCTATTGTTCTCATCTCTCACTGATTCAATTTGTTTCATTGTGTCTATTGTATAGGATCTATATACTGCGATTTGAGCGGTTGGTGACGGATTGACAAGGTATTTTGTACCGAAACTCATATTTGTGCAATCTTTAGAATCTATTTGAATTTGTATCATTTTTAGCATTCTCGGTTGAAGTTGAGTTTTTTTTTTTTTTGGTATCCAATCTCAGATTTGTGGTTTTTTTTTTTTGGTGATTTTTGTGTTTTGTGAAAATCCATTTTGTAGTTGTAGTTTGTGATGGTCTTGCCGACGTATTTTGAAGTAGATTGTTGAGTTTTAAAACCCCTTTATGCCAAGATGGTTTCACAATAAGAAATGCAGACTTCTGTACAATATTGGTGTTTGTGGAAGTGGAGGAGATGGAAGAACAGGAGATGGACACCGCTGTTGCGATACGTACCCTTGAAGTTTCTAATCCATTACATGTTCTTTCCTTTATCTATTTTCTTTTGATACTATTGCTGTCCTTCTTTGGATGTACAATGGATTCTAACTGGGCACAGTAGGTGTCAAGCCTACACATACAATAGGTTGGCTGATTGGATGAAATATCCAGTTTATCATGTTGAAATCTGTGATTATAAGATCTTGAACTAGACTAAATTGATCAATTTGTACCTCATTTTGTATTTATATTTTGTAGGAACACAAATAGGTTTCCCATGTTACTGGTTAGCTTGGATCTTGATCTATCGAGCCAGTAAGCTTCCCAAACAAGAAAATACTTCCAAAATGGAACTTAGATTAGGGAATCAAGATGATTACATTACATGTTTTTAGTTTGTTTTGTTATTTGTGTAATTTGCACACCACAAAGAAGAAACTTACATAGCACATGCTCTCTCTCATCATGTCACAGGGGTGGTGCTGTCCAATTCTTTGGTACGCAGCAGCATCATGAGAAATGGTTGAGGGATACTGAAAAATATGTGGTCAAGGGTTGTTTTATAATGTCGGAGTTGGGACATGGAAGTAATGTATGTGAAGATGATCGATTCAATTGCTACTAAGATAGCTTGTTTTATTTCTTCTATTTTCTTCTTGATCCTCTGTAACTAATTGCATTGTGATCCATATGTATCAGGTTAGAGGAATTGAAACAATCACAACTTATGACTCAAATACTGGAGAGTTTATCATCAACACACCTTGTGAATCAGCTCAAAAGTACTGGATTGGAGGAGCTGCCAAGGTACGGGAGTACTTTGATGATCAAGACATTATTAGTGACAGTTGCCAATTGATGTCGAGATGGTTTTTTTTTTTTTTTTTTTTTTAATTGGTTGTCTGTTTCTTCCCTTTCCCCACAGCATGCGACACATACAATAGTCTTTTCCCAACTCAATATTCAAGGGAAGAATCAGGGGGTCCATGCATTCATAGCTCAGATTAGAGATCAAAAAGGGAATGTATGCCCAAACGTCCGTATTTCAGACTGTGGTCATAAAATTGGACTGAATGGTGTTGATAATGGCCGTATATGGTACAATAGCAAATTTTTTTTTATCTTTTATTTATTTCGTTTCCCAGTCCATTCTCATTTTAACTGCGTATATATGCTTCTGAGTTCATCATGGTGCTGCCTTTATGTCAGGTTTGACAATGTCCGAATCCCTCGAGAGAACTTGTTGAATTCAGTTGCTGATGTATCACCTGACGGTCAATATTTGAGTGCTATAAAAGATCCAGATCAGGTGACAACTACTTCTAACTCCAACTCTTGACAGTTTCTCTGGAAACAATAGTGGTCCTATTCAGTTGAAGCTAGCCATTTTAAGAAAAAAGTTCAATCTATTTCTTTTTTTCAGAGATTTGCAGCATTCCTGGCCCCACTGACATCTGGTCGTGTGACCATCTCTCTAAGTGCAGTAAACCAGGCAAAGGTAAATGTGTTTGTATCTATTTTCTTTCATCTTGAAGATGGATCTGCACTCCTTCAACCTTGGCTGCAAAACTTCACGTAATCTGTATTTTATGATTTTCATTTTTTACCACAGATTAGTTTAGCTATTGCCATAAGGTACGCATTGACAAGGCGGGCATTCTCTGTAACACCAAATGGGCCTGAGGTTCTATTACTTGATTACCCTACTCATCAAAGGCGACTCTTACCTCTTCTTGCACAAACGTAATATTTTCACATACATTTCTCCATAGTACTCCGACTTTATTGTAGTCTTGTGCATGGTAGCATATATCCTCTGTTGTTTATGCCATCAATTTAAAGTTCTCCTCCCCAAATTTTTTTCCACGTTGAATAAACTAATCCACAGATTAAGTTTTCTTTCCCATGGGAATCATCAGAAATATTCAGATTCTTAGGTGCTAAAGCCATTTAGTTCTTGTTAGTTTGTAGGCATTGAACTTTATTTATATATTTTCAATCTTCGATGAGATAATCTCAGTATTTGAACTGCCATTCACTTTTGTCAATACAATGAAATGCCTTTTAAATGTCCAAATTAGTGTGACATGCTTAATAATTTACCATCTTGTGTAAGAAGACTTAACTTGGCCATACATTTGCTTCTATTCATGTGCATCTGAAATAATTGGCAGTGAGAAAAGATATAATTCAAGATTTTTGTTTTTTTGTTTCCAATTTGCAGATGTGCCATGAGATTTGTCCTTCTGCAGATGAGGTTATTTGTTGCATTATGTTGCTTACACTATATTGGAGGTTTTTTTTTTTTTGTTCTAATTAATTATTAACACTTGATATTGTTCATCGAAGGTCATCATAGTCACAAGCTCATTGATGAAGGATATGAATAGCAAGACTGACATGTATAGGGCCAATGCTATCCGGGTTTTGTGTAGAATTACCGATGGAACTCTTCTTACTCAAATAGAAAGATACTTGAAGCAAGCAATTGTCGACAAGAACCCAGTTGTGGCTAGTGCTGCTCTTGTTAGTGGAATTCACTTACTTCAGGTGCTCATCTCATGCCCTATTTTTGATTAATTAATATGTTACTTGTGTTATTGTTTGTTCCTGATTTTTTTTTCTTTTTGTATGTTGCACAGACAAATGCAGACATCGTGAAAAGATGGACTAACGAAGTACAAGAAGCTGTTCAATCAAGAGCTGCTCTTGTGCAGTTCCACGCTCTGGCTCTTCTCCACCAGGTCAGAGGTCATTTCTCTGTTGTGTCTTTTGAGATAAGGATGTTAGTTACATTCTTGTTTAAGATCCAATAATGTGGTCTGAGATTTCTTTAATTTTTTATTTGTTGCTTTTAATTTAATGCGAAAAAACGCTATTGTTCGAAATTAGTTAATGGATAACTGCCATTTCATTTACTTATTTCAACCTTTTATTACTTTTTGGAGTACCTATTTCCATTTGGGAACCTTCACACGTACTCTAGAAAAACATCAATTACCTATTGACCTTTTTTTTTCACACACTGTGTCCTATGGTCAAGAAGTGTGGATGACTAGGTGTGTGGTTAGGTGGTTATTCTCTCTTGGTTATATGGAGCTACCTTAATTCTTTTAATTAGATGATGAAAAGATTGGAAACGAATCTGTAGGCAATGTTTACAAAGAGCACATCACTGCAGCAACCTTTGAATCCATAAAAATAAAATCTGATTAAGCCAAACTAAAGTGCAAGTCAACAATATACTGATTATGTTAGTGGAACTGGAATTTGCAGATCCGGCAAAATGATAGATTAGCTGTTAGCAAGCTGGTTAACAGCTTAACGAGAGTAGCTGTTAGCAAGCTGGTTAACAGCTTAACGAGAGGTGCAGTTCGTTCACCACTGGCTCAGTGCCTCCTGATCCGTTATGCTAGTCAGGTACACGTCTTTCTTTCAAACATTACAAAGAATGTGACATTGTCTTGCTGCTGTCCGCACTCTGAATAAGGTAGATTTCTTTCCACATAAGATCATTGTGGTGTACGCACTTTTCCTCGAAATTTGATTGATTCTCTCCAACCTGCACCATCACCCTCTTATTTTTTTTTTTGGGGGGGGGGGAGAGAAGGGATATTAGAAAATTCAATTGTGCTGTTTTGAAGTACCCACCTTGCATCTAGATTTATTGCTATCTAAATGGAGAGAGTTGCTGTTAGAATTTTGGTTATGCATTTGTATTTTCCATACTAAGGTTGTTCAAGAGAAAATGAAATATAGGTTTATATTGACTTGTGACATCAATTTATATTTTCCATAATGCAGCCAAACAATTAGAAAAATCAATTTCTATCAACACAATAAAGAGACAACCTAGTATGCTGTTTCATTCTCACTCATCATGCCATACTCTTTTTGTTCTGAGAAATACCTTTTGACAGTAAGTGCAAAGTAGTGTTCACAAATCACAACCAGAAAAATTGACACCCAATAACATATGTATATATGTATATATGTATATATATCTTTGTCTGTGTGTGTGCGGTAGAATGTCAAATTGCAAGAATCAAAAGTCAAAGATGTAGCTTCATCACCTGTTTTTAGCCAGGCTTTGTGGTTTTCGGATATAGTTCAGTCATTAGCTGCGTAAATTTCTCTTGTTTGATGTTGTCATGTACTTTTTTGCAGGTTGCAATGACTCATCCCATGGCAGTTACGAACTGCAATATAGACATGGAGAGCTTAATTTCTGATCAGAACAGAAGCATCGCTACACTTGCAATCACGACGCTCTTGAAGACAGGCAATGAGTCAAGTGTAGATCGCTTGATGAAACAGATAACAAACTTTATGTCTGATATTGCAGATGAGTTCAAGATTGTTGTTGTTGAGGCTATTCGATCCCTATGCTTAAAGTTTCCTCTCAAGTATAGATCACTGTGAGTAGCTAGTTGCTATGTAGAAAAATGTTTCATTTATACATCAGTTTTTTTCTTATTCGTATGGATCACTAATACATCGTCTGCATTATATTTGATTTCCCAGGATGAACTTTTTGAGTAACATTCTCAGAGAAGAAGGGCGCTTCGAGTATAAGAAGGCAATTGTTGATTCAATTGTCATTCTTAACAACATAATTATTGTGTGTTGACATGATGCTCACTTTTTTTTTTGGTGCGCTTCAGTCCTCACCACCAGTAGAGCTGACAGAACCTGAGACGGAGTATGCTGTCAATGTTGTGAAGCACATTTATGATGAGCATGTTGTATTTCAGTATAACTGCACAAATACCATTCCTCAACAACTGCTGGAAAATGTAACTATCCATTTTGAAATGCAATATTCAATGTCCATTTCCTTTGAATAAAACTTCTTTGACAGTTATGCTTTGGCTTGCTTTCAGGTGTCTGTTATTGTTGATGCTTCCGAAGCTGAGGATTTTGTGGAAGTAGCATGCAAGGCTTTAAGCTCACTTCCTTATGATTCTCCAGGGCAGACATATATTGCATTCCAGAAGCCAGAAGGTGCAGTTCTTGGGAAGTTCTCTAACACGTTGAAGTTCGTTGTTAAAGAGGTACAGTTGCCACTTAATCTGTCCACTTATTCCTAGTACCTTGCTTTGGTAATGGCTAAATTGTGATCAACAGTTAAAAATTAATCCACTTCCATGTAAAGGCAAATCAAAGCTTTGATTTTGACCAAGTCAGATGGTTTCATTTTAAAGGTTAATTGATTTCCATATGAAGAAATTTTTCTTGAATTAGATTCTGTAACTTAGGTCCACTGTAAAGGTATTTGTTCACTTGAATGCTATTCTAAAAAGAGTGGATTTCGTCAAGTTGCGATAAGTTATTTAACTTGAAAATTTTTTTTTCACCGAGTAACTAACAAACTCATCTTATTTGAACTTTTAAACCACAAGCTACATACTTACTACAAAGTCAACTTCTATTTTGGTGTATTATCATTTTGATGCTTAATCAATTTGTGTCCTTCAAGGTTGATTCAAGTGGTGAGGTAGAGGATGATGGAGTTGAAGATGAATACCAGCTTGAAGATGTTGAGGTTGTTGCAGCTGATTATGTGTTGATAGTGGGGGTTTCCAATTTCAGGAATGCATGGGAAAGCTTGGGACCAGACTTTGAGAGAGTTGATGAGTACGGTCTTGGTGTAAGGGAAAGCTTGGCGGAGGCTGTGAGTGCAGTCATTAGCATTCTTGGCATGCAGCCTTGTGAGGTGAGAACATTTACCTCTCGTGGCTTCTTTTATCTATATGAGGCAATGGGGTTTTGGTATAATTTTATTGGATCTTGTACTCAAATAGAAATCCATTTAAAAACTAAACTTTGTTGTAATTATGTGTGTGTTAATGGTGTTTTAGGACCTCAAAATTGCGTCTCTCGTAGCAGCAGCATTGCGTCTCTCGTAGCAGCAGCAACATTGTTCCACTTTCTTTGTATTTGAGATATTTAAGTTTGTGTGTGTCATTGTATTTGAGATATTATTTGATAGATTTTGACTCAATGTAATACATTTTCTTATTAATTACATTACTTTGCCTTCATTAATTACATTACTTTGCCTCCATTATTTGATAGATTTTGACTCAATGACTCAAAGTCATTTGATAGCAAAAAAAAAAAAAATTAAAAAATTAAAAAATTTAAAAAAAAAATTATTAAAAAAATAAATAAATAAATTTTTTCCACGGTTTTAAACCGTGGCTAACTATTGCAACGGCTAAAGACCGTGGCTACCTTCCACGGCTTATAACCGTGGCTAGGGTTAGCCACGGCTTAAAACCGTTGCTACTTAATTAGACACGGTTTAAAACCGTTGCTAGTATCCATACTTTATCACGGCTTAAAACCGTGGCTATTCTTGTCACGGCTAAAAACCGTTGCTATGCTTCTTGCAACGGTTTAAAATCAGGGCTAAATGCTGAAAATCACCACCCCTATTCAAACATAAAACCGTTGCTACAATGTTTAGCAACGGTTTATAGCCGTTACAAAGAATTTCGCGACGCCTCTGTAGCCCACGGCTCTTAGCCGTGGCAATGGGTTACGCCCACGGTATAGAACCGTTGCTAATGGGGGTTTTTGGTGTAGTGAAAATAGAAGCTAATAAAATAGTTTGACTTAGGTAAACTAGTTAGCCATATTTTCTTATAAAAAAAAGTGGGGGCACCTATACTTTAATTAAAACCATAATCTTGATTTTATTTTATTTTTCTACTCAATCTTTGTTTGGGTTTGTGTTGGTGGTGGCAAAAAACGTGACTTAATGGGAGAGAAAGAGGGTTTGCTTTGCATTACATTGCTTAAAAAAGAAAAGAGTGACAAAAAAATAAAAGAAGGAGAAGAGAAATGAGGAGTACAAGAAGAGGAGAGAGAAACCAAGAGAGAGAGGGTTTTCATCAAACAAACAAAAATATAGAGGTTTAAACAAATGATCTTTGTTCTTCTCTTGGCCTGCGTCTCACCAATCTTTCTTGCTGAATCCGATCACAGGTGAGTTTTCTCTACCTGAACCCTTATGTCTTGAAAATTTTGGTTTGTTGGGTAGATTTGAAAGTTGTGCGTATTCCCCATTTTTTTTTTGTTCAATGTGTTTTACAGTTATAACCGTTGAAGTATTTTTCCCTTTTCAGTTGCTGAGAGTTACAAACAATCTAATGGTCTCTTCACGCTCTCTCTCATATATGTTCCAGACAATACATTGCTCCTAATGTCCCGTAATTTTGGGTGTTTTTTTTAGTTGCATTACAGACCACTCAATCATCTAGTGGTTGTTGGGTCATGTTCCAATCTGTGTAAGAATAGTTTTTATTTAATTTTTTTTTACTGTCTGATATGCGGTTTCTTCATTTATTTCTTGAAAAAGTTATCTATATTCTGTTTCATCTTTAGTTTAAGAGAATTATTGAAATTCTCAATGACCTCTTAATACTTTTCCAAATTGCTTCATTGTTTTTTTTTTTTTTTTTTTTTATTAAAAGAGAAACTAAACTTGAAATTGGGTTTGTATGCTTATTTGAAGTTAGCCAGGGAAATACTATTGGCGTAAATATTATGACAATTTATAATGTAGACATCTAATTTTAATAAAAATTTATTTATTACCATGGTCATAATATTTTCACATAATATATTCACTTAATTTTCTACATAATAAATTAATTAGAGGGTTTAGTTTAAAACATGATGTTAACTTTACATGTATAAAAATTTAGCCATAGTCTGACCCTAAACATAGTATCATAATTCCTCAAACTCGCTTAAACATAATTTTATTCACAAATAAAAACTTAAGATAAAAACTAATATAAAGAGTGAGAAATACTCACAAATGCAAGTATGCAAGAAAGACATTCAAAAACTGCCAAACAGTCAAATCTCCTCAAGGCCATAAATAAGGGAAATGGCAAAGATCTGAATCAATGTACCAAACACGAACATATGCACACAAATCCCACATCCCAAGCCGCAATAAAATAACAAAATAATCCTAAAATCGAACATGTGTTCAAACGCGTACACATGCTCATGCGAACGCGTGCATACACATGTGCACATCAACTTCTCCCCTTCTTATCTTTTTCTTTACTTATCAGATAAGAGTTCTCTTCTCTCCCATTTTATTTTCACTATTCACTTTTTAATTAATCCATTATGTCCCAAATTCGATATGGCGATGCATATTGATTTAATGGCTAGCAATACAATTGCCTTATAAATCTTTCCGCAAGCTGAAGTTGGACCTACAGGATTGAACAAGCAAACCACTCTATATAATGTGTCCTTGTGAACTGATTTGTCACATCTTGCCAAGCCCAAGTTACTTGCAGCATTGTGCAACACGTTGTGCTGCAAGCATGGTAGTATATGATGAAGATTCATCTCAATCAGCCTGGACTTTCATCCCACTAGTAATACAGATCATGGTTTTGATTTACATTTTCCGTTAAAGTTAATAAGTAAGAGGATTAGAGGGAATCAAATTGGTATTGAAAATATGAAAGCTAGGTAGAATTGGCCGACACAAAGGCACGGTAGGAAGAACTTCTACAGGAACAAAGCAAGTGCGAGTTCCGCGGGGTTGTACATGGCAGGCTGGAGCTGCTAGTGCTGATGTAGGAGCATCCAGAGTGGGATCTTGGTTGATATAAGAAGATGTCATACGTAGAGTTGTCCATTGCTTTTGCGTCCTCGGATGAGGAGGGGTGTCACGCCCCGACCCGCCACATCATAATATAACACATTCTTGATACGAGAATGAAACGGAAATAAAAACTACGATAAAATTTGAACAAAATAAATATATTTGATTCACCCCTCCAGAGTCATAGCGACAAAACCAATATACAAGCATCAAGTATAACAATATAATACATCGGATAACACAGAGGAAACAAAACATACTCGTACAGGGTGGACACAACCAAAAAGCACAAAACGCACCTACAATAGAAATCGGGGCCTAGATGCCACGATCAGCAGGAACGCCAACACTGCCTACACTCCAATAGAAGCACACCCCTTGCGGTGTCAGCAAAACACAAAGCTAGCTGGTGCGAGCGAACTAAATACAAATAACAAAATACTATACAAGGAAAATTCATGCCAGACAATAAAGGATAAGTAAAGTTCTAAAGTCTAAATCACACCGTGTCTCTAAGGATAATATTTCTAAGTTCAAGCAACAACACAAGCATTTCAGATTCAACAATAACTACAAGTTTACGATATATGCCGATCATTACACGTGATTCAAACATGGTAAATATCAAGCAATGAAAATAAAGACAATCTCATAGTTCTTCCTAGTCTCCTAGGTATAGCAATCAAGTCGAAACCAAAAATTATGTAAAACTCTATATAAGTGTCTCATATCGTAGGTATCCGCATACCCTACGAATGTGTCGCACCCAGACACATCCCACAACGTGCACCAGTACCACTTCGGGCTTGTTTGTATCCTAATGGGGTGCCATCTGCCAGGATACAAACTCAGACATCCCGAACGACTGGCCTAACACGGCCAACCTAACACAATCAAACTCAAGCGCGCTGGGAGGGAAAGCGAGTAATCTCCAAAGCACGTCCTCCGGGACCCGTCCTACTGCACTCTATAGTGGCAAGTGCGTGTTGGAGCTCACCGCACCTCAGCAAGCTTGCCACATGCAATAGCGTCCACAATGTCTGGTGCGAGTCATCTCAAGCACCATCCAACTCACGATGCGAGCAAGCTCCTAAGCATCGACACAACAGGCATTATAGCTGGGTAAATACACTTATAATAACATCCACATTTACAAATGACGAGTCTGTGCATAATCAAGGTAACAAACGTGCAATCATAATCAATTAGGCAATTTTTATAAAACCACAACTATGCCAGGGTCCCAACATGACCCAATTCACCACGATAAATTTATTCGAGTCAATTATCATACATGCTCAAGACTCGGCAATCCATGGTACAACATGACATACTATGCAAACTCGAAAACGAAGCATACAAGTCCAATGTCATTACACCAAAGCCTAATCACACCCAAAATTCATTCACTATTCGATTTCATTCAAGTATATCATGCTTTCAGGAAATCCAATCCATAATTCATTCACAAATAACTAACACAATCATCGAAATATCTAAAAACCCCGAATTTCAGATTTGGATTCAATTATACACAATCGACGGTATAATGTAAAAATTAAATTCAGGATTTCAAATAATTATTTCTCGAAATAAATATTATAATTCCACTCACCTGAGCGGAATGGGCTTTCAAAACCCAATTCCTACCGGTCGAAGTTCCTAACTCGCAAAACCACGAATGCGGGACCACAGAAATTTTTAAAACTGCAAGGCGAACTCGAAAATGAGTAAACTAGCCGAAAACTGAAAAAATAAATAAATTACAAGCGGCGCGTGACTGAAAGAAAAACTTACAGGCAATAAAATGCGCCGAAACCCTCCCTACTCCAGTCTAATCGCCTCCAAACTGCACAATAGGCTGGAAATGGTCTAAGAACACTCGGAGTCACGAATGTGAGGCTCATCCACGCACCCAAAGCCCAGATTCATGCCAAAGAATCCTCAAAACGAACATGCACCCTGATTTTTTTGAAAAATTCGGCCAACCCCAAAATCAACCTTGCATGTCGGTTCTAAGGGCTCCCAATGACGCCACCAATGCCCCTCCACGGCTGATCGGAGCTACGAAAACCGATTAAACAAATCCAACACCAAACCCAAATGTGAAACTGATTTTTTTGCAAAAAACCAACAGAGAAACGAAGAGGGGATGAAGAGAGGAAGAAATGAGGAGGAGGAAGTGGGATTTGGGCGAAGAAATCAACAAAACTGCCGACGAAATTTCGCTGGAGACGAAGAGTCGAAGAGGAAACCTCGTACTGTAAAGAAAAACAAAAGAAAAAGGAATGAGAAGGAAGAAAGAAAAAGGGGGGGTCGTCTTTTAAAGGGTGGGTGGCTATGTGCCCCCACCGCATTAACTGAGTACACCCCGACCAAATCTTTTTTTTTTTTTTTTTTTTTGAAAACACAGATATTACATCATACACACCTTAAAAGAGATCTCGTCTTCGAGATCGGACAAAGCCACGACAAGAAAACCTAGGCGAAAAGCTCGGGGTATTTCTGTCTCATCTGGTCCTCCAGCTCCCAAGTGACGTCACCCTCTCGGTGGCTCCACTGAACCTTCACTAACTTCACTGTCCTCCGTCGAAGTTGTTTCACATCATCATCAACAATGGCTACTGGCCTCACTGGATACGTCAACTCATCCAAAATCTCCACCTCAGCGGGCTCTATAATCTGTGACGGGTCTGCCAAACACTTCCGCAACATGGATACGTGAAACACGTCGTGGAGACCTGACATACTCTGTGGCAAAGCCAATCTGTAGGCCACTGGTCCAATACTCTCAGTAATCTCATATGGCCCTACATACCTCGGTGCAAGCTTCCCTCGACTTCGGAACCTAACAACTCCGCGCATCGGGTAAACTTTCAGAAAAACCCTATCACCAACATCAAACTTTAACTCCTTACGCCTCCTATCAGCGTTACTCTTCTGTCTACTCTGGGCTGTCAACAAACGCGCTCTAATCAGCTCAATCTTCTCAGTAGTTTCTCTGATCACATCCGGCCCCATCACAACTGACTCTCCAATCTCTGCCCAACAAACAGGGGACCTACACGCTCGTCCGTAGAGTGCCTCAAACGATGCCATGCTAATACTTACGTGGTAGCTGTTGTTGTACGCAAAATCGCATAACGGTAAGTGATCTTTCCAACTGCCCCCAAAGTCTAAAATGCATGCTCTAAGCATGTCTCCCCACTTTCGAACCATCTATACCCACGCAATGGGGGCTATAAGTTCGAGACGAAGAGGTTTGGCGAGCCGTCGAAATCAGTTCGGGACTGACTAGGCTTCCACCTTCCAAATCATCTACACTCATGCGCATCAAGCTACAAATTTTTGGGTTTTTAGCAGCCAAGCTGAAGAGCAGTGGTCTCATGGCGAGCTGTCAGAATCAGTTCGCGACTTACTAGGCTCCCACCTTCTAAACTATCTACACCTGTGCAATGGGGGCTACAAGTTCGGGGTTGGTAATTTGGCGACCATGTTGAAAGTAGTGGTCCCATAGCGAGCCACCGGAATCAGTTCAGGACTGACTCGGCTCCCACCTTCTAAACTATCTACACCCGCGCAATAGGGGCTATAAGTCCAGGGTTGGTAATTCGTCGGCCACATTGAAAAGCAGTGGTCCCGTGGCAAGCCATCGGAATTAGTTCGGGACTGACTAGGCTCCCACCTTCTAAATCATCTACACCTGCACAGTGGGGGCTACAGGTCTGGGCTTTGATCAGAAGCTTTTGTTGCCAGTCGTCACCGGCTAGGTTTACCTGATCAGGTTTGACGATCATTGACCACGAAGGGGGCAATGATCCCTGGCGATTTGTCCTCATCTAGCATGATAGCGCTGATTAGACTCCAACTTCCTAAACCATCAAGATTCGCGTTGAGCGAACTAGGTGTCGGGACGTACCAGAAGTCGTCGTCATCAGCCTTGGCTGACTAAGTTTGCTCGGTTGGAAAGAGGTTCCGCCAGTTTGAGGGCGTGGAACCCATGTCCTCTACATCGCGCACTGTGTGGACAAAATTACCTTAAATTAAACGATCCGTAGGTACGATCCGTGCATCAAAGCTATATTGGATTTCTGGTGCTTATGCTAAGCATGTAGCATAATGTTATTTGAATAGTGGGTCGAGCCTATGGGCCCGCATAGGAAGAGCTAGGGTTTCCTACATGGTTGCGCTATGTGTACGGCATAGATCTTGCGGTAACACGTGTATGGCGTAGGCAATGGGACAGTTGAGTATCAGTTACTCCCCCTCAATTGATGGGGTTGAGTGCAGCACCATTAATTGGATGAACGTGGTCTGCGCAGTTTCGTTTGGAACCGTCATCTCCTCATTTCCCATACGGTATTCAATGTTTGAAAGTTAATGCTGGGGCGCTCGTTTGGTGAACCATCATGTCTATATAATGGTGTTCTTCAATTGTTGTATGCACTATCTTTCGCAGAGCGTATCTCCTGTAATGTTCTTACTTGAAGAAAATGCTTTGGGTTTTTCAAAGGCTGAATGGGGGATCTTCCTCTCTAGAGTCTTCGAATGTTCTGACATTTACACCAATTAGGCACGATCATAATCGTTGTTATGCGTGGTCACCTGTTCTAGGTGGGTACGTAGTTGATCTGTTGAGATCTTGTAATTTCTTCTCATATTGCGGAGAAGTACAAGTTTTCTATCAAGGAAGATGCATTGGTGTTACTTCGTGCCGCTTGTGTCCACGTATATGCAGTTCCCTTTGCTAACTCATGGCTTATCGAAATGTTAGAAGATGCACGATGCTTCCGGTGGTGGTAGCTCTCAGTCACCCTAGGTACCGCGCTAGAGAAAAGTGTTCTCGCTTGGCAGCATTGTGAGACCTTGACTGCTTAGTCGCTTGTGGGCATCCTCATCCACCTTATTCTATCCTCTTCAGAGACAAAAAACTGTTTGAGTAAGTCTGCAAGAAGGTAGGATGCCTTTCGAGAAAGTCAGTTGTTCGTTGTAAGGTTTGAATCGTTGTTGGCAGGTCGCTTTCCTGGGGTGATTCGATGGAGCAATCGGACGCTCTGTCCTTTCAATTCCCTATGACACCCTGTCCTTTATCTTGGGAAGGGGTCGTTCGAAGTCCATTTGAATATGTTTGTTGTCTCTTGCAGATAGCTTGCATGACCTTTTTTGGATACCTTACATAGTTGGATTGACTAAGCGAGTCTTTACTTCATGTTGCACTGAATTCAAATGCTTGTAGTATGTAGTTTTTTGTATCCACCTCAAGGCGTTTGTTGTTATATCTTTCCAGTAATCAATAGAATTTGTTTTCGCAATTCTTTCTTTATTTCTTAAATGATTGCAAATCACATAAGTCTTTAAGAACCAAAACTCTACATTGACTATGGAAAGATAAATAAACAATGGAAAAAGACTAACTGTTGACGGAGAGAGATTGATCTTGGCCTTGATATGAATTAGGATGGCCCTTGTGGATCGTTAGTGTTCTCAGCGGATTGTTGGGCTTTGCTGGCGTTACAGAGGTTACTGAAGAGTAAACCTTGAAAGGGGTTTTTCTCCGCACCGACGGAAGGTCGGAGGGTTGTGTTCCCATTTTCCTCGGCCCCACCGTTTTGCTTGGCTGAAGAGCAGATTGCTCATGTGCCACTTGATTGTGATGCTTCCACCGTTATTCGACCTGGCACTAGTTTAGGCTGCTCCGTAGGATTCAGTTGGATATGGGAGCACTCTATTTCTTTTAGTGCGGCGTAATGGCAGCCTCGTGTCGTAGGTTGGTATCCACGTATTGTTCCTTCGGAGTGGTTAGCAGTGTACTTAACGCACTAGTAAAGGGTGGAGATTATTGCTTTCATTTGGTGAAGCCATGGTCTTCCCAAGATAAGGTTGTATGTAGATGGCACGTCTACCACCATGAAGTCCAGAAACAAGACCTTTCTCAGTTGCGGTTCTCCTGCCACTACTGCTAAGCTTATCTTTCCGATCGGGAAATAGTTCTCTCCGTTGAATCCGATCAGTGGGTAGTTTGTAGATGATAGCTCTCCTCTTTGAGGTCCATACTGCGAAACACATTTTAGAATAGGACGTTGAGTGAGCTACCTGGGTCCATAAGAGCTCTCTTTACCTCCAACCTTACAATGGATACCGATTTGACTAGGGCGTCATTGTGCAACGCTCAGATTCCTTCAATGTCCTTGTCTGTAAAGGTTAAGATGGGAATGGGGCTCAGAACCCTTGAGTAGCAAATAAGTATATCCTCGTCCGCAGGTCGTGTCCGCATCTCTAGCAAGGCCTGCTTATGGGACGTGTACGACTGGTCTTCATTTGGTCTGACTCCATGGACATAAATTATGTTTGGAGTTTCCTTCTCTATCTCCTTAACTAACTCCCCCGAATTCATGGTCGCTTCTCAGAGTTCAGGAATTCTTTTAATTTGTCACTGCGGATCTAGTACTCAATCTCATACCTCAAACTCTTGCACTCGTTGGTATCATGGTCGTCTTCTTGTGGTATACGCAGTACTTGTCGTTGTCACCCTTGGAGGGGTCTTCGCGCTGATTTGGGGGCCATTTCAGATCTTCCCAGTGTTTCATGGAGTTTAGTACGTTCGACATACTAGAATTGAGGGGTGTCACAGCTTTGGATCCAACGTAGTTGGAGGCTTTCTCTAGTCTGTACCGACTAGAGTCTGACTTGTTGTCATTGTGTTCTCTCTTGCTCTTTTCTTCATCCTTGCGTCTTTTTCCCTCCTTTTTGTCCTTGGGAGCGGAGGGTTTATTCTCGCCTTCTGGGCACTCTTGTGGAGCTCTGTCATGTCAAGAAGGGGTTCCAAGGTGAGGTTTTCATAGAGTTTTCCCTCCTTTAGGCCTGCAATGATGTTGTCACAGCTGTGTCGTTGCTGCATCCGTCAATGAGTGTCATTTCATTATCGAAGCGCGTGACATACACTCTTAGTGTCTCATTGGACCTCTGCTTTAGAGAGTATGTAGTGTGGGATTTTTCAAAAATGTTGGCTCCCAACGAAGCTCGTCAGGAACTCCTTTGCCAACATCTTATTGGAGTCGATCGACCTCGGCAGGAGGCTGTGGAACCATGTTAGTGCTGACTTCTTCAAGCTTGTGGGAGAAGTCATGAACATCACCGACTCAGATTCTTCTTTGAGAGCCATTACGTGCTAATAATGGTGCATGTGGTTGAATGGGTCAGTAGTTCCGTCGTAGAACTCGAGCTTCGGAGGAGTGAACTTTTTCGGAAGTGCCTCATTTATAATCAATCCACGAATGGTGGGACAGAGAGACAGTACATCACGTCTGGGTTGTGTGCCCCTCTGCGGAGGGGGTTCTGTGGGCCAAGCCACTTCGCCCTGGCGGCGGGCTCTATTTTAGTCGCGCAACCTCCTCTAGTCCAATGAGAACTAGCAGGGGATTGACTCTCCTATGCTTGCTCTCTGCCATCCTCCGAAAACGGGGGTCCGTGTTGCTCCTGGTCTCCATTAGCGGGTGGAAGATTTTGTCGCGCGAGGGCCTCCACAGCTTTGGCTATCAACTGTATTTGAGATGACACCATATCTATCATGGGGTCCATTGCCGCTATTGTCAGCGCGGGGGCGTGAGGTTGCTGCCCGTGCATCACTGGAACCGGTGGTACAGCACCGGCCTGAGCGTTGATGTGTCCCCATCTTCTCCGTTATTGCGTGATTTAGTGATCACCATCTCTCTATGTTTCGAAGGGAGACGATATTAGTGAAAGGTTAGAAACTAATGCAGTCATTTTCCGCTCCCTGCTTTGACCTAGTCCCACTGACATGCTGACCTGTAAAAGTAACGCTTGTGAGCCACGGACCACTGTTGTGGTGGCTGATCACACTTCAATGCTAAAGTCACACAGGGATCTGAGGAAGGTGTAATGTTGTAAACAGGAAATTTGTAGCGTACCTTAGCTTACCAACCTCATGTCTTATTTATAGTACAAGAGTCCTGGTTCAACTAGGCCATCGATGGCGTAGTTTAGGAAGGAAATTTTCGTGGAGATCCTTTTCTAATTAGGAGTGTACTGTAGGAGGAAAGTTTCTTGTTACTCCTGTGCTCATATATACGTAGGAGATAGTTCTCTATCTGAGGGCATTATGTAAGAGGAAGTTTCACTGTGTGATTTGTACTCTGGTATTTGCTTCCTAGTTGGAAGTAAAGAGATGCTGTAGTTGCCCGTTCGAAGCTGATCCTCGAGATCCTTGCCTTAGTAAGGCTTACGGGTATTGTGGATAGTTGTGAGACATATGGATCTAGCAGTCTGTAAGAATTCGGGTCTGTTTGGTGGACTGCAATGGGATGGCTTGGAACCGCTTCAGCCAGATCAATGTTTGGCTGACGTTGGGGCCCGTAATTCCTCAAGATCATCATGACACGTGTATGGCTCAGGGATTTGACCATTTTGGTGTATCATCAGTAACCGATCCCACTAGGGGTGGGCACGGTCCGGGTCAGTCCGGGTTTCGGCTAATCCCGGTTCCGGTCGTGATACAGTGAAACGAGAACGGTACGGGTCGGGAAATCAATTTTTTTTTGGCTGACCCGGTTGGTACCGGACTGTTTTGAACCGGGACAGTCCGAGTTGGGACCATGCCATCCCGGTTCCAAAATGGCCCAAGCCCAACAACTCATTTGCTTCCATTTGCTTCTGGATCGTTCTGGTCTCACAACTCAGACACTCCCTTCTCTCGCTCTTTCTCTCCATTCTTCTTGAATATTCCTTCTAAGCTCATCTCACTCAACATCTCTGCATTTCATCTCACAAGCAACAACTTGGCTCAAGCTCTCCTGGTTGATCCACCTCCAATTCCTCGGTCCATGAATTGGTCCATCATGTTCAGAACTTGGCTCAAGGTCCTCGTCAACGTAATGGGATCAAACATATCTGGAATACAAACAATTAGGTCAATTTCAATTTCAACAAATATGATGCGTATTTAGAGATTGATTGAACATGCATGCAGGTAGGAGTAAAGATTACAAAGTACCAGAGAAGAAACTGGGAGCAAATCCACCGTGATAGATTGGGTGGTCTGAGGGTCGGCGAGGGCGACGATTCGGGGTGGGCAAACGGGTCGAGGATCCGCGGGTTCAAACCGAATCAGACCTTTTTTCACTAAACGGTCCGGATTTTAATTTTGTGTTTTTAGATACGGATCGGTCCGGGTCCGTTATAAAATGGTCCGGTCCCAGTTTCCTATTTTTTAAAAAGAAACGGTCCGGATTGGACCCGTATCAAATCACATTTACAAAAAACCTAAAATATGGAAGTAAAGTAAAAAGGTGAAGAGAAAGTGAGAAACAGTAAATAGAGCAAGCACCCGCAGCCGCAGCCCGCAGGCCGCCTCCTCCGCACCTACATCCTTCTCCCGCATCCTCCGCACCAACATCCTTCTCTAACAGAGTACCCGTATCCTCTGCAGTTGTTGCAGGAAGTTCTAAAACCTGACCATACACACGGAGGTATTGTTGCTTGCAGTTGTTGCTGCCTGCTCAAAAGTTGCTGTAACAAGATGGATGCCACCACACCGAAGTACTCCTGACCAAGATTGACAGACGATCTGGAAAGGAGCTCGAGAAGGAGCCCAAGTTCTTGAAGAATGGTGATGCTGGTATGGTTAAAATGATTCCCACTAAACCCATGGTTGTCGAGACTTTCTCCGAGTACCCACCCCTTGGTCGTTTTGCTGTGAGAGACATGCGTCAGACTGTTGCTGTTGGAGTCATCAAGAGCGTTGAGAAAAAGGATCCATCAGGAGCCAAGGTTACTAAGTCTGCTGCTAAGAAGAAATAGGGAAGTATGATGCTATTCAACAGTAAGTTTTTATTATGTTTGTGTTGTGATGTTTGCAACGTTTATGATTTGCTATTTTTGTTGAGTAGCTTGTCTCAGCACTGGGTGCTTGTCTAGATACTCCAAATGTTCCAAGTCAACTAAAGAAAGACTGATATAACCCCGTAATTAATACTCCTCTAATTCTTTTGTAGAGACGTTAAGCACCAGAACATGGCCAGTCTTGTTGCTACACTCAATACCTTTCCAGTGACAGCAATCTTCAAGCTCCATCCAAGACGAGGAACCGTTTGGAACCGGACCAGAACGAATCCGTTAATTTTAAACGGTTCGAGTTAGGTTCCTCCAAATTTGGAACCGATCTGGACCGTGCCCACCCCTAGCGACGATCGATGTCGATGTCTCGATCATCTAATTCATAATCTCGTTTCTGAGTGTTGGTGTTGTAGAGGCGGTTGCAAGAAGGTGCAAGTGAGGCAGTAGAAGGGCGGATTGGGTTGAGGAGCTTGATCAGGAGGTTGGAAGCGGTGCCTGCTCTCCTTAGTGTCATTGTTTAAGCCACTGGAGGATTGGAGTTGCAAGTAGAGAAAGAAACAACGACTTTGAGAGTGCAGTGCTGCTTTGGTTTGGATTGTTTTGTGTTTTGTGGGGGAAAGGAAGAAAGCAGGGTTCCCTTGAGTAAGAGATTTGGGCTTGGGCTTGAGTGAGAGTGTGGAAGGTTCGAGTAACAGATTTGGGCTTGGTCTTATTGTAGTAACCAAGATGGTTCGGAACAGTCCGGGACAAAATGAGTGAAAATCGTTGGCAACAAAATTAAATTTGGATTCATAATCGGTGACTGGTTGAGTAAGTGTTGGTGAATGGATGGTTGGATTGATTAATCACAGCAAAAGTAGCAAACACAAAATCAAAAGAAGATGAAGTATTGCTTTGGTTTACTTACCCAAATAAGATTGTTTTTGTTGCTCTTTGTTGATGAGTTTAGTCTTTTTCGCTTTATCCGCCTGCAGTGGCGTTGATTTGTGGAAACTTAGTTGTGTTATGTTGAATTGAGCTCACAATCAAAACCACCACAACGAAACAATTGAACAAGCACAAACATCATCACCATAACCGTTACTACCATCATCAACACATCTGATGCAGTTGTTTTTGGCTCCCTGCTCCTATCTGGTTCATGTTGACCTGCAAAAGTAGCACACGTGAGCAACGGACCACCTGTGTGGTGGCCGATGGCACTCCGTTGCTAAACTCAGACAGGATTCTGAGGAAGGTGTAATGCTGTAACATGAAATTTGTAGCGTACCTTAGCTTATCAACCTCATGTCTTATTTATAGTGCAAGGAATCCTGGTTTAACCAAGCCATTGTTAGCGTAGATTAGGGAGGAGATCTTCATGGAGATCCTGCTCTAATTAGGAGTCGTGCTGTAAGAGGGAAGTTCCATATTAGCTCTGCGCTCTTAGATACGTGGGAGATAGTTCCCAATCCAAGAGCATTCGTAAAAGGGGGTTTCTCTATGTGGAAGATACTATGGTGTTTGCTTCCTAGTTGGGAGCAAAGAGCAGTTGTAGTTGCCCGTCCAAAGCAGATCCTCGAGATACTTGCCTAAGGAGGGCTTACGGGTATTGAGAACAACTGTGAGACGTGTGTGCCTAGCATGGTGTGAGAGTCCGGGTCCGCCTAGCGAACTGAATTGAGCGTACTTAGAACCGCTTGGGCCTGTTTAGTCCTTAACTGATGCTAGGGTTCGTATTTCTTCGAGATTATCACGACACGTGTACGGTTCAGAGGTGTGACCATTTTTATGTATCATCAGCTACTCCATCCGATTTAGTGGGCCATCACATTGGTTCTCTAAGTCATCTCTTTAAGGGATGCGCCGCTCATGATGATTGAGTCTGAATCGTTGCTTGAGTCGAACGCCGCATTAATGGCACGTGCGTCGGTTCTGCGGAAAATAGGCAGGAAACCATCCTCTATTTAGGTCATCTGTAGTGCAGATTCTGATTTTTCTATTTTGTTCGCTTTCGAAGATATTGTTCTGAAAAGATTGTTTGCCTTTTTCATGGCTCAAGAAAATTTTCTTGACGATGTTGTTTTGGCTGAAGCCTTGGTATTTTTTGAAGACGGGTTGGTTTTTTAGCCCGGTCTTGCTGAAATTTGTACGGAGTTTGGGGTTCCTGAGGACTTGCCATTATATCTATTACCGGGCGACCAAACGCCTGTGTCACCTCCTGCCAATTTCATATGTTTACATCGTGGGAATTTCCAAACTAGAGTGTGTTTTCCGATACTGGACGTGATTTGGGAGTTCTTGGATTTCTTATGGATTCCTCCGGCTTAGTTGGGGCCTAACAGATATAGGATCATCCTCATGATTCTGCTCAGTGCCAAGGAGGCTGGTGTTAGCATGACACCGCGGTGATCCAGTTGCTGACCTCTCCTCGGCTAAAGAGAAATGTTGTCTGTAAGATGAAGTCCCCGAAGTGCTTCGGTAAACTGCCTGATGATTTCAAGTTTAGCAGAAGCACTTGGCTCCTGCGTATTTGAAGTATTTTCGGTGCAGGGGTCATCTGCTCGAGCGACAGTTCAGACCACTCCGTAAGTTCATTCCCTTTTTCACGATTTTGATATGCTTGGTAGCGAGCCAACTGCTCATTATTTGTGTTCCCTTGCATGAAGGTTTCCTACCACTCCTCTCACCTTAGAGGGGCAAAACACCATGGAGATGTTTTGTGTCATCCCGCAAAGGAAGGCGAGCGATGTCATAAGAGTTTCCAATTACATCCGTAGTGGGCTATGGGACAACTGGCACGTTGCTCCCACTTGTATCGTGAGTCGCACATTAAGTTGGAAGATGGGGCCCCTTCTAGGAAGAGAAATGTTGTTGAGGCCAAAGTTCTCGTTCTGTCCGATGTTAGAGTTGGCCCATCTTCGGCACGAGCCCTTTCAGTGAGAGAGGAGCGTGAGACTACTAGGCTTGTTGAAGGGAAGACTGATGTTTCCGTCTTGGAGAAAGATTAACTTCAATTGGCAGAAGTCATGGACAGGTCGAACCTTAGTGACAGGCAGGTCGAGGTTCTGAATGACCCTCTGGTGCGGGTCGCAATGGCAGCTTACGCTGGTGCTGATTCGCGTGGGACCATTGTTGTTGGAGGTTCATGTTAAGATTCGCCTGAGGTGGTAGAATCTGATCGCCCTACTATTGATTCGCCTGAAGGTGGCTGCAGTACCGACCGTGTCTCTTGTAGTCTGCATTGCTCACCATCTCATTCTAGGCCACAATTGGAAGTGTTGGAGGGTACTTTGGATAATTCGCTTTTTCCTCTCCCTCCAGATCCCATTGAGCCGTCTTGCAATAAAGGGTCGGTTGTATTGACAAAGGAAAGGCCACGGATGAGAGTCTGAGGACGATGGCAACCATGAAGGGCGGCACTGGCGTAGTTCCCGATCAGGGAAGGCTTCACCCAGATGCACGGACATACCTGTTTGCACCTGACTTGGTAAAGATGAGCTCACAAGTCTGGCATCGAGAAGTGGATGTAGAGTATGCTTCGAGGAAGCACATAAGCAAGCCACACAGCTGGTTGATGGATCATGTTCCGAAACCCAAAGAGGATACGTTGGAATGATGCATGGATAAGGGTTTGAAATACCTTATGCAAGGTATGTCCCATATGAGCCACGCGGTCGTTGCTGAAATGGATGTCGAGGCGACTCGTGAGAAAGTATATACATTGGAACGTGTCTTCTCTCACAAGCAACTATTGTATTCTGATGCGCTTCGTGAAATCGAGCGGCTTAAGAAGAAGACTGAGGAGTAGCGGTTGGATCAGTCAACTGTGGTTGCTAAGGCACAAGGGACTCGTCTGGATGACTTTGAGTGTAGTCTGACGGAAGCGGTGTCCGAAAGGGGCAGACTCAGGCAGAAGTTGAGCCGGGTCCGTCGAGAAGTCGAGGTTACGCAGGATGATGCGGCTAAGGTGTGTTCTGAGCTGCAGTCTTTTGCTGAAAAGAGTGTTTCGAAGGAAGTTGAATGGGCTGCTGAGAAGCAACTGTTGGGATCCATTGTGGAGTTATACGCCCATGAGGTGAGAAAGGTTGAAGACCAACTTGAACTGGGGTGGCATGAGCTTAGTGTTGTGAAGAGCAGTCTGACCATAGAGCAGTCTTAGGTTGACATGTTGACTGCACGTTGGAGCTACTGGAACGCGAACTTGTTGACGCGAAAGTGCGTGAGGAAAAGCTTCTTCAGGAGCAAGGCAAGTGTGAGTTCCACTGGGTTGTGCATGGCCGGCTGGAGCTGTTGGCACTGATGAAAGAGGAGCATCCGGAGTAGGATCTTGGCCGATATAATAAGATGTCATATGTTGACTTGTTTATTGCCTTTGCATCGTCGAATGAGGAAGACAATGTGGGCTCTAATACGCAGACCGCGGCACGTGTGGATGTTATCCTTGCTCCATCTTCCACTAGGCTTAGCTCTTCTGTTTCTGTACCTTATCCTGATAGGGAGTGACCTTGGTGTGATTGTACCCCTTTTAGTTTTGACCATTAAGGAAAACAGTTTTATTAGTAATGTGTTTGTTGTCTCTATTGTACGCTTTTTCCTTTTGCTTTGTCGCCATGCTTAGGTTAGTTGAGTCAATAAGACGCTTGACTGGTCTGTCTGCGTTAGAGTGCTTAACCGCTTTGTATTGTGAACGACTCGGGGTCATTGCGTAGCCATGTTCAATAGTGGGTATGTTGCGCATAGTTTATCTAGGGATGCCCGCGCTGTGTCTTGTTCCCGAAGTAAGCTGCTTGAGGATTACCATGTTTGTACGACCGGTCGGTCGCAGTTGCTGCTAAGGGCGAGTTGCAATGACCGAGCGCATGTGTCGGAGTGATCGTGCCGAGTCAGGCGCCGTAAGCTCAGGCTGGCATCCTAAATAGCTTTTATTTGGGCACTGGCCGTACAACCTTTGTATCGGCGTTTGAGAGTAAAAATGTCAGTCCGCTTGAGCGTGAAGACGCTGATTCAGCTAGATAAATGATTGGTGACCAGGCTGAAGAGCAGTGGTCTCGTGACAAGTTGTTGGGATCAATACGGGACTGACTAGGCTCCTACCTTCCGAATCGTGTATGACCAAGCAAAGTGGGCTACGGATTCAAGGAGTAAAAGTTTGGCGACCAAGCTGAAGAGTAGTGGTCCCGTGAAAAACCATCGGAATCAGTTCAGGGCTGACTAGGCTCCCACCTTTCCTTCCCTGCGTAGTAAGGGCTACAAATTCAAGAGAGGTTTGGCGACCAGGCTGAAGAGCAGTGGTCCCGTAGCAGGCCATCGAAATCAGTTCGGAATTGACTAGGCTCCCACCATCCAAATTATATACACCTGAGTACATCAAGCTACAAATTTGGGAGGGTTCGGCGGCCACACTGAAGAGCAGCTGTCCCGTGGCAAACCGTTGGAATCAGGTCGTGGCTGACTGGGTTCCTACCTTCTAGACTATCTACGCCCTCGCAGCGCGGGCTACTGATGAAATTTTTATTAACCTAAATTAATAAGCTAATAAACCCTACTTGTAATACTGCAAGTGCACGGCTGTCTAACTGGTAGATAGTGGCAAATACATATCGATCCCACGAGGATTGACGAGACAGTCGAATTCTAAGACTTATTTGAACTAATTTAGAGTTGGGGGTTACAGCAGATGAAAATTACTAAATTAAGAAAATGAAATGCACAACTAAAATTAAACTGATAAGATGATAGAAAGGGACCGAGACATCGAATCTACCACAGGTTCTTCGAGATTTGTGTAATCCAAATTATTGTTTTCAAGAATTAACATGACTAACCTAAAGATTAATCTAAGTTTGGATTTGATTTCAGCAAAGGTATAAACCTCTAGCATTGCGTGTCTTCTTACAGCACACACAATCACAGGTTTATTTTAACTAATTCTAAACCCCTAACATTGCATGTCTTTTTACGGCACACACAATCACAAATTCAGATTAATTGATTAAAGCAGGCTTTGAATATCAATAAAGGGTACTTCTAACTACCGACTAGTCTAGATAAATAATCTGGATATAATCGGTGAAAGCAAATTATTGAAACTTAGAAATCAACTGTGTTTAACGTTCAAGTATATAGAAAACAATAAATTCAAATACAACAAACTCTAGGAAACCCTGTGGTTTCATCTTCGCCTCGGCGCGGGGTCTAGAAGATCATGGTAGCGGTGGTCACAACACTGGGGTAGGTGGAATCCATCTCAGCACAACCGCGAATCCCGAGAAAAAGGTTGCAAATGCACTGTGGTGGTACAGAGCAGAACCACATGGTGGAAATAACCAACTGATTTGAAAATCTGTTGGTTCCCACCAGAATTCGCGCTCTGTCTTCTTCAGCAAGACGTGCCGCTGCTTCTTTTTCCTCCGTGCTACTTGCGAGCGTATTCTTCCTCCGCTGAAGCTCTAAAACCTGCAAGAGAGAGGGAGACAAAGTGAGGGAGATACGAGAGAGAGGAAAGAAATGAAGAACAGGAGAGGAGCAGGGGCGGTGAAACAGGGAGGCGCTCCGTGTTTCTGCTGCTGCTTGCGAGCTCTGTTCCTCCGGCGAGCTCTGGTCCTTGCAAGAGAGAGAGGGGGTCGGGAGATGGATGAACAGAGAGAGAGACAAAAAGAGGAAGAGGGAGAAAATGGAGGAGGGAGACAGGGCGGTGGAGCTCTATCGCGAGGTGGTGGTGTGCATGGTTTGCTTTGTCGCTAGATGATGGTGGCTTGGACGGTGATGTTGTGGATGGAGAGGTGAGGTACGCTGCTAGAGAGAGGTCAGGAAAGTGGAGGAGGTGGCGGCTGATGGTGGTTTTGGCGATGTGACGGTAGTTGCGACAGCGACGTGGAGTGAGATGGCGGTTGGTTAGTGGCGGGAGATGAAGGTCTCTATTTCTCTGCCAAGGAGGAAAGGGAGGAGTGGTGGCTGGAAAAAGAGAGGAGGAAGAAAAGAACGTACCAGCCGAGAGGTTTTCTCCAAAAAAGGGAGAACCTAAATAGGGTTCTCCTATTTTCTTGGCCTTGGGTTTTTAGGTTAGCTTTTTTGGCTTGGGCTTAGGTTAAATTAGGTGGACTTAGGTTTGTTTGGGTTAGGTTTAAGTATGTGACCCTCTACTTTGTACCACTGCTAGAATCGATAAATTAATATATCATTTCCTCAAATTGTCGCCTTTATGCGATTTCATCGTTCACGCTCAAATTCCTACAAAAACATGAAAATGAAATAATTAGAATAAAATATACTAATTGAAACATTAACATATATAAATTAAGGGATGTATTATGTAATAATTACATAAATATCAGCTACACTGAAAAGCAGTGGTTCCGTGGCGAGCCATCGAAATCAGTTCGGGACTAACTAGGCTCCCACCTTCCCGTTTATCTACACCCTCGCAGTGGGGGTTACAAGTCCAGGTTTTGATCGGAAGCTTTTGTTACTAGTCGTCACCAGCTAGGCTTACTTAATTGGGTTTGGTGATCATTGGCCGCAAGGGGAGCCAATGATCTCTGGCGTGTCGTCGTTACCAGGCGTGATAACGCTGATTAGACTCCCACTTCTTAAACTGTCGATGCCCACGCTGAGCGGACTAGGTATCGTGATGTACCAAAAGCTGTCATCATTAATTTTGGCTGACTAAGCTTGCATGGTTTGAAAATAAGTTCTGCCTGTTTGGGGGTGTGTGAATTTAGGGGTAGCATGGTGTGAACGAAGTTGCCTCGAATCAGCAGGTGATCTGTAGGTACAATTAGTATGTTAGTATCGGCTAGGATATTTTAATGCTCATGCCGAGCATGCGACAGAATGTTGTTTGAATATTGGGCTAGGCATGAGCATTCAATCTTCGGATTTGACACCAGACATAGGATGATTTTAATTTTGACTATCCTATTGTGCAACACATTCAATCTTCGGATTTGACACCAGACATAGCCCAATATTCAAACAACATTCTGTCGCATGCTCGGCATGAGCATTAAAATATCCTAGCCGATACTGACATACTAATTGTACCTACAGATCACTTGCTGATTCGAGGCAACTTCATTCACACCATGCTACCACTAAATTCACACACCCCCCAACAGGCGGAACTTCTTTTCAAAACATGCAAGCTTAGTCAGCCAAAATTAATGATGATAGCTTCTGGTACATCACGATACCTAGTCCGCTCAGCGTGGGCATCGACAGTTTAAGAAGTGGGAGTCTAATCAGCGTTATCACACCTGGTAACGACGACTCACCAAAGATCATTGGCTCCCCTTGCGGCCAATGATCTCCGAACCCAATTAGGTAAGCCTAGCTGGTGACGACTAGTAACGAAAGCTTTCGATCAAAACCTGGACTTGTAACCCCCACTGCATGGGTGTAGATAATCGGGAAGGTGGGAGCCTAGTTAGTCCCGAACTGATTTAGATGGCTCGCCACGGAACCACTGCTTTTCAGTGTAGCTGATATTCACGTAATTATTACATAATATATCCCATTAATTTATATATATTAATGTTTCAATTAGTATATTTTATTCTAATTATTTCATTTTCATGTTTTTGTAGGAATTTGAGCGTGAACGATGAAATCGGATAAAGGTGACAATTTGAGGAAATAATATATTAATTGCTCGATTCTAGCGGTGGTACAAAGTAAAGGGTCACATACTTAAACCTAACCCAAACAAACCTAGGTCCACCAAATTTAACCTAAGCTCAAGCCCAAAATGCTAACCTAAAAACCAGCCCAAGAAAATAGGAGAACTTTATTTAGTTTCTCCCCTTTTTGGAGAAAACCTCTCGGCTGGTACGTTCTTTTCTTCCTCCTCTATTTTTCCAGCCACCCCTCCTCCCCTTTCTTCCTTGGCAGAAACATAGAGACCTTCGTCTCTCGCTACTAACCAACCGCCATCTCACTCCACGTCGCTGTCGCAACTACCGTCACCTCGCCAACACCACCATCAGTCGCCACCTCCTCCACTTTCCTGACCTTTCTCTGGCAGCGTACCTCACCTCGCCATACACAACATCACCGTCCAAGCCACCATCACCTAGCGACAGAGCAAACCACGCACAACACCACCTCGCGACAGAGCTCCACCATCCTGCTTCCCTATTCCTCCTTCGGTCTTTCTCTCTATTCATCCATCTCTCGGCCTTCTCTCTCTCTTGCAAGGACCAGAGCTCGCAAGCAGCAGAAGAAATAGGGAGCACCTCCCTGTTTCTTAGCCCCTGCTCCTCTCCCGTTCGTCCTTTATTTCCTCTCCCGTATCTCCCTCACTTTGTCTCCCTTTCTCTTGCAGGTTTCGGAGCTTCAACGGAGGAAGAATACGCTCGCGTGGCGCACGGAGGAAGAAGAAGCAGCGGCGTGTCTCTCTTGAGAAGACAGAGCGCGAATTCTGGCGGGAACCAACTGATTTTCAAATCAGTTGGTTATTTGCACCCTGCATTTTTTTCTATGTACCATCACAGTGCATTTGCATCCTTTTCCTCGGGATTCGCGGTTGTGCTGAGATGGATTCCACCTACACCAGTGCTGTGACCACCACTACCATGATCTTCTAGACCCCACGCCGAGGCGAAGATGAAACCATAGGGTTTCCTAGAGTTTGTTGTATTTTAATTTATTGTTTTCTATATACTTGAACGTTAAACACAATTGATTTCTGAGTTTCAATAATTTGCTTTCACCGATTATATCCAGATTAATTATCTAGATTAGTCGGTAGTTAGAAGTACCTTTTATTGATATTCAAAGCCTGCTTTAATCAATTAATCTGAATTTGTGATTGTGTGTGCCGTAAGAAGACATGCAATGCTAGGGGTTTATACCTTTGCTGAAATCAATTGCGAACTTAAATTAATCTTTAGGTAGTCATGTTAATTCTTGAAAACAATAATTTGGATTACACAAATCTCGAAGAACCTGTGGTGGATTCGATGTCTCGGTCCCCTCTCTATCATCTTATCAGTTTAATTTTAATTGTCAATTTCATTTTCTTAATTTATTAATTTTCATCAACTGTAACCCCCAACTCTAAATTAGTTCAAATAAGTCTTAGAATTCGACTGTCTCGTCAATCCTTGTGGGATCGACCCGCATTAGACAAACGTGCACTTGCGGTATTACAAGTAGGGTATATGAGTTTATTAGTTTAGGTTAATAAAAACTCCATCAAGTTTTTGGCGCCGTTGCCGGGGATTGGAACGGTACAATCGAAATCTTGGGTTGTTTTTGCTTGTTTATAAATTAGGTTTAATTTTCTTTTTAGGAACAATGTTACGAGTCACTTTCTTATTTGTTTTATTTGCTTGAGTTTGGATTTTTTTTTTTTTGCATTTGTTTTGTAGGCGATTACACACATGGGAGCTTAAGTTGGAACGAAGTGAAATATTGCGATTCGCAAGGAAACTCTCAGAAATCAACTTGTACCCGGCATCGCAAGTAACCCGAAAGAGGTTCATGCAGAAGGTAACTTCTACCCACCGCATCTGCACGCGGTTTTTGTGTGATCACTTGTGTTTAGCTTGTTTTAGGTAGTATTGCATGCAAATTTGAATAGTGGCGGGATTGAGTTGAAACTTTCGTGTCCTCTCCCGCAGATAGGTTAATCACCATCTATTTTAGGGTTAGGAACCTAGGCCTTCACTATTTAAAATTTGTAGCAAGATAATTATCTAGGACAGGTGTGACGCTCATAGGGACCCTCATTGGACGTTTGATAGCTTAAAGTGGTCGAGTGAAGGAACATATCCCATCTGGGAACGGTTCTTGAACTGGCATTTCACTCTGAGCTAGAGAGTGGAAAAAGAGGTAGGAGCAACTCTGTAGTGGCGGATTGATAGGAAATTACCGTGCCTCTCCCACGGTTAGGTAAATTGAATTGAATTTCAGCTCTACATTAGTAACAAAGCTCTAGGGTCGTCTGCCATTCATTTCATTTGCGCATCATTTATGTGTCATTTAGGGTTCCATTTTTTTTTTTTTTTTAAAGTCAAGTCATCTTCATATAGTGGTTAGGCATGCATATATTAAAAAATAAAAAAAATCTTGAAACAAAGGAAATGGCTGAGGAGAAAGACTTTAATGATTACTTCTCCCCTTCTACCTTGAGGTTCGAAATAGTTCTTATGACGATGACTCATAAATTAGATGCAATTATGAATTTGACTCAACCCCTACCTCCCACTAATGTTTCATTTGAGGGTTGTGTTGCATGTTTGAGTCCTAGTCATTCTATAGCTGATTATGATTTGCAATATGATTATCCTGAATATTTCGCTGAGCAAATCCATTCTTTTAATGCTAATTGGTGACCTGGTTATAATTCAAAGTCCAACTATTACAACTCTAGTTTTGCCAATAATCAAAATCTCTCCTGGGCTCATAACTCACACCAAAGGGGACATATTTTCTCTCAGGCTCCTCAATACCCTAATCATGTTATGCCTCAATTTAACCAAGCTCCTCCATCCAACACATCAAGTTTAGAGGAAATGATTAACCGTTTTATGCAACGCACAGAACGACTGCTTGAACATGATTCTCAGGCTATGTTAGAGTCAAAAGCCATGATTCAACACCAATCTCAAGCCATCAATAGACTTGAGATAGTTGTGGATCATATTACTGAGGCATTATCTGAAAGTGAGTTAGGAAGAGTTCCTAGTCACTCTGTTCAAAATTCAGAGGGTCAATTCATAACTGGTAACACATCAGAACCCGAGTCAGATGATGTTTTTTAGGATAATGTGATCGAAACTACTTTGGTTCATGACCCATTCCCTTACCCACATTTTCATAATGACCCACTCGACATATGCCTTCCTAGTGAGTCTTGCATGAAGTTAATTCTCAATGTTTTTTGGAGTCAAGCATCGACTATTTTCACGATACGAATGACCCCATAATTCAAGAAATAGTCAAGTCGTTATCGGAGGACACATCTAATGAGAGACTGCATGCCATAGGTAGTGCTAATTCTAGGTTTGGGGGTGTTTTTTCGTTGTCTAACTCATCATCTTGGTGTAGTTCATTTTGTTATTATGAGCCTGTACCACCCGATATATTTATAGACATACCTCTTTCCATCCCTTTCATATTGACTGATGCTACCTATGTGGATCCCTTGTTTTTAAGGGATGATTTTAATTTTGACTATTCTATTGTGCAACACATTCAATCTTCGGATTTGACACCAGACATAGGATGTACTTTTTTAGGAGTAGGAAAGAGTCATTTGCTGGATATCCATGTTGGTGACGACTTTCTGCTCCAGATCCCTATGACTTCTTTACGACCATGGGTTTGTATGCATTTTATCTATGATTTTGCATGGCGTCTTCGTCATTTTAGGGAGATGTTAGTTTCTGTTGTGCTTGATGTGGGTACTATTATATGTTGGACGGATCCTCAACTTTTTCGGTTGTTGCTATATGATCTACTCAACATCGTGGACTAAGAGTTTAGGTTTGGGGGAGTGTTTGCTATGTTCTTCCTCGACATTTCATGGTACATCATTTATGAGGAAGAATATATGTCGGGCTGACGACGTTAAACCAAGCGCTCCTAGGAGGCAGCCTAGCTTCAGTTGTGTCATTATGGTTAGTCTGGATTTATTTTCGAGTTCTTTCTAGTTGCATTTCACTCATACTCGTTAGCTCCGTAACAATTTTTACTTACAACAGACACATGTAATTTTTTATTTTTATTTTATTTTTCATTTGTAAATCTGTTTGTGTCCTGTATTGTTTTTATAAATTTATTATTATGAGTCCACAGTTCTTATGTTCTTGAGCGTTCATTGGTGGACGGTTTCGTCGAAATTAGTAAAAACTTTCCATGGTAATATCACTCTAACTCTCATATTTTCTTTTTCCTGCATTTGTCATAATCATCATTTTATACATTGAAGACAATGTTTGGGGGTGAGGTTTATGAGTTTTTCTGCATTTTTCAAAAATTTTGAACTAAAATGTATTTCACAATTGATTATTGTATTCTACTCAATCTCCATTGAATACATAGTTAATTATGATTGTGTGAAAATTTTTGGATTTGAAAATGCATTCAAAATCTAAGTTCCTTTCCAATGAAAAGGATGTGCTTTCAAGTATGTCTGAAAATTTTAGGAATGCATGCTTACACTTATCACTTTTATATATAAATAGGAAAACATATGGTTTGATATTATCTTTAAGTTAAATATATTTCATGATATTTTTCAACTCGACCACTCTTGCACTATAAGCCGAGTTAGCATAACTTGAAGTTAATCAGTAAGATATTAATTAGAAAACCTTAGTAATAGTGAAGACTTAACCCTTGTGAGTTTCAAGACATTCTATTTTTCTTGAGGGTTATTAAATAAACTCCGACTTTTCTAGAATTTGCATTATCTCGTTGATGATCTCATTATTCTTGTTTCTTTTATTGATTGCTTTGAGAATGACGTTAAAATTGAATTATTACACTAGAACTTCTTGATTTATTTAGTTGAGATGTCATAATACTGACTAGAGCTTAAGAAGTGATATAGGCATTTTTTTCTTTGAACCGTTCTTTAGCCTTTTAGCCTACCTAATGATAAATATCCGTTTCCAGCCCTTTGAGCCTTTAAATAGACTTTTTCTTTGCTAACCCCATCTCCGGTACCTACTCCAGTTAGGGAGTAATATCCCATTGTATTTTTATCCTTACCCAATGTCTCTGAGAATGTGTATGGTTGATATATTTTTGGAAGGGAAAATAAAAAAAGAGCTGAAACTAATATTCCATGAATCCTTGGGACTGAAATCTTTCGTTGTGAAGAAGGGGAAAGTATGTCGTTGATTTAAAAAAAATAAAAAAAAAGAGAAAAAAAAAAGATTGATGTTTCGAAGAAAAATATGAAGAAAAATTTCAAAGGAAGAAAAATTAATGGTATACAACATTGGTTTATTCTTCATAGCCCAACGTGTTTATTAAATGGTGTATCCATTCTCAGATAATTTTCTCGTATCCTTTTCCATTCTTGTTAGCCAAAATCTTAGCCTCATTACAACCTAATTGATCTTAAGTAAAGGTCTTGTTCATAAATGTTGAGATTAAATGGACAAGAACTATGGCGTATGATTCAACATTCTCAAAGTAATTGATATTCCTGTCCATGAGATCATATTCATTTCATTCTTTTAAAAGTCCGTTTTCATGATTATTATATGTTAGATATTTGGGTTTCCATAATTTATTTTCTTTCTCACATATAAACTGAGTGATAACTAACCAATCTCTGAGTGACAAGAGAGATTTGTAGTCGATGCATATTATCCAAAGGTTATCTAGTTGTATATTTACCGAGAAAAAAAAAGTTATGTTGATAAGGCTATGCACACACACACTTCGAGTTGAGAATAATTGATAAAATTTATTTAACCTTTGGGTACTATTAAACCGTTGTTAGACTCGTTGATATATTATTATGACAAAGTTAATTGTTTTCTGAATTTTTTGGAAATTAGATTATTACTCTGAGGATAATAGATCGAGTAACCAAGTTACCATGTTTTGGAAATTTATTGAGTCATAATGTTCATGGGTAACATTTCTGGAAACCCTCACGAGACTATAACTCGTCCACTAGAGGTAATCTAGCAGTTTAAAGCCTTGTTGCACGTTTAAGGTAAGTGCAACTGATGATTCCTGCGAAAGTGAGTTAGAATTTTAGTTTTATTGTTTTACTCGAGGACTAGCAAAATAAAGGTTTGGGGGTATTTGATATTTATGTAATTATTACATAATACATCCCTTAATTTATATATGTAAATGTTTCAATTAGTATATTTTATTCTAATTATTTCATTTTCATGTTTTTGTAGGAATTTGAACATGAACGATGAAATCGCATAAAGACGAAAATTTGAGGAAATGATATATTAATTTATCGATTCTAGCGTTGGTACAAAGTAGAGGGTCACATTCTTAAACCTAACCCAAACAAACCTAAGTCCACCTAATTTAACCTAAGCCCAAGCCCAAAAAGCTAACCTAAAAACCCAAGGCCAAGAAAATAGGAGAACCCTATTTAGGTTCTCCCCTTTTTGGAGAAAACCTCTCGGCTGGTACGTTCTTTTCTTCCTCCTCTCCTTTTCAAGCCACCACTCCTCCCTTTCCTCCTTGGCAGAGACATAGAGACCTTCATCTCTCGCGACTAAGCAATCGCCATCTCACTCTACGTCGCTGTCGCAACTACCGTCACATCGCCAAAACCACCATCAGCCGCCACCTCCTCCACTTTCCTAACCTCTCTCTGGCAGTGTACCTCACCTCGCCATCCACAACATCACCGTCCAAGCCACCATCATCTAGCGACAGAGCAAACCATGCACACCACCACCTCGCGATAGAGCTCCACTGCCCTGTCTCCCTCTTCCATTTTCTCCCTCTTCCTCTTTTTGTCTCTCTCTCTGTTCATCCATCTCCCGACCCCCTCTCTCTCTTGCAAGGACCAGAGCTCGCCAGAGGAACAGAGCTCGCAAGCAGCAGCAGAAACACGGAGCGCCTCCCTGTTTCATCGCCCCTGCTCCTCTCCTGTTCGTCCTTTCTTTCCTCTCTCGTATCTCCCTCTCTCTTGCAGGTTTCGGAGCTTCAGCACAAGTAGCACGGAGGAAGAAGAAGCAACAGCGCGTCTTGCTGGAGAAGACAGAGCGCGAATTCTGGCAGAAACCAACAGTTGGTTATTTCCACCCTGCGGTTCTACTCTGTACCACCACAGTGCATTTGCTGCATTTTTCTCGGGATTCGCGGTAGTGCTGAGATGGATTCCACCTACACCAGTGCTGTGACCACCTTTACCATGATCTTCTATACCTTGCGCCGAGGCGAAGATGAAATCACAGGGTTTCCTAGAGTTTGTTGTATTTGTATTTATTGTTTTCTATATACTTGAACGTTAAACACAGTTGATTTATGAGTTTCAATAATTTGCTTTGACCGATTATATCCAGATTATTTATCTAGACTAGTCGGTAGTTAGAAGTACCGTTTATTGATATTCAAAGCTTGTTTTAATTAATTAATCTGAATTTGTGATTGTGTGTGCCGTAAGAAGACATGCAATGTTAGGGGTTTAGAATTAGTTAAAATAAACATGTGATTGTGTGTGCCGTAAGAAGACACGCAATGCTAGAGGTTTATACCTTTGCTGAAATCAATTGCGAACTTAGATTAATCTTTAGGTTAGTCATGTTAATTCTTGAAAACAATAATTTGGATTACACAAATCTCGAAGAACCTGTGGTAGATTCGATGTCTCGGTCCCTTTCTATCATTTTATCAGTTTAATTTTAGTTGTGAATTTCATTTTCTTAATTTAGTAATTTTCATCTGCTGTAACCCCCAACTCTAAATTAGTTCAAATAAGTCTTAGAATTTGACTGTCTCGTCAATCCTCGTGGGATCGATCTGTATTTGCCACTATCTACCAGTTAGACAGCCGTGCACTTGCAGTATTACAAGTAGGGTTTATTAGCTTATTAATTTAGGTTAATAAAAATTTCATCAGTAGCCCGCGCTGCGAGGGCGTAGAGAGTCTAGAAGGTAGGAACCCAGTCAGCCACGACCTGATTCCAACGGTTTGCCACGGGACAGCTGCTCTTCAGTGTGGCCGCCGAACCCTCCCAAATTTGTAGCTTGATGTACTCAAGTGTATATAATTATGATGGTGGGAGCCTAGTCAATTCCGAACTGATTTCGATGGCCTGCTACGGGACCACTGCTCTTCAGCCTGGTCGCCAAACCTCTCTTGAATTTGTAGCCCTTACTACGCAGGGAAGGAAAGGTGTGAGCCTAGTCAGCCCTGAACTGATTCCAATGGTTTTCCACGGGACCACTACTCTTCAGCTTGGTCGCCAAACTTTTACTCCTTGAATCCGTAGCCCACTTTTGCCTGGTCATACACGATTCGGAAGGTAGGAGCCTAGTCAGTCCCACACTGATCCCAACAACTTGTCACGAGACCATTGCTTTTCAGCCTGGTCACCAAACATTTATCTAGTCGAATCAGCATCTTCACGCTCAAATAGACTGACATCTTCACGCTCAAACGCCGATACAAAGATTGTACGGCCAATGCCCAGATAAAAGCTAATTAGGATGCCAGCCTCAGCTTACGGTGCCTGACTCGGCAATATCACTCCGACACATGCGCTCGGTCATTGCAACTCGCCCTTAGCAGCAACGGCGGCCGACCGGTTGGACAAATATGGTAATCCTCAAGCAGCTTACTTCGGGAACAAGACACAGCACGGGCATCCCTAGTTAAACTATGCGCAACATACCCAATATCGAACATGGCTACGCAATGACCCCGAGTCGTTCACAATACAAAGCGGTTAAGCACTCTATCGCAGACAGACCAGTCCAGCGTCTTATTGACTCAACTAACCTAAGCATGGCGACAAAGCAAAAGGAAAAAGCGTACAATAGAGACAACAAACACATTACTAATAAAACTGTTTTCCTTAATGGTCAAAACTAAAAGGGGTACAATCACACCAAGGTCACTTCCTATCAGGAGAAGGTACATAAACAGAAGAGCTAAGCCTAGTGGAAGATGGAGCAATGATAACATCCACACGTGCCGTGGTCTGCGTATTAGAGCCCACATTGTATTCCCCATTCGACGATGCAAAGGCAATAAACAAGTCAACATATGACATCTTATTATATCGGCCAAGATCCTACTACGGATGCTTCTCTTTCATCAGTGCCAACAGCTCCAACCGGCCATGCACAACCCAGTGGAACTCACACTTGCCTTGCTCCTGAAGAAGCTTTTCTTCACGCACTTTTGTGTCAACAAGTTCACGTTCCAGTAGCTCCAACATGCAGTCAGCGTGTCAACCTAAGACTGCTCTATGGTCAGACTACTCTTCACAGCACTAAGCTCATGCCACCCCAGTTCGAGTTGGTCTTCAACCTTTCTCACCTCATGGGCGTATAACTCCACATCGGATCCCAACAGTTGCTTCTCAGCAGCCCATTCAACTTCCTTCGAAACACTCTTTTCAGCAAAAAATTGCAGCTCATAACACACCTTAGCCGCATCATTTTGCGTAACCTCAACTTCTCGGCGGACCCGGCTCAACTTCTGCCTGAGTCTATCCCTTTCGGACACCGCTTCCGTCAGACTACGCTCGAAGTCATCTAGACGAGTCCCCTGTGCCTTAGCAACCACAGTTGACTGATCCAACCACTTCTCCTCAGTCTTCTTCTTAAGCCGCTCGATTTCACCAAGCGCATCAGAATACAATAGCTGCATGTGAGATAAGACACGTTCCAATGTATATACTTTCTCACGAGCCGCCTCGACATCCTTTTCAGCAACGGCCGCGTGGCTCATATGGGACATACCTAGCATAAGGTATTTCAAACCCTTATCCATGCATCATTCCAACGTATCCGCTTTGGGTTTCGGAACATGATCCATCAACCAGCTGTGTGGCTTGCTTATGTGCTTCCTCGAAGCATACTCTACATCCACTTCTCGATGCCAGACTTGTGAGCTCATATTTACCAAGTCAGGTGCAAACAGGTTTATCTGTGCATTTGGGTGAAGCCTTCCCTGATCGGGAACTACGCTAGTGCCGCCCTTCATGGTTGCCATCGTCCTCAGACTCTCATCCGTGGCCTTTCCTTTGTCAATACAACCGACCCTTTATTGCAAGACGGCTCAATGGGATCTGGAGGGAGAGGAAAAAGAGAATTATCCAAAGTACCCTCCCACACTTCCAATTGTGGCCTAGAATGAGATGGTGAGCAATGAAGACTACCACCTTAGGCGAATCAATAGTAGGGCGATCAGATTCTACCACCTCAGGCGAATCTTAACATGAACCTCCAACAACAATGGTCCCACGCGAATCAGCACCAGCGTAAGCTGCCATTGCGACCCGCACCAGAGGGTCATTCAGAACCTCGACCTGCCCGTCACTAAGGTTCGACCTGTCCATGACTTCTGCCAATTGAAGGTAATCTTTCTCCAAGACGGAAACATCAGTCTTCCCTTCAACAAGCCCAGTAGTCTCACGCTCCTCTCTCACTAAAACGGCTCGTGCCGAAGATGGGCCAACTCTAACATCGGACAGAATGAGAACTTTGGCCTCAACAACATTTCTCTTCCTAGAAGGGGCCCCATCTTCCAACTTAATGTGCGACTCACGATACAAAGTGGGAGCAACGTGCCAGTTGTCCCATAGCCCACTACGGATGAAATTGGAAACTCTTATGACATCCCTCGCCTTCCTTTGCGCGATGACACAAAACGTCTCCATGGTGTTTTGCTCCTCTAAGGTGAGAGGAGTGGTAGGAAACCTTCCTGCAAGGGAACACAAGTAATGAGCAGTTGGCTCGCTACCAATCATATCAAAATCGTGAGAAAGGGAATGAACTTACGGAGTGGTCTGAACTGTCGCTCGAGCAGATGACCCCTGCACCGAAAATACTTCAAATATGCAGGAGCCAAGTGCTTCTGCTAAACTTGAAATCATCAGGCAGTTTACCGAAGCACTTCGGGGACTTCATCTTACAGACAACATTGCTTTATCAGCCGAGGAGAGGTCAGCAACTGGATCACCGCGGTGTCACGCTAACACCAACCTCCTTGGCACTGAGCAGAATCATGAGGATGATCCTATATCTGTTAGGCCCCAACTAAGCCGGAGGAATCCATAAGAAATCCAAGAACTCCCAAATCACGTCCAGTATCGGAAAACACACTCTAGTTTGGAAATTCCCACGATGTAAACATATGAAATTGGCAGGAGGTGACACAGGCATTTGGTCGCCCAGTAATAGATACAATGGCAAGTCCTCAAACCCCAAACTCCGTACAGATTTCGGCAAGACCGGGCTCAGAAACCAACCCGTCTTCAAAAAATACCAAGGCTTCAGCCAAAACAACATCATCAAGAAAATTTTCTTGAGCCATGAAGAATGCAAACAATCTTTTCAGAACAATATCTTCGAAAGCGAACAAAATAGAAAAATCAGAATCTGCACTACAGATGACCTAAATAGAGGATGGTTTCCTACCTATTTTCCGCAGAACCGACACACGTGCCATTAATGCGGCGTTCTACTCAAGCAACGATTCAGACTTAATCATCATGAGCGGCGCATCCCTTAAAGAGATGACTTAGCGAACCAATGTGATGGCCTACTAACTCGGGGGGAGTAGCTGATGATACATAAAAATGGTCACACCTCTAAACCGTACACGTGTCGTGATAATCTCGAAGAAATACAAACCCTAGCATCAGTTAAGGACTAAACAGGCCCAAGTGGTTCTAAGCTCGCTCAATTCAGTTCGCTAGGCGGACTCGGACTCTCACAGCATGCTAGGCACACACGTCTCACAGTTGTCCTCAATACCCGTAAGCCCTCCTTAGGCAAGTATCTCGAGGATCTGCTTTGGACGGGCAACTACAACTGCTCTTTGCTCCCAACTAGGAAGCAAACACCATAGTATCTTCCTCATAGAGAAACCCCCTTCTACGGAATGCTCTTGGATTGGGAACTATCTCCCACGTATCTAAGAGTGCAGAGCTAATATGGAACTTCCCACTTACATCACGACTCCTAATTAGAGCAGGATCTCCATGAAGATCTCCTCCCTAATCTACGCCAACAATGGCTTGGTTAAACCAGGATTCCTTGCACTATAAATAAGACATGAGGTTGATAAGCTAAGGTACGCTATAAATTTCATGTTACAGCATTACACCTTCCTCAGAACCCTGTCTGAGTTTAGCAACGGAGTGCCATCGGCCACCACAACGGTGGTCCGTGGCTCACGTGTGCTACTTTTGCAGGTCAACAGGTCAGCATGAACCAGATAGGAGCAGGGAGCCAAAAACAACTGCATCAGATGTGTTGATGATGGTAGTAACGGTTATGGTGATGATGTTTGTGCCTGTTCAATTGTTTCGTTGTGGTGGTTTTGATTGTGAGCTCAATTCAACATAACACAACTAAGTTTCCACAAATCAATGCCACTGCAGGCGGATAAAGCGAAAAAGACTAAACTCATCAACAAAGAGCAACAAAATCGATCTTATTTGGGCAAGTAAACCAAAGCAATACTTCATCTTCTTTTGATTTTTTTGTTTGCTACTTTTGCTGTGATTAATCAATCCAACCATCCATTCACCAACACTCACTCAACCAGTCACCGATTCTGAATCCAAATTTAATTTTGTTGCCAGCTAGCTGGCAATTCTGATTGACAATGGATGCGTCGGAAACTCATGAAGGAATGAGACCTTGGGCTGAATTTCCTTGTCATCTTCTTGACTTGATTGCCGACCGATTGGATGCACAAGTACTAGACCGAAGGTTGGCGTTTAGCCTCTGCATAAGCTTCAGTTCGATACAAATTTTCAAAAGAGGAAAAGGATATAGAAAGTGTAGATTGCAAGCACAATGTAGCTGCTTGGCATACCCCACCCGTAAGTCTGGTTTGGTATAGTTATTGTAGCATCTTCTGGGCAATTAGACAGGATTTATGATAGGTTGTCAATATAATTAGTTCGCCCTAATTTAGTTTCTTAGTTAGTTTTCCATTTATGATATTCCCAAATCCTACCTCACAAACTAATTCTTTTAGAGCAGGTTTTTGTGGCCGATTGTGAACTAGATTAATTTGTTCCTTGTATGAATTTCAAAGAGGAAAGGTTAAGATTTCGGTCTGATCCTAATATTGAATTGAAGCTTGCTAAAGAAACATGTATTAGTGTTTTTTGAATGAAAATAGATTGGTTAAGGATCATGCCTGAGGAACCTATAAATGGACTCAACGAAATCGTAAGTGGGGATTTTTAGTGTCACTTCCCTTTGCGTAGTAGATGGAAATGGATTTTGGAAGGATATAATCTTGTATTTTCACTTACTAGAATTGGTTTGGTGTTAATGTGTTCCTATGATGGTATACGTATTCAGTTGTGGTGAATGAACCTAGAGAGACATTATTTGGATTGATACTTTGTTTTTATGGTATAGTTCAATTATGCAACACTGGAATGATACAAATGGATCATACAAAGGTTTCACTCATATGGAATGAAGGTGATACTGACTTCCACCACTCGCTTCCACCATGGGCTAGCGAATACGGAGGGTGGAAATTCGAAAATTGTTGATTATTTTCTAGATTTTACAAGGTCAGTTGCTTGAATGTTTATGTTATTCATTGTTTTGTTGAAACAGGCTTTTATGTTTTATGGAACTAGAAACTCTTCTGTCATTTGATTTCTAAATGGCTCTTTTTATACTTTTGACGTATACTTGTTATATTTGGTTGGTTTTGTTGATGATGGTAGTAATGGTTAAGGTGATGATGTTTGTGCCTGTTCAATTGTTTTGTTGTGGTGGTGCTCACTGTGAGCTCAATTTGACATGTTAACATAGTGAAACTATATTGTAGTATCACCAGTGAGGGCTCAATTTTGTGGGTTTATGAGTATTTTCCAAATGGGAGCTTGTGGGATCTAGGGGTGGGCAAGAATCCCGATCCCGACCCGTCCGACCCGGACCGGTATGGTCCCGAACCGATTTAAATCGGGACCAACCGATTTATACAATTTTTATCCCATTCCCGGTTTCAATCGGTTCGGGAACGATTTTCACTCATTTTGTCCCGGACTGTTCTGGTCCGTCTCGGTTACTACAATAAGCCCAAGCCCAAATCTGTTACTCGAACCTTCCACACTCTCACTCAAGCCCAAGCCCAAGCCCAAATCTCTTACTCAAGGGAACCCTGATTTCTTCCTTTCCCCCACAAAACACAAAACAATCCAAACCAAAGCAGCACTGCACTCTCAAAGTCGTTGTTTCTTTCTCTACTTGCAACTCCAATCCTCCAATGGCTTAAACAATGGCACTAAGGAGAGCAGGCACCACTTACAACCTCCTGACCAAGCTCCTCAACCCAATCTGCCCTTCTACTGCCTCACTTGCACCTTCTTGCAACCGCCTCTACAACACCAACACTCAGAAACGAGATTATGAACCAGATGATCGAGACATCGACATCTATCGTCTCTAGGGGTGGGCATGGTTTGGATCGGTTCCAAATTTGGAGGAACCTAACTCGAACCGTTTAAAATTAACGGATCCGGTCCGGTCCGGATCCCCTCATTTTGAACATTGGAACTGAACCTAACTCGAACCGTTTGGAACGGTCCGGTTTCTACGATTCCAAATGGTTCCTCGTCTTGGATGGAGCATGAAGATTGCTGTCACTGGAAAGGTATTGACTGTAGCAACAAGACTGGCCATGGTTGCTACACTGGCCATGTTCTGGTGCTTAACGTCTCTACAAAAGAATTAGGGGAGTATCAATTACGGGGTGATATCAGTCTTTCTGTAGTTGACTTGGAACATTTGGAGTATCTAGACAAGCTACTCAACAAAAATAGCAAATCATAAACGTTGCAAACATCACAACACAAACATAATAAAAACTTACTGTTGAATAGCATCATACTTCCCTATTTCTTCTTAGCAGCAGACTTAGTAACCTTGGCTCCTGATGGATCCTTCTTCTCAACGCTCTTGATGACTCCAACAGCAATAGTCTGACGCATGTCTCTCACAGCAAAACGACCAAGGGATGGGTACTCGGAGAAAGTCTCGACAACCATGGGTTTGGTGGGAATCATTTTAACCATACCAACATCACCATTCTTCAAGAACTTGGGCTCCTTCTCGAGCTCCTTTCCAGATCGTCTGTCAATCTTGGTCAGGAGTACTTCGGTGTGGTGGCATCCATCTTGTTACAGCAACTTTTGAGCAGGCAGCAACAACTGCAAGCAACAATACCTCCGTGTGTATAGCCAGGTTTTAGAACTTCTTGCAACAACTGCAAGCAACGACTACAGAGGATGCGGGTACTCTGTTAGAGAAGGATGCAGGTGCGGAAGATGCGGGAGAAGGATGTAGGTGCGGAGGAGGCGGCCTGCGGGCTGCGGCTGCGGGTGCTTGCTCTGTTTACTGTTTCTCACTTTCTCTTCGCCTTTTTACTTTACTTCCATATTTTAGGTTATTAGTAAATGTGATTTGATACGGGTCCAACCCGGACCGTTTCTTTTTAAAAAATAGGAACTGGGACCAAACCATTTTATAACGGACCCGAACCGATCCGAACCGTATCTAAAAACACAAAATTAAAATTCAGACCGTTTAAAGAAAAATGGTCCGATTCGGTTTGAACCCGCGGATCCTCGACCCGTTTGCCCACCCCTAATCGTCGCCCTCGCAGAGCCTCAGACCGCCCAATCTATCGCGGTGGATTTGCTCCCAGTTTCTTCTCTGGTACTTTGTAATCTTTACTCCTACCTGCATGCATGTTCAATCAATCTCTAAATACGCATCATATTTGTTGAAATTGAAATTGACCCAATTGTTTGTATTCCAGATATGTTTGATCCCATTTCGTTGACGAGGAGTTTGAGCCAAGTTTTGAACATGATGGACCAATTCATGGACCGAGGAATTCTAGGTGGATCAACCAGGAGAGCTTGAGCCAAGTTGTTGCTTGTGAGATGAAATGCAGAGATGTTGAGTGAGATGAGCTTAGAAGGAATATTCAAGAAGAATGGAGAGAAATAGCGAGAGAAGGGAGTGTCTGAGTTGTGAGGCCAGAACGATCCAGAATCAAATGGAAGCAAATGAGTTGTTGGGCTTGGGCCATTTTTGAACCGGGATGGCATGGTCCCAACTCGGACTGTCCCGGTTCAAAACAGTCTGGTACCAACCGGGTCAGCCCAAAAAAAATGATTTCCCGACCCGTACCGTTCTCGTTTCACTGTATCAGGACCGAAATCGGGATTAGCCTAAACCCGGACCGACCCGGACCGTGCCCACCCCTAGTGGGATCGGTTACTGATGATACACCAAAATGGTCAAATCCCTGAGCCATACACCTGTCATGATGATCTCGAGGAATTACGGGCCCCAACGTCAGCCAAACACTGATCTGGCTGAAGCGGTTCCAAGCCCGCCCATTGCAGTCCACCAAACGGACCCGAATTCTTACAGCCTGCTAGATTCATATGTCTCACAACTATCCACAATACCCGTAAGCCTTACTAAGGCAAGGATCTCGAGGATCAGCTTAGAACAGGCAACTACAACAGCTCTTTACTTCCAACTAGGAAGCAAATACCAGAGTACAAATCACACAAGGAAACTTCCTCTTACATAATGCCCTCAGATATAGAACTATCTCCTACGTATCTAGGAGCACAGGAGTAACAGGAAACTTTCCTCCTACAGTACACTCCTAATTAGATCAGGATCTCCACGAAAATCTCCTTCCTAAACTACGCCATCGATGGCCTAGTTGAACAAGGACTCTTGTACTATAAATAAGACATGAGGTTGGTAAGCTAAGGTACGCTACAAATTTCCTTTTTACAACATTACACCTTCCTCAGATCCCTGTGTGACTTTAGCATCGAAGTGCGATCAGCCACCACAATAGTGGTCCGTGGCTCACGAGCGTTACTTTTACAGGTCAGCAGGTCAGTGGGACTAGGTCAAAGCAGGGAGCGGAAAATGACTGCATTAGTTTCTAACCTTTCACTAATATCGTCTCCCTTCGAAACATAGAGAGATGGTGACCACTAGATCACGCAATAACGGAGAACAAGGGGACACATCAACGCTCAAGCCGGTGCTCTACCACCGGTTCCAGTGATGCACGGGCAGCAACCTCACGTCCCCGCGCTGACAATAGCGGCAATGGACCCCATGATAGATATGGTGTCATCTCAAATACAGCTGATAGCCAAAGCTATGGAGGCCCTCGCACGACAAAATCTTCCACCCGCTAATGGAAACCAGGAGCAGCACGGACCCCCGTTTTCGGAGGATGGCAGAGAGCAAGCACAGGAGAGTCAATCCCCCGCTAGTTCTCATTGGACTAGAGGAGGTTGCGCGACTAAAGTAGAGCCCACCGCCAGGGCGAAGTGGCTCGGCCCACAGAACCCCCTCTGTAGAGGGGCACACGACCCAGACGTGATGTATTGTCTCTCTGTCCCACCATTCGTGGATTGATCATAAATGAGGCACTTCCGAAAAAGTTCACTCCTCCGAAACTCGAGTTCTACGACGAAACTACTGACCCATTCAACCACCTGCACCATTATTAGAACGTAATGGCTCTCAAAGAAGAATCTGAGTCGGTGATGTGCATGACTTCTCACACAAGCTTGAAGAAGTCAGCACTAACATGGTTCCACAGCCTCCTGCCGAGGTCGATCGACTCTTATAAGATGTTGGCAAAGGAGTTCCTGACGAGCTTCGTTGGGAGCCAACATTTTTGAAAAATCCCACACTACATACTCTCTAAAGCAGAGGTCCAATGAGACACTAAGAGAGTATGTCACGCGCTTCAACAATGAGATGACACTCATTGACGGATGCAGCAACGACACAACCATGACAACACTCTTTGCAGGCCTAAAGGAGGGAAAACTCTATGAAAACCTCACCTTGGAACCCCTTCTTGACATGACAGAGCTCCACAAGAGTGCCCAGAAGGCGAGAATAAACCCTCCGCTCCCAAGGACAAGAAGGAGGGAAAAAGACGCAAGGATGAAGAAAAGAGCAAGAGAGAGCTGATTATGCCCAAACAATACACGCGGTCAATTGCAGTAAAGAATGGGGTGTCGATCCCACGAGGAAAAACGATCTACAAAATAAGGTTAAGGAAGACAAACTATGCGAAACTAAAATAAATTCTAACAAATTTAAAATACGGAATTGAATTTAATTTAATGAAAACTAAGTTTGAGAAAATCACAAGGTTCCAAGAATCCCTCCTAGACTTCACACGCCAACTAGTATTGATTCGCTATGATGACTCAACTACGTGTTTCACATCCCAAACGACGTAATCGGAAAAATAATCTTTTAATCATTAATATACCCTAATGTAAATGAATTTAAGATTTCACTTCTTCTAAGAAAACACAAAGGTTTGTCATATGTGATATCTTAAACTTACGATATATCCGGAGACAATACCGTAATAAATGACGATCACATATAACTAACCTACCGGAATCAATTAATCCTTAAACATTCCACACATAAGAAAAGCGTGACTAAGCTTATATGGAGAAGAAAAGATAATCACCGGAGTAATAAAAATCTACGAAGAAATCTATGAAATCTCTGTCACTAAAATAACATAAATTTCTATATTAAATAAAAGTGAGAATCATTAAACATCATTATTCATCGTGAACACTTAAAGCGAATCAATTACTAATTTAGTGCGTTACATCTAGGAGTTCACCTCTTCACCTTGCGTGGGGTTTAGTGACTCATGGTGGTGGTGGTCACAGCATCAATCGAGGAGGAATCCATCACTTCCTGTCCGCGCATGAATCCCGAGAAAAACAGCTAAATTTACAATGTGGTGGCTCTTACAAGTTCTCGGGGTGTCAATAGCCAAAACCGTTTTTCAAAAGTGAAAAACAGTTTCTCCCGCGCGAAACCCGCTCTGCTGCTTCCTTCGTCTTCTCCAGCGAGACGCGACCAGCTCCGCCGCTGTTCTCCGCTCCTCGCGAGCTTCCTCACCTCTGGTTGGGTTCCTGTACCTGCAAGAAGACAGAGAGAGGTTGAGGAAGCAATGAAATCAACTCAAACGCAAAGGAGGACGAGGAACAGGGACTCCCTGTTGCGGGGTGGTGGCGACTCTGTCACGGATGTTGTGTGCCGGCTGACGCGCCGCTTGCGGCGGTGGTCGTGAGAGAGTGATGCAGGAAGGAGCTCGAGATGAAGAGAAGGAACAGTGGCGGCAGCGAGGGAGAGAGAAACAGGGAGGTGCTCCCTGTTTCGCGGCAGCACCGTGCGTGCGGTGGTGGCGATGGTGCTCAGTCTGGTCTCTGCGCGCGGTTCGTGATGAGGGATGCTGGATGGTGGCGAGATGGAGGGAAGACAGAGACAGAGAGAGGTTGAACGATGGCGAGGAAGAGAAACAGGGAGCGAAACAGGGAGGTGCCCTGTTTCGCGGCGGTGTTGTGCGAGGACGGTGGTTAGATGGTGGCAAGGTGGTGGTTGGTTAGTGGCGAGAGAGCTCTGTCTCTGCCTGGATGGAGGTAGTGATGGCGGCAGGGAAGAAAAAAGATTGGAAAAGGGAGAGTGAGCAAAGATGTGGACGAGACCCCCTTTTTATAGAAAAAGGAAGAGAATACCTAAATAGGGTTTCCCTATTCTTGGGCTTAGGATTCTAACTTCCTGGGCTTGGGCTTGGGCTTGGGCTTGGACTTGGATGTGTGAACCACTCTTTTGTACCACCGTTAGAATCAACAGATTAATAATTTCCTCAAATTGCCGCCTTAATGCGATCTTATCGTTCACGCGCACAGATTCTTACAAAAACATAAAAATGAAATAATTAGAATAAAATATATTAATTAAAGCACTAACATATATAAATTAAGGGATATATTTTGTAATAATTACGTGTATATCAAATACCCCCAAACCTATATTTTGCTAGTCCTCGAGCAAAATAAAATAAAGAATAAAATCCTAACTCACTTTCGTAGGAATCACGGTTGTACTTACCTTAACGTGCAACAAGGCTTTAAACCTCTAGATTACCTCTAGAGGACGAGTTATAGTCTCGTGAGGGTTTCCAGAAATGCTACCCCCAAACATTACTGACTCAATTAAAACAAAATCTATTTTCTAAAAACATAATGCAAAACATATGAACACTCCCTTTTATATTAAGAAAAACAACAAACTAATATTGTCACAAAAGTATATCAATAGAGTACAATAATTTAACAGTATCTAAAGGTTAAATGGATTTCATAATCATTCTCAACTCGAAGTGTGTGTGTGAGGAGCCTTATCAACATAACTCTTCATCTCATAGTAAATATGTGACAAAATAACCTTTGGAAAAGACGTTTCGACTACAATTCTCTCATGTCGCTCAGAAATGAAACGCTCAGAGATTGGGCACTCAGTTTATATGTTAGGACAAGAATATACTATGGAAAATTCAAACATCTCACATATAATTATCATGAAAAACGGAATTTTCAAAGAGTGAAATGAATATGATCTCATGGACCGGAATATTGATTACTTTTGAGAATGTTAAATCAAACACCATAGTTCTTGCCTATTCAATCTCCACATCTATTAGGCTAACTTTCACTTAAGATCAATCAGGTCTTTATTAGGTTGTATTGGGGCTTGGATTATGGCAAACAATAAGGGACAAAAGGATACAAAGATTTTCTGAGAATGGATACACCCTTGAACAAAACACATAGGGCATTGAAGAACAAATCAATGTTGTACATCATTAACTTTTTCTTCATTATTTTCTTCTTCAATCGCAATTTTTTTTTTTTTTTTTTTTTAACATGCTTTTCCCCATTGATACAATCCAACACTTTTACTTGGAGGATGCATGAAATATCTTTTTTTTTTTTTTTTTTTTGCTCATTCCATAAATATATCTCACCGTATCCATTCTTAGAAAATTGGGTAAGGATAAAATAATAAAGGTATTACTCCTTGGTTGGAGTAGGTATTGGGAATGGGGATAACAAAGAAAAAGGCTATCTAAAGGCTCAAAGGGCTGCAAATGAATATTTATTATTGGGTAGGCTAAAAGGCTAAAAATGGTTTAAAGAAAGAAATGCCTGTATCACTTCATAAGTTTTAGTTAGTACTAGGACATCTCAACTAAATAAAGCAAGAAGTTCTAGTGGAAAGATTCAATTTTTATGTCATTCTTAAAGCAATCAATAAGAAAATCAAGAATAATGAGATCATCAACGAAATAATGCGGACTCAAGAAAAATCAGAGTGTAATTAATAACCCTCAAGAAATAAAGAATGGCTCAAAACTCACAAGGGTTAAGTCTCCACTATTATTCTAAGGTTTTCTAGTTCAATACTTCACTAATCAACTTCAAATCATGTTGACTTGGCTCATAGTGCGCGAAAAGTCGAGTTGAAAAGTCTCGCGAAATACATCTAACATAAGGATAATATCAAATACCATGTTTTCCACTAATATAACTATGTGACACATGCTAGTATGTGTTTTCTCAAAATTAAAGGCAACAAAATCATTCTCTAAAATTGAAGAGAACTCAAAACCTCTTTTTTTTTTTTTTTTTATTATTTTATTCACCAAGAGTTCGGATTTCAAATGCATTTTCAAGAAGATTTTACACAATTACCATAATCATCTAAGTATTCAATGGAGATTGAGTAGAACACAAAAATGACTCGGTTTAATTGTAAAATACCTTTTAAACTCAAAGATTTTTGAAAATTGCATAAAAAAATCTAATAAACCACACCCCCAAACCTAAACCAAACATTGTCCTCAATGTATAAAATAATAATCATGACAAAGCAAGGCAAAAGAAAAGAGGAGGGTTAGAGTGATATTACCATGGTGAAGCTTTACCAATTTCAATGAAATCTTCCACCAATGAACGCTCAGAAACATAAGAATCATGGAGTTTTCATTAGAAATCGATAAAATGCATACTCGACATTAACAAAGAAAACAAAAAAAAGGCAAGTTGTAAGTCAAAAATGTTATGGAGCTAACGAGTATGAGTGAAACACAACTAAATAGGGTACTCGAAAATCAATCCAAACTAACAGCAAAGACACACAACTAAGGCTAGGCTGCCTCCTAGGAGCGCTTGGTTTAACGTCTTCAGCCCGACATATATTCTCCCTCATGAAAGATATACCATGAAGTGACGAGGAAGAACATAGGAAACATTCACTTTCAAACCTAGTCTATGATATAAATGAGTCAAAAAGGTTAAGGAATCGTATACCAACAACCTGAAAAGTTGAGGATCAGTCCACTCAAAAATAGCAACCACCTGATGTTTCCTCTTGATAGTGCATAGATCCTTGATGACCCTCGCATAAGTTGGTACCTGTTTAATCACATGCAGCAAAGGTAAGTTAATTTTAACCTGTTTCAATGGTTCTAGAATCTCACCATGCATTTCCGATTTCTGTCCAGTAGGTCGTAGTGCTTGAGGAAAAGAAACTAAAACTGGAATGTTCTTGTTGGGCTCATCCTCAAGGATACTCTCCTTTGCACTTGGGGAGGTGCCTATAGTTGTGGACGAGCTTGACCCATCTAAAATCTTATCACTCTGAGTAGTAATGGCATTAATCTCTATGACATTCTGAGAGTCTGAAGTAGAGGTTTGTGCCATAAGTTGGCCCTTCGGATTTGGTTGAGGCTGTGACTGAAATTGGTCCTGAGCTTGTACTGTTAATGAACTTGCCAGCCTTGTTATTTGGCTTCTGATCTCCTTATTCTCCTCTGCCAACTGTGTCAATGTAACCTCAAATTTGTGATTAGTTTTACCTTGTGCCTCTATAAATGCATGCAATGTGTCTGATAAGGAACTTCTGTTAGATTGTGCATTGTATGGAGGTGCAGGGTATGACCTAGGTGGTTGTGCCTGTGAGTGTGTAGGTTGGTCAGCCTCGGACCTCCAGTCAAAGTTAGGGTGATCTCTCCAACCAGAATTGTAAGTGTTAGAGAATGGGGAATAAGGCTTTTTGTACATCCCTAAGGCGTTACATTGTTCCTCATAAACTCCTCTCATCTCAGTCAATGTCGGGCAATCCTGTGCTAAGTGTTCAACTCCCCCGCATATAAAACATGTGTCCTGTAGCTCAACCCTGGCAACAGTATGTGTGGGCTTACCATCCTTGGTCTTAAGTGCCTCTAACTCCCTAGTTACTCTATCCAATTGGGCTCTAAGGCTATCCTCTTCCCTAAGTTGATAAACTCCAGCTGGGCGTGTTCTGTCTGTGCTCTCAATAGCACTTGGACCAGTCCAAGTGTGGGCCTTTTCAGCCAAGTCATTCAGGTACTCAATAGCCTCGTCAGGGTCCTTTTGCAAAAACTCACCATTACACATCATCTCAAGGAACTGACGTTCTCTACTGGTGAGCCCTTCATAAAAATAACTGACTAAGCGCCAACTCTCATACCCATGGTGTGGGCATGTATTCAAGAGATCCTTGAACCTCTCCCATACTTGATATAATGTCTCGCTATTCTTTTGGGTGAAGGTAGAAATTTGTCTCTTTAGACCGTTGGTTTTGTGGTGAGGAAAGTATTTATTAAAAAATGTTTGGGTCATCTCCTCCCACGAACCTAAGTGGTCTCTATTCCAACTCACACCCCCAATGTTTTTTTTTTTTTTTAGAAATAAAATAAAATTAAAAATTAAGATGGATCTAAAACCTAAAATAGAATAAAATAAAATAAAATGAAAAATGAGCAAGAAAGATAATACCCGAAACCTTCTTTGTAGGATGACGCTTGTTCCCCGGCAACGGCGCCAAAATTTGATTACGCCCAAACAATACACGCGGTCAATTGCAGTAAAGAATGGGGTGTCGATCCCACGAGGAAAAACGATCTACAAAATAAGGTTAAGGAAGACAAACTATGCGAAACTAAAATAAATTCTAACAAATTTAAAATACGGAATTGAATTTAATTTAATGAAAACTAAGTTTGAGAAAATCACAAGGTTCCAAGAATCCCTCCTAGACTTCACACGCCAACTAGTATTGATTCGCTATGATGACTCAACTACGTGTTTCACATCCCAAACGACGTAATCGGAAAAATAATCTTTTAATCATTAATATACCCTAATGTAAATGAATTTAAGATTTCACTTCTTCTAAGAAAACACAAAGGTTTGTCATATGTGATATCTTAAACTTACGATATATCCGGAGACAATACCGTAATAAATGACGATCACATATAACTAACCTACCGGAATCAATTAATCCTTAAACATTCCACACATAAGAAAGCGTGACTAAGCTTATATGGAGAAGAAAAGATAATCACCGGAGTAATAAAAATCTACGAAGAAATCTATGAAATCTCTGTCACTAAAATAACATAAATTTCTATATTAAATAAAAGTGAGAATCATTAAACATCATTATTCATCGTGAACACTTAAAGCGAATCAATTACTAATTTAGTGCGTTACATCTAGGAGTTCACCTCTTCACCTTGCGTGGGGTTTAGTGACTCATGGTGGTGGTGGTCACAGCATCAATCGAGGAGGAATCCATCACTTCCTTTCCGCGCATGAATCCCGAGAAAAACAGCTAAATTTACAATGTGGTGGCTCTTACAAGTTCTCGGGGTGTCAATAGCCAAAACCGTTTTTCAAAAGTGAAAAACAGTTTCTCCCGCGCGAAACCCGCTCTGCTGCTTCCTTCGTCTTCTCCAGCGAGACGCGACCAGCTCCGCCGCTGTTCTCCGCTCCTCGCGAGCTTCCTCACCTCTGGTTGGGTTCCTGTACCTGCAAGAAGACAGAGAGAGGTTGAGGAAGCAATGAAATCAACTCAAACGCAAAGGAGGACGAGGAACAGGGACTCCCTGTTGCGGGGTGGTGGCGACTCTGTCGCGGATGTTGTGTGCCGGCTGACGCGCCGCTTGCGGCGGTGGTCGTGAGAGAGTGATGCAGGAAGGAGCTCGAGATGAAGAGAAGGAACAGTGGCGGCAGCGAGGGAGAGAGAAACAGGGAGGTGCTCCCTGTTTCGCGGCAGCACCGTGCGTGCGGTGGTGGCGATGGTGCTCAGTCTGGTCTCTGCGCGCGGTTCGTGATGAGGGATGCTGGATGGTGGCGAGATGGAGGGAAGACAGAGACAGAGAGAGGTTGAACGATGGCGAGGAAGAGAAACAGGGAGCGAAACAGGGAGGTGCCCTGTTTCGCGGCGGTGTTGTGCGAGGACGGTGGTTAGATGGTGGCAAGGTGGTGGTTGGTTAGTGGCGAGAGAGCTCTGTCTCTGCCTGGATGGAGGTAGTGATGGCGGCAGGGAAGAAAAAAGATTGGAAAAGGGAGAGTGAGCAAAGATGTGGACGAGACCCCCTTTTTATAGAAAAAGGAAGAGAATACCTAAATAGGGTTTCCCTATTCTTGGGCTTAGGATTCTAACTTCCTGGGCTTGGGCTTGGACTTGGATGTGTGAACCACTCTTTTGTACCACCGTTAGAATCAACAGATTAATAATTTCCTCAAATTGCCGCCTTAATGCGATCTTATCGTTCACGCGCGCAGATTCCTACAAAAACATAAAAATGAAATAATTAGAATAAAATATATTAATTAAAGCACTAACATATATAAATTAAGGGATATATTTTGTAATAATTACGTGTATATCAAGAGCACAGTGACAACATGTCAGACTCTAGTCGGTACAGACCAGAGAAAGCCTCCAACTACGTTGGATCCAAAGCTGTGACACCCCTCAATTCTAGTATGTTGGATGTACTAAACTCCATGAAACACTAGGAAGATCTGAAGTGGCCCCCAAATCAGCGCGAAGACCCCTCCAAGCATGACAACGACAAGTACTACGTATACCACAAGAAGACGACCATGATACCAACGAGTGCAAGAGTTTGAGGTATGAGATTGAGTACTAGATCCGCAGGGAAAATTTAAAAGAATTCCTGAACTCTGAGAAGCGACCAGGAATCCGGGGGAGTTAGTTAAGGAGATAGAGAAGGAGACTCCAGACATAATTTATGTCCATGGAGTCAGACCAAATGAAGACTAGTCGTACACGTCCCATAAGCAGGCCTTGCTAGAGATGCGGACACGACCCGCCGATGAGGATATACTTATTTGCTACTCAAGGGTTCTGAGCCCCATTCCCATCTTAACCTTTACAGACAAGGACCTTGAAGGAATCTGAGCGCCGCACAATGACGCCCTAGTCAAATCGGTATCCATTGTAAGGTGGGATGTAAAGAGAGCTCTTATGGACCCAGAAAGCTCACTCAACGTCCTATTCTAAAATGTGTTTCGCAGTATGGACCTGAAAGAGGAGAGTTATCTTCTACAAACTACCCACTGATCGGATTCAATGGAGAGAACTATTTCCCGATCGGAAAGATAAGCTTAGTAGTAGTGGCAGGAGAACCGCAACTGAGAAAGGTCTTGTTTATGGATTTCATGGTAGTAGACGCGCCATCTACATACAACCTTATCTTGGGAAGACCATGGCTTCACCAAATGAAAGCAATAATCTCCACCCTTTACTAGTGCGTTAAGTACACTGCTAACCACTCCGAAGGAACAATACGTGGAGACCAACCTATGACACGAGGCTGCCATTACGCCGTACTAAAACAAATAGAGTGCTCCCATATCCAACTGAGTCCTACGGAGCAGCCTGAACTAGTGCCAGGTCGAATAACGGTGGAAGCATCACAATCAAGCAGCACATGAGCAATCTGCTCTTCAACCAAGAAAAACGGAGGGGCCGAGGCAAATGGGAACACAACCCTCCGACCTTCCGTCGGTGCGGAGAAAAACCCCTTTCAAGGTTTACTCTTCAGTAACCTCTGTAACGCCAGCAAAGCCCAACAATCCGCTGAGAACACTAACTATCCACAAGGGCCATCCTAATTCATATCAAGGCCAGGATCAATCTCTCTCCGTCAACAGTTAGTCTTTTTCCATTGTTTATTTATCTTTTCATAGTCAATGTATAGTTTTGGTTCTTAAAGACTTATGTGATTTGCAATCATTTAAGAAATAAAGAAAGAATTGCGAAAACAAACTCTATTGATTACTGGAAAGATATAACAACAAACACCTTGAGGCGGATACAAAAAACTAATTACTACAAGCATTTGAATTCAGTAAAACATGAAGTAAAGACTCGCTTAGTCAATCCAACTATGTAAGGTATCCGAAAAAGGCCATGCAAGCTATCTGCAAGAGACAACAAACATATTCAAATGGACTTCGAACGACCCCTTCCCAAGATAAAGGACAAGGTGTCAAAGGGAATTGAAAGGACAGGGTGTCAAAGGGAATTGAAAGGACAGGGTGTCAAAGGGAATTGAAAGAACAGAGCGTCCGATTGCTCCATCGAATCACCCCAGGAAAGTGACCTGCCAACAATGATGCAAACCTTACAACGAACAACTGACTTTCTCGAAAGGCATCCTACCTTCTTGCAGACTTCCTCAAACAGTTTTTTTGTCTCTGAAGAGGATAGAATAAGGTGGATGAGGATGCCCACAAGTGACGAAGCAGTCAAGGTCTCACAGTGCTGCCAAGCGAGAACACTTTTCTCTGGCGCGGTACCTAGGGTGACTGAGAGCTACCACCACCGGAAGCATCGTGCATCTTCTGACATTTCGATAAGCCATGAGTTAGCAGAGGGAACTGCATATGCGTGGACACAAGCGGCACGAAGTAACACCAATGCATCTTCCTTGATAGAAAACTCGTACTTCTCCGCAATATGAGAAGAAATTACAAGATCTCAACAGATCAACTACGTACCCACCTAGAACAGGTGACCACGCATAACAACGATTATGATTGTGCCTAATTGGTGTAAATGTCAGAACATTCGAAGACTCCAGAGAGGAAGATCCCCCTTCAGCCTTTGAAAAACCCAAAGTATTTTCTTCAAGCAAGAACATTACAGGAGATACGCTCTGCGAAAGATAGTGCATACAACAATTGAAGAACACCATTATATAGACATGATGGTTCACCAAACGAGCGCCTCAGCATTAACTGTCAAACATTGAATACCGTATGGGAAATGAGGAGATGACGGTTCCAAAGGAAACTGCGCAGACCACGTTCATCCAATTAATGGTGCTGCACTCAGCCCATCAATTGAGGGGGAGTAACCGATACTCAACCGTCCCATTGCCTACGCCATACACGTGCTACCGCATGATCTATGCCGTACACATAGCGCAACCATGTAGGAAACCCTAGCTCTTCCTATGCGGGCCCATAGGCTCGACCCACTATTCAAATAACATTCTGCTACATGCTTAGCATAAGCACCAGAAATCCAAGATAGCTTTGGTGCACGGATCGTACCTACGGATCGTTTAATTTAAGGTAATTTTGTCCACACAGTGCGCGATGTAGAGGACATGGGTTCCACGCCCTCAAACTGGCAGAACCTCTTTCCAACCGAGCAAGCTTAGTCAGCCAAGGCTGATGACGATGGCTTATGGTACGTCCCGACACCTAGTCCGCTCAACGTGAATCTTGATGGTTTAGGAAGTTGGAGTCTAATCAGCGCTATCACGCTAGATGAGGACGACTCGACAGGGATTATTGCCCCCTTCATGGTCAATGATCGTCAAACCTGATCAGGTAAACCTAGCCGGTGATGACTGGCAACAAAAGCTCTGATCAAAGCCCAGACTTGTAGCCCCCATTGCGCGGGTGTAAATGGTTTAGAAGGTGGGAGCCTAATCATTCCCGAACTGATTTCGACGGCTTGCCACGGGACCACTGCTTTTCAGCGTGGCCAACGAATTACCAACCCTGGACTTGTAGCCCATATTGCGCGGGTGTAGATAGTTTAGAAGGTGGGAGCCGAGTCAGTCCTGAACTGATTCCGGCGGCTCGCTATGGGACCACTACTTTTTAGCATGGTCGCAAAATTACCAACCCCGGACTTGTAGCCCCCATTGCACAGGTGTAGATATTTTAGAAGGTGGGAGCCTAGTAAGTCGCGAACTGATTTTAACAGCTCGCCACGAGACCACTGCTCTTCAGCTTGGCTGCTAAAAACCCAAAAATTTGTGGCTTGATGCGCATGAGTGTAGATGATTTGGAAGGTGGAAGCCTAGTCAGTCCCGAACTGATTTCGACGGCTCGCCAAACCTCTTCGTCTCGAACTTGCAGCCCCCATTGTACGGGTATAGATGGTTCGAAAGTGGGGAGACTGGTCAGTTCCTGACTGATGTCAACGCCTCGCCAAGGGACTACCGCTATTTAGCGTAGTCGCCAAATCATTGCTCCTCGAACCTGTAGTCCACGCTGTTCGGACATAGATGGTTCGGAAGGTGAGAGCCCCAAGCAGCTCGCCTTGCGATCACCGCTCTCCTTCGAAACATCAGTTGCAAAGATGAATTTCAGCTTAGTCCCCAACTGGGCCGAAGAAATTCCAAGGAGGTCAAAGAATTCACAAATCATGTCCAAAATGAGAAAACACATTCCAGTTTGAAGCATCCCACGATGGAAGCAGATGAACCTCACCAATGGCAACATTGGCATCTGGTCACCCTTTAAGATAGAAAATGGCAGGTCCTCGAGGACCCCAAACTTTGTACAAATTTCAACAAGGCCATGCTCGGAAAGCAATCTGTCTTCGCAAAACTCCAGGCCTTTGGCCAAGGTTGCGTCGTCAATAAGTTTTTGTTGAGCCATGAAAAAGATGAATAACACAATATATTCAAAAGCAAAGAAAATAGAAGGGTCAGATTCTGCACAATGAATGACCTAAATAGGGATTGGTTTCCCGCCTCTTTTCCGTTGAACCGACGCACGTTCAATAAATGTAGCACGCGGCTCAAGCAAACGATTCAGACTCAATCATCATGAGTGGCGTATCTTTTCAAGATATGACTTAGCAAACCGATGTGATGACCTACTAACTTGGGGGAGTAGCTGATGATACACCAAAACGGTCACATCCCTGAGCCATACACGTGTCATGATGATCTTGAGGAATTACAAACCCCAGTGTCAGCCCATCACTGATCCGGCCCAACCTGTTCCAAGCCCGCCCATTGTAGTCCACTAGACGGACCCGAATTCTTACAGCCTGCTTGGCCCATATGTCTCACAACTATCCACAATACGCATAAGCCTTACTAAGGCAAATATCTCGAGGATTAGCTTCGGACAGGCAACTACAGCAGCTTTCTGCTTCCAACTAGGAAGCAAATACCATAGTACAAATCACATCGGGAACTATCTCCCTTGTATCTAGGAACACAGGGGTGACATGGAACTTTCCTCTTACAACACGACTCCTAATTAGAGAAAAATCTCCATGAAGATCTCCTTCCTAAACTACGCCATCGATGGCCTGGTCGAACCAGGACTCCTGCACTATAAATAAGACATGAGGTTGGTAAGCTAAGGTACGCTACAAATTCCCTATTTACAACATCACACCTTCCTCAAATCCTTGTCTAACTTTAACATCGGAGTGCCATCGGCCACCACAACGGTGGTCCGTGACTCACGTGTGTTACTTGTGCAGGTCAGCAGGACTAGGTCAAAATAGGGAGCGGAAAATGACTGCATCAGTTACATAGCACAAAAAATGTACATATGCAAGATTATCGATGAGAAAGGTGGGGAAGATGTTTGATTGGGATACGAAGTATGAGATTGCTTTAGGGGCTGCCAAAGATTGGAGTATCTTCATCATGGCTGCGGAAAACCTGTGATACAATGGGATGTGAAGTCCAACAATATTTTGTGTTTTTTAGTTTTAATATGTAATATAGGTTATATGTCCTGACTATGTTTATATGATCTATGTTCAATTCATTTAATATAATAACAACTTAAGTCTAAAACAAATTCATCATTGAAAAAAATTCCATATTCAAACAGTGGAAAATTAGGGAAAAAATTTCTTTGAAAAATCAAGCAATGAATAAAATAATTTGTGGAAAACTTTACAGCTTTTTTCCTTGAAAAATTAAACAGTGAAAAAAAATGTGGAAAACTTTACCACAATTTCTTTTCCATGTAAAATTTTGTTTTCCATGAAAAGTTTTTCGAAAATCAAACGCAGCCTTAAATCATTCATTGCAGGAAGATGTGAACGTGCTAATGAAGGGAAAGTCCATAACTTAAAATTGAAATTTTTACATGGTAAATATGGTAAGGGGTTTAACAGTTGGCAAATTTAGAATATACCAAATCTGATAACCTTACATAATGCAAATACGTCACTTCCAGGTTCTAGGTGAGTATTTCAGATTCTCAATTCCAACCCATAAAGCTAAATTGTGGTAATTGTAAGTTATGTGAACTTGGTAAATATTCTTAGTGAATTTCCCAAACATTGGAGGTAGAAAACAAAGCACACTTTTGTAGTAATGCTTTTTTTTCGAGAGTTTTCTTATTGTTTGGGTTAATTGCTCTTTCCCACCATAATAAATTTCTAATTGGGAAGTGTACCCATAATCATTTTGTATTGCACTATGCTCCTAAGATTAGCAATCAACGTATAATGATTGTCAGGGCATGAGCTGATTTCAAAATTGTCATGTTTTAAGGACAAAAATACCTTGAATGATCTGATGGCTGAGATTCACAGTCTATACAAATTTAACTGATAATCTGAGGATAAGATTTAAGCCGTTAGGACTCGTTTGATGAGAGGAAATAGTTGTTGGCTTCATCCTCTACTAAATGGAAGCTATTCATTCCATGAATTTCGTGTCAAATCATATGTTATTGCACTGTAAATCAAAGCTATTTGAATTTGAAAAGCTTCAGCAAACCTAAGTTTGAAATTAAGGTTTTATTACGTAAAAAGACTTACACAAGCCCTAGATCTGAGTTATTCGATCATCGATTTCAGTTTAGAACACCATTATGAAGGTAAGTCAGTTATTTTCATTTAATTTTTACATGTGTGTGGACATTTACTTAGAGTTAAAGGTCATCTTCAACCCTTCGCATGTCTGTTTTGTACCAGGTGGAATTCCTAAATTCAAATTTATTATAGGGGATTAAGTTACTACCAATATTCATTACAAGAGGGAAAGATTATTAAAAATGTTTGTTTTCCTGGCAGAGAAAGATGCGAACCTCCAAATGAAATGCCCATAGTTCCTCCACAACAACTCAATCTTCAGCCTCAAATGCTTAGAGTTCTAACCATGAATAACATTGAGGCAACAATATTCCAAACTCAGTTCTTTGCAGATGGAGTTAGCCCCAACCAATAAGGCCACCAATGAATCCACTATTCCAGGCTATGAGCACATCCATTGGTAGGGGCAGAGGGGAGACAAGGCACTTGGAGCAAGAGACCTATGGGGCCAAGTGGACCAATCATGTGATACCATGACTGTTTTTTGGTTTGTTTATGACAGTTCAAAGAGTATTGATTAATGATTGTGCATAGTTCATAATTGTTAAGTTTAAGTCAGACTTCAAACTTCGATGGAATGAAAAAGGTGAAATGAAATGAAAATCACCGACTTACCTTCATTATGGCATTCTAAATTGAAATCTATGATGAAATAACTCAAATCTAAGGTTTGTGTAAGTTCAAATAGCTTTGATCTACAATGAAATGACAGGTGATTAACTCGAATTTCATGGAATTAAAGAGCTTCCATTAAGTACGGGATAAAGCCAGTGGTTATTTCATCTCCCCCAACGACTATTTTCTCTCCCCCAACAACTATTTCATCTCCCCCAACGACTATTTCATCTCCCCCAATAGCTATGAATCCCATTCTCAGTCATCGGTTGGGCTTGTATAAGTTGTGAATCTCAGCCATCAAATCATTCAATGACAGTTTTGTGCTTAAAATATGACAATTTTAAAATCAGCTCGTGCCCTCATTGTTGATGCACACTGAATGCTAGTTTAGGGGCATAGTGCAATACAGAATGATTATGGGGGCACTTCTCAATTACTTATTTATTATTGGGGGGAAAGAACAATTAACTCTTATTATTTTCATGATTGCCGAAATAAATAAATAAAATCTCTCTAAAATAGTTAAGTTCTTCTATTCAGCTCTCGTAAGGTTTCCAATTCCTTTGCTAGAAGTTTTTCTATTCACTTGTAAGGTATCCAATTCCTTTCCTAATATTTCTGAATTCCTAATATATGTTAACTAAAACGTTTGGAGTGTCTTAAGTTAAGAATTTTATTTAATAAGGAAACTTGATTAAAAACCTGGTTTCTCCTCTCTTCAGCGGCCTCTTTATCAAGAAACTTCTATAGGTTGACTGTCTTTTGAATAACTTTTCCCAGAAAAGATATACTTGTTTCTTCTTAGGCTTTTAGTAGAGCACTCTCCAAGGTTGGCGGTTTCTTGCATAGAGGTGCGTTTGGGATCTTCCAGCCTTTGCACACTTCAGTTTCTATTCCGCAAGTTCATCTACACCCATTTTTTTTTTCATTGTTCTTATTAATATTTTTTTAGAAATCTTCTCTGTCAAGGAATTTTCTCTTCTTCTGAGAGAGTATACCGAAGAGAAATCTAAGTCAAGAAGAAGAAGATGCGCGGGTTCTCTTTCTTTGAGAGAGCTTCAAAAGCCTTTCATGACTACTCATCCAAATCAAAGCTTCTTGTTATAAGTTCTATCAGGTTAGTCTTATATATACACTTTCTAACTTGAAACATTGGGGTTCTTGTGTGCATGCATGTTGTTCAATTAGTTTAGTTCAATTTGTATGGGTGCTATATAATGTATGATTTCTAGGAAACCATATATATGTACTGTTCTAACTTATTCCCTACTCGTTGACAATTTCCTCAAGTATTCTGGCATATATTTATTTTTGCGAAAGCGTAGATTAAGTTTTATTTATTTTTTTTGGGATTGTAAAAGTTGTATGCCAAGAGAACTAGTGCCCGGGGTTAGCAAATAGGTTAGTTATAGTCTCTACTCTCTATTTTATTGAAGATATATTATGAACAAAAGTTGGTTTTTTTTAATTCCTTGTTGCAACTTGTGTTCCACTATTTAAAAGTTTTATTTCTTATTCTATCCCTCTACCCCCACCATACAAAATGTTTTCCAGGGAAAATATATTTGTGTGAACATCGTTTTCGTATTGGCAACCCTTAGATCACTGAATACACAATTTTCTATTTGATTTTTTTATTCTTTAGGAAAATGCTTGGATTGGAGTTTTTTCTTCTTCAAGTTCAAATATCCATCATACTTCCAAGATGAAAAAATTTAGATTGGATAGAAATTGAAACCGTTTTCGTGAATTTGATTAAGAGGCCTTTCCCTTGGACTTGGATTCCCATGAGTAGTGAGAAAATAGTTTTATGAAAAATTGATTTTCCGTCAATAAATAGACGAGCAAACAGCGAAAATTTGCATAACAAGGGAAATGGAATTCGTTTTCTGAGGAAAATGGCTAACCAAATATACCCTATTTGTATTTGCATGACAAGAAGTCACTTACTAGCTTTACTTCATACTGTGTATTTACCCTATATACTGCACTCTTTTGAGTGAAAATGTTTATACATTCACGCGTACTGGGACATTTTCGGGTTTTTTTACTTGCACTATATTGGTAATTAATTAAAGTGGCGGAGGTTTTGTAGCATATTCAGTTTCAAAATTCATGAGTGATACATCTCAAATAGAACCCAGGAAAAAGGTCGTGGTGATTGGAACTGGGTGGGCTGGCACGAGTTTCTTAAAGAATCTTGACAGTTCCCAGTACGATGTTCAGGTGATATCCCCTCGCAACTATTTTACATTCACCCCTTGTTACCAAGTGTCACAAGTGGTATAGTGGAAGCACGTAGCATTGTTGAGCCAATTCGAAACATTATCAAGAAGGTAAATACATTTACTGTCACGCCCTAATTTTCGAAGAAACGAAATCCTATTATCCACGTAGGATTATCCGTTTCCCCAAAACTCGGGACGTGAAATTCAATAACAACAGAAACCTTTAGCAGCAATGACAAAAATATAGTTTAGAAAATAGGAACAAACTAAAATTTATACAAAACTCTAACCAGGAAAAACTGACGTCGCTAGCCCCACTAGCGGAACTCCCGTAACGCTGCTCAAAAGTCTCTAAACTTGAAAAGCTAATCGGCTGCATTCTCAAAGGAATGTACCCAAGAAGCAAAAGCTCACTTGGGTCAGCAATAAAGCTGATGTGAGAAATCTTCATCTCAAAAACAATAAATTCGCACGTGATAAACATCAAGCTAAACACACACCCAACAAACCATCATACCAATAACTAGTTCCTCAACGAGGCAAAAATGTCATGCAAGAAACGCAGTTCAAAGAATTTAGTTCCTCATCGAGGCCATTATATCATCATCTCAATTAAGTAAAATGTATTTACTTGTACTTACCCTATAGGAGTTGACTATGGAAAGTCTGACCTGCAGAAATATTAGTGGACTTGCCATCCTGCATGAAAATGGTTAGAAGTAATATAAACTTACTTTATTCATTTTTATTTGAATTTGATTCATCTTTTTAATGGATTGATCACTTAGACGATAACACATTCGCACCACCGCCTTGCCGAACATACATGCCCGTATGCCTTTCTCATATAAAGGAGGACTACTCCGTCATCCATGCCCAAGTGAGGACATCACATACAGGCATGCATCGCAGATACTCCTAACTATATGAGTACCAAAAGCCACTCTTGGGCTATCAATGCGCATAAACTCATAAACTCACGTCACATTTTTTACGGATAAATATCAAAGCCTATCTTAGGCATCACAATTCACCACATTTCCGCAAGAATAACCAGAAGGTTATTTTAGTTTCTCTAGTAAGAAATGGGAGCCCCACCTCCGCAAGACGACCCGCTGGTCATTTAGTTTCTCTAGTAAGAGAGGGAAAATAATAAACAAAAAAGGTGTGGTAGTTCTAAGTGATACAATTCCAGGTGATTAAATTTTCAGAAATCAAGGTTTATCCATATCATTTATTTTTGATATTTCGAATTTCCTTCACAATGACATTTTGTCATTCAAAAGTAAATCCACCCATTCTTTCAGGGGAAGCATAGCATATTCATAAATCATGCTTTATAATAACACGGTGATCAAGTGACATTTTGTCATTCACAATGAAATCCACCCCTTCCTTTGGGAAAACATAACCATTTCAAGATGCATACATACAGAGGAACACCATTAATCTTAAATGGTCCTACATCAATAGAATCAACGAGACATCAAAACAAAACAAACCATAGTGCACAATCAAACACTACTACACATAGTACTCTCCATATGAATGGGATTTTAGGGATAAACACATACATCCTAGTTTGGCAAAAAGTATTTCAAATGCTGAATCCAACAAAGCCACTACATGCAATCTCCGAAAAGAAAATTTCAACACATAAACATGAAAGTGCATGACAATCATGGGTGAACACTAACTTACACCAAAGCAACCATCCAAATCCCAGTACAGCACACATCACTTAAGTTGTTTGGAAACATCTACTAATTCCAAGTTAACACCAAAACTAAACTAGAAAGCATCGCCCACTCTACAACGAACACATCTTCCTCCCTAAGGTCTGTGCAGAAATCAATCACGTGACTGCCAACTTCTTCATCAGATGACCACAGTTCCAAACAATCCTATATGATGAGAAGTTCAAACACACTCCAAAACAAAGAGTGAGAAGTTCATCAGGAAAGAAAACATAACAGACACAAACGAGTGCTCAAAACTGTTGTTGCGGCTACAACAACCCATAAAAGAAAAAAGAAAAAAACCAAACAATAATCGACTGAGTATACATCATTCCATCCCAATGAAAGTGCACAAACAAGTCATCAGACTGATCACAAAATCCCCAACACAGTCACAGTCCAGACCAGCCACTTCACTCGCTGCACCAAGTCATGAAAAGACTTGTTTTTCCCTCGAAAAAAATTTGTGGTTCTGCTCACACCATAAGACTCCTATGGCGGCGACAAGGATGTGTTTCTACATCCATTTTCCTTAGCAAATCTGAAACTTCTCCTCATCTTTCACTTAAACTGCTCCAAATTAAATCAGAACCCGAACTTTATCTTATTATGTTTCACTTTCACAACCACTAGCAGATGTAACGATGACATGAGAAACACAATAATGCCTAGAAGCGCACTGTCAAGAATAAGCAACACCTCTTTCGCAGTTTATTTCCTCTTCCAACTTGAAAGTTTGAACTTCACTATCTAAATACTAGGTCTGACAAGCCTCAAAATTCAGATAACAACTCAAGAAAAACTCCCATCATTCACTCGTATCCCCACCATCAACACCACCAATGTCACTGATCTGACCAGAACATTATCAATGTTATCCCACTCTCATCACTATTGTCACCACTGTCACTGTTCCAACTAGCTACAAACATCACAACTTCAAATATTTGTACTAAGACCACCATTCCCACCATTGATAAACAACACACAAATAACACCATTATCAAAATCACTAGTATCATCACGAACCCCTTTCAAGAAAATGTTTAAGGTAGTGAAATTGGAGATTTGGGTGATCAAGTAAACATGATTTTGGATCCCATTTAGGAGTTAAACCTTGTTAGAAAGTTTCAGTGACTGATTGTTCAAGTCCCCAAAGCACAAAATATCAAAAAAAATCGCACCCCACAATTCTTGCATACTCCATGATTATTAAAACCAAATCCATATCACAAATAGAGCAAAACACATATACAAAGAATCCCCCAAACTGAACAAAAATATTTTGAACATTACAAAAACTATTTTGTAGTCATAACGAATTGCATGAGTAGGTTTGTTTAAGACAGAAACAGAAACACCAAGAGACAATAGAAAACTCACTGATTCAGTCTCTCCATCCATCACCACGACATGTGGCCTCCCAAGCACATTCTCACAAAAATCCTGATCTGAAATCCAATAAGCGGGCGTCCTCGCGGACTCTGCCTGCATCGCACAATTATCTCTCAAAGAATAAGCACAGTCTTCAACAACCAATCCGCCACTTCTTCTCAACCTCGCGATTTTCCCCACACCAATCATCACCACCTCGCAACGATGAGAAGGAAAGGAACAAGAGACGAAGGAATCTGAGGCAGTGGGAAATTCGTCACAAACTAGTAGTCACCATCGATAACGACCCCTATCGAAGTTCTCTTCCAGCAAGCAAATGGCGCTGCTAAGGTGATCACCTCCTCCTCCTTCGATTGCTTCTCTGCTACCAAGCAAACCAAGCAGCACCACCATTCCCAGCGCCTCAATCGAAGAAGAAAAAATGAGGAAGAACAACTCTTCCTGTTGCACAAGAGAAGAAAGAAGGAAGGGTTTTTGTTTTATATTATGGGTGGCTATTCGCCCCCACAAAAATTCTGAGAGCACCCACCCTTTAACTCACCAAATAAACCCTAAAATTTTGAAACATGAATTTAATTAAATATAACCCTATTTTATTTCATTCAAAATAAAATAAATTAGTTTTATGAAATTTAGGGGTGTTACATTATATACACGTTAAATGGAATCTCATCTTGAGATTCGGAAGGTAAGAAGGTTAACTGAAATTCGGAAAATATGACTTGTCAAACGAAAGAAGGTTTTAAAATAAAAATTTCAATTTGAATTTTTTTGAAAATAAATATTTATTGTCATTGGAAATGTAGGGGTGTTACATTATATTCAACTCAAAAGGAATCTCGCCCCGAGATTCGCGGAAAGTGCTAATTGAACACTACGGATATCAAAACCCCTAAAAAGAAAACAATACGGAATAATGTCACCCAAATATCGACATTATAAATAAAATTAATCGCGCACACACAAGTCAATGAAGCCTCATCATGAGATTCACGAAGAAAATGAAACAGAACTAAAGTTTTCAAGGTTCACCCTTGTCACTTCATCTTAAGACTTCTACACTCCTACACACCCATATCCACATTCCAAGGATCACCTAGACTCTACCCCAGCCTAGGCTAACCAAATGCTCTGATACCAAACTGTCACGCCCCGATTTTCGAAGAAACGAAATCTTATTATCCACGTAGGATTATCCGTTTCCCCAAAACTCGGGACGTGAAATTCAATAACAACAGAAACCTTTAGTAGCAATGACAAAAATATAGTTTATAAAATAGGAACAAACTAAAATTTATACCAAACTCTAACCAGGCAAAACTGACGTCGCTAGCCCCACTAGCGGAACTCCCATAACACTGCTAAAAAGTCTCTAAACCTGAAAAGCTAATCGTCTACATTCCCAAAGAAATGTACCCAAGAAGCAAAAGCTTACTTTGGTCAGCAATAAAGCTGGTGTGATAAATCTTCATCCCAAAAACAATAAATTCACACGTGATAAACATCAAGCTAAGCACACACCCAACAAACCATCATACCAATAAGTAATTCCTCAATGAGGCAAAGATGTCATGCAAGAAACGCAGTTCAAAGAATTTAGTTCCTCATCGAGGCCATTATATCATCATCTCAATTAACTAAAATTGTATTTACTTGTACTTACCCTATAGGAGTTGACTATGGCAAGTTTGACCTGAAGAAATATTAGTGGACTTGCCATCCTGCATGAAAATGGTTAGAAGTAATATAAACTTACTTTCTTCATTTTTATTTGAATTTGATTCATCTTTTTAACGGATTGATCACTTAGACGATACCACATTCGCACCACCTCCGTGCTGAACATACATGTCCGTATGCCTCTTTTATATAAAGGAGGACTACTCCGTCATCCATGCCCATGTGGGGACATGCATCGCGGATACTCATAAATATATGAGTACCAAAATCCACTCTGGGGCTATCAATGCGCATAAACTCACGTCACATTTGACGGATAAATATCAAAGCCTATCTTAGGCATAACAATTCACCTCATTTCCGCAAGACTAACCCGAAGGTTATTTTAGTTTCTCTAGTAATAAACGGGCGCCCCACCTCCGCAAGACGACCCGCTGGTCATTTAGTTTTTCTAGTAAGAGAGGGGAAATAATAAACAAAAAAGGTGTGGTAGTTCTAAGTGATACAATTCCAGGTGATTAAATGTTCAAAAATCAAGGTTTATCCATATCATTTATTTTTGATATTTCGAATTTCCTTCACAATGACATTTTGTCATTCATAAGTAAATCCACCCATTCTTTCGGGGAAGCATAGCATATTCATAAATCATGCTTTATAATAACACGGTGATCAAGTGACATTTTGTCATTCACAATGAAATCCACCCCTTCCTTTGGGAAAACATAACCATTTCAAGATGCATACATACAGAGGAACGCCATTAATCTTAAATGGTCCTACATCAATAGAATCAACGAGACATCAAAACAAAACAAACCATAGTGAACAATCAAACACTACTACACATAGTACTCTCCATATGAATGGGATTTAGGGATAAACACATACATCCTAGTTTGGCAGAAAGTATCTCAAATGCTGAATCCAACAAAGCCACTACATGCAATCTCCAAAAAGACAATTTCAACACATAAACATGAAAGTGCATGACAATCATGGGTGAACAATAACTTACACCAAAGCAACCATCCAAATCCAAGTACAGCACACATAACTTAAGTTGTTTGGAAACATCTACTAATTCCAAGTTAACACCAAAATTAAAATAGAAAGGAACGCCCACTCTACTTCGAACACATCTTCCTCCCTAAGGTCTGTGCAGAAATCAATCACATGACTGCCAACTTCTTCATCAGATGACCACAGTTCCAAACAATCGTATATGATGAGAAGTTCAAACACACTCCAAAACAAAGAGTGAGAAGTTCATCAAGAAAGAAAACATAACAGACACAAACGAGAGCTCAAAACTGTAGTTGCGGCTACAACAACCCATAAAAGAAAAAAGAAAAAAGAAAAAAGAAAAAAACCAAACAATGTTCGATTGAGTATAGATCAACCCATCTCAATGAAAGTGCACAAACAAGTCATCAGACTGATCACAAAATCCCCAACACAGTCACAGTCCAGACCGGCCACTTCACTCGCTGCACCAAGTCATGAAAAGACTTCTTTTTCCCTAAAAAAAATCTGTGGTTCTGCTCACACCATAAGACTCCTATGGCGGCGACAAGGATGTGTTTCCACAACCATTTTCCTTAGCAAATCAAAAACTTCTCCTCATCTTTCAATTAAACTGCTCCAAATTAAATCAGAACCCGAACTTTCTCTTATTATGTTTCACTTTCACAACCACTAGCAGATGTAACGATGACATGAGAAACACAATAATGCCTAGAAGCGCACTTTTCAAGCATAAGCAACACCTCTTTCGCAGTTTATTTCCTCTTCCAACTTGAAAGTTTGATCTTCACTATCTAAATACTAGGTCTGACAAACCTCAAAATTCAGATAACATCTCAAGAAAAATTCCCAGCATTCACTCGTATCCCCACCATCAACAGCACCAATGTAACTGATCTGACCAGAACATTATCAATGTTATCCCACTCTCGTCACTATTGTCACCACTGTCACTGTTCCAACTAGCTACAAACATCACAACTTCAAAAATTTGTACTAAGACCACCATTCCCACGTTTGATACACAACACACAAATACCACCATCATCAAAATCACTAGTATCACCACGAACCCCTTTCAAGAAAATGTTTAAGGTAGTGAAATTGGAGATTTGGGTGATCAAGTAAGCATGATTTTGGATCCCATTTAGGAGATAAACCTTGTTAGAAAGTTTCAGTGACTGATTGTTCAAGTCCCCAAAGCACAAAATATCAAACAAATCGCACCCCACAATTCTTGCATAAGATTATTAAAACCAAATCCATATCACAAACAAAGCCGAACACATATACAAAGAATTTCCAAAACTGAACAAAAATATTTTGAACATTACGAAAAGTATTTAGTAGTCATAACGAATTGCATGAGTAGGTTTGTTTAAGACAGAAACAAAAACACCAAGAGACAATAGAAAACTCACTGATTCAGTCTTTCCATCCATCACCACGACATGTGGCCTCCCAAGCACATCCTCACAAAAATCCTCATCTGAAATCAAATAAGCAGGCGTCCTCGCGGACTCTGCCTGCATCGCACAATTATCTCTCAAAGAATAAGCACAGTCTCCCACACCAATCATCACCACTCGCAACGATGAGAAGGAAAGGAACAAAAGAGGAAGGAACCTGAAGCGGTGGGAGATTCGTCACAGACTAGTAGTCACCATCGATAATGACCCCTATCGAACTCCTCTTCCTGCTAGCAAATGGCGCTGCTAAGGTGATCACCTCCTCTTCCTTCGATTGCCTCCCTGCTACCAAGCAAACCAAGCAGCACCACCATTCCAAGCGCCGCCATGGAAGAACAAAAAATGAGGAAGAACAACTCTTCCTGTTGCACAAGAGAAGAAAGGAAGGAAGGGTTTTTGTTTTATATTATGGGTGGCTATTCGCCCCCACATAAATTTTGAGAGCACCCACCCTTTAACTCACCAAATAAACCCTAAAATTTTGAAACCTGAATTTAATTAAATATAACCCTATTTTATTTCATTCAAAATAAAATAAATTAGTTTTATGAAATTTAGGGGTGTTACATTATACACACGTTAAATGGAATCTCGTCCCGAGATTCGGAAGGTAAGAAAGTCAACTGAAATTCGGAAAATACAACTTGTCAAACGAAAGAAGGTTTTAAAATACAAATTTCAATTTTTTTGAACATAAATATTTATTGTCATTGGAAAAGTAGGGGTGTTACATTAGGAATGTCGTTTCGAGATTCGCAGAAAGTGCTAATTGAAAACTACGGATATCAAAACCCCTAACAAGAAAACAATAGGGAATAATGTCACCCAAATATCAACATTATAAATAAAATTACTCGCGCACACACAAGTCAATGAAGCCTCATCATGAGATTCACGAAGAAAATGAAACAGAACTAAAGTTTTCAAGGTTCACCCTTGTCACTTCATCTTAAGACTTCTACACTCCTACAGACCCATATCCACATTCCAAGGATCACCTAGACTCTACCCCAGCCTAGGCTAACCAAATGCTCTGATACCAAACTGCCACGCCCCGATTTTCGAAGAAACGAAATCCTATTATCCACGTAGGATTATCCGTTTCCCCAAAACTCGGGACGTGAAATTCAATAACAACAGAAACCTTTCGCAGCAATGACAAAAATATAGTTTATAAAATAGGAACAAACTAAAATTTATACAAAACTTTAACCAGGCAAAACTGACGTCGCTAGCCCCACTAGCAGAACTCCCGTAACGCTGCTCAAAAGTCTCTAAACCTGAAAAGCTAATCGGCTACATTCCCAAAGGAATGTACCCAAGAAGCAAAAGCTCACTTGGGTCAGCAATAAAGCTGGTGTGAGAAATCTTCATCCCAAAAACAATAAATTCACACTTGATAAACATCAATCTAAGCACACACCCAACAAACCATCATACCAATAACTAGTTCCTCAACGAAGCAAAGATGTCATGCAAGAAACACAGTTCAAAGAATTTAGTTCCTCATCGAGGCCATTATATCATCATCTCAATTAAGTAAAAATGTATTTACTTGTACTTACCCTATAGCAGTTGACTATGGCAAGTTTGACCTGTAGAAATATTAGTGGACATGCCATCCTGCATGAAAATGGTTAGAAGTAATATAAACTTACTTTATTCATTTTTATTTTAATTTGATTCATCTTTTTAATGGATTGGTCACTTAGACGATACCACATTCGCACCACCGTCGTGTCGAACATACATGCCTGTATGCCCTTCTCAAATAAAGGAGGACTACTCCGTTATCCATGCCCAAGTGGGGACATCACATACAGGCATGCATCGCGGATACTCCTAACTATATGAGTACCAAAAGCCACTCTGGGGCTATCAATGCGCATAAACTCACGTCACATTTGACGGATAAATATCAAAGCCTATCTTAGGCATAACAATTCACCTCATTTCCTCAAGACTAACCCGAAGGTTATTTTAGTTTCTCTAGTAATAAATGGGCGCCCCACCTCCGCAAGACGACCCGCTGGTCATTTACTTTCTCTAGTAAGAGAGGGGAAATAATAAACAAAAAAGGTGTGGTAGTTCTAAGTGATACAATTCCAGGTGATTAAATTTTCAGAAATCAAGGTTTATCCATATCATTTATTTTTGAAATTTCGAATTTCCTTCACAATGACATTTTGTCATTCATAAGTAAATTCACCCATTCTTTCGGGGAAGCATAGCATATTCATAAATCATCCTTTATAATAACACTGTGATCAAGTGACATTTTGTCATTCACAATGAAATCCACCCCTTCCTTTGGGAAAACATAACCATTTCAAGATGAATAGATACAGAGGAACACCATTAATCTTAAATGGTCCTACATCAATAGAATCAACGAGACATCAAAACAAAACAAACCATAGTGCACAATCAAACACTACTGCACATAGTACTCTCCATATGAATGGGATTTTAGGGATAAACGCATACATCCTAGTTTGGCAGAAAGTATCTCTAATGTTGAATCCAACAAAGCCACTACATGCAATCTCCGAAAAGTCAATTTCAACACATAAACATGAAAGTGCATGACAATCATGGGTGAACACTAACTTACACCAAAGCAACCATCCAAATCCCAGTACAGCACACATAACTTAAGTTGTTTGGAAACATCCACTAATTCCAAGTTAACACCAAAATTAAACTAGAAAGCATCGCCCACTCTACAGCGAACACATCTTCCTCCCTAAGGTCTGTGCAGAAATCAATCACGTGACTGCCAATTTCTTCATCAGATGGCCACAGTTCCAAACAATCCTATATGATGAGAAGTTCAAACACAGTCCTAAACAAAGAGTGAGAAGTTCATCAGGAAAGAAAACATAACAGAAACAAACGAGAGCTCAAAACTGTTGTTGCGGCTAAAACATACCATAAAAGAAAAAAAAAAATCAAACAATGTTCGACTGAGTATACATCATTCCATCCCAGTGAAAGTTCACAAACAAGTCATTAGACTGATCACAAAATCCCCAACACAGTCACAGTCCAGACCAGCCACTTCACTCGCTGCACCAAGTCATGAAAATACTTCTTTTTCCCTCAAAACAATCTGTGGTTCTGCTCACACCATAAGACTCCTATGGCGGCGACAAGGATGTGTTTCCACAACCATTTTCCTTAGAAAATCTGAAACTTCTCCTCATCTTTCACTAAAACTGCTCCAAATTAAATCAGAACCCGAACTTTTTCTTATTATGTTTCACTTTAACAACCACTAGCAGATGTAACGATGACATGAGAAACACAATAATGCCTAGAAGCGCACTTGTCATGCATAAGCAACACCTCTCTCGCAGTTTATTTCCTCTTCCAACTTGAAAGTTTGAACTTCACTATCTAAATACTAGGTCTGACAAACCTCAAAATTCAGATAACATCTCAAGAAAAATTCCCATCATTCACTCGTATCCCCACCATCAACAACACAAATGTCACTGATCTGACCAGAACATTATCAATGTTATCCCACTCTTGTCACTATTGTCACCACTGTCACTGTTCCAACTAGCTACAAACATCACAACTTCAAATATTTGTACTAAGACCACCATTGATAAACAACAAACAAATAACACCATCATCAAAATCACTAGTATCATCACGAACCCCTTTCAAGAACATGTTTAAGGTAGTGAAATTGGAGATTTGGGTGATCAAGTAAGGATGATTTTGGATCCCATTTAGGAGTTAAACCTTGTTAGAAGGTTTCAGTGACTGATTGTTCAAGTCCCCAGAGCACAAAATATCAAACAAATCGCACCCCACAATTCTTGCATACTTCATGATTATTAAAACCTAATCCATATCACAAACAGAGCAGAACACATATACAAAGAATCCCCAAAACTGAACAAAAATATTTTGAACATTACAAAAAGTATTTAGTAGTCATAACGAATTGCATGAGTAGGTTTATTTAAGACAGAAACAAAAACACCAAGAGACAATAGAAAACTCACTGATTTAGTCTCTCCATCCATCACCACGACATGTGGCCTCCCAAACACATCCTCACAAAAATCCTCATCTGAAATCAAATAAGCGGGCGTCCTCGCGGACTCTGCCTGCGTCGCACAATTATCTCTCAAAGATCAAGCACAGTCTCCAGCAACCAATCCGCCACTTCTTCTCAACCTCGCGATTTCCCCCACACCAATCATCACCACCTCGCAACAATTAGAAGTAAAGGAACAAGAGAGGAAGGAATATGGGGCGGTGGGAGATTCGTCATAGATTAGTAGTCACCATCGATAACGACCCCTATCGAGCTCCTCTTCCTTCTAGCAAATGGTGCTGCTAAGGTGATCACCTCCTCTTCCTTCGATTGCTTCCCTGCTACCAAGCAAACCAAGCAGCACCACCATTCCCAGCGCCTCAATCAAAAAAGAAAAAATGAGGAAGAACAACTCTTCCTGTTGCACAAGGGAAGAAAGAAGGAAGGTTTTTTGTTTTATATTATGGGTGGCTATTCGCCACCACAAAAATTCTGAGAGCACCCAACCTTTAACTCACCAAATAAACCCTAAAATTTTGAAACATGATTTTAATTAAATATAACCCTATTTTATTTCATTCAAAATAAAATAAATTAGTTTTATGAAATTTAGGGGTGTTACATTATACACACGTTAAATGGAATCTCATCCCGAGATTCGGAAGGTAAGAAGGTTAACTGAAATTCGGAAAATACGACTTGTCAAACGAAAGAAGGTTTTAAAATACAAATTTCAATTTGAATTTTTTTGAAAATAAATATTTATTGTCATTGGAAAAGTAGGGGTGTTATAGTTACATCAGAAAATTAAACATATTGCCACAATATCTGTTTCTCGGGCTTGGGTTTCTATTCGTTAAACAGAAAAGAGGAGAAGTTGGATTTTTGGAAGCGGAGTGCTATAAAATCGACCCAGAAAACAAGAGAGTACATTGTCGTTCTATACAACAAAAGAAAGAAGAATTTGTTGTTGACTATGATTACTTGGTGATGGCCATGGGTGCTCGTTCTAACACATTCAATACTCCCGGTGCTGTGGAGAATTGCCATTTCTTGAAGGTAACTTCCCTGCATTCCCTTGTTTGCAGATTTGAGAAAGCTTCTCATAAACTTCCATGACTATTAGGATATTTGTGTTTCTTTTATATGCTATCAAGTTGTTTATGGAGTTTCATCGCTAAAAGCATTTCTATATGCAGGAAGTGAAGGATGCTCAGAACATTCGTAAGAGTGTGATTGAATGTTTTGAGAGGGCAAACCTCCCCAACTTAACTGAGGAAGAGAAAAGGAAGCATCTTCATTTTGTAGTTGTTGGTGGCGGTCCAGCAAGTGTTGAGTATGCTGCAGAGCTTCACGACTATATTGAAGATGATCTAAGCAGGCTATATCCCAACATCAAAGATTATGTGAAAATTACACTTTTTGAGGCAGCAGATCATATTCTGACCATGTAAGAAAAATGGGACAATTTCTTTGCTTAATTGAGCTATCTACAATCTCAAAAATACATTACAGTTCTAACATCAACTTCAAGTTTTTTGAACCATCATCCTTAATGAAGTGATAACCATTAATGAACTTAACTCATTAACTGAATGATCCATCACTTTTTTGTTTTGGCATTATGAAGTTATATTCATGCCTGAGTTCTTGTTTTCCAGGTTCGATAAAAAAGTCACTGCTTTTGCTGAAGAGAAGTTTCAAAGAGATGGCATTGATGTCAAATTAGGGAACATGGTTGTGAAAGTAACCGATAAGGACATCTCTACCAAAGACAGATCAAACAGTTGACAAGTTACTGCACAACCCTACGGAATGATTGTTTGGGCAACTGGCATTGGATCCCGTCCTGTGGTAACAGAATTTATGCAACAAATTGGCCAGGTTAGACATAATTGACCTTTGCATTCATCTGTTTCCATCATCTACTCTGAATTTGGTTAGATTTCTTCATGTGTAAGGCTATTGTTTTCATTTTCTGACTGGTTAGAATCTGATTGTTGGTTTAGTTGGTTGATGAAGTGTATTTTGTGATGCCACACAGGGTAATAGGCGTGTCTTCGTAACTGATGAATGGCTACGTGTTGATGGGTGTGATGGAATATATGCACTTGGTGATTGTGCTACTATTAACCAACGCAAAATCATGGTACGTGTATTTTCCGTTTGATCCTTATTTATTCCCCCCCAAAAATAAATGGGACATTCCGAGAATTGAACGAGGTCCCACCCTAAGTGAAAATCATACAACTAGACCAAATGCCCCAATGTCTCCGAGGACTAGAAAAGGCCATCCTGACTTGATAGGAAAATCTTGTATGTATGGTCACTTAAACTTGGTATCACCATCCAACATCGATCTAATTATGTTTCTTAGTGAATTCCACATTGTTTATACATGCAAAAAGTTTGGGATAAGAAATTGATCTTATATTGCTACAAGTCCTAGGCACGGAGGTTTCACTCTACTAAAGTCGTTTGAGTATAGTAGATAATAAACTATTTAAGGGATGTAAATTAAAGCGGTATTTGTTTAATTGATTATGTTGTAGAAAGACATCTCAATGATATTTATGAAGGCAGATAAAGACAGTTGTGGTTCACCTATCCATTAAAGAGTTCCAAGATTTTGTTAAGGATATCTGTGGAAGGTACCCTCAATTGGAGGTCTACTTGAAGAATAAAGGAATGAAAGGTATCGATAGGAAATCAATTCAACAAGTCCATGGAGCTGGATATTGAGAAGATGAAGTCAGTTCTTTCCCAAGTTGATTCACAAGTGAAAAATCTTCCTGCTACCGCGCAGGTTATAAGTTTTGAACCAACTCTTGGTGTTTCTTCAATAGTTAACTTCCAGAGATTCATCCTTACATTGTTTCAACTGTTGTGTTTTGGTTGACATTTTTTGTTGCTTCTGAACAAGGAAAATATCTAGCGAAGTGTTTTAACCATATGAAGGAGTGTGAAGAGCATCCAGAAGGTCCTTTTAGGTTCAGAACATCAGGACGTTATCGGTTTCAGCCATTCAGGTGAAGTTTATATTTCTTTTCAAGTACTCTCAACTGTGCATTTATTTAATTTGTATTCGAACAGCTTCTTGACATGTTAAGGTGATTGCAGTGTCTTTGTTTGTTGTTATTCACAGGTACCGCCATTTGGGACAGTTTGCTCCACTGGGAGGGGAGCAAACAACAGCACAATTGCCCAGTGATTGGGTTTCAATTGGTCACAGCGCACAGTTGCATCTAGCAAAGAGTCAAACTGAACTAAAGAGAACCCAAGAAGAGTAGTAACCTAGTGGATTGCCTGCGATGAGACAGACAAGCCGCTCTGCGTAGTGGTTGTTGGGATTCATATCCCGAAATAGCATATAACAATCTATATATTGTAAGAAGAGGATTTCTGAGTCGAGGTTCAAAAGTCTCTTAGCAGAGGAACCACTGCCCATAGGTTCTTTCAAGAAAGCCGGTTGTGGGAGTACTACTTCGTTTTGTAACTATGGATCAACGACAACTCACTGTTGGGGGGCTATGACTAGAAATAAGTCCTCAAAAGCACTAAACTTAATAGGCTTCGAGCAAGTTAGACTCACTCAAGAAAAGAGCACGGACAGAAAGTCACATAAATTAGGGAGGAATAAGGCAACAAGGACACTCTAGCATCCTTTTCTGGGCATATTAGGTTAGTTTACACTACAAAAAACGAAGTCTAAAACGACACTTTCAAGGCGGCGTTTCAATGAAAGCGCCGGTAAAACATTATCAATAACGGCGTTTAGGATACCAAGCACCAGTAATAAACTGAGTCTCAAGGAATCCCGGCGTTTATAATGAAGCGCCGGTAAAAAGCTCCCTAAACCGGCGTGTTGTTTATGAAGCGCCGGAAAAGAGATAACAATACCGGCGTTGATTCTCTGAAGCGCAGGTAAAGATAAAAAACCCCACCATACCATTGAAAATAAAATTGTGTTTTTTGGAAATGCCGTATTAGATGTAAATAAGCGCCAGTAAAGATCGAACAATACCAGCATTTTACTCAAAGCACCGGTACAGAGTAACCAATACCGGCATTTACTTAAAGCGCCGGGAACGAGTAACCAATACCGGCATTTTAGTCAAAGCGCCGGTAAATAGTAACCATTTCAGATGCTATCACTGGTTTGTTTCAAGTTTACATAGTGTGTTTTTGTTGGTTGGTTGGCTGGGGTTTTTGGAATTTGGTAACTGAAATCTTAACTTGGAATTAACTGCAGGGAAGAGCAATGGTCCCTCAACTAACACCACGCTCTCAACTAGCACTGTTCCCTCAACTAGTACTGATCCACCAAGCCACCAAATATTGTGTTGTGCATATCGCTAGTGGAACGGTTTTTGTCACTGGTAGCTCGGATACATATGCAAGGGTAAAACTGAGTGTTATTCTTTGCGTTGTGTACATTATGTTTGTTTAAACTTGTTCTTCTATACTTAGCAAATATAAAGAATGAAATAATTGTAAAAACATTGGAACAACGGTGATCGAAGAACCTATAGATATTCTTCAAGTCTCCTTTTGGACCTTATTTCTATGTACATGGTATGTTATGCACTTGTGCTTTAGTTATGTACATGTTTTTGTTACAAACTTGTGAAGTTATGACATATCGATGCCTGCTATAGCTTATGTTATCCATTATGTTATTCATGTCCATGGTTTAGGTCAAATCCAATGCTTTACTTACTTTTATGATTAATTACATGGATCGAGTCTTCATAATTTCCTTGATTTGTACATGATATTTTAGTAATTTTCATTGTTCGATTACTGAAACTTACACCTTCAGGCTAGCTTTGCATCTTAAAACATTAATGCCTCATTTCCTGAATTAGCCTTTTCAAACACTGGATTCACTCTACCTTTTCATTGTTAAACTGACATGTGACATTGATAGTGTATTCATTAGAAATGGTAATTGAAGTTTAACCTTGTGTTTTCTCTTGAACAGAAGTTTGAGGCTTTGGTCTACTCAACTGTTATGAAAGGTGAGCGGAGTGTCTGACTGTTCTTTCCCTTCTTTAACTTTCTACCTTCATGATTTTTGTACTTCGTATTTGATCTTTGACTCATATATAGCTGTTACTCATTCTTATGTTTCTTAAAATTTTTAGTTTTGACATCTCATGCATTTTGATAGTCCTAATAACAGCGCCTCCCCCCCCCCCCCCTCCTTTTCTTTTTGGTGTTTTTTTCATCTCATTTGTTGTCGAAATCCCTTTGCTCTTAAATTTCCTTCATGCAGCTGACTGAATTTCGAGACTTGAACATGTACCACCAACAACCCACTTTTTCTTTTCTTGAGTAATTATGCAATCTTGAAAGGAGCTTAGTCTTTGAAGTTCTGGTAAACTCTGATGTTGCAAAAGTCAACGAATAGAGTCATCAACTTTGATAGAAACTGAAAATATTTCTGGAATCCACAAGAAAAACGAAATAGATCCTTGAAATTTAATTAATGAATAAAATCCCAAAACTAACTAATACCAATATATTTATGTTTTCAAACACAAATCAAATCCTATAATAACTCCCTAAACCTGCCCAAACACTTAAAAAAATGAGTTCCCTACAAAATAGGAACCTAGTTTTATCTTCGTAAAAACCAAAACAAACTAGAAACCTATGCTTTAAAGTTTGTAGAAATTTGATGAGGTGGCGATTGTGCATGTTGGCTTACTGCACAGTTTTTCTGAACACTCAATCCAGGCAAGTGAATTCTTGTCTTGGGGTGTTGAAGCACAGTTTGAAGTGCTCAAAATCCAATACAGAACAAGCTTAAATTAGGAGTGTATAACTCTCTTATATGTTTTTGAACACTTAACCACTACTCATTTCAGAACATTTTCTGTTGTTTCTTTTGTTTCTCTGTTATAATACTCGATGAATGTATTTTCAAATTGTGCTAGAAAAACATTTCCCTACATGTCTCGGTTGATTTCAACTCTTTTTGTAATGTGTGTTTTATTTTATATGTTCTGTTTCCTAAATTTTCAGTGCCTGCTAAGAGCATTGCGCTTTATCTGGATCTCAGAAAGTTGATCGAGGAACATGTTCGGGTGTGTATCACATTCTTAATGTGTTGTTTTTTCCTCCCCATTAGGAAGGAATTAGTTTCTCATTTCTTTCTTAACATGGGTGTAGGGGTTTACCGAACCAATGTCAGATAAGCTTCTTCCAGACTTACTTCCGCAAGAACAACATGTCTTCACCCTTGTTTTGGATCTTAATGAGACTTGAGTATACTAGGATTGGAAAGTAAGATCCTGGTTAAACATATTCATTGAACATTAACACGTGATTTTGCATGGAGGAATCACTTTGGAATTGTTTGAACTAAATGCTAGTATGCTCTTCTGTGAAGCGAGAAAGAGGTTGGAGAACCTTCAAACGACCAGGAGTCGACGCCTTCTTAGAACACCTTGCACAATTTTATGAAATTGTTGTATACTCTGACCAGATGGCCATGGTAAGTTGTCTTGTTGCTTCCTGTGAAGTGGGTATAGCTTTCTAAAGTACTAAACAACATTTTCTTTTGATTGTGGATTTGATGCAGTACGTTGAGCCTATTATCGATAGGCTAGATCAGAAAGGATGTATACGATATAGACTATCAAGGGAAGCAACAAGATATCAGGATGGAAAGCACTATCGGGTAAGAGTTGACTACTTCATTCAGTTTACTTGCCTTGTGATTTGATTGCATGCTTCTTCAAGGTGTGTTGCAATTTATATGTGAAATATTTTTTCTCGTTCTCTTTACTTGGAATATACAATTATCAAGTGAACTTTTCTAGGACAATCCAAATCTCGCCTGAGTTACTATCCTAGGAGTTGACTAGTATTTATAACGTATTTATTTTACCTTTTATTGACCAAATTGAGAATGTTAGTATTAGAAAAGGAGGAATACGCACCAATGGGTCGAGTAAATGGAAGGAAAATCACAAACAAAGGATTAATTAATACAAGGAAAAGTACAAAAAAGGAAAAATATGCAGTGAAAATGACACAACCCAACTAATTCATTGCCCTTAAGGTTAGACTTCAATGATAATATGAGACGGTGTCATATGACATGGTATAATTTTAGAAAAAAAAAAAGAAAAAATAAAATTAAAAGAAAAAGAAATAAAGTTTAAGGTGGTGGGAATACATTGACATGGTTTTGGATGACTTTCCCATCCTTCAATTTCTGTCTCAAACCCATGACTGAATGCATGTCCTCCTCATCTAGCATAGTATAAGACGATGCCAACAGTTTAATCCTCTGCACTTGTTAAGTTTCTCTGAATTTTTACCTTTCACCAAACATAACATAAACGTTCAACAAAAGAAATGAAACATTGGCATTGCCTAATTTTTAGCGTGCAACTGAGGGGTTTCCTTTGCATGAAAAGGTGTAGCAACCACCTTGATTTTGTACCTCACTAGCAACCACACTCCAGAATTTGACAAGGCATCAACAGTATCATAAAAATTTCTAAAAATGTAGTTTTGTTGTGAAGCTGTACTATACACTTAAAAAAAGGTGAACTTGTTCATAAATGCGATTGCTATTGTTGTTGGCAGGACTTATCAAAACTGAATAGAGATCCTTCAAGAATTCTTTATGTGAGCGGGCATGCACTAGAATCTTGCCTCCAACCAGAAAATGTTGTTCCAGTCAAACCTTGGACACTCGAAGCAGATGACACGACGCTTTTGGATCTTATCCCATTTCTTGAATGTATGTAGCTTTCTAAAACCCAAACTCCATACTGGACTTGCGTATTCTACAACTTTATTACATCTAAATTACTTCTCTCATCTGGTTTGATTACAGTTGTTGCCCGTAGTAGACCAGCTGATATAAGACAAGTATTATCATCTTTTCAAGGTCGTGATATTGCATCTGAGTTTATCGAGCGTTCTAAGGCACACCAGAGGTAAACTATCTAATATAGTGACTTACTTTAGCCTCTTTTCAGGAGTTTGACCTGTAACAAGATGCTACTTTTATTTGGCTTTGGTACAATCAAATGACAACTAATATCTTTTCTAAATTTGGTAGGCGGAAGCTAGAACAGAAGAAGTCAGGCCTGCATATAATTCACGTGTCTGAGAACGGTAACTAACTGTCTTAATAATGACCATCAGGCTATCACTAAACTCATTCAAAAAAGCAAATCCAGACAAAAAGGGTATTGCAGTGGTAATATACACAATCTCTACACTTAGTTTTACAATTTCTTGTTGTCGTGTGTACATTTGATAATACTCTTTTTAAATTTATTCTAAATTGAATTAAAGGTTGCAAAGGAAGCTGGAGAGAAGTGGAAGTAGAAGTGGAAGTCTATGATTGATGAGGTATGTAGATAAAGCTTATGTGTTTTAAGTTTATTAAGTTAATCGGTTTGGATTCTGAAATGGGTGATTTACGCTTGTGGCATAACGGGAGAAGCAGCCTTATTTGGTCAGACATAAAGAGCTAAAGGCAGAGTATGAGGAGATTGTTGTGAATGACAATGACGATGACAGGGAAGTAATTGATAATGAGAATGAACAAGGAGGAGAGGGTGACAAGGAACAGGGTGAAGATGAAAAGGTAGAGGAATGATAGATAGTTTTAATGAAAAGGGCAGTATGTATGTTAATTTTCCATTAATTTTGTTAATGAAATTAATATAAGTAATTGTCTGTTACGTCAGGCCATTGTTCAAGCTCAGGTGGGGAGAAATGTGGATGGCATGGACCTCAATCTATATTAGCAATCTCTGCAGCTCCTATGGCAGTTTCAAGTTGACCATACAAGCTAGCCAACATATAACTTAGTACACTATGTATGAGGATGCAACATAGGCATGTCCAAATATATGGTCGTTATCGTAGAAAATTGTAGTGTACTTCGAGTTTATTTGATATTGAAGGAGGTTTCAGCAGATGATATGAGATTAGAAAATTCATTGTCTATTTTTCCGTCCCAATGACAGGTTATTATTTTTTATTAATGCAAGTTGAGGTGCCTGAAAATTGATTTTTTTTTCCAGGTATGCTAACAGAACCGGCTTTTAAAGTGTCGGTAATAGCTGTTAGCACAACCGGCGCTTTGCAAGCGTCGCCAAAACAATTTTTTGCGGCGCTTTCAAGCGCCATTAAAAAGGTTTTAATACAAGTTTGTTAACATAACCGGCGTTTTAAAAGCGTTGGAAAAAGGTCTTTAAAAGGGTATAAATACGGCGTTGGTCTTTAAAAAGGTCTTTATAGCTCCATTAAAAGGGTATAAATACGGCGTTGGAATTGATGTATCCATATCTTTGGCGGCGCTTATATAAGCTATTCCGGTGCGTTGGAAAGCGCCGGCACTGTTAATTTGAAACGGCGCTTCACTTAAAGCGTCGGTAATCCTTTCGCGGCACATACCTTTACCGACGCTTTATAAAATGCCGTCGATGATCTAAACCGGCACTTTTGTCGATATATCGGCGCTTTGAGAAGCGCCGGTAAAAACGAATCTGTTGTAGTGAAATCCCTCACAGCCGATTCAATTGCGAAAATCGGGGGCCTTTGCTACTGAAAAACAGTTATGGGGAGATCTTGCAACGCACATAGGCCAAACAACCTGAGGGGAGAAGATAGCGGACCACGCCGAAATCCAATTCCTCCAAAAGGAATTGGAATATCTTAGGAAATCTCGATCTAAAGCCCCTTTCTTTAAAATTTTTATGGAAGAATATCTTTAGTGGTGGGTGGGATTCCGGTCAGTAACGGAAAGGTGCTCGCGCGAGCTTCCACACTATCTTGAGCGGGAGCTGCTGTCGGTCGTAGTTTGGCAAAGAGAAGTGGGTGCTCTTCTCTCTCAGTGAGGTGAGTGGTCACGTAGAACACATTGAAAATGACCGATTGCTACTTGAATTCATTTAAATAGTTCCGATTCAAGATTCGCTAAACAGAAAAGAGATTCGCTGCTAACAAGGTCAATGATAATCTCTAGTGGAGACGCGTCCCTATAACAACGACATTCTTTGATCGTTAAGTCGACCAATTCCTCTACTCTGACGGACTAGCCATTGGGTTCGATAAAGATTGCTATAGATCCTCTTGTTTCGCTCCTCTCATCTACAATATACAAATGCAAAAATTGAATGCTAGCTTCCTTGTGGTTGCTATGGGGCTTTTGCCTTTGAAATTATCAGCACACCTTTGAACCGATTCATCCCAAGATAGAGCCATATGAGGTTGATCCTGAGCCGCCATCCAAGCACGAATACCTTCGTTTAAAAGAATATTTTTGGTGTAGAAAGTCTCAAATTATGGATCTTCTGCTGCACGGATTTCCTGCGAAACGAAGTCATAGGCATGTAGGTTCAGAGCAGATTGGCCTACTAGGAGTCAGTAAGGTTTAGGCTTGTATTCGGTTTATGCAAGGTAACTCTGTGCTTCTACTAGTTCTCTTGATGAATGAATTTGGATATGAAAGTATTCACTCTCTGATACTTTGCTTTATATATGCAGCAAGCAAATCAGCTGGCGCACGAGGATGTTGGTGGTTTCAGATTGGACTAGGAAATTTATTTTTGGGAGAAACTCAAGTGAGATCTAGAGAATCGATAGTCTGAGAGAACACAAATATTTTGTAGGCTTACTAATGTTTTTTCCACACACAAATTAGATTTTTAATGTGCTTACCAACAATAAATTCCAGTTCTTAATTGCTTGTTGTGGTCGATATAGCCATTAATTCTTCATGCTCTCACATTTCCCAGCTTGAATTTGTCAGGGTGACTTCCTATTTTTTACTACAAAACTACAAAATAAAGACTCAAACTGGAGTTTTATAGAAGCCCCTTATCGGATTTGAACCGATAACTTACGCCTTACCATGGAATTATCAATTTACATCTTAATAAAATAGTTGAAATTCAAAGCTACCATCTTTGACAGACTGGTAAGGACTAGGAAGCATGATTTTTTATTTTTATTTTTAAAAAAGAATTGGTAAAAGTGGGAGAAAACCCCCTACAGTCCTCTTAAAATATTTAGTTCTTAGCTGGGTTATGGTTTTGACATTTGTTGAGGGTTGTTGCCAAGGAGTTGAGTTTCTTGAAATGCATGTGTTTGTAAAAGCTCACAATGAAAGTTGTCTGAATGCTTGCATCACCGGAATAAGCGGATGGTCCCTGAATTGGAACCAAACAACGTTTAGGAACATAAAGAGAGTTCTCAACATATCTACTGAAGTGACATTTTGTCTACATAGAAAATTTTACAATGCAAAGAGTAGTAAAAAAAAGGGGATGAGATTAATTTACAACGCAAAGAGTGTTTGAACAATGGTAATTAATGAGATTAATTTACAACGCAAAGTGTAGTCAACTTACCATGCCAGGATCAGACGATGCTCTTATAGATGCTCCATCACATGTATATTAAAATTTTTTTAAAAAATCAACATCTTTATTTATCTGAACTCAAAAAAATATAAGCACTCAAAATCTTAAGGGTTGAATGTCTTATAGAAATAGCATATATCAAATGAGAAGTCAAGTTTAGTAAACTATATATCAATCAAATAGACCACCAACAGAAAAGAGAGAAGCCATCGGACACTATTTGTACACTGAGAAACTTATTACTCACTAAAAATGATAGCATGCATTGACAACTGTCAATTGAAATGACATATATTTTATTATTTGACAAACCCAATTTTCTTTTAGTTAACAAAATTTACTAAAATTGAATCTGTCATCCGTTCAGTGCTTTTAGAACCATTCTTAGGAGCCAGGCCCCTAACACAAGCCCGCATCAGGCCAGTCCCAATACCCTTCATCAATTTAGAGATGCTTATAATGCCCCAATCGAACACAATCACACACACATAAAGCCTATTGGCACTGTCCTGGCACTTTGGGCCTGGCTGTCTAGATTTTTTGGCGCTTTTAACATGCAAAAGAGAGTAATGGAGAGATAGCGTACGTAGTAGAAGAAGTTAAGTTTTTGAGAAACTTAATTAGAGACTAGAGATGTTCCGCCCCGATTTTTGAGAAAATGAAAATCTTTATATCTACGAAGGATTAAGATTATTCTCTTTTCCAAAACTCGGGACGTCAAAATTTAATAATAGAAACATTAAATAAAAATTAACATAGACAAATATTCTAACTAGGAAACTCTTTGGCGATTTTCGCCTCACAAGTAAACTGCTAACGATGCTGTCTCAAAAACACTATAACCCTTGAAAAGCTAAATGGCTACGTTCCAATAAGAATGTACCCAAGAACATAAACTTACTTGGGTCATGAGCGAGGTAGCTGATATGAGTAATCTCAATCTTTTATAAATGAAATAAGTTATATGATTTAACATTACAATTTCATAAACAACAAAATGATACTCAAAGACTTGTAGTTCCCCAACACGGCAAACATTTCATAGTAATAAGTTTTATCATGCTTAAAATATACATTTATTTTGCCAACACTTACAAAGTGAAGTTCGAACATGATAAGTTTGTCCTGCAGAAACTGTTAGTAGATTTACCATTCTGCATGAAACGGTTAGAAACTAACGGATAAAATTTCTAAGTTAGCAATCCTCATAAATACAATTTATTTTCAAACAATGATGCAAATCGTAATCATAATACATTGTTATTAAAATATCAACAAAACACATTTTCTACCTTTAGAAGTTCTCATTCAATGGTCAAATGAACATTTAGTTTATTCCCATAAGGCAATCATGCACATACACAAAAAATTTGTTTCTTTTCCACAATTGCACTTTCCTCCTGTGTTGAACACACCTCACCTAATTGTCTCTCCCTTGTCTTCGAAACCACTCAGAGCGTACATTTTTCAAGTGGGGTGCCATATTGAGAAACATGTCATTTCACTCGATTTTCGATCCATGACAAACATTTTCTAAATATTACACGTACTACCGAATTGACATGAAACGGCGTACTCGATATGCAAGCAAGTATGCATACCAAAATTATATACCAAGTATACAAACAAGTTTGTTTACTCAAATCACATTTTTCATTTTTTTTTTTTGAAGTTAAGGAAAAGTGCCTAAAATTAACTAAAACTAAAATGCAGCTTAGCAAGACAATTTGCATCACAATCAAATACTCACATTCATCCTAATGCATTAACATATATTTTATGATCCTTAACATTTCAAGGATCACCATGAAATCACAAGTCAATTTGCATACCAAATTGCATAACAATACACATACTAAAATTCATCTCATCAAGGGATGAATCCTTGAAAATTAATTTCAACGTACTTTACAACTTCATACTATAAACGTGAACACACAGTTAATATACATGGTGTTGTCTTATACCTATTCAGACACACCCAAGTTGTTGCATTACATGTACAGCTGAAATGAAACTCTACCTAGCTTTCATATTTTCAATACCAATTTGATTCCCTCTAATCCTCTTACTTATTAACTTTAACAGAAAATGTAAATCAAAACCATGATCTGTATTACTAGTGGGATGAAAGTCCAGGCTGATTGAGATGAATCTTCATCATATACTACCATGCTTGCAGCACAAGGTGTTGCACAATGCTGCAAGTAACTTGGGCTAGGCAAGATGTGACAAATCAGTTCACAAGGACACATTATATAGAATGGTTTGCTTGTTCAATCCTGTAGGTCCAACTTCAGCTTGCGAAAAGATTTATAAGGCAATTGTATTGCTGGCCATTAAATCAATATGCATCGCCATATCGAATTTGGGACATAATGGATTAATTAAAAAGTGAATAGTGAAAATAAAATGGGAGAGAGGAGAACTCTTCTCTGATAAGTAAAGAAAAAGATAAGAAGGGGAGAAGTTGATGTGCGCATGTGTATGCACGCGTTCGCATGAGCATGTGTACGCGTTTGAACACAGGTTCAATTTTAGGATTATTTTGTTATTTTATTGCGGCTTGGGATGTGGGATTTGTGTGCATATGTTCGTGTTTGGTACATTGATTCAGATCTTTGCCATTTCCCTTATTTATGGCCTTGAGGAGATTTGATTGTTCGGCAGTTTTCGAATGTCTTTCTCGCATACTTGCATTTGTGAGTATTTCTCACTCTTTATATTAGTTTTTATCTAAAGTTTTTATTTGTGAATAAAATTATGTTTAAGCGAGTTTGAGGAATTATGATACTATGTTTAGGGTCAGACTATGGCTAAATTTTTATACATGTAAAGTTAACATCATGTTTTAAACTAAACCCTCTAATTAATTTATTATGTAGAAAATTAAGTGAATATATTATGTGAAAATATTATGACCATGGTAATAAACAAATTTTTATTAAAATTAGATGTCTACATTATAAACTGTCATAATATTTACGCCAATAGTATTTCCCTGGCTAACTTCAAATAAGCATACAAACCCAATTTCAAGTTTAGTTTCTCTTTTAGTAAAAAAAAAAAAAAAAAAACAATGAAGCAATTTGGAAAAGTATTAAGAGGTCATTGAGAATTTCAATAATTCTCTTAAACTAAAGATCTTAAACTAAAGATGAAACAGAATATAGATAACTTTTTCAAGACAAAAATGAGATGAGAAAAAAATGAAGAAACCGCATATCAGACAGTAAAAAAAAAAAAAAAAAAAACTACTCTTACACAGATTGGAACATGACCCAACAACAACTAGATGATTGAGTGGTCTGTAATGGAACTAAAAAAAAACACCCTAAATTACGGGACATTAAGAGCAATGTATTGTCTGGAACATATATGAGAGAGAGCGTGAAGAGACCATTAGATTGTTTGTAACTCTCAGCAACTAAAAAGGGAAAAATACTTCAACGGTTATAACTGAAAAACACATTGAACAAAAAAAAAAAAAATGGGGAATACGCGCAACTTTCAAATCTACCCAACAAACCAAAATTTTAAAGACATAAGGGTTCAGGTAGAGAAAACTCACCTGTGATCGGATTCAGCAAGAAAGATTGGTGAGATGCGGGCCAAGAGAAGAACAAAGATCATTTGTTTAAACCTCTATATTTTTGTTTGTTTGATGAAAACCCTCTCTCTCTTGGTTTCTCTCTCCTCTTCTTGTACTCCTCCTTTCTCTTCTCCTTCTTTTCTCTTTTTGTCTCTCTTTTCTTTTTTAGCAATGTAAAGCAAAGCAAACCCTCTTTCTCTCCCATTAAGTCACGTTTTTTACCACCACCAACACAAACCCAAACAAAGATTGAGTAGAAAAATAAAATAAAATCAAGATTATGGTTTTAATTAAAGTATAGGTGCACCACTTTTTTTTATAAGAAAATATGGCTAACTAGTTTACCTAAGTCAAACTATTTTATTAGCTTCTATTGTAGGGTTTGGCAAAATACACTGATACACACACATTTTTATTCTATTTAACAACTGCAAACAAAACAATCTTTTATACCATATATAATTATTGTATATATCACAAATGAATAAATAAATATTATTTATATTTATTTAATTAGATAGATATTACAATATATACACCTCAAAAGAATCTCGTCCCGAGATTCCGAAAGTATGGGAGTCATGTGAATTTTGAATTAAAAGATACACTTGGCAAATGAAATTAGGTTTTAGAAATACATTTTTAGATGAGAAATTATTCAAATCTTATACTCATAAAAAATTTTCACATCATGCAAAACCACACAACAATCATCCATAGACACGAAGCTGCTATATGGTTATTGAAATAATAATTGAAACTTTATTTACAAAAATAATAATTGAAACTTTATTTACAAAAATATTTATTATGGTTATTGAAATGGTACGGGTGTTTCAATATATACACCTCAAAATAATCTTGTCCTGAGATTTGGTAGAGGAGGTAACTAAATAATTAGTATAATTCTAGGGAGCCTGGGTTTGCAGCCTGGGGGGGGGCGAAATTATCCTTTTGCCCCTCCTTTGTTGTTGTTATATTTAAAGAGTAGTTAAAAAGGCAGGGTCAAAAGTGTAAAAATGCCACCCAGGCTGCAAACCCAGGCAGCTGACCCAGGCTCCCTAGAAGCACTCAAGTAATTAATTATACAATAAGCCAACAACTTACCGAATGAAATAACACTAGAGTCCAAATAATAAACCATTTCATAATAGACTTTATGCTAACCCTCTTTAAGAAATAAACCACACATCATATGGACTAACAAGTAGCTTATGCTATGCATGTAACTTCATGAAGACCATCACACAAAGATATATTATATAATTTAATAAGTAATGTGGGGTGATAAAATAAATAGAACTCAAAAGGAATCCCATCCCAAGATTAGCCGAAATGACTAACTAAACACTAATGATAACAAACCGCTACAAGGGAAAACTAAACATAATAATGTCACCCAATATTGACATTAAAACAAGATATGATTACTCTCTGCACACGCAAGTCAAAGGAATCTCATCACAAGATTCACAAAGAAATTGAAATAATACTAAAGGTTCAAGGTTCACCTTTATCACTTTATCTCTAGGCCTTTACACTCTTATTCACCCATATTCATATTTCGAGGACCACCTAGACTCTACCTTAGCCTAGGCTAAAAAAATGCTCTGATACCAAACTGTCACGCCCCGATTTTCAATAAAACAAAAATCCTTATATCCACGTAGGATTAAGATTATCCGCTTCCTCAATATCCAGGACATGAAAATTTAATAATAGAAACATTAAATAAAATTTAACATAGACAAATATTGTAACCAAAAAACTCTTTGGCGATTATTGTCCCACAAGTAAAACACCAACGATGCCGCCAAAAAAACTCTATAACATGTGAAAAGCTAAATGACTATGTTCCTATAAGAACGTACCTAAAAAGCATAAATTTACTTGGGTCAGCAAGGTAGCTGGTATAAGTAATCTCAATCTCTTATAAATGAAATAAGTTATATGATTTAACATTAAAATATCATAAACAACAAAATGATACTCAAAGACTTATAGTTCCTCAACGAGGCAAACATTTAATACTAATAAGTTTTATCATGCTTAAAATATACATTTATTTTACTTACACTTAAAAAGTGAAGGTTGAACATGGTAAGTTTGTCCTGCAAAAAATGTTACTAAACTTACCATCCTGCATGAAACGGTAAGAATTTAACGGATAAAATTTCTAAGTTACCAATTCTCATAAATACAATTTATTTTCAAACAACGATACAAATCATAGACATATAGTTCTCATTCAATGGTCGAATGAGCATTTAGTTTATTCCCTTAAGGCAACCATGCACATACACAATGATTCTTTTCCACAATCGCACTCTCCTCCTATGCTTAACACACTTCACACAAGTGTGCTTCACTTGCCTTCTAAACCACTCGGAGTGTACATGTTCCAAGTGGGGTGCCACATCGAGGACCATGTCATCTCACCCGAAGTTTGATACATGACAAATATTTTCTAAACATTATACGTACAACCGAACTCACATGGAATGTCGTACCTGATATGCAAGCAAGTATGCATACCAAAATTATATACCAAGTATAAAAGCAAGACTATATACTCAAATCACATTTTTTTTTCGGAGTTGTGCAAAAGATCCTAAAAATTAATTAAAACTCTAATACATCTTAGCAAGACAAGTTGCATCACAATCAAATACTCACAATCACTCAAATGCATTAACATATATTTCGACCCTTAATATTTCAAGGATCACCATGAAACCACAAGTCAATTTGCATACCAAATTGCATAACAATACACATACTAAAATTCATCTCATCAAGGGATGAATCCTCGAAAATGAATTTCAACATACTTTACAACTTCATCCTCTAAACGTGAATACGCAACAAAATATACATTCATAAATATTATCATAATTTATAATGTAGACATCTAATTTCAGTAAAAATGTATTTATTACCATGATCATAATATTCTCACATAATATATTCACTTAATTTTTCACAGAATTAATTAATTAATTAAAGGGTTTAGTTCCAAACATGCTGTTCACTCTACATGTATAAAAATTTAGCCAAAGTCTTACCCTAAATTCCTCAAACTCGCTTAAACGTGATTTTATTCACAAATAAAAACTTAAGATTAAAAGTATACTCACAAATGCAAGTATGCAAGAAAGGCATTTGAAAACCTCTGGGCAAAAATATGAGAAATGGTAAAGATCTGAATCAATGTACCAAACACAAACATGTGCACACATATCCCACGTCCCAAGTAGCAATGAAATAACAAAATCAAACCTAAACTCGAACCAACCGCGCACACGCGCACATGCGAATGCGTGCGTACACATGCGCACATCAGCTTCTCCCCTTGTTATCTTTTTCTTTACTTTTTCTATACGATCAGAGAAGAGTTCTCTTCTCTCCCAATTTATTTTCACTCTTCACTTTTTAATTAATCCATTATGTCCCAATACAACTGCCTTATAAATCTTTCCCCAAGCTATGCATATTAATTTAATGGCCATCAATACAACTGCCTTATAAATCTTTCCACAAGCTGAAATGGGACCTACAGGATTAAACAGGCAAACCACTCTATATAATGAGTCCTTGTGAATTGATTTGTCACATGATGCGCTATTTTAGTAGCACACAACTTAATACCTTGCTTTGTGATTTGTAGTATAGAATAAGTAGGGATCGTTCTAGACCGGGGATTAGAGGGCTTGTTAATTACACTAATAATAATTAAAAGACAACTAACAACCTAATTAATTAAATAAAAGGGGATTGGATTTTCTAAATTAAACTATGAAAATAACTACGAAAATTAATGTAAAGATAATGAACTAAAGAGATGGCAAAGATGAGAAATTAGCTAAGGGTTTTATCTCCATTGGAAGACATTCGAGATTCGATTCACAGAACTTGGGGAATTATGGGCTATTTTTCGCTTGGATTACTCAATCAACGGCATGTGTTAGTTCGTCTTCAATCGAAGGAGGAAGCAAAAAAAGTGTTGTTGCAGGATTCCTTTTTGATTCGTGGCGTTCGATTTAAAGCTTTCCGTTGGCATGATGGTTTCAGTCTGAAGGAGGACCCGATCTCGGTGCCACTTTGGGTAGAGTTGCCTAACTTACCTTTACATCTTTTTCATCCCCCTATCTTAAAAGCAATTGTCAATTCTTTTGGTGATTTTTTGAGAATGGATGACCATACTAAATGTTTATCGCGCCCGGGCTTTGCCCGCGTGTGCGTGGAGATGACTTTGGCGGACAAATTACCAAACAGAGTATGGATTGATAAAGCCAATAATAGAGGTTTCTGGCAGAAGATAGAATACCCAGGTTTCAAATATTGTGATTTTTGTTCTTTGATAGGGCATCAGGAGAGTGTTTGTCGAAAAAAGCTCGGCATTAAGGTCGGGGGCCGAGTTTCGGACATAGGTAAGACTGAGAAGGTAGTCAAATCAAAGGCAGAAAATAATAATACCAAGCAACAATATGTTCCAGTGCTTAGAAAAGAAAAATCTTCAAACTCGGAAGTGGGTGTGAGTGGAACAAAAAATAGCAAAGGCGAGGAGATTCCGGAGGGAGTCGTGGAGAACAAGCCGGTGGCAATTGATCCAGTAAAGGTGGTTTTGTCAAACACATTTGAGGCACTAATGGAGAATATTGAGGAAGAGGAGGGTGCTCCAGCGGAATTACAAATAGCGGGTCAGAAAATAGAGCATGCTCAAACCGGGGTCAAGCCAGAATCTATGGAGGAATGCCTACTAGAGGCGGGGTATACAACTTCAGAGATTGAAAATGTTCTTGTACACCAACAAAAGCCGATTCCAAATGACAAGGATGTCAATCCGGAATCAAAGCAAACTGCTACGAAAGGTTTATCATGTGAAATTCAGGTTGGGCAGCTCGTTTCAGGGATGAAAAAGGTGGAATTTTCAATGGAGGGACAGTCCGGGCACTCGGTGTTGTCCCAGTCAGGTTTGCAAATGCACAAAACAGAGGAAACTCTGTCTCAGCCCGAACAGACTGGGCTGTCTCAGCCAGCCAACAGCACCAAAACAGGGGAGTTTCGGACTCTGCCTGGGCCCTGTTCCGCTCCAGCAGAGGTGGTTCCAGCGTCTGCCGCAGCTGGAGATCCTTCTCCCATCCGAGAACCAGGCCACTGTATGCTCGCTCCTCGAACTGTTTCGCATACGACGTCGTCTAGTGCTACTGACATACAGGAAGTAAGGGCTGAATTACAGGATCCAAATGCTGCAATCCAGGAAGCATGTGCTGAAACAGATCAGCAGACAGTCCAAGTTGGGTTGTCGGATGCTCGCGCGTTGCCGGAAGACATTAGCAAATTGTTGAAGGTGGGCGTTTCTTTGCGGAAAAAGAAGAAAAAAGTGAATGTCAATAAACTTGAAAGCGCCACAGACAGTGATGAGGCAGAGTCGGATTCGGACATTGGGCCGGGCACACAAGCTATCAAGGACATAGAATTGGGGGCGCTATCTGATGCGGAGCGAAAGAAAAACGTCAAAGCTGCGGTTCCTTCGGGCACTCGTCGTAAGACTAAGAAGGGTTTATCTTCCTCTCGCGTTTAAGATGATTGAAAACTTTATGTTTTGGAATGCTCGCGGCGTTGGTAATAGGGCCACGAGAAGGAGGTTACAAAAGTTGGTTGTGGAACACAATGTCAGAATTCTTATGATTGCGGAGCCTATGATTGATGCTAGTAGATACATGGAGATTGGGAACAAAATTAAACTTGGCGGTTTTGCTTCTAATGACAGGGTTGGTGGCAAGATTTGGATTATGTGGGATACGTCTCTTGTTTTCTCGGTGGTGGACATGTCGGACCAGATTATTCACTGCCAGGTAACAGATTCTTCTTCAAGAGTTTTTTTAATTTCTTTTGTTTATGCTAAATGCTCTGTGGATGAAAGAAAGGAATTATGGTTCAATATGGTTAATTTTGCGGCTCAAAACGATTCTCCTTGGATGGTCGGTGGAGACTTCAATACTTATCTACACTCGGGGGAAAAAGTTGGGGGAATTGCACCTTCCCTGGCTAGCATGGCTCATTTCTCCGATTGTACTGAAACATGTGGCTTAATTGATTGTGGCTATTCGGGTCCTCGACTCACCTGGTGTAATAATAGGCGAGGAAGCGAGCGCATTTGGGCCAGACTTGACCGAATTTTTGTCAATTCGGCTTGGCTGACAGTTTTGGCTAATCCTAAAGTTGAACATCTTAGCCGTACATTTTCTGATCATTCCCCTCTGCTGGCATCCATGCCCTCTCAACCAAGGATTGGTTTTGCACCTTTTAGATTCTTAGACATGTGGACTACACATCCGGAGTTTCTTGATCTGGTTAAGGGAATCTGGTTGACGGATATGGCTCTCTTCAGACCCATTGATAGAGTGGATGCCAAACTTAAATCGACCCGTCGCGCTCTCATACAGTGGAACCGAATGGTATTTGGGAATGTTTTTAGCAGGATCCGCGCTCTAGAGGACGAAATGCAACAATGGGAAATTATTTTATTGGCAGGCTTTGCTAATGGAAATAATAATGGTTTAAATGTTGATGCCAACTGGGATACAAATGCTTGTTGCAATTTAAATCGCTGTCAGGCTGAGTACAGATTAGCTCTCAAACAGGAGGAGCTTTACTGGATTAAAAAATCCGGTGAAAAAGAGTTTAAGGAGAGGGATGCCTGCACCAAATATTTTTTCGCCTCTACCAAGTCTAAACAAAAATGGAGGGCTATAACTCAGATTAATTTACCATGCGGTAGGACTATTTCGGACCCTGGTGAGATTCTTTTTAATGCCACTGATTTCTTTGCCAATTTGTTGTCTTCCCAAGGTTCATGTATGGTGGATGCAGAGTTGTTGAATTGTATTCCGAAACTGGTGAGTTCCGGCCATTGTGACATCTTGGTCAAACGTCCTTCTCTGGAGGAAGTGAAAAAGGCTGTTTTTGACATCCCCAAAAATAGTGCCCCGGGTCCGGATGGATTTACTACTGGATTTTTTCAGTCTTGTTGGGAGATTCTAAGGATATTTGGGAGGCAGCTATTCAATTTTTTGAGGGGAAGGCGATGCCGTCTTCTTTCTCGGCTAATTTCTTGGCTTTGATTCCTAAAACTGAGAATCCAGGTTCCTTTTCTGAATTTCGCTCTATCAGTTTATGCAACGTGATTTATAAGATTTTCAGTAAAATCCTTTGTACTAGATTGGCAAATCTTTTGCCCGTACTTATCTCTCCGGAGGAGGGGGCTTTTGTTAAAGGAAGGTTTATTGGTGAGAATATTGGCCTTGCACAGGAATTGATTAGGGACATTAACCGGAAGGTTTTCGGCGGTAATGTGGTTTTGAAAATTGACATGGAGAAAGCCTATGACAGAATGGAATGAAACTTTTTGTTGGCGGTGCTTACAAAATTTGGCTTTAATGGTAGATTTTGCCATATCATTTCCAACTGTATCGCTTCTTGTGGCTTTTCAGTGTTGCTTCAAGGAGTCTACAAAGGATTTTTTAGATCTACCAGGGGTTTAAGGCAAGGCGACCTTCTGTCTCCATTTTTGTTTATTATACTCATAAAAGAGGACTTTAAGGCAAGGGGACTAAAAGAGGCTTTTGCTAGAGGTAAAATTGGTTACTTTTATACTCCCAGGGCATGCAGTCCTATCTCACATCTTCTATATGCAGATGATACTCTCATTTTCTTAAATGGCGGAAAGTCTTCTATTCTGGGATGCATGGAGTTTTTGAACAGTTATTGCCAGTCTTCGGGACAGAAAATAAATGCAAGCAAAAGCTCTTTTATTTTGGATGACAAGGCAGTTGCAGAGAAAATTGTAGGATTCAAAACCTACACAGGATTCCTGTTCCGAGCTGCTCCTTTGAAATATTTGGGAGGGCCAGTTTTTCAAGGAAGAGTTAAAATTTCATATTTTGAAGATTTGATCGCTAAAATTCAATCGCGGATTCAGGGATGGAAGGCGAAATTGCTATCCCCGAGAGGCCGTTTAATCTTGATTAAACATGTTCTTAGCTCGATTCCAATTTATATTCTCAGTACCATGTGTGTTCCTATGAAAGTTTTATCCCGGATTAATAGTTTGTTGGCAGACTTCTTCTAGGGGGATTGTGAAGGAAGACTGAAGAAAAAATGGGTCTCATGGTCTAATATTTGCTTTCCACAGGACGAAGAAGGTCTGGGTGTGAGAGACTTGTTGGTGGTGATGAGGGTTTTTCGCCTCAAGGCACTTTGGCGCCTACTTACTTCGGATTCTCTTTGAGCTATTTTCATGAGAAGTAAATACTGGGTGCATGGGGTGGCTTTGAATGGTCAGTTGGTGAAAATTGGGTCTTCCCCATTTTTCAAAGAAATCATGCTTGGCAAGTCCCTTATTCTGAGCAATTCGCTTTGGCGCGTTGGTATGGGAAATATCAGTTTTTTTGAGGAAAATTGGAATACGGTAGCATCCTTCAGAAGATCGGCGGCTTTGGTTGTTCAAGGTGTGTGGCCTTCGGTAAATGAGGTGATTTCAACCAACTTTGAATTGGTTAACCCAGAGATCAGACATCTAGCAAGGAGAATTTTTGCTGATAGATTATATGGCGAGGAATTTGAAGAGGATGAATGTATATGGGTTCCGAACCAAAATGGGATTTTTTCTCTTCAATCGGCCTATGAATTGCTACGGAGGAAAGGGACGGTTAATGGCCTTTATAAATTGATTTGGCATGATATTCTTCCTTCTAGAATCTCAGTTTTGGTGTGGAAATTACTCCATAGAGGGGTACCAGTGGATGGGGAGTTATACAGATGCGGATTTAGTCTGGCCTCTAGATGTAGATGTTGCACCACGCCACAACGAGAATCTCTGAATCATTTGTTTTTGGATGGAGAATTGGCGATGCAGGTATGGCGCCATTTTGAGTTGATCTTTGATTTGCATAACAGAAAACCGGCTGAAATCTCCACGACCCTTGTCATTTGGTTCAGGCGAGCCAAAATGAGCACACAAACAGGTGTGTTATCACTTCTCTCTCCTATGTTCATTTTATGGGAAATATGGAAACAACGGTGCAAATGTGTATATGAAAATGTTGTTCCTAATCCTGTTTTTGTGATTCTGAATATTCGACGCAATTTGCATTTAGCTAACAATTTTATAACTCCTAAGCAAGTCAGTTGGCATAAGGCTCCATTATGGGCTTTGGGGATACAAGAGATTCCAGTTTTGAGAAAGCTTAGTAGAATTGTTTTTTGGCATCCCCCTCCGCCAGATTTTGTTGCTCTTATTGTGGATGGGTCTTCCCGTAAGAACATGACTGCTGGAGGTGTGATTATTAGAGACTCTAGGGGTCTTTGTGTTGTGGGGAAGCAAATGTTTTTTTGTGCAGGCTCTAATAATAAAGCGGAAATTATGGCTCTAGCTGAGGGCCTCCGCCTTTGTCTCTCGTTGGGTTTTAAGCAGGTGTTTGTTCAGACGGATTCGGAAATTGTTTCTGGGTGGTTTAAGGGCAATTTTAAAATACCGTGGCATTTGGAGAATATTTTAAAAGAAATCAAGCAGTTGGCGGAACAAATGACGTTAAATTGCTCCCATATTTATAGAGAAGCCAATGCGGTGGCGGATGCTTTAGCAGGTAGAGCACAACGAGATCATAAGACTGTCTCTTTCGCTGCAAATGATCTTCCTAGGAGAGTGGCAGGTTTACCAGTGCTTGACCGTTGGCATACGGCTTACATACTTCATGGGGAAGACTAGGCGCAGCAATGATGGGCAAAGGAAAGTACTGGATCAGAGTGATGGCAGGGCACTCTGCTGTAAAACAGAGTTCCCCTATTTTTTTGGAGCAGGGTGAAGTTGCGGACTGGAATGAGGACTGGCCGAATTGTCCACTGGTTCCTGCGGTCTGTGCTGCGGCCTGGACTGCAGAATGGTGAGACAGTGGCGAGATGGTGGACACGCAAGAGGATGGACGCTATTGAGCAGCAGTGCGTGCTGTCTTGTTCAGTACAAGCAGTTTGGGCGCAAGTTCGCGCACTCTGGTGCTGTGCTGGGTGCTGAGCTAGGTGGACTGCCGAGGCTGTGGCTTGCTGCGAGGTCGTGGCCTGCTGAGATGGTGTCGAGGTGCTGGGTGCTGTCCAGTGTCGGGATGGTGGCCTGCTGAGATGGTGTCGGGACGGTGGCTGCGAACTCGCGGCTGCGACACAGATTTAGTGCTGCTACGTCTCGGCATGCAGCGCTAAATCAGGTTTTGGATTTTTTGCATTTCGCTTATGTTCAGGATGTAATTCTATCTTGCATCTGTTTTAAAGACAATTTTTGTTTTGGCTTGGAATTTGCTTTAGATATTTATACGGGTAATGTCGTAATGTACCCCCGTAGAGTATGTAAATCAATTTTTGATAAGTAATGAAGGTCTGGCATTCCATAGTTGCCCCTCCCCACTGGAGGTTAATTTAAAAAATAAAAAAAAATGCTTATAAATTAATCTTTAATAATCACTTGCTAACTCGTGAGAGACAATGCTCAAGACTAACCGTGACCGCACTGCATTAATCTTATTATTTTCCCAAGTTCGTTGAATTAAACTAAGCGTCGCTTTCAAACTATTCTTATCATGCTATCTAAACAGGAATCGCAAGTTAGACAACAATATAAGATTATTAAGTTTTGTGGAAAATATGGACACTGACTAGGCAATTACAAGTATGATCAGCATCTTGTTCTTGCCTAGGTTTTTACTTAACCTTACCAACGTTCCTTGGTATTTACTACTTGTGAATACAAGATCATAACAATTAGGTGAAACTCTCCTATACTCTAGCCTTAGATCCTAGCATGCTTACTAAGTTGGCCACCTTAACAAACATACAAAGAAAAGTTCTCTATAAAGCAGTTAAGCAAAACACAATCACTAATAGCAAGGAAGATTAAATTCAATTAACTTATAAGGCACATGTTCGGGGCTTCGAATCCACCCCCAACTAAGAGGAGTTTAGCTAGACATATTAATTATGTTCAAACAATAATCCATAATCAATAATCAAACTAAAATTAAGAGAAAGAGAAGTTTAGAGATGAAAACAAAACACTGATCCGTGGTGGTACTGAGTAGAAGCTGGGGTGCAAATAGAAGAAGAGAATCCTCTTTCTCTTCGCGATCTGCTCCTTCGCAATCTGCTCCTTCTTTCTCCTTACTTCGCGATCTGCTTCTTCAGCTCTCCTGATCTCTTCAGCTCCTGATCCAGTGTGAGGGGGATGGCGATGGGTGGCTTTGGCTGAGAACGGGTGAGAAGGGACGAAGAGGGAAGGACGAGGGTTTCCGTGCGAGGAGGTTCTGATGGTGATGGCGATAAGGGAGTCAGGCGAGAGAGAGATGAGAACGGTGAAGATGGCGAAGACAGGGGACAATGAGAGAGACTGTGGCGAGAGTTTTATCTGACTGGTGGAGGCGATCGGCTGAGAACGAGTGAGAAGGGACGAAGAGGGAAGTGGATGGAAGAAGGGACTGTGGTTGTAAGGAGGAGGAGATGAACAGGGTCCTACGGTGGTGGTCTGCGACTGTGGATTAGGGCGGTGAAGATGGTTGATGATGGGTTCAGGGCGATGGGCTTGATGGTTGTTGTGAAGGAGGACGACGGCTGCTAGGGTTTGGCGAGGTGGCTTGCTACGGCGGTTATGGATGGATGGAAGAGGAGGTTGTAGATGCTGTGGATGGATGATCTCTCAAAGCCAGGTATCGTCCCATTTTTATTCTTGTTTTCTTCTTTCTGTGGTTATCTTGTTGGTGTGGTTTCCTTGCTTGTATGAATTCCTTGTGCAATTAGTATTCCTAAATTTCCACTTTACTTCTATTTTAAAATATTGTAATTGGAAACCTACACAAACATGAAAATAGCAATTAGTACCATAATTAACAAGTAATAGCTAAAAATATATATAGAAATATGGTACTAAAAATAGCCTAATTATGCCCTTATCATCACATCTTGCCAAGCCCAAGTTACTTGCAGTGCTGCAAACATGGCAGCATATGGTGAAGATTCATTTCTAACAGCCTGGACTTCCATCCCACCAGTAATACAGACCATGATTTTGATTTACAATTTTAATTAAAGTTAAATAAGTATAAGGATTAGAGAGACTCAAATTGGTATTGAAAAGATGAAAGGTAGGTAGAGTTTCAATTCAGGTGTAACTATATTGCAACAATTTGGGTGTGTCTGGATAGGTGTAACACTACAAGAAAATTAGGTTTTGGTGAAGAATGTTGTTCTACACTGAAACATGTTGGAAATATAATTGCTGCAACTTAAAACAGGAATGAAGTTACCAAAATTTTCTTGGGTTGAGTCGTGGGCTAAGTCGCTCTCTTTAAGACATTTCGTGGCTCTACCCAAATTGTGCAAGCAGTCTGATAGCCCCGTTGTCCCTAGGATAAAACAACCCAGAATTCTGTATCTATCTCGTTCAGTCACATGCACTGTTGTAGAATAGAAATCTATTCACCCTATTTCTTTTGCCCGAAATCACGAAAAAAATTGAGTAAATACGAAAATACAAAACAACTGGAACTCTGATAATAGACTGTTTACAAAACTCTCTGAAATAGACTGTTTACAAAACTAAAGCTCTCTGAAAATGAATGTTTTTTTTATCTTTTTAACTGAGAGAGAGCAAGTATTTATAGGCAGAAATCACGAAGAAACGTGTTGAGAGAAGACTGGGTCTCTTCTGATTCAGTCTTGTTCTCTGAAGCAAGTAAAGAAAGATATTTTATTTTTCCAAATAAAACTTCAGCAAAAAGAATAGGTTTCATCTCAATCCGATCCGACCCGACTTGGCTCGGCCGGACGGCGGCGGCAGCGCGCTTGTGGTGTGGACCAACATTGGTCTATCTCTTCCCCCTTGGGATACAAACCCAAGTCCAAACACTATCCTTATTAACTCCTCTAAAGTGAGTTACATAGAGGATATGGGACTAAACAATATAGAGAGAGATATGAAAGTTAAGAAACCATTTCCCTTTGTTTTCGAAATTTAAACCAATATTTCAACAATCTCCCACTTGAATTAAAAAAAAAAACATTTCTTCATCGAGCAATCTATAAAATATAAGATTGTGCATAAACAAAAGTGTCTTTCAACTTGAACTCTTGTGTAGTGTTCATGATTTAGATTATACTAGAGTAACTCGTAGTTTTGAACTCTATCTCTAACAAAATTACATGCACAACCTTATCAGGGTGAAGTCTAAAAAGCCCGTGCTTTAAGGCCATGCACGTATATCCCAGTTTAGTGAATGCTCTAGGAATTTTGCCCACAAATTCCATAGGAAGCGATCATACTTCCACAATCACTTAGGTGAGTCTATCAAGAGTATTCTTGTAGCTAGGTACTCCACTCCAGATAGAGTATAGATCTCATTAAGAGTTTTAACTCATCCTACTATCGCTTCAAGAACTCATGCTTCAATCTAGGAATGGAATTACTATAAAGTCAGCATATTCACTTCATATCATTCATGACTTGCCTATTACCCATTGAACCTATTTCTTGGGATCTCCAGTCTATAGGTCGGGTTACCATCATGAATAGCCCGTCAATCTCAAGGCATAAGTCTCATTCCTTTTGAGGTTTTGAAAACCTTCTCTCTAGCTAATCCTTCCGTCAAAGGGTCAGCCAAGTTCTCATCAGTTCGTACATAATCCACTCTATTAGCTCCAGTAGATAGAAACTCTCTAACCATACTGTGTTTATGATGTATTTGTCGTCTCTTATTGTTATAATAACGGTTCTTTAACTTTGCAATAGCCGCGGTACTATCGCGGTACTACTGGTAAATCTGCATAGTAGTCCCATAGCATAAGCTATGTCGGGCCTAGTGCAATCAGTAGCATATCGTAGGCTACCAATGATACTCGCATACTCAGGTTGTCTAACACCATTACCGGTGTTCTTGAACAACTTTACACTAGGATCATTAGGAGTACATGCAGGTTTACAGTCAGAATAATTATATTTCTTTAGGATTTTCTCAATATAACGTGATTGATCCAAAAAAATTCCCTTTTCAGACCTAGTAATCTTAATACCAAGGATTACACTCGCCTCTCCAAGGTCTTTCATATCAAAGTTTGCACGCAATAAAGATTTTACATTATTCACGACATCAATATTAGAACCAAAGATAAGAAAATCATCCACATATAGACATATAATAGTGCAAATGCCATTTTCAAGTTTATAATAAATGCATGTCGCTTTTGTTCACTTTAAAGTCATGTGAGATAATAAGATTATCAAAATTTTCATGCCATTGCTTTGGAGCTTGTTTCAAACCGTAAAGTGATTTATCTAGTTTGCAAACTTTATTTTCTTGCCCTGAAATTACAAAACCTTCAGGTTGGTCCATATAAATTTCTTGTTCTAGGTCACCATTAAGGAAAACAGTCTTAACATCCATTTTGTGTAATACTAAATCACGTATTGCAGCAAGAGATATTAGCACTCAAATAGATTTAATCCTAATAACAGGAGAATATGTGTCAAAGAAGTCAACATTTTCTCTCTGTCTAAATCCTTTGGCTACAAAACGAGCCTTGAACTTTTCAACATTTCCATTGGGTTTCAATTTCTTCTTAAATACCCACTTACAACCTATTGTCTTGCAACTTGGTGGCAAGTCAACTAAATGCCAAGTTCTATTAGACTCAAAAGAGTCCATTTCATCATCAATAGTCCCTTCCCAAAAGTTGGCATCTATAAAAGACAAGGCTTCTTGGAAGTTAAGGGGATCCTCCTCTACTGTAAAGGCATAGAAGTCAGGGCCATAGTTTTTAGAGGTTCAATTTCGTTTACTTTTCCTAGGCTCAGATTTTGTTGCTTTATCATTTTCATTCATGCTGATCATTGGCACGTAACTAGAGGATGTACCCCCACTATTCCTCAAAATAAAAGGAAATCTATGTTCATAGAAATCAACATCGTTCGATTCTATGATAACGTGATCATTTAGGTTATAGAATCTATAGACTTTGTTATTAACGACATAGCCTATGAATACGCACTCATATGCCCTATTGGCAAGCTTGTTCTTTTTGGATCATGAATTCTTACATAAGCTAAACAACCCAAGTTTTAAAGTATGACAAGTTTGGTTGTCTATTTTTCAAAATCTTTATCTTTCAATTTAGAGACTCTATTTAGCATATAATAGACCGTCAAAATAATTTCTCCCCACCAGTGTGATGCAGCACTGGAGTTAAGTAGAATGTAAACTACTGATTCAGTAAGAGTTCTATTTTTCCCTTCAACTTTGCCATTCATCTCAGGAGAGTACGGTATAGTTTTTTCATGAATAATTCTATGAGAATTAAAAAACTCTATGAAATTACTGCTGTCATATTCAGTGCCTCTATCACTTCTAAACCTCTTTATCTTTCTATTAAACTGATTTTCAACTTCTGTTAAAAATATTTTGAACATGTCAAATGCTTCACTCTTTTTTTTCATTAGATAGACGAAGGTATAATCGGAGCAATCATCAAAGAACGTAATAAAGCAACGTTTTTCATTTCTAGTCAAAACTCCATCAAGTTCACATATATCTGAATGTATTAAATTTAGAGGTTCAGATTCTCTAACAACAGATTTATGTGGTGTTTTGGTTATTTTAGCTTGGCTACAATAGTTGCATTTTTCAAAGTCTAAGGACAATTTTTGAATTAGTCCTAAGTTACTCATGTTTTTAATTATTTGCTTATTAACATGACAGAGTCTCGTATGCCAAGTATTAAAAGAACACAACATGTAAGCAGAATTAGAAATTTTATTAGCATCAACATTCAATTTAAAAATACCATCAGTGGCATAACCCTTCCCCACAAATACATTGTTCTTAGTAATGGTATACAAATCAGCCCCTATTATTTAAGTAAACCCAGCCTTGTTCAGAAGGTAACCGGAAACTAAATTCTTCCTCATTTCCGGAGTATGCAGGACATCCTTCAGGATAACGGTATTTTCAGAGGAAAACTTCAATTCTACTTCGCAAGTTCCAACAACGATAGTGGAGTGGGAATCACCCAACAACATTTTCTTGTCCTCAGCTTCAGAATAGGACTTGAACATTTCTCGATCATAGCAAACATGTCGAGAAGCACCAGTGTCTACCCACCATCCCTATGATCCACCAACAAAGTTGATCTCAGAGACCATGGCTATAAGTTGGTCTTCAGTTAGGTTCGCCTGTGGAGCAGGACGAGACCCATTCCGGCAATTCCTAGCCATATGCCCTGGCCTGTTACAGGTATAACATAACAACTGTGCTGTTCCATTTCGGTTTCTATTGTGTCTATGACTTTTCATAGTTTTTCCACCGGGTTTCAAGGCCACAGGGGTGGATTTCTTATGGTTAGAAATAATCAGAATTTCATCTTTTTTATCTTGTTTCCGAGCTTCCTCCTCAATCCGAAGTCGGGTAATCAGACTTTCTAGAAAGAACTCTTTGGTTTTATGCCTAAGTGCATTCTTAAATTCTTTCTAGCTAGGGGGCAGTTTATCTATCACAACAGCTACTTGAAATTGTTCATCTAAAGTCATGCCTTCAGATATGATTTCATGAGCAATCTTCTATAGCTCGTGAGATTGGGTTTCCACAGATTTGTCATCAGTCATTTGGCATTTCAGATAGCGAAGGACGTCATATTTCTTTGTGCCAGCTTCCTCAGTGTCATATTTCTTCTCAAGGGCTTTCCAAATATCCTTAGCAGATTTTTCAAAACAGTAATAATCATACAATTCATCAGACAGACCATTAAGAATAAAATTATTACACAAAAAGTCATTTTCAATCTAGCAATCTAGTTCCTTAGTTCGGGTTTCATCAGGTTCAGCAGACAATTCGGGTTTCTCAGCATTACAGATATAAGCAACTTTTTGCGTAGTTAAAAAAAACAACATTTTTTTGTTTCCATCTTTTAAAGTGTTGACCCTCAAAACGAAAGGGCTTGTTTAGGTCTTTAGCAGCAAGTTCAGTAGTAGTAGACATGGCACATATAAAACGTCTTAAAATTGTTGGAAATATAATTGCTGCAACTTAAAACAGGAACGAAGTTACAAAAACTTTCTTGGGTTGAGTCGCGGACTAGGTCACTTTCTTTAAGACGTTTCGCGGCTCTGTCCAAGATTGTGCAAGCAGTCTAATAGCCCCGTTGTCCCTAGGATAAAACAACCCATAATTTTGTATCTGTCTCGTTCAGTCACATGCATTGTTGTAGAACGGAAATCTATTCACCCTAATTCTTTTGCCCGAAATCACGAAAAAAAATGAGTAAATACGAAAATACAAAACAACTGGAACTCTGATAATAGACTGTTTACAAAACTCTATGAAATAGACTGTTTACAAAACTAAAGCTCTCTGAAAATGAATGCTTTCAATATCTTTTTAACTGAGAGAGAGCAAGTATTTATAGGCGGAAATCACGGAGAAACGTGTGGAGAAAAGACTGGGTTTCCTCTGACTCAATCTTGTTCTCTGAAGCAAGTAAAGAAAGATATTTTATTTTCCAAATAAAATTTCAGCAAAAAGATTAGGTTTCATCTCAATCCGATCTGATCCGATGGCGGCGGTGGCGCGCTCGTGTGGAATTGACCAACATTGGTATATCTCCTCCCTCCTTCACTAAAGTGGGTACCCCTTGGGGTCCAAACCCAAGTCCAAACACTATCCTTATTAACTCCTCCAAAGTGAGTTACATAAGATATGAGACTAAACAATATATAGAGATATATGAAAGTCGAGAATCTATTTCCCTTTGCTTTTGAAATTCAAACCAATATTTCAACAAAACATGTTAATTCGTCACATTTCAAAAACGGTGAGGAATTTCAGTCGTCACAACGTTCCTCACATAAGGTGGCGCCAAGGAAAGTATTATGTGACGAATTCCTTACTCGTCACTGAAAGTCACCTTACGTGGCGAGTGGTTCCTCAAATAATTTTTGCGCACGGGTATATAATTACAACATGGGTGACGAAAATTTTGTCACTCTACAATGTTATGTGTGATGAAAAGTGGCATCACATGTGGTGACTTTATTTGACAAATCGTTCCTCACTTATGTGATTTATATGTGCGGAACAGTGTGTGACGATAGTGATTTCATACATTAAAATATGTACTGTGAACTTTTTGTGAGGAATCTTTCCTCACTTATGTAGTTTATTCATCAAGAACAGTTTGTCATGATAATGATTTCATACATTAAAAATATCTACCTGTGACGAATTTTTCCTCACACTTTCATTATATTTGTGACAATTCATTCTTCACTCATTTATTGTAGTTGTCTACTAGCATAAATTCTTAAATAAAACTACATAAATTTTTTTGTGTAATGCACAATCTAAAGTTTAATAATGGAATCATCTGTCTCTAACAACTCTTGGCCAACTAGATAGCATTCCCACCAACTCCAGTGAAACAATCGATAATGACACCATCACTGCAGCATGTTGCATGATGCCTTGCTATAATCTCCGAAGTGACTTAGAACCATCCTTCTTCATCCATTTTTATACCACTATCAAATCTAGAGAAAATTGAGTATCTCTGACAAAACATTTAGTAATATCATCAGAAAATTCTTTTGGCATTCTTTGATCTTCAAGCCCTAGGAAAAATGGACAAATGTTAACCTTAGATAATCAAAATTTTCGTAGCCAATTAATAATTACATATTGAGTGACTGAAGCTTTGTTTTATGCAATGTGAAGTTAGTGAGATGGATAGGAGATGCATCAAACTCAAAGTAAACAATTTCATCATCCAAATTAAATAACAGATAAAGCTATATTATTTGTTTTCCAAAGATATTTTACTATCTCTTGAAGTTATGTACTGTTCCCGCTGATAAGAGCTTTGTTCAGGTCATAGATGTCATGTTTTACAGTCCATATTTCCTTTATATTTGCAAAGTTGGGAGTGCCCTATCTCTGGAGATTACCACTAGGAAATGTTCATATATTCTTTTTAAAATTTTGAGTGTTGATACTTGGGATCACTAATTAAACAATCATTTGCAGTGCTATCAATTAATTAATTGTGATACATAAACTTCACACCACCCCTCGATAAAATGAACTTAATCTATAGTTGTCAAGATATAATTATATATCTAAATACCGATAGACATTACCATCATTTGCCACAAACATCCAAAACACGTATTTTTGTGTAAACCCTCAAAAGTATAGATATTCAGATAGAAGTACAAAAATAATAAATCGTAAAGACTAACAAACTTTCAGCTCAACAGTACAAACAAAAACAATAACAAAAAGTCTATACTCATCATACCGCTTTCCGTAAAATTGGTTCAAGTTTAGCCACTTCATGGACAACCCTTTCATGACTTCTTTCACCACCCTGAGAAAAAAACAAGCAACACACATTCAACATCCCACATACACATTCAAACAAACAACAAAAAAAAAATCAACCAAAGCAATTATTAGCTAATAATCAACAATGCCCACGTTTCATCCTTTTGTGGACTCTGGCTGTTTTACATGAACAATATAAGTCTTTGAGTCGATCTTAGGACTGACACCAAAATGTGAGAAATCTGGGTGACCGACGGTTAGGGAGAAGTAGAACAAGAAAAAAAGGAAGTAGAAGGCCATGGTAGTTAATAATTCATGGTACAATGGATTCAAATAAAAAAGTTTTGACGATCCTACGATGATAATCCCAACAATAATTTTCCATGCTCAGATAAATGAGAATGCATACTCTATGGAAGAAAAATTAAGATAACATATGTTAAACCCAAATTATGAACGCTCATAAATAGTAGAGTTAGAAACCTGACACTGCTCATAACTAACAGAGTTAATTATGAATCATGACGCAAAATTAAATAACAACACGAAATGAATCGAAAATCAATAAACCAAAGAAGCAATTTGGGTTTGTTTGTTACCTTGGCTTCGCTGTTTAGCGATGAGAAGTCTCTGTTCTTTAGCAGGTGAGGCGATAAATAGATATCTCCTCTTGTTATCCCAACGATTTCTCTTATTTCTGTTGAAATCCCCATTTAATTCCTCTTTTCTTCTCTTCGTGTCTCTGTGTGTGTAAAATTGAGGGTTAGATCGTGCTTATTACAGTTGCAAAAAAATTTCGACAATTGAGTGGCGAACTATAATATTCCCTTGTTGCATGCGGCGCACTGGCCAAGCCGACTTTTTATTTTTTTTTAGATCGCCTTGTAAAGTTGATGCATGTAACATATATAAACCCCTTTAGGATGAGTGACTTTCAACAGCTAAAACAAACAAACCTAAAAGATAATTGAATGTCATCTATAAGTTCTACTTGCAATGACTACAAAAACAACAAACAAACTAGGAAATAAGTGAAATATTAATGTCTAAAAATACACTTGGGGCACAACGATTCTGTCACCAAAAACACACACACACACAACTTCAATATACCCCACTGCCATAGGACATTAAATTGTTCAAGCATACATTATGTAAACAACATATACAAAATATGTACTTATTCCTATTCTATGAATTGCCATCTTTAACCATTCATCCCTTATGAAACACTCAAGAAATGTTAGCTTCTGAATGAGACTAGAATATGTACTAACATCTACCACACTTTGATGAATAACACTGCGCGCGAAACATGTAAATCAAACTAAGCAAAACCACATAATCAAAACAAGACAACTAGTCAAATGCAGGAAGCAAAGTTTTACCATCTATTTTCCATTAAACACTAAATGAAAAACACAAGTTCCCAATTTGAAAATTCTCCTACATAACATGAAATTCAGCTTAAATAACCGAATATTCAATCCTCTAAATGTAAAACATAGAAAAAAACAAACATAAAAAGTAAAATAACCTGAAAATGGCTTGCGTGGAATCAATTGACGTTCTGCATAATATCATCAGCAGTGAACTTAGTCCCCTTATGCTTGTTAGCAACAACCCTCCCCTTGGCTTTACGATTGAGCTATGACTTGCATTCCTTATCGAGCCTGAGCTTGGTGACGACGGCCTTGGACGCATCTATAACACCCAGTTACTTAATGTTGGATTAATTTCATTGGAAGTGGAAATTTTTTTTTGGAATTTGGCTTAGGAGTGGTGCTCACATATTTTCAGTGGGGGCAAATAACCTCCTTCATTTTATAAAGGGAGATAACCTTTTTTTTTCCCTCTTCTCCTTTTCCCTCCCCTGCGTGTTCTCCTTTTCACCTCCGGCGACAAGCTCAGTTGATGACCGAGCTTTGCAGCAACTCCCACCGGCCCTAACGCCCCCAATCCTTTTCCTTTCCCCTTCATCTATTCCCCCCTCTCTTTCTTGTCTGATTTCCACGCCAAAAACAAGTTCGTTGAGGGGGAAATAGCTCGATCGGAGCTGTCACGGCTGTCCGAACAACTCAGCTCTGATCCTTCCCTCCGGTGATGTTTGTGTCGACCTCTGGAGGCGGTAACCCCAACATGCCGAGGTGGTAGAGGTTTTGGCCAAGAATTTATGAAAACTAGTGTTTGTGAAGTTGTTGGGGAGGTTCTTTGGCGTGAATCCGGGCTGCCATCGCGTTATTGAGCTAAGATCCACCTTCATGTGGCTCGGTGGTTGCTATTTTGACCAGTTCACAACCTGTGGCCTTGCGTAGTGTGATTTTCGGTGTCCATTGGTTGAGGTTTGGCTTTGTCGGAGTTTCGACACCTCCGCGTCTTCGAAAAGAAATTTTCCAGACGATCGTCGAGATGTCCCTTAC